>OU461586.1:20659985-21259985 GCA_911812115.1 Pristionchus exspectatus
TGATAGGGCTCGATCGATTCAAACTACTGAGATCAGAGATCTAACTACAAAGATCAAAGATCAGAGATCAATGTCTCTTCAGGTGCAGCGATAGATGGTCGGATCGGGCAAAGGATCGGAAGCAGTGCGGGCACTTGTATGGCTTGTCTCCAGTGTGCTTGCGGAGGTGACGAGTTAGCTCGTCGGATCTGCAAAGAAATCGATAATGATTGGAATACGGTAATAGGTGGTCAGCTACCGTAATATTCTCGATCAAATAATGAATAAGTACAGTACTCTATGAAGATGCTGTAGATGCAATCGATTAATAGCTACCGTATTACGAATGCTACCGTAGTCCGTAGTTTTTTTTACGGTACTCACCGTGCAAATCGCCAGTCGCAGTTGGCCCACGTGCATGCGTACTGCTTCTCGCCTGGAAAATCAATACTCATTGAGATGTACAGTATTCCCCCGATTACCGTATCTCGCTGATGCAAATCGTATGCATTTCAAACTAACTATTTTAACTATTTTACTATTTTAATTTTTTTTCATTCCATTCTATAGTAGCCTTCAGCCTGCGTTCACGGTAGTGATACCGTAGCCGTAATCCTCACCAATCTAAACTACCGTTACCCTACCGTAAACTACAGCAATCGACCGTAGCCCTATCGTCACCCTGCCGTAATTCGCAATCCAAATCAATCCAATAATCCAAAGTAATCCAAATCGCAATCAGAATCAATGTGTAGACAGGGCCCACCGACCGCCGTTGGCGGTCGGTGGACCGAGTCGATGGCGGTCTTGTGGTTCACACATTGAAGCTTACCCATTTTTTCCCTTCTTTTCCCTTCCCTTCCGAAAATAAAAGACTTCGCAAATTTGGGCTTCAATTTGTTTTGATTTCATTACTTTTATTGGATTTAAAGTGACGGTTGATTCCAGTACTTTTATTGAATTCATACTTCGAACCCAAATTCGCACCATGGGCTATAGTTTGTTCCCAAACTGAGGATCGCAATTCTCGAAGAGAATTGGGTTCCTTTTCTTTTATTGACGCGAAGCGTTGATAAAAATATAAAAAGCGTTTGATAGAGCGGTCCGTTTTGCACTATCAATCCCTGGTGTGGGCAGAAACATCCCTGGTGTGGTAAATAGCATCCCTGGTGTAGTCTACAGCATCCCTGTTTAGTCAATAGCATCCCTGTTGTGGTCAAAAACATCCCTGGTGTGATCAAAACTTGGCTGGCACGGCCCCCTAGGAGCCGACATAGGGCTCTTGAAAACGTCCGAACCGGAAATTAGTAGATGCCTATCGAGAATTGAACGTGCGAGTCAGGGACATCGTTGTGAGACATCTCCATAAAAATGAGAGGTCTCACTGCGATATCCCTGGTTCGCGCGTAAACTTTTGAATTAGCGCAATTTTGCCTGCGATTCTACCTGATTTTTTCGGACGTTTTCACTGTGTGCTACGTCGGCTCCTAGGGGGAGCGTGGGCTGGTGTGATCAAACACATCCCTGGTGCGACCCAACGCCTAAACGCGTTAAAAATAGCCTCAAAAATGCGTAATAAGCCTCCAAAACACCATCAAAATCTTCCTGATGCATTAACGATCAAACAGCTACAAGCTGAAAATGAGGCAAAAATGTTTGCTCGAGGTTGGAGTCGAACCAAGCACGCGCGCTCGACAGCCAGACCTCTTAGCCACTACACCACGAGGACTCTTGGGAGACGAGGTGAACGGGCGCACTATCTCCTCTCCCCTCCCTCCTCCCCCACGCTTTAGCGCGCACTTGATAAGATCAAGTAGGAAAGTGCAAACTTTGAAGGTCCATAACTCGGCTCGGAATGGAGATAAGTTCTCAAATCGAAGAAGTGAACCTTAGAATAGGCCCAAAAGCTTATGGCCCCGAATTGGTGAACTTGTCACCTTTCCGACGAGCTTTGCAAAATAGGTCGACAGTAAAATTTACTACAACTTTGCGCTATTTTCTGAGTGTTGTGGGCCGAAAATAAGGGGGGAATTTTCCGGGGACGAACCCAAATTAATCCGGCGCCAAGGCGCCGGAGCTAAGCTAATGGGTTTCTAAGTCCTTCTATTGTTAACTTTGTTCCAATTCCAGTTGTTATTGTTAAAGTATGGTCCTTTGTCGGAAATATATTCCTTTCGAATAATCAAAATGGAATGAACAATTTTGTGTTTTTTGTGTTTTGTGTACACAAAAATTTTGTTTTGTTTTTTTTGTGTACACAAAATGGTTTGTGTCCAAAAAATGGTTTGTGTCCCAGCCCTGCTCCCCATTCGCCTTATTCAATTAGCATACGCTCTTTACATAATTACCGTCGTCTCTCTCTCCCCTCCTGTCTTGCAGCCTTCGTGACTGGTTGATTGTAGATAAAGCTCTCTCCGCTATACTCCCAGAGTACTCTGGGAGAGTTTCCTTAAGGAAAGGCACTACATAACAATTTGCATGTGATGCCGACATGGGAGGGAAGAGGAGAGCGGTGCCGACTTCTGGGAAAGAGAGAGAGATCTGAGGCATCTGAGGAAAATCGCTCGGCATTCCGCCCCTGTGCCGCTTGCCGTTTTGTCATCCAGAGTTGGTACTTGGTAGATGTCGGATGAGCATGCATCAGCATGAGCATCTGTGGCGCAATCGGGAAAGCATCGGCGCTGCTCCCAATTTTCAGTGGTTCGAAACCGCTCCTGTGAAACTTCCTTTTGCCGATTTTTGCTAATCTCAACTGATTATTTTGACTGGTTTTCTAACACTAAGAGCGCGTTCGCCTAAGAGTCGGACAAACCTCGGCACAGTGATTTTTCAAAAAATTGAGGAGAGAGGTTCTCAAGGGTGGTGATCATCGTGGTGAACTTCATTTTGCTCCAAATCATTCCGTGCAGCCGTGCTGCAAGGGTGCTGCAAAGCACATTTTTTATGTATCTCGGGAATCCGTAGATGAATCTTTATGAAATTTTAATAGCAAATACAATCGACCACGCTGATTTAAACCATGATTTTCGCGATTTCTGAAATCCATCAATTTGCTGATAAAAATTTCAATTTTGAAAGCCGTGATTTTGTGACAGCTGAATTTATCATAGAAAGATGCGCCTTATCGAGAGAATCATTTTTCATACCCAGAGTGTGGGTTGAAAAATATCCGTTTTTTTGCTATCCTTAGTTTTATCTTGACTTTCATTCCTCATTCTCACTTTACTCTCCCCTCGCACCGCGCTCTTGGCGCGACGAATGGGGAATTAAATGGTTAGGCAGTCCGGAATGCCAAGGAAAATGAGATTAAGAGTGTCTGGCATAGTCACTAGTTACAGTAAATGAATCATTTCCCATTCGTCGCGCCAAGAGCGCGGTGCGAGGGGAGAGTAAAGTGAGAATGAGGAATGAAAGTCAAGATAAAACTAAGGATAGCAAAAAAACGGATATTTTTCAAGCCACACTCTGGGTATGAAAAATGATGCTCTCGATAAGGCGCATCTTTCAATGATAAATTCAGCTGTCACAAAATCATGGCTTTCAAAATTGAAATTTTTATCAACAAATTGATGGATTTCAGAAATCGCTAATATCATGGTTGAAATCAGCGTGGTCGATTGTATTTGCTATTAAAATTTCATAAAGATTCATCTACGGATTCCCGAGATACATAAAAAATGTGCTTTGCAGCACCCTTGCAGCACGGCTGCACGGAATGATTTGGAGCAAAATGAAGTTCACCACGATGATCACCACCCTTGAGAACCTCTCTCCTCAATTTTTTGAAAAATCACTGTGCCGACCCTCTTACCATTTTGTTCGATTCTTACACAAACGGGCTCCTAACCCGTCGTGACTAGCACACACCTTATCAGTTCACGATTTCCATATCATTAGTCCAGTGTCTGTGATAAGTCACAATAGACCCCCTTGAAGGACTCCTCCTCATGACGGTGGAGCAACTAAAACGTTGCTCTCACCGGTGGGGGGAACCCTTTGGGGGTGAATTTTGTGTGTGTGTGTGGTGTGTGTGAATGCACCCACAATAAATCAATAAAGATCCACTTTCCTACGGAAAGTGAGACGCTGGGTTTCTGTGAGAAACCCTAAAAGGTGCTTGATTTGGGTCCCCCTTTTGATGGTTATGCGAATCTCAATAAAAGTAACGGAATCTTTTTTGTCAAACTCAATAAAAGTAACGGAATCTGAAATGTCCAAAATTAATAAAAGTGGTGGAATCTAACAAACTCGAAGCCCAAATTCGCGCTTTTATGCCTCGTCTCCAAATTCAAATCAAGCGAGGCAATGTGTAGAGAAGGCACACCGACCACCTTCGGCGATCGGTGGGCCTTCTGATATCAAACGCCTAAATGTATATAAGACAACACCCGAAAGTCTTCTATGATCGAGGAGCCTTGTTCGATTAAACACCTTTGAAAAAACCCTAATACTTGCGCGAATTTGGGCTTCGAGTTTGTTAGATTCCACCACTTTTATTAATTTTGGACATTTCAGATTCCGTTACTTTTATTGAGTTTGACAAAAAAGATTCCGTTACTTTTATTGAGATTCGCATAACCATCAAAAGGGGGACCCAAATCAAGCACCTTTTAGGGTTTCTCACAGAAACCCAGCGTCTCACTTTCCGTAGGAAAGTGGATTCCCTTACTTTTATTGTTGCGCAGCAACGTTTCATTTTTTACAGTTGGATTGCATTCTGTCACTTTAAGAATGTGCAAGGGGGGCTCCGCCCCCCTGGACCCCCCGACCTCGCCACGTTAAGTGCGTAGTCCCTTCAAAAAATTCGCTCAGCATTGTAACACGTAATGAAAGGGTGAAGAATGAAAGATATAGACACCACTCTTTTTGAGCAATTTAGGTTCTGAATGCCAGACGCACCGGGTTTGACTATTAACATACCCAGGTGCACCTATTGAGCTTACCCGAGTATGGTGGCAAAACGTTCGCATAAGTGAAAAGTCGAACCCGCTTGCACGCAAAGCAAACCCCTTAGCACCTGCGCCACGAATTTCACTTTAAAATGCTCTCTGGTCCACTCCTGACCCTCCAGCAGCGAACTAAAAATAGAGCAAAACTTCCCCCCAAGAGTTGGACTCGAACCCACAACCGATTGAATGCAAAGCAACTCCCTTACCACCTGCGCCACGATTTGCACTTAAAAACGATCCCTGAACCATTTCTGGCCTCCTAACAACATTCTAAAAATAGAGAGCTGGAGTCGAACCGGCCTCGGCAGCGAGCCAGGCAATCCTCTTAGCCGCTACACCACGAGACGCCCTTTAGCTAATTTTTGAGTGAGGGGCTGCGTTCGCGCGGCCCTACTTTATGCATCCTGGAGCAAGAGGAGGAGGAGGAGGAGGGAAAAGAGCCCGTAGATCACTCTCTCACAAGAACCACCATGGCGCAGTCGGTAGTGGCTTCCACTTCAAGGGAACTACTTTTTCGACCATGTCAGGTTCGATACCGGGAGGATATTCAAAATTCGCAAAATGCACCCTGATCCATTCCTGACCTTCCAGAAGCAAGCTAAAAACAGAGCAAAACAGTTGCCAGTAGTTGTACTCGAACCCACAACCTTTTGCACGAAAATTAAATCCCTTACCTTCAGCGCCACGAATTTCACATTAAAATGACCGCTGATCCATTCTTGACCTTCCTTCATCAAGCTAAAAATAGAGCAAAACATTTGCCGAGAGTTGGAGTCGAACTTGGGACGACCAACCCCCGCGGCGAGCCAGGCGATCCTCTTAGCCACTACACCACGAGGCACATGTTAGGCGAGCTCTGACAAGGGAAGCACCAAAGTTAACGGAAGCCGATCGCTAAGCGACCTATGGGGGCATGTAGGGGGTTGGGGGAGAAGATCAAAACAATTTTCAAAACCTGCTAAAGTTTCATACCGTAGTCAGGGGAATCGATAATTGTTCATCACGTGAATTTGCACGCGCGCGATCCCAAGATAGTCCCGAGGTTGCAACATGTGTGTGTCAGAAGCCCTGGTAGCTCAACCGGTAGCGAATCCGCCCTGTCCCCGGTAACCACTGGTTCGATTCCCCGCATGTGCATTTTTCTTTTGCCGATTTTTCGCAACTTCGGCAACTACTGTTAGCTATTTTTTTCGACTTCTCCGAGGATAACAATGCATTTTGATAACGTATAAGGCTGCCAATTTGGTTATGCCCATGACTTGTAACCGAAGGATCATGTTCAATGTTCTCCACCCTTGAATCAGCTTCATACGTTCTCAAAACTCATTGTTATCCTCGGAGAAGTCGATAAAAATAGCAAACAGTAGTTGCCGAAGTTGCGAAAAATCGGCAAAAGAAAAATGCACATGCGGGGAATCGAACCAGTGGTTATCGGGGGCAGGGCGGATTCGCTACCGGTTGAGCTACCAGGGCTTCTAACACACACATGTTGCAACCTCGGGACTATCTTGGGATCGCGCGCGTGCAAATTCACGTGGTGAACAATTATCGATCCCCCTGACTACGGTATGAAACTTTAGCAGGTTTTGAAAATTGTTTTGAGCTTCTCCCCCAACCCCCTACATGCCCCCATAGGTCGCTTAGCGATCGGCTTCCGTTAACTTTGGTGCTTCCCTTGTGAGAGCGCACTATCTTCTCTCCCTCCTCTCCTCACCACGCTCTCCCCGCGCGCCTTCGCTCAGCCATAGTGCAAACTTTGGAGCTCCATAACTCGACGCAGAATGCGCCTAAGCTCCCAATTCGAAAAAGTGAACCTTAGAATCAGCCCAAAAGCTTAATCTCGGGTTTTGGTGAGCTTAGGTCAATGCCGACGAGGTGTTGGAAAATATATCCACGTGCACAAAGTGACCACATTGAGGTGCCTGCCATTTGGCGCTCGTTTGAGCTTTTTGGACAAAAATTTTTTTGGGAGGTCCTGAGGCCATGGGAGTAAGGCCTGCAAAGTTTGGCGAGCTTAGGCGCACTTTGAAATTTTGAGCTCCGCCCACTGCGTCAGGGGGCAAAAATAAGGGAGAAAATTGTTGGGCTTGGACCCAAATTGCTGTGGCGCTTCGCGCCACAGCTAATGTTTGGCATCTTTATTTGAAAGCTTTCAACTTTCAAATAAAGATGCCAAACATCTTTATTAGTTACTTTCAAATTAGGCCTTACGACAGTATGGAAATGGAGTTGAGTCGATGTAAAGAGATGAGAGAGACATGTGGATTAGTAGACAAGGAAAGGGATCAGACAGACTAATTGGAGATACATGCAAATCGTTATGGAAATGTGGGGTCGACGTGAGGGAGGGCAGAATGGAGTGGAAATTATGAGGTACTCCTTAAGTAAAAATTCGTTTCCAAATTGGGATCAACTACAATAGGAGCATACTGTTAGGTATTATCTAGTGATTGGCTACGGTAGGGTTACTGTAATCGACCTACGGTGCTTTTGGAAGGGTAAAAATGACGACGTTGTGCTCTCGTGACCGGGCGAATGCTGGGAGGTCGAGGGTCGATTGAAGGGCGATGACGAACCCGTCGCGACTAGCACGCGCGCTGCCTAAGAGAGCTCTCTTTTAGTTCTCCAACTCGGATATCATCCCATATCTCAAGGTACGCTTGTGTTCCCGACCGGTCTCTTTGTCCTGTGTCAGAGATCAAACAGTTTTTGGGAAGCTTCTGGCGGTTCACCCGGAGGCAAAAATCTTCACTGGCTAAGTTCTTTGATCTTTGATCTGCTCAGCTCCCATGGAGAGCTCGTGCAGGGCGCTTCTCAGTAATGACGTCGGCGTTTGGAATCCGCTCAACCGGCCCATCGATGCCGCCGGAATATATTCTATTCATGGATTACAGTAGCATGATTACATGACGGTTACGGTGAGAATCTGATGACGTCATCATCGTGAGATACTCACTTCGATTGAAGAAATCAGCGAGAATGGCGTCCATGCGATGCTGCATGGAGGCAAAGTCCAGACCGCTATCAAAGATATCTGACAATCGATTGGGATACGGTAGGCTACGGTAGTTGAATCGACAATTGACCGTTTTGATGCTCCCAATGCAGAAAAATCGATATTACAGTAGTCTACCGTACCCGACGAGCTCGATAAGTCCCCGGGATTGGGTTGGGATGGTCGTCGGTAGACGGAGAAGGCACCGGACGGCTCGTCAAAGTCGCAAATCGATGACGTATCGGAAGACGTCGTGGCCCGACCCGAATCATCCGTACTGTCCGTCTGGAATACGGTAGGATACAGTAGATTGGTATCGTGTATTGGCTTTATTTCCAGATATTTAGGGATTACAGTGGATTGAAATAGTGTCCCTAACTAGATCTTGAACAGAGTTTACTGATTGTTCTGTGCAATTACGATACATTCCGAATCGACAACTAACTTTTTTACGGCTGCCCCATAAAAGGATTCCCCGCGCTGCCCGTTATTCGCTCATCTTTGCAAGCTTTGGGTGTTGCGCATCTGGGGGGGGGGGGGGGATTGGTCAGAAAGAAATGAGGAATGTGACCAATTGACGGCGGATTGGGAGGGGGGAGGGTGGGGCCGTTTGATCTACTTATCGTTTACGATATTACAATATTCAACTGGACAGCTGATAAGGTGTTTTTTACCTAACTCTTTATGAAGCGATTTTGCCAATTAATAAATGCTAATTAATTCGTATCGTTATTACAATAATTGTTAACTATTAGAATATTCGAATTATAATAGTTGATACATTAAACCGTTCCGCGCCCCAATGAACTGTTCCTACTTTGCATCCTGTATTTAGGGGCCACAAGCCCCGCCCACTTTGCTCTGACACGATTTCGTGAAAAAGCGCGAAACAAAAACACAAAGCTCATTCTAAACCAAATCACTCATTCTAAAGTGCGCTGGATAGCTACTGGCAATGCCTATCGATCGAGCAATATCCGAAAATTGAATATCATCATTGAGTTGGTCCAAATTGAGGATAAAGGAAGGGAAGAGGCCTTTTAGTTAGGCCCCACAAGCCCCGCCCCCTTTCGTCGGACATGATTTCGCGAAAACGCGAGAAACCAAAAGCCCAGGCTTTATTCTAAACCAAATCCTTCATTCTAAAGTGCGTTGGATAGCTATTATAACCCTCTATCGATTGAGCACTGCCCAAAAAACGAACTACTTGACTGGGAAGGTGAAAATTGAGACTAAAGAAAGGAAGAGGGGCGATTTTACGGGTTCCAGTGGTCGAACTTCGTTTGGGCAGTGTTTTATTGATAAGTTGTACTCTTGTGAGCACAACTGAGAAGAAAAATCAATATTTTAATGTTTCATTAGCTTGGGCTTTTGTTTTAAAGTTTTCAGTACGCCCGTATTTTTCAATTCCGATTAGCGCTAACCACAGTGTGAACATGGGCGGGGCTAGTCAAATGAGAGGAGAGAGGCGAGAGTCGAGCCCCTTCCCTTCTCCCTCCGCCTCGCTCTCCCTGCTGTCTCTGACCCGTCGTGACTAGCGCACGCTCTGTCTAGATATGAAGTAATTTCTCCCTTGAATTGTCTCTCACGACTTGGCGAAGCTCTGGCCTCCGAACTTTGGGAATGCATTTGAAATAGGCTCCGCCCCCTTTCCCTCTCGTCTCGCCTTTCCCCCCCTCCACAACAGTGCATGTCGCCCGTTGTTTTCGGGCTGTAGCGCAGCTCAGAAATAAGATATCAACAAACGGCCAAAAGTATGATGATATTGGGGTCACAGGGAACAGTTTAGACACAAGTTTGGCCCCTTTGTGATAAATCGGCTATCTGCCTTGTGGCCCCTACTTTTAGTAGGTTTCAGTGGGATAATTCTGTTCGGATAGTGATTTTCTGACTAAATGGAATATTTCATGATTTTTAGAGAAAGAAATAGAATTTTATCAACTTTCTCTGGCTTGTGTTTCCTTTTTAAAGGTTTTTGTATGCCCGTATATTTCCGATTCCGATTAGCGCTAAACAGAGTGTGAACGTGGGCGGGGCTAGTCAAATGAGAGGAGAGAGGCGAGAGTCGAGCCCCTTCCCTTCTCCCTCCGCCTCGCTCTCCCTGCTGTTTCTACCCCGTCGCGACTAGCGCACCCTCTGTCTGGATAAGAGGTAATTTCTACCTTGAATTGTCTGTCACGACTTGGCGAAGCTCTTGCCTCTGAATTTTGGGAATGAGATTAAAATAGGCTCCGCCCCCCTCTCGTCTCGCTTTTTCCTCCTCCACAACAGTGCGTTGCGCGCGTACTTTTCGGGCTGTAGCGCAGCTCAGAGACAAGATATCGACAAACGGCCAAAAGTATGATGTTATTGGGGTCACAGGGAACAGTTCAGACACAAGTTTGACCCGGATATCTGCATCGAGGAATGAGAGGAGGGGAATTCCGCATTCCTTATATCATAGAATTCAAAAAACTTGTCACACACCACGGAATATAACGTTCCGTTCCAATCTATGGTGTACTTTTTTCGCCACTTTCGCATCATTTTTCACGCATGATATGTTATTTTTTTCTGTTTCTAAAGCAATAACCGATTATTATAGCGCGATGAGAAGTGATTGCAAAAGAGCGCTTGATTAAATTCGCATTTTCAAGCGTTGCCGCGCACAATATTTCTGAAGCTCCGCCCCCTTAGCGTAATAGACGTGTGTCCGGAACGTTTTATTTCTATGATAGACAACTCTACTTTCCCCCCTCTCCAACGGTGCCTTTCGCGCGTTCTTCTCGGGCTGTAGCGCAGCTCAGAGACAAGATATCAACAAACGGTAAAAAGGGTGATGTTATTGGGTCCATGAGGGACTGTTTGGACACAAATTTGACCGGATTGTGACAATTCGGCAATCTACGTTGTGGCCCCTAGATTTACCATCCATGATTAAAAGTCACTGCTCGATCGCTCAGGATGGTGAACGCCTTCTCGTACTACGGTATGGTGCTGTACACGACGGTGCTGTTTCGCTCGCACGACGAGTGCCACGGCGGGCTGTTCTCCAATGTCACGTCGTCCGAAACATGCGTGCCGCTCACCCGTGGCGACTACTTTGACCTGCTCATGTCGTCTCTTGCCGAGTTCCCAGGTACCGTAATCCTACCGTAATCCTACCGTTACCCTACCATAACCTTACCGTTTCCGTAACTTAACCCTACCGTAACTCAAACAAAAGCAAGTACCGTGATCATTCCGTAATCTACCGAAGGTCCTTCACAATTGATGCAGAGACTTTGCAATCCAACCACAGTATCACGATCGTGTCCCTACCGTAATCTACCGTAATCGTTACCTACCTTAACTACACAGTAACTCAAGCAGGTGCTAGTACCGTAATATACCGTAATCCAGGCCTGATAATCACGGCACTGATCATCGAATGGATCGGTCGCAAGAAGACGATGGCCGTGGAGTTTGCAGTGTTCGGCGTGGCCACGTACCTACTGTACTTCTGCCTCTCCAGGTATACTGTAGCCCTTATTCGGCTACCGTAATCTACGATATCCCACTTCCTTCTGTACCATGTTACTGGTCCTGCCAAACTGTTCCCTGAATCAGTCCTACCGTATCTCATGATCAACTGTATCCATGACCTTCCGTTTCTTGGGTCCTACCGTATCAACGGTCCCACCGTAACCAAGGTCCTACCGTATCCGTTCAGAAACACCGTAATCGGCCTCATCTTCATCGGCCGTGCCTTCATCTCGGGCGCATTCCAGTGCGCCTACGTCTACACTCCCGAAGTGAGCTCAAAGATCAAAGATCAAGCTACAAAGATCAAAGATCAAGCTACATAGATCAAAGATCCGCCCCTTCCAGGTCTATCCGACGACACTCCGAGCCAGCGGCCTCGGCGCGGCCTCGAGTATGGCGCGCATCGGCGCCATTATCACGCCCTTCGTGGCCCAGGTTTGTAGTTTGATCTCTTATCCCTGATCTTTGATCTTTGCAGGTGGCAGCAACGTCGAACCTCTCGTACCCGGTGGGCATCTACGGTACGGCGGCGCTGATCGGCCTCATATCCGCCCTATCGCTGCCCATCGAGACAAAGGGCCGGCAGATGCAGGTCAGAGATCAAAGATCAAAGTTCGAAGATCAATCTTAAACTTTCAGGAGCACTGAGCGCCCGTCGCATCGACACTAGACGCAAATCGTAGCAAGACAAGAATCATATGATCTCATCCTTTCCTGTGACAACCCCCGACCTCACCAATATCGCTGTCCCTGTTCACTTTCTATTAGAATTCGAAATTCCGGCGATTGATCTTTGATCTCTGTACTTGAATTTTGAACTCTAAACAGTCTGTCTAGTCATGAAAGTATGCACTCTTCTGTACATTTCCTTCGTTTCCCGGTGCCACAAAACCGATTGCTTGGGGAAATAAAGATGTTAAATGTTACGCGAATTTTCACGAATAATTGCTGGGAAATCAATAACTTCCTTCTTTTTCGCTGCTTATTCCACGACCCCGTCGGTGATGGCAAGCCCAAAAACTGGGTTCCAGGGCGGTACCTTGGGTATCATGGGTACCGGGAGGAGCCACCAGGTGACGGGTCGTGGCCGACTTTGTAGTTGCTGTCCACATAGCCTGCACAATAGCGAGACCCATTTTCGCTCTTGATACCAAAGATGAGAGGTGAAAAGGGTCCTTTGGAGGCTAAATGTGCGCTAGACGCGGAGGGCTGCAGAGGGCTGAGGAGGTGCTGCAGAGTGGGCGGAGCTTCGCGTGCAGCACACATTTCACTAATCGTGAGGATCAGAAGTGTCTGTTTTTTTTGGCCATTGCTGATATTTTCAGAAGTCATTCATCGTGCATTTTCTTACGGAAGTTGCCACACCATGAATAAGCCCCGTTAAAGGGGGAGGGGCACGAATATTTTCGCACATAAGCTAAGCATGTGGAGTAATAGGGATGTTATACCCGATCAGAGATCACTTTATCCGAAGTGCTAGAAATGCCTCTGAACCTCACTACGTAATTTTGAAGTTTCATTGATTGTGCAGGCACGATTTGGGGTACTGTATTTTCGTATTGATTTCATTGGATTGACAGTCGAAAATAGCAGCAATAGGGGAGTTTGCACACGGCGGGAATCGAACAAGCGGGTGCCGTATTGCGAGGCAAAAGCACAACCACCAGGCTACGTGCCTTGATATTCGTTGAGTCTAGACGGCCTAGTTAAGGGAGAGGACAGATTGAACCCGAGTGCAGATTACTGTAGGTACAGCTGGGGTGCAGGCACGTCGTGGTGGGACCCACCAATTTCGATTCGTGCCTCTCCCCCTTTAAATGTATCTTTAGATCTTACAGGGAAGCACCAAAGTTAACGGAAGCCGATCGCTAAGCGACCTATGGGGGCATGTAGGGGGTTGGGGGAGAAGCTCAAAACAGTTTTCAAAACCTGCTAAAGTTTCATACCGTAGTCAGGGGAATCGATAATTGTTCACCACGTGGATTCGCACGCGCGCGATCCCAAGATAGTCCCCAGGTTGCAACATGTGTTTGTGGGAAGCTCTCGTGGCTCAACCGGTAGCGAGTGCGCCTTGCACTCGGTAACCGCTGGTTCGATTCCCCACGTGCGCATTTTTCTTTTGCCGATTTTTCGCAACTTCGGCAACTACTCTTTGCTATTTTTATCGACTTCTCCGAGGATAACAATGAGTTTTGAGAACGTATAAAGCTGATTCAAGGATGGGGAACATCGAACATGATCCTTCGGTTACAAGTCATGGGCATAGCCAAATTGGCAGCCTTATACGTTATCGAAATTCGATAAAAATAGCAAAGAGTAGTTGCCGAAGTTGCGAAAAATCGGCAAAAGAAAATTGCACAAGTGGGGAACCGAACCAGTGGTTAGCGGGGGCAAGGCGGATTCGCTACCGGTTGAGCTACAGTACCGCTGAAAAGTTTGGAAGCAAAATTCAAAACCTCATAACTTTCTTCAAAATTGAGATAGAAACCCCCGCTTTGGAGCGTTCGATAGGTAAACTATTGGGGAACAACCTCATGTGGTCAATGAGCATACTGCACCGAAGAGTCATTCGCCGTCAAGTTTCTGCCGAGGGGTGGTCGAAAATATTTTTTTAAACCTCAACGGAATTTTGGCTAGTAATTTCCACTTATTGTGGTAGAAGTACTACCATTTGTGAGTACGATCCACTATGTGGCCAGTTGATCGCATTTCGAAACGAGCGAGGATACTTGTTTTTCGGCACTCCTTAAAAAATTTCAAATCGTCATAACTTCGGTCTAAGTTGAGCTTGAGGTCTGAAATTTGGCAGGTATTATCAGTAAGTGTTAGTGCATGACCCTGCCGAGTTTGAAGCAGATCGAACGACTACAACGGAAAATCTAAAATTTTAGGAATAAGATTTTCAATCTCTTAAAAAATACCATTCCCGTTATGGGAAAAATCTGAAATCATGCGTCAAAGAGAGGGATCTATCAGTGAATATGTGTGCAAAATTGCAAAGTGAAGGCTCCATTTTGGTCCATTTTAGGAAGTTATAATCGTGGGGGTTGAATTGTGGAAATTGTGAAATCCTTCAAACTTGGCTTATTCGAAGATGTCGAATATGGTGAAATTCTCTCTGAAATCATCGTAAAGTGTTTCCGAAAGATATAAAATTTTCATTTGAAGAGAAAAAAATCAATAAGAATACGATTCTTCACCATTCTTCAATCGGGAAATCGGGCTATGTCGTCATTTTAGCAAGTCTGATACCTGCGCTTATGACATCCTAAAATGGAACAAAATGGAGCCTTCACTTTGCAATTTTGCACACATATTCACTGATAGATCCCTCTCTTTGACGCATGATTTCAGATTTTTCCCATAACGGGAATGGTATTTTTTAAGAGATTGAAAATCTTATTCCTAAAATTTTAGATTTTCCGTTGTAGTCGTTCGATCTGCTTCAAACTCGGCAGGGTCATGCACTAACAGTTACTGATAATACCTGCCAAATTTCAGACCTCAAGCTCAACTTAGACCGAAGTTATGACGATTTGAAATTTTTTAAGGGGTGCCGAAAAACAAGTATCCTCGCTCGTTTCGAAATGCGATCAACTGGCCACATAGTGGATCGTACTCACAAATGGTAGTACTTCTACCACAATAAGTGGAAATTACTAGCCAAAATTCCGTTGAGGTTTAAAAAAATATTTTCGACCACCCCTCGGCAGAAACTTGACGGCGAATGACTCTTCGGTGCAGTATGCTCATTGACCACATGAGGTTGTTCCCCAATAGTTTACCTATCGAACGCTCCAAAGCGGGGGTTTCTATCTCAATTTTGAAGAAAGTTATGAGGTTTTGAATTTTGCTTCCAAACTTTTGAGCGGTACTGTAGTAGGGCTTCTCACACACACATGTTGCAACCTGGGGACTATCTTGGGATCGTGCGCGTGCGAATCCACGTGGTGAACAATTATCGTTTCCCCTGACTACGGTATGAAACTTTAGCAGGTTTTGAAAACTGTTTTGAGCTTCTCCCCCAACCCCCTACATGCCCCCATAGGTCGCTTAGCGATCGGCTTCCGTTAACTTTGGTGCTTCCCTTAGAAGAATAAGTTCAATTCTGACCATGCAAACAATCTAATGTAGGATGTAACGATACAAAGTAGAAATGGTTCATTCAAACGACTTGTAACTAAAACAACGCAAAAATATGTGTGAGTACGAATAACCTCGGCTAGAAAAGTATTTTTGTTTTGGAATGTTTCGAATCTGACCCGGCGCACTGGACACTGTTGAACTGTTGTTGAATGGCGGTGAGGGAGGGAGTACGGTAGTGATACGGTAGCTTAGGGCAGAGAGACAGACCAATCTCGATAAATTGAGCGTATTGCTTCTTCGATACACGAAGAAAGTACATACCAGTTCCAATTGTGAGTGATGGGAACCTTACTCGATTTGGGAGGGCGGGTTACGGTAATCACTGGGCTAGAGTTACGGTGATATGAGAATGCGAGAAACCGGGGAATACATGTGGAGATCAGTGTTTGAGGGGACTGGGAAAGGATTAGAGATCAGAGATCAAAGATCGGCGGGGAGTTCTCAATGATAGGGCTCGATCGATTCAAACTACTGAGATCAGAGATCTAACTACAAAGATCAAAGATCAGAGATCAATGTCTCTTCAGGTGCAGCGATAGATGGTCGGATCGGGCAAAGGATCGGAAGCAGTGCGGGCACTTGTATGGCTTGTCTCCAGTGTGCTTGCGGAGGTGACGAGTTAGCTCGTCGGATCTGCAAAGAAATCGATAATGATTGGAATACGGTAATAGGTGGTCAGCTACCGTAATATTCTCGATCAAATAATGAATAAGTACAGTACTCTATGAAGATGCTGTAGATGCAATCGATTAATAGCTACCGTATTACGAATGCTACCGTAGTCCGTAGTTTTTTTTACGGTACTCACCGTGCAAATCGCCAGTCGCAGTTGGCCCACGTGCATGCGTACTGCTTCTCGCCTGGAAAATCAATACTCATTGAGATGTACAGTATTCCCCCGATTACCGTATCTCGCTGATGCAAATCGTATGCATTTCAAACTAACTATTTTAACTATTTTACTATTTTAATTTTTTTTCATTCCATTCTATAGTAGCCTTCAGCCTGCGTTCACGGTAGTGATACCGTAGCCGTAATCCTCACCAATCTAAACTACCGTTACCCTACCGTAAACTACAGCAATCGACCGTAGCCCTATCGTCACCCTGCCGTAATTCGCAATCCAAATCAATCCAATAATCCAAAGTAATCCAAATCGCAATCAGAATCAATGTGTAGACAGGGCCCACCGACCGCCGTTGGCGGTCGGTGGACCGAGTCGATGGCGGTCTTGTGGTTCACACATTGAAGCTTACCCATTTTTTCCCTTCTTTTCCCTTCCCTTCCGAAAATAAAAGACTTCGCAAATTTGGGCTTCAATTTGTTTTGATTTCATTACTTTTATTGGATTTAAAGTGACGGTTGATTCCAGTACTTTTATTGAATTCATACTTCGAACCCAAATTCGCACCATGGGCTATAGTTTGTTCCCAAACTGAGGATCGCAATTCTCGAAGAGAATTGGGTTCCTTTTCTTTTATTGACGCGAAGCGTTGATAAAAATATAAAAAGCGTTTGATAGAGCGGTCCGTTTTGCACTATCAATCCCTGGTGTGGGCAGAACCTGTAGTGATCAAACACATCCCTGGTGTGGTAAATAGCATCCCTGGTGTAGTCTACAGCATCCCTGTTTAGTCAATAGCATCCCTGTTGTGGTCAAAAACATCCCTGGTGTGATCAAAACTTGGCTGGCACGGCCCCCTAGGAGCCGACATAGGGCTCTTGAAAACGTCCGAACCGGAAATTAGTAGATGCCTATCGAGAATTGAACGTGCGAGTCAGGGACATCGTTGTGAGACATCTCCATAAAAATGAGAGGTCTCACTGCGATATCCCTGGTTCGCGCGTAAACTTTTGAATTAGCGCAATTTTGCCTGCGATTCTACCTGATTTTTTCGGACGTTTTCACTGTGTGCTACGTCGGCTCCTAGGGGGAGCGTGGGCTGGTGTGATCAAACACATCCCTGGTGCGACCCAACGCCTAAACGCGTTAAAAATAGCCTCAAAAATGCGTAATAAGCCTCCAAAACACCATCAAAATCTTCCTGATGCATTAACGATCAAACAGCTACAAGCTGAAAATGAGGCAAAAATGTTTGCTCGAGGTTGGAGTCGAACCAAGCACGCGCGCTCGACAGCCAGACCTCTTAGCCACTACACCACGAGGACTCTTGGGAGACGAGGTGAACGGGCGCACTATCTCCTCTCCCCTCCCTCCTCCCCCACGCTTTAGCGCGCACTTGATAAGATCAAGTAGGAAAGTGCAAACTTTGAAGGTCCATAACTCGGCTCGGAATGGAGATAAGTTCTCAAATCGAAGAAGTGAACCTTAGAATAGGCCCAAAAGCTTATGGCCCCGAATTGGTGAACTTGTCACCTTTCCGACGAGCTTTGCAAAATAGGTCGACAGTAAAATTTACTACAACTTTGCGCTATTTTCTGAGTGTTGTGGGCCGAAAATAAGGGGGGAATTTTCCGGGGACGAACCCAAATTAATCCGGCGCCAAGGCGCCGGAGCTAAGCTAATGGGTTTCTAAGTCCTTCTATTGTTAACTTTGTTCCAATTCCAGTTGTTATTGTTAAAGTATGGTCCTTTGTCGGAAATATATTCCTTTCGAATAATCAAAATGGAATGAACAATTTTGTGTTTTTTGTGTTTTGTGTACACAAAAATTTTGTTTTGTTTTTTTTGTGTACACAAAATTTTTGTGTCCAAAAAATGGTTTGTGTCCCAGCCCTGCTCCCCATTCGCCTTATTCAATTAGCATACGCTCTTTACATAATTACCGTCGTCTCTCTCTCCCCTCCTGTCTTGCAGCCTTCGTGACTGGTTGATTGTAGATAAAGCTCTCTCCGCTATACTCCCAGAGTACTCTGGGAGAGTTTCCTTAAGGAAAGGCACTACATAACAATTTGCATGTGATGCCGACATGGGAGGGAAGAGGAGAGCGGTGCCGACTTCTGGGAAAGAGAGAGAGATCTGAGGCATCTGAGGAAAATCGCTCGGCATTCCGCCCCTGTGCCGCTTGCCGTTTTGTCATCCAGAGTTGGTACTTGGTAGATGTCGGATGAGCATGCATCAGCATGAGCATCTGTGGCGCAATCGGGAAAGCATCGGCGCTGCTCCCAATTTTCAGTGGTTCGAAACCGCTCCTGTGAAACTTCCTTTTGCCGATTTTTGCTAATCTCAACTGATTATTTTGACTGGTTTTCTAACCCGTCGTGACTAGCACACACCTTATCAGTTCACGATTTCCATATCATTAGTCCAGTGTCTGTGATAAGTCACAATAGACCCCCTTGAAGGACTCCTCCTCATGACGGTGGAGCAACTAAAACGTTGCTCTCACCGGTGGGGGGAACCCTTTGGGGGTGAATTTTGTGTGTGTGTGTGGTGTGTGAATGCACCCACAATAAATCAATAAAGATGTTTGGCATCTTTATTTGAAAGCTTTCAACTTTCAAATAAAGATGCCAAACATCTTTATTAGTTACTTTCAAATTAGGCCTTACGACAGTATGGAAATGGAGTTGAGTCGATGTAAAGAGATGAGAGAGACATGTGGATTAGTAGACAAGGAAAGGGATCAGACAGACTAATTGGAGATACATGCAAATCGTTATGGAAATGTGGGGTCGACGTGAGGGAGGGCAGAATGGAGTGGAAATTATGAGGTACTCCTTAAGTAAAAATTCGTTTCCAAATTGGGATCAACTACAATAGGAGCATACTGTTAGGTATTATCTAGTGATTGGCTACGGTAGGGTTACTGTAATCGACCTACGGTGCTTTTGGAAGGGTAAAAATGACGACGTTGTGCTCTCGTGACCGGGCGAATGCTGGGAGGTCGAGGGTCGATTGAAGGGCGATGACGAACCCGTCGCGACTAGCACGCGCGCTGCCTAAGAGAGCTCTCTTTTAGTTCTCCAACTCGGATATCATCCCATATCTCAAGGTACGCTTGTGCTCCCGACCGGACTCTTTGTCCTGTGTCAGAGATCAAACAGTTTTTGGGAAGCTTCTGGCGGTTCACCCGGAGGCAAAAATCTTCACTGGCTAAGTTCTTTGATCTTTGATCTGCTCAGCTCCCATGGAGAGCTCGTGCAGGGCGCTTCCCAGTAATGACGTCGGCGTTTGGAATCCGCTCAACCGGCCCATCGATGCCGCCGGAATATATTCTATTCATGGATTACAGTAGCATGATTACATGACGGTTACGGTGAGAATCTGATGACGTCATCATCGTGAGATACTCACTTCGATTGAAGAAATCAGCGAGAATGGCGTCCATGCGATGCTGCATGGAGGCAAAGTCCAGACCGCTATCAAAGATATCTGACAATCGATTGGGATACGGTAGGCTACGGTAGTTGAATCGACAATTGACCGTTTTGATGCTCCCAATGCAGAAAAATCGATATTACAGTAGTCTACCGTACCCGACGAGCTCGATAAGTCCCCGGGATTGGGTTGGGATGGTCGTCGGTAGACGGAGAAGGCACCGGACGGCTCGTCAAAGTCGCAAATCGATGACGTATCGGAAGACGTCGTGGCCCGACCCGAATCATCCGTACTGTCCGTCTGGAATACGGTAGGATACAGTAGATTGGTATCGTGTATTGGCTTTATTTCCAGATATTTAGGGATTACAGTGGATTGAAATAGTGTCCCTAACTAGATCTTGAACAGAGTTTACTGATTGTTCTGTGCAATTACGATACATTCCGAATCGACAACTAACTTTTTTACGGCTGCCCCATAAAAGGATTCCCCGCGCTGCCCGTTATTCGCTCATCTTTGCAAGCTTTGGGTGTTGCGCATCTGGGGGGGATTGGTCAGAAAGAAATGAGGAATGTGACCAATTGACGGCGGATTGGGAGGGGGGAGGGTGGGGCCGTTTGATCTACTTATCGTTTACGATATTACAATATTCAACTGGACAGCTGATAAGGTGTTTTTTACCTAACTCTTTATGAAGCGATTTTGCCAATTAATAAATGCTAATTAATTCGTATCGTTATTACAATAATTGTTAACTATTAGAATATTCGAATTATAATAGTTGATACATTAAACCGTTCCGCGCCCCAATGAACTGTTCCTACTTTGCATCCTGTATTTAGGGGCCACAAGCCCCGCCCACTTTGCTCTGACACGATTTCGTGAAAAAGCGCGAAACAAAAACACAAAGCTCATTCTAAACCAAATCACTCATTCTAAAGTGCGCTGGATAGCTACTGGCAATGCCTATCGATCGAGCAATATCCGAAAATTGAATATCATCATTGAGTTGGTCCAAATTGAGGATAAAGGAAGGGAAGAGGCCTTTTAGTAGGTTTCAGTGGGATAATTCTGTTCGGATAGTGATTTTCTGACTAAATGGAATATTTCATGATTTTTAGAGAAAGAAATAGAATTTTATCAACTTTCTCTGGCTTGTGTTTCCTTTTTAAAGGTTTTTGTATGCCCGTATATTTCCGATTCCGATTAGCGCTAAACAGAGTGTGAACGTGGGCGGGGCTAGTCAAATGAGAGGAGAGAGGCGAGAGTCGAGCCCCTTCCCTTCTCCCTCCGCCTTGCTCTCCCTGCTGTTTCTACCCCGTCGCGACTAGCGCACCCTCTGTCTGGATAAGAGGTAATTTCTACCTTGAATTGTCTGTCACGACTTGGCGAAGCTCTTGCCTCTGAATTTTGGGAATGAGATTAAAATAGGCTCCGCCCCCCTCTCGTCTCGCTTTTTCCTCCTCCACAACAGTGCGTTGCGCGCGTACTTTTCGGGCTGTAGCGCAGCTCAGAGACAAGATATCGACAAACGGCCAAAAGTATGATGTTATTGGGGTCACAGGGAACAGTTCAGACACAAGTTTGACCCGGATATCTGCATCGAGGAATGAGAGGAGGGGAATTCCGCATTCCTTATATCATAGAATTCAAAAAACTTGTCACACACCACGGAATATAACGTTCCGTTCCAATCTATGGTGTACTTTTTTCGCCACTTTCGCATCATTTTTCACGCATGATATGTTATTTTTTTCTGTTTCTAAAGCAATAACCGATTATTATAGCGCGATGAGAAGTGATTGCAAAAGAGCGCTTGATTAAATTCGCATTTTCAAGCGTTGCCGCGCACAATATTTCTGAAGCTCCGCCCCCTTAGCGTAATAGACGTGTGTCCGGAACGTTTTATTTCTATGATAGACAACTCTACTTTCCCCCCTCTCCAACGGTGCCTTTCGCGCGTTCTTCTCGGGCTGTAGCGCAGCTCAGAGACAAGATATCAACAAACGGTAAAAAGGGTGATGTTATTGGGTCCATGAGGGACTGTTTGGACACAAATTTGACCGGATTGTGACAATTCGGCAATCTACGTTGTGGCCCCTAGATTTACCATCCATGATTAAAAGTCACTGCTCGATCGCTCAGGATGGTGAACGCCTTCTCGTACTACGGTATGGTGCTGTACACGACGGTGCTGTTTCGCTCGCACGACGAGTGCCACGGCGGGCTGTTCTCCAATGTCACGTCGTCCGAAACATGCGTGCCGCTCACCCGTGGCGACTACTTTGACCTGCTCATGTCGTCTCTTGCCGAGTTCCCAGGTACCGTAATCCTACCGTAATCCTACCATTACCCTACCATAACCTTACCGTTTCCGTAACTTAACCCTACCGTAACTCAAACAAAAGCAAGTACCGTGATCATTCCGTAATCTACCGAAGGTCCTTCACAATTGATGCAGAGACTTTGCAATCCAACCACAGTATCACGATCGTGTCCCTACCGTAATCTACCGTAATCGTTACCTACCTTAACCACACAGTAACTCAAGCAGGTGCTAGTACCGTAATATACCGTAATCCAGGCCTGATATTCACGGCACTGATCATCGAATGGATCGGTCGCAAGAAGACGATGGCCGTGGAGTTTGCAGTGTTCGGCGTGGCCACGTACCTACTGTACTTCTGCCTCTCCAGGTATACTGTAGCCCTTATTCGGCTACCGTAATCTACGATATCCCACTTCCTTCTGTACCATGTTACTGGTCCTGCCAAACTGTTCCCTGAATCAGTCCTACCGTATCTCATGATCAACTGTATCCATGACCTTCCGTTTCTTGGGTCCTACCGTATCAACGGTCCCACCGTAACCAAGGTCCTACCGTATCCGTTCAGAAACACCGTAATCGGCCTCATCTTCATCGGCCGTGCCTTCATCTCGGGCGCATTCCAGTGCGCCTACGTCTACACTCCCGAAGTGAGCTCAAAGATCAAAGATCAAGCTACAAAGATCAAAGATCCGCCCCTTCCAGGTCTATCCGACGACACTCCGAGCCAGCGGCCTCGGCGCGGCCTCGGGTATGGCGCGCATCGGCGCCATTATCACGCCCTTCGTGGCCCAGGTTTGTAGTTTGATCTCTTATCCCTGATCTTTGATCTTTGCAGGTGGCAGCAACGTCGAACCTCTCGTACCCGGTGGGCATCTACGGTACGGCGGCGCTGATCGGCCTCATATCCGCCCTATCGCTGCCCATCGAGACAAAGGGCCGGCAGATGCAGGTCAGAGATCAAAGATCAAAGTTCGAAGATCAATCTTAAACTTTCAGGAGCACTGAGCGCCCGTCGCATCGACACTAGACGCAAATCGTAGCAAGACAAGAATCATATGATCTCATCCTTTCCTGTGACAACCCCCGACCTCACCAATATCGCTGTCCCTGTTCACTTTCTATTAGAATTCGAAATTCCGGCGATTGATCTTTGATCTCTGTACTTGAATTTTGAACTCTAAACAGTCTGTCTAGTCATGAAAGTATGCACTCTTCTGTACATTTCCTTCGTTTCCCGGTGCCACAAAACCGATTGCTTGGGGAAATAAAGATGTTAAATGTTACGCGAATTTTCACGAATAATTGCTGGGAAATCAATAACTTCCTTCTTTTTCGCTGCTTATTCCACGACCCCGTCGGTGATGGCAAGCCCAAAAACTGGGTTCCAGGGCGGTACCTTGGGTATCATGGGTACCGGGAGGAGCCACCAGGTGACGGGTCGTGGCCGACTTTGTAGTTGCTGTCCACATAGCCTGCACAATAGCGAGACCCATTTTCGCTCTTGATACCAAAGATGAGAGGTGAAAAGGGTCCTTTGGAGGCTAAATGTGCGCTAGACGCGGAGGGCTGCAGAGGGCTGAGGAGGTGCTGCAGAGTGGGCGGAGCTTCGCGTGCAGCACACATTTCACTAATCGTGAGGATCAGAAGTGTCTGTTTTTTTTGGCCATTGCTGATATTTTCAGAAGTCATTCATCGTGCATTTTCTTACGGAAGTTGCCACACCATGAATAAGCCCCGTTAAAGGGGGAGGGGCACGAATATTTTCGCACATAAGCTAAGCATGTGGAGTAATAGGGATGTTATACCCGATCAGAGATCACTTTATCCGAAGTGCTAGAAATGCCTCTGAACCTCACTACGTAATTTTGAAGTTTCATTGATTGTGCAGGCACGATTTGGGGTACTGTATTTTCGTATTGATTTCATTGGATTGACAGTCGAAAATAGCAGCAATAGGGGAGTTTGCACACGGCGGGAATCGAACAAGCGGGTGCCGTATTGCGAGGCAAAAGCACAACCACCAGGCTACGTGCCTTGATATTCGTTGAGTCTAGACGGCCTAGTTAAGGGAGAGGACAGATTGAACCCGAGTGCAGATTACTGTAGGTACAGCTGGGGTGCAGGCACGTCGTGGTGGGACCCACCAATTTCGATTCGTGCCTCTCCCCCTTTAAATGTATCTTTAGATCTTACAGGGAAGCACCAAAGTTAACGGAAGCCGATCGCTAAGCGACCTATGGGGGCATGTAGGGGGTTGGGGGAGAAGCTCAAAACAGTTTTCAAAACCTGCTAAAGTTTCATACCGTAGTCAGGGGAATCGATAATTGTTCACCACGTGGATTCGCACGCGCGCGATCCCAAGATAGTCCCCAGGTTGCAACATGTGTTTGTGGGAAGCTCTCGTGGCTCAACCGGTAGCGAGTGCGCCTTGCACTCGGTAACCGCTGGTTCGATTCCCCACGTGCGCATTTTTCTTTTGCCGATTTTTCGCAACTTCGGCAACTACTCTTTGCTATTTTTATCGACTTCTCCGAGGATAACAATGAGTTTTGAGAACGTATAAAGCTGATTCAAGGATGGGGAACATCGAACATGATCCTTCGGTTACAAGTCATGGGCATAGCCAAATTGGCAGCCTTATACGTTATCGAAATTCGATAAAAAAAGCAAAGAGTAGTTGCCGAAGTTGCGAAAAATCGGCAAAAGAAAATTGCACAAGTGGGGAACCGAACCAGTGGTTAGCGGGGGCAAGGCGGATTCGCTACCGGTTGAGCTAGTAGGGCTTCTCACACACACATGTTGCAACCTGGGGACTATCTTGGGATCGTGCGCGTGCGAATCCACGTAGTGAACAATTATCGATTCCCCTGACTACGGTATGAAACTTTAGCAGGTTTTGAAAACTGTTTTGAGCTTCTCCCCCAACCCCCTACATGCCCCCATAGGTCGCTTAGCGATCGGCTTCCGTTAACTTTGGTGCTTCCCTTAGAAGAATAAGTTCAATTCTGACCATGCAAACAATCTAATGTAGGATGTAACGATACAAAGTAGAAATGGTTCATTCAAACGACTTGTAACTAAAACAACGCAAAAATATGTGTGAGTACGAATAACCTCGGCTAGAAAAGTATTTTTGTTTTGGAATGTTTCGAATCTGACCCGGCGCACTGGACACTGTTGAACTGTTGTTGAATGGCGGTGAGGGAGGGAGTACGGTAGTGATACGGTAGCTTAGGGCAGAGAGACAGACCAATCTCGATAAATTGAGCGTATTGCTTCTTCGATACACGAAGAAAGTACATACCAGTTCCAATTGTGAGTGATGGGAACCTTACTCGATTTGGGAGGGCGGGTTACGGTAATCACTGGGCTAGAGTTACGGTGATATGAGAATGCGAGAAACCGGGGAATACATGTGGAGATCAGTGTTTGAGGGGACTGGGAAAGGATTAGAGATCAGAGATCAAAGATCGGCGGGGAGTTCTCAATGATAGGGCTCGATCGATTCAAACTACTGAGATCAGAGATCTAACTACAAAGATCAAAGATCAGAGATCAATGTCTCTTCAGGTGCAGCGATAGATGGTCGGATCGGGCAAAGGATCGGAAGCAGTGCGGGCACTTGTATGGCTTGTCTCCAGTGTGCTTGCGGAGGTGACGAGTTAGCTCGTCGGATCTGCAAAGAAATCGATAATGATTGGAATACGGTAATAGGTGGTCAGCTACCGTAATATTCTCGATCAAATAATGAATAAGTACAGTACTCTATGAAGATGCTGTAGATGCAATCGATTAATAGCTACCGTATTACGAATGCTACCGTAGTCCGTAGTTTTTTTTACGGTACTCACCGTGCAAATCGCCAGTCGCAGTTGGCCCACGTGCATGCGTACTGCTTCTCGCCTGGAAAATCAATACTCATTGAGATGTACAGTATTCCCCCGATTACCGTATCTCGCTGATGCAAATCGTATGCATTTCAAACTAACTATTTTAACTATTTTACTATTTTAATTTTTTTTCATTCCATTCTATAGTAGCCTTCAGCCTGCGTTCACGGTAGTGATACCGTAGCCGTAATCCTCACCAATCTAAACTACCGTTACCCTACCGTAAACTACAGCAATCGACCGTAGCCCTATCGTCACCCTGCCGTAATTCGCAATCCAAATCAATCCAATAATCCAAAGTAATCCAAATCGCAATCAGAATCAATGTGTAGACAGGGCCCACCGACCGCCGTTGGCGGTCGGTGGACCGAGTCGATGGCGGTCTTGTGGTTCACACATTGAAGCTTACCCATTTTTTCCCTTCTTTTCCCTTCCCTTCCGAAAATAAAAGACTTCGCAAATTTGGGCTTCAATTTGTTTTGATTTCATTACTTTTATTGGATTTAAAGTGACGGTTGATTCCAGTACTTTTATTGAATTCATACTTCGAACCCAAATTCGCACCATGGGCTATAGTTTGTTCCCAAACTGAGGATCGCAATTCTCGAAGAGAATTGGGTTCCTTTTCTTTTATTGACGCGAAGCGTTGATAAAAATATAAAAAGCGTTTGATAGAGCGGTCCGTTTTGCACTATCAATCCCTGGTGTGGGCAGTAGTGATCAAACACATCCCTGGTGTGGTAAATAGCATCCCTGGTGTAGTCTACAGCATCCCTGTTTAGTCAATAGCATCCCTGTTGTGGTAAATAGCATCCCTGGTGTAGTCTACAGCATCCCTGTTTAGTCAATAGCATCCCTGTTGTGGTCAAAAACATCCCTGGTGTGATCAAAACTTGGCTGGCACGGCCCCTAGGAGCCGACATAGGGCTCTTGAAAACGTCCGAACCGGAAATTAGTAGATGCCTATCGAGAATTGAACGTGCGAGTCAGGGACATCGTTGTGAGACATCTCCATAAAAATGAGAGGTCTCACTGCGATATCCCTGGTTCGCGCGTAAACTTTTGAATTAGCGCAATTTTGCCTGCGATTCTACCTGATTTTTTCGGACGTTTTCACTGTGTGCTACGTCGGCTCCTAGGGGGAGCGTGGGCTGGTGTGATCAAACACATCCCTGGTGCGACCCAACGCCTAAACGCGTTAAAAATAGCCTCAAAAATGCGTAATAAGCCTCCAAAACACCATCAAAATCTTCCTGATGCATTAACGATCAAACAGCTACAAGCTGAAAATGAGGCAAAAATGTTTGCTCGAGGTTGGAGTCGAACCAAGCACGCGCGCTCGACAGCCAGACCTCTTAGCCACTACACCACGAGGACTCTTGGGAGACGAGGTGAACGGGCGCACTATCTCCTCTCCCCTCCCTCCTCCCCCACGCTTTAGCGCGCACTTGATAAGATCAAGTAGGAAAGTGCAAACTTTGAAGGTCCATAACTCGGCTCGGAATGGAGATAAGTTCTCAAATCGAAGAAGTGAACCTTAGAATAGGCCCAAAAGCTTATGGCCCCGAATTGGTGAACTTGTCACCTTTCCGACGAGCTTTGCAAAATAGGTCGACAGTAAAATTTACTACAACTTTGCGCTATTTTCTGAGTGTTGTGGGCCGAAAATAAGGGGGGAATTTTCCGGGGACGAACCCAAATTAATCCGGCGCCAAGGCGCCGGAGCTAAGCTAATGGGTTTCTAAGTCCTTCTATTGTTAACTTTGTTCCAATTCCAGTTGTTATTGTTAAAGTATGGTCCTTTGTCGGAAATATATTCCTTTCGAATAATCAAAATGGAATGAACAATTTTGTGTTTTTTGTGTTTTGTGTACACAAAAATTTTGTTTTGTTTTTTTTGTGTACACAAAATTTTTGTGTCCAAAAAATGGTTTGTGTCCCAGCCCTGCTCCCCATTCGCCTTATTCAATTAGCATACGCTCTTTACATAATTACCGTCGTCTCTCTCTCCCCTCCTGTCTTGCAGCCTTCGTGACTGGTTGATTGTAGATAAAGCTCTCTCCGCTATACTCCCAGAGTACTCTGGGAGAGTTTCCTTAAGGAAAGGCACTACATAACAATTTGCATGTGATGCCGACATGGGAGGGAAGAGGAGAGCGGTGCCGACTTCTGGGAAAGAGAGAGAGATCTGAGGCATCTGAGGAAAATCGCTCGGCATTCCGCCCCTGTGCCGCTTGCCGTTTTGTCATCCAGAGTTGGTACTTGGTAGATGTCGGATGAGCATGCATCAGCATGAGCATCTGTGGCGCAATCGGGAAAGCATCGGCGCTGCTCCCAATTTTCAGTGGTTCGAAACCGCTCCTGTGAAACTTCCTTTTGCCGATTTTTGCTAATCTCAACTGATTATTTTGACTGGTTTTCTAACCCGTCGTGACTAGCACACACCTTATCAGTTCACGATTTCCATATCATTAGTCCAGTGTCTGTGATAAGTCACAATAGACCCCCTTGAAGGACTCCTCCTCATGACGGTGGAGCAACTAAAACGTTGCTCTCACCGGTGGGGGGAACCCTTTGGGGGTGAATTTTGTGTGTGTGTGTGGTGTGTGTGAATGCACCCACAATAAATCAATAAAGATGTTTGGCATCTTTATTTGAAAGCTTTCAACTTTCAAATAAAGATGCCAAACATCTTTATTAGTTACTTTCAAATTAGGCCTTACGACAGTATGGAAATGGAGTTGAGTCGATGTAAAGAGATGAGAGAGACATGTGGATTAGTAGACAAGGAAAGGGATCAGACAGACTAATTGGAGATACATGCAAATCGTTATGGAAATGTGGGGTCGACGTGAGGGAGGGCAGAATGGAGTGGAAATTATGAGGTACTCCTTAAGTAAAAATTCGTTTCCAAATTGGGATCAACTACAATAGGAGCATACTGTTAGGTATTATCTAGTGATTGGCTACGGTAGGGTTACTGTAATCGACCTACGGTGCTTTTGGAAGGGTAAAAATGACGACGTTGTGCTCTCGTGACCGGGCGAATGCTGGGAGGTCGAGGGTCGATTGAAGGGCGATGACGAACCCGTCGCGACTAGCATGCGCGCTGCCTAAGAGAGCTCTCTTTTAGTTCTCCAACTCGGATATCATCCCATATCTCAAGGTACGCTTGTGCTCCCGACCGGACTCTTTGTCCTGTGTCAGAGATCAAACAGTTTTTGGGAAGCTTCTGGCGGTTCACCCGGAGGCAAAAATCTTCACTGGCTAAGTTCTTTGATCTTTGATCTGCTCAGCTCCCATGGAGAGCTCGTGCAGGGCGCTTCCCAGTAATGACGTCGGCGTTTGGAATCCGCTCAACCGGCCCATCGATGCCGCCGGAATATATTCTATTCATGGATTACAGTAGCATGATTACATGACGGTTACGGTGAGAATCTGATGACGTCATCATCGTGAGATACTCACTTCGATTGAAGAAATCAGCGAGAATGGCGTCCATGCGATGCTGCATGGAGGCAAAGTCCAGACCGCTATCAAAGATATCTGACAATCGATTGGGATACGGTAGGCTACGGTAGTTGAATCGACAATTGACCGTTTTGATGCTCCCAATGCAGAAAAATCGATATTACAGTAGTCTACCGTACCCGACGAGCTCGATAAGTCCCCGGGATTGGGTTGGGATGGTCGTCGGTAGACGGAGAAGGCACCGGACGGCTCGTCAAAGTCGCAAATCGATGACGTATCGGAAGACGTCGTGGCCCGACCCGAATCATCCGTACTGTCCGTCTGGAATACGGTAGGATACAGTAGATTGGTATCGTGTATTGGCTTTATTTCCAGATATTTAGGGATTACAGTGGATTGAAATAGTGTCCCTAACTAGATCTTGAACAGAGTTTACTGATTGTTCTGTGCAATTACGATACATTCCGAATCGACAACTAACTTTTTTACGGCTGCCCCATAAAAGATTCCCCGCGCTGCCCGTTATTCGCTCATCTTTGCAAGCTTTGGGTGTTGCGCATCTGGGGGGGATTGGTCAGAAAGAAATGAGGAATGTGACCAATTGACGGCGGATTGGGAGGGGGGAGGGTGGGGCCGTTTGATCTACTTATCGTTTACGATATTACAATATTCAACTGGACAGCTGATAAGGTGTTTTTTACCTAACTCTTTATGAAGCGATTTTGCCAATTAATAAATGCTAATTAATTCGTATCGTTATTACAATAATTGTTAACTATTAGAATATTCGAATTATAATAGTTGATACATTAAACCGTTCCGCGCCCCAATGAACTGTTCCTACTTTGCATCCTGTATTTAGGGGCCACAAGCCCCGCCCACTTTGCTCTGACACGATTTCGTGAAAAAGCGCGAAACAAAAACACAAAGCTCATTCTAAACCAAATCACTCATTCTAAAGTGCGCTGGATAGCTACTGGCAATGCCTATCGATCGAGCAATATCCGAAAATTGAATATCATCATTGAGTTGGTCCAAATTGAGGATAAAGGAAGGGAAGAGGCCTTTTAGTAGGTTTCAGTGGGATAATTCTGTTCGGATAGTGATTTTCTGACTAAATGGAATATTTCATGATTTTTAGAGAAAGAAATAGAATTTTATCAACTTTCTCTGGCTTGTGTTTCCTTTTTAAAGGTTTTTGTATGCCCGTATATTTCCGATTCCGATTAGCGCTAAACAGAGTGTGAACGTGGGCGGGGCTAGTCAAATGAGAGGAGAGAGGCGAGAGTCGAGCCCCTTCCCTTCTCCCTCCGCCTCGCTCTCCCTGCTGTTTCTACCCCGTCGCGACTAGCGCACCCTCTGTCTGGATAAGAGGTAATTTCTACCTTGAATTGTCTGTCACGACTTGGCGGAGCTCTTGCCTCTGAATTTTGGGAATGAGATTAAAATAGGCTCCGCCCCCTCTCGTCTCGCTTTTTCCTCCTCCACAACAGTGCGTTGCGCGCGTACTTTTCGGGCTGTAGCGCAGCTCAGAGACAAGATATCGACAAACGGCCAAAAGTATGATGTTATTGGGGTCACAGGGAACAGTTCAGACACAAGTTTGACCCGGATATCTGCATCGAGGAATGAGAGGAGGGGAATTCCGCATTCCTTATATCATAGAATTCAAAAAACTTGTCACACACCACGGAATATAACGTTCCGTTCCAATCTATGGTGTACTTTTTTCGCCACTTTCGCATCATTTTTCACGCATGATATGTTATTTTTTTCTGTTTCTAAAGCAATAACCGATTATTATAGCGCGATGAGAAGTGATTGCAAAAGAGCGCTTGATTAAATTCGCATTTTCAAGCGTTGCCGCGCACAATATTTCTGAAGCTCCGCCCCCTTAGCGTAATAGACGTGTGTCCGGAACGTTTTATTTCTATGATAGACAACTCTACTTTCCCCCTCTCCAACGGTGCCTTTCGCGCGTTCTTCTCGGGCTGTAGCGCAGCTCAGAGACAAGATATCAACAAACGGTAAAAAGGGTGATGTTATTGGGTCCATGAGGGACTGTTTGGACACAAATTTGACCGGATTGTGACAATTCGGCAATCTACGTTGTGGCCCCTAGATTTACCATCCATGATTAAAAGTCACTGCTCGATCGCTCAGGATCATACCTGTCCAGGTCTGACGGCGACCCCTTTTTGACCACGTACCCCGGTACATGGTCCCGCACGTCCCCACGTGGGGATGTGCGGGACCATGACCATGTGCCTGAAACATATCCCATTGTGTTCTACAGTATCCCAATATCGATTTTTGTTACAGTAACCCTACCGTGCCACGGTTCGGTGGGTCAACCATTTTAGCCTCGGGTCAAACTTTAGCCAAAGAGTCTAAAATCGATCGGAAAAATGTTCTACCGTAATCTACAGTAATCTACCGTATCCCTGAGTACGGTATCGCGGTTGGGCATGGCGAACTGATTTTTTTGTTTTTCTCCGTTCTTTGTGCCTACATGCATAGTTCGTCGAGGAGATTATTTTTTTGAGTTTCGTACCGAAATCTTTCGTACCCCCTACCGTAATCCTACCGTACCCTGCCGTGCCCTGGTGAATAAAACATCTATTACGGAGGTTGATTATTAGTAAAGAGCGCATCCTAGTATCACCGGGTTAAATAAAACATCTATTACGGAGGTTGATTATTAGTAAAGAGCGCATCCTAGTATCACCGGGTTAAATAAAACATCTATTACGGAGGTTGATTATTAGTAAAGAGCGCATCCTAGTATCACCGGGTTAAATAAAACTTCGATTACGATGGTTATTTATTAGTAAAGAGGGCATCCTAGTATCACCGGGTTAAATAAAACTTCGATTACGGAGGTTGTTTATTAGTAAAGAGCGCATCCTAGTATCACCGGGTTAAATAAAACTTCGATTACGATGGTTATTTATTAGTAAAGAGGGCATCCTAGAATCGCCGGGTTGGATAAAATGTCGATTTCGCTTGCTTTTTTCAAACCAGGTGATTGTAGGATGCGCTCTTTACTAGTAAACAACATGCGTAACCGAAGTTTTCTCCAACCCGGTGATACTAGGATGCGCACTTTACTAATAAACAAACCAAAAATCGATAATGATATACTGTAGAACACAGTGGGATATGTTTCAGGTACATGTTCCACCATGACCTACCAAATCATTTTGGACCATGAACCCCGGGTCATGGTCCCGCACATCCCCACGTGGGGACGTGCGGGACCATGTACCGGGGTACGTGGTAAAAAAAAAGTCGCCGGCGGCGTGGACACCTATGCTCAGGATGGTGAACGCCTTCTCGTACTACGGTATGGTGCTGTACACGACGGTGCTGTTTCGCTCGCACGACGAGTGCCACGGCGGGCTGTTCTCCAATGTCACGTCGTCCGAAACATGCGTGCCGCTCACCCGTGGCGACTACTTTGACCTGCTCATGTCGTCTCTTGCCGAGTTCCCAGGTACCGTAATCCTACCGTAATCCTACCGTTACCCTACCATAACCTTACCGTTTCCGTAACTTAACCCTACCGTAACTCAAACAAAAGCAAGTACCGTGATCATTCCGTAATCTACCGAAGGTCCTTCACAATTGATGCAGAGACTTTGCAATCCAACCACAGTATCACGATCGTGTCCCTACCGTAATCTACCGTAATCGTTACCTACCTTAACTACACAGTAACTCAAGCAGGTGCTAGTACCGTAATATACCGTAATCCAGGCCTGATAATCACGGCACTGATCATCGAATGGATCGGTCGCAAGAAGACGATGGCCGTGGAGTTTGCAGTGTTCGGCGTGGCCACGTACCTACTGTACTTCTGCCTCTCCAGGTATACTGTAGCCCTTATTCGGCTACCGTAATCTACGATATCCCACTTCCTTCTGTACCATGTTACTGGTCCTGCCAAACTGTTCCCTGAATCAGTCCTACCGTATCTCATGATCAACTGTATCCATGACCGTCCGTTTCTTGGGTCCTACCGTATCAACGGTCCCACCGTAACCAAGGTCCTACCGTATCCGTTCAGAAACACCGTAATTGGCCTCATCTTCATCGGCCGTGCCTTCATCTCGGGCGCATTCCAGTGCGCCTACGTCTATACTCCGGAGGTGAGCGCGAAGATCAAAGATCAAGCTACAGAGATCAAAGATCAAGCTACAGAGATCAAAGATCCGCCCCTTCCAGGTCTATCCGACGACGCTGCGGGCCAGCGGCCTCGGCGCGGCCTCGGGCATGGCGCGCATCGGCGCCATTATCACGCCCTTCGTGGCCCAGGTTTGTAGTTTGATCTTTGATCTCTGATCTCTGATCTTTGCAGGTGGCAGCAACGTCGAACCTCTCGTACCCGGTGGGCATCTACGGTACGGCGGCGCTGATCGGCCTCATATCCGCCCTATCGCTGCCCATCGAGACCAAGGGACGCCAGATGCAGGTCAGAGATCAAAGTTCAAAGATCAAAGATCAACCCAAGCTTTCAGGAGCACTGAGCGCCCGTCGCATCGACACTAGACGCAAATCGTAGCAACACAAGACGCATATGATCTCATCCTTTCCTGTGACGACCCCCGACCTCACCAATATCGCTGTCTCTGTTCACTTTCTATTAGAATTCGAAATTCCGGCGATTGATATTTGATCTCTGTACTTGAATTTTGAACTCTAAACAGTCTGTCTAGTCATGAAAGTATGCACTCTTCTGTACATTTCCTTCGTTTCCCGGTGCCACAAAACCGATTGCTTGGGGAAATAAAGATGTTAAATGTTACGCGAATTTTCACGAATAATTGCTGGGAAATCAATAACTTCCTTCTTTTTCGCTGCTTATTCCACGACCCCGTCGGTGATGGCAAGCCCAAAAACTGGGTTCCAGGGCGGTACCTTGGGTATCATGGGTACCGGGAGGAGCCACCAGGTGACGGGTCGTGGCCGACTTTGTAGTTGCTGTCCACATAGCCTGCACAATAGCGAGACCCATTTTCGCTCTTGATACCAAAGATGAGAGGTGAAAAGGGTCCTTTGGAGGCTAAATGTGCGCTAGACGCGGAGGGCTGCAGAGGGCTGAGGAGGTGCTGCAGAGTGGGCGGAGCTTCGCGTGCAGCACACATTTCACTAATCGTGAGGATCAGAAGTGTCTGTTTTTTTTGGCCATTGCTGATATTTTCAGAAGTCATTCATCGTGCATTTTCTTACGGAAGTTGCCACACCATGAATAAGCCCCGTTAAAGGGGGAGGGGCACGAATATTTTCGCACATAAGCTAAGCATGTGGAGTAATAGGGATGTTATACCCGATCAGAGATCACTTTATCCGAAGTGCTAGAAATGCCTCTGAACCTCACTACGTAATTTTGAAGTTTCATTGATTGTGCAGGCACGATTTGGGGTACTGTATTTTCGTATTGATTTCATTGGATTGACAGTCGAAAATAGCAGCAATAGGGGAGTTTGCACACGGCGGGAATCGAACAAGCGGGTGCCGTATTGCGAGGCAAAAGCACAACCACCAGGCTACGTGCCTTGATATTCGTTGAGTCTAGACGGCCTAGTTAAGGGAGAGGACAGATTGAACCCGAGTGCAGATTACTGTAGGTACAGCTGGGGTGCAGGCACGTCGTGGTGGGACCCACCAATTTCGATTCGTGCCTCTCCCCCTTTAAATGTATCTTTAGATCTTACAGGGAAGCACCAAAGTTAACGGAAGCCGATCGCTAAGCGACCTATGGGGGCATGTAGGGGGTTGGGGGAGAAGCTCAAAACAGTTTTCAAAACCTGCTAAAGTTTCATACCGTAGTCAGGGGAATCGATAATTGTTCACCACGTGGATTCGCACGCGCGCGATCCCAAGATAGTCCCCAGGTTGCAACATGTGTTTGTGGGAAGCTCTCGTGGCTCAACCGGTAGCGAGTGCGCCTTGCACTCGGTAACCGCTGGTTCGATTCCCCACGTGCGCATTTTTCTTTTGCCGATTTTTCGCAACTTCGGCAACTACTCTTTGCTATTTTTATCGACTTCTCCGAGGATAACAATGAGTTTTGAGAACGTATAAAGCTGATTCAAGGATGGGGAACATCGAACATGATCCTTCGGTTACAAGTCATGGGCATAGCCAAATTGGCAGCCTTATACGTTATCGAAATTCGATAAAAATAGCAAAGAGTAGTTGCCGAAGTTGCGAAAAATCGGCAAAAGAAAATTGCACAAGTGGGGAACCGAACCAGTGGTTAGCGGGGGCAAGGCGGATTCGCTACCGGTTGAGCTAGTAGGGCTTCTCACACACACATGTTGCAACCTGGGGACTATCTTGGGATCGTGCGCGTGCGAATCCACGTGGTGAACAATTATCGATTCCCCTGACTACGGTATGAAACTTTAGCAGGTTTTGAAAACTGTTTTGAGCTTCTCCCCCAACCCCCTACATGCCCCCATAGGTCGCTTAGCGATCGGCTTCCGTTAACTTTGGTGCTTCCCTTAGAAGAATAAGTTCAATTCTGACCATGCAAACAATCTAATGTAGGATGTAACGATACAAAGTAGAAATGGTTCATTCAAACGACTTGTAACTAAAACAACGCAAAAATATGTGTGAGTACGAATAACCTCGGCTAGAAAAGTATTTTTGTTTTGGAATGTTTCGAATCTGACCCGGCGCACTGGACACTGTTGAACTGTTGTTGAATGGCGGTGAGGGAGGGAGTACGGTAGTGATACGGTAGCTTAGGGCAGAGAGACAGACCAATCTCGATAAATTGAGCGTATTGCTTCTTCGATACACGAAGAAAGTACATACCAGTTCCAATTGTGAGTGATGGGAACCTTACTCGATTTGGGAGGGCGGGTTACGGTAATCACTGGGCTAGAGTTACGGTGATATGAGAATGCGAGAAACCGGGGAATACATGTGGAGATCAGTGTTTGAGGGGACTGGGAAAGGATTAGAGATCAGAGATCAAAGATCGGCGGGGAGTTCTCAATGATAGGGCTCGATCGATTCAAACTACTGAGATCAGAGATCTAACTACAAAGATCAAAGATCAGAGATCAATGTCTCTTCAGGTGCAGCGATAGATGGTCGGATCGGGCAAAGGATCGGAAGCAGTGCGGGCACTTGTATGGCTTGTCTCCAGTGTGCTTGCGGAGGTGACGAGTTAGCTCGTCGGATCTGCAAAGAAATCGATAATGATTGGAATACGGTAATAGGTGGTCAGCTACCGTAATATTCTCGATCAAATAATGAATAAGTACAGTACTCTATGAAGATGCTGTAGATGCAATCGATTAATAGCTACCGTATTACGAATGCTACCGTAGTCCGTAGTTTTTTTTACGGTACTCACCGTGCAAATCGCCAGTCGCAGTTGGCCCACGTGCATGCGTACTGCTTCTCGCCTGGAAAATCAATACTCATTGAGATGTACAGTATTCCCCCGATTACCGTATCTCGCTGATGCAAATCGTATGCATTTCAAACTAACTATTTTAACTATTTTACTATTTTAATTTTTTTTCATTCCATTCTATAGTAGCCTTCAGCCTGCGTTCACGGTAGTGATACCGTAGCCGTAATCCTCACCAATCTAAACTACCGTTACCCTACCGTAAACTACAGCAATCGACCGTAGCCCTATCGTCACCCTGCCGTAATTCGCAATCCAAATCAATCCAATAATCCAAAGTAATCCAAATCGCAATCAGAATCAATGTGTAGACAGGGCCCACCGACCGCCGTTGGCGGTCGGTGGACCGAGTCGATGGCGGTCTTGTGGTTCACACATTGAAGCTTACCCATTTTTTCCCTTCTTTTCCCTTCCCTTCCGAAAATAAAAGACTTCGCAAATTTGGGCTTCAATTTGTTTTGATTTCATTACTTTTATTGGATTTAAAGTGACGGTTGATTCCAGTACTTTTATTGAATTCATACTTCGAACCCAAATTCGCACCATGGGCTATAGTTTGTTCCCAAACTGAGGATCGCAATTCTCGAAGAGAATTGGGTTCCTTTTCTTTTATTGACGCGAAGCGTTGATAAAAATATAAAAAGCGTTTGATAGAGCGGTCCGTTTTGCACTATCAATCCCTGGTGTGGGCAGAAACATCCCTGGTGTGGTAAATAGCATCCCTGGTGTAGTCTACAGCATCCCTGTTTAGTCAATAGCATCCCTGTTGTGGTCAAAAACATCCCTGGTGTGATCAAAACTTGGCTGGCACGGCCCCCTAGGAGCCGACATAGGGCTCTTGAAAACGTCCGAACCGGAAATTAGTAGATGCCTATCGAGAATTGAACGTGCGAGTCAGGGACATCGTTGTGAGACATCTCCATAAAAATGAGAGGTCTCACTGCGATATCCCTGGTTCGCGCGTAAACTTTTGAATTAGCGCAATTTTGCCTGCGATTCTACCTGATTTTTTCGGACGTTTTCACTGTGTGCTACGTCGGCTCCTAGGGGGAGCGTGGGCTGGTGTGATCAAACACATCCCTGGTGCGACCCAACGCCTAAACGCGTTAAAAATAGCCTCAAAAATGCGTAATAAGCCTCCAAAACACCATCAAAATCTTCCTGATGCATTAACGATCAAACAGCTACAAGCTGAAAATGAGGCAAAAATGTTTGCTCGAGGTTGGAGTCGAACCAAGCACGCGCGCTCGACAGCCAGACCTCTTAGCCACTACACCACGAGGACTCTTGGGAGACGAGGTGAACGGGCGCACTATCTCCTCTCCCCTCCCTCCTCCCCCACGCTTTAGCGCGCACTTGATAAGATCAAGTAGGAAAGTGCAAACTTTGAAGGTCCATAACTCGGCTCGGAATGGAGATAAGTTCTCAAATCGAAGAAGTGAACCTTAGAATAGGCCCAAAAGCTTATGGCCCCGAATTGGTGAACTTGTCACCTTTCCGACGAGCTTTGCAAAATAGGTCGACAGTAAAATTTACTACAACTTTGCGCTATTTTCTGAGTGTTGTGGGCCGAAAATAAGGGGGGAATTTTCCGGGGACGAACCCAAATTAATCCGGCGCCAAGGCGCCGGAGCTAAGCTAATGGGTTTCTAAGTCCTTCTATTGTTAACTTTGTTCCAATTCCAGTTGTTATTGTTAAAGTATGGTCCTTTGTCGGAAATATATTCCTTTCGAATAATCAAAATGGAATGAACAATTTTGTGTTTTTTGTGTTTTGTGTACACAAAAATTTTGTTTTGTTTTTTTTGTGTACACAAAATGGTTTGTGTCCAAAAAATGGTTTGTGTCCCAGCCCTGCTCCCCATTCGCCTTATTCAATTAGCATACGCTCTTTACATAATTACCGTCGTCTCTCTCTCCCCTCCTGTCTTGCAGCCTTCGTGACTGGTTGATTGTAGATAAAGCTCTCTCCGCTATACTCCCAGAGTACTCTGGGAGAGTTTCCTTAAGGAAAGGCACTACATAACAATTTGCATGTGATGCCGACATGGGAGGGAAGAGGAGAGCGGTGCCGACTTCTGGGAAAGAGAGAGAGATCTGAGGCATCTGAGGAAAATCGCTCGGCATTCCGCCCCTGTGCCGCTTGCCGTTTTGTCATCCAGAGTTGGTACTTGGTAGATGTCGGATGAGCATGCATCAGCATGAGCATCTGTGGCGCAATCGGGAAAGCATCGGCGCTGCTCCCAATTTTCAGTGGTTCGAAACCGCTCCTGTGAAACTTCCTTTTGCCGATTTTTGCTAATCTCAACTGATTATTTTGACTGGTTTTCTAACACTAAGAGCGCGTTCGCCTAAGAGTCGGACAAACCTCGGCACAGTGATTTTTCAAAAAATTGAGGAGAGAGGTTCTCAAGGGTGGTGATCATCGTGGTGAACTTCATTTTGCTCCAAATCATTCCGTGCAGCCGTGCTGCAAGGGTGCTGCAAAGCACATTTTTTATGTATCTCGGGAATCCGTAGATGAATCTTTATGAAATTTTAATAGCAAATACAATCGACCACGCTGATTTAAACCATGATTTTCGCGATTTCTGAAATCCATCAATTTGCTGATAAAAATTTCAATTTTGAAAGCCGTGATTTTGTGACAGCTGAATTTATCATAGAAAGATGCGCCTTATCGAGAGAATCATTTTTCATACCCAGAGTGTGGGTTGAAAAATATCCGTTTTTTTGCTATCCTTAGTTTTATCTTGACTTTCATTCCTCATTCTCACTTTACTCTCCCCTCGCACCGCGCTCTTGGCGCGACGAATGGGGAATTAAATGGTTAGGCAGTCCGGAATGCCAAGGAAAATGAGATTAAGAGTGTCTGGCATAGTCACTAGTTACAGTAAATGAATCATTTCCCATTCGTCGCGCCAAGAGCGCGGTGCGAGGGGAGAGTAAAGTGAGAATGAGGAATGAAAGTCAAGATAAAACTAAGGATAGCAAAAAAACGGATATTTTTCAAGCCACACTCTGGGTATGAAAAATGATGCTCTCGATAAGGCGCATCTTTCAATGATAAATTCAGCTGTCACAAAATCATGGCTTTCAAAATTGAAATTTTTATCAACAAATTGATGGATTTCAGAAATCGCTAATATCATGGTTGAAATCAGCGTGGTCGATTGTATTTGCTATTAAAATTTCATAAAGATTCATCTACGGATTCCCGAGATACATAAAAAATGTGCTTTGCAGCACCCTTGCAGCACGGCTGCACGGAATGATTTGGAGCAAAATGAAGTTCACCACGATGATCACCACCCTTGAGAACCTCTCTCCTCAATTTTTTGAAAAATCACTGTGCCGACCCTCTTACCATTTTGTTCGATTCTTACACAAACGGGCTCCTAACCCGTCGTGACTAGCACACACCTTATCAGTTCACGATTTCCATATCATTAGTCCAGTGTCTGTGATAAGTCACAATAGACCCCCTTGAAGGACTCCTCCTCATGACGGTGGAGCAACTAAAACGTTGCTCTCACCGGTGGGGGGAACCCTTTGGGGGTGAATTTTGTGTGTGTGTGTGGTGTGTGTGAATGCACCCACAATAAATCAATAAAGATCCACTTTCCTACGGAAAGTGAGACGCTGGGTTTCTGTGAGAAACCCTAAAAGGTGCTTGATTTGGGTCCCCCTTTTGATGGTTATGCGAATCTCAATAAAAGTAACGGAATCTTTTTTGTCAAACTCAATAAAAGTAACGGAATCTGAAATGTCCAAAATTAATAAAAGTGGTGGAATCTAACAAACTCGAAGCCCAAATTCGCGCTTTTATGCCTCGTCTCCAAATTCAAATCAAGCGAGGCAATGTGTAGAGAAGGCACACCGACCACCTTCGGCGATCGGTGGGCCTTCTGATATCAAACGCCTAAATGTATATAAGACAACACCCGAAAGTCTTCTATGATCGAGGAGCCTTGTTCGATTAAACACCTTTGAAAAAACCCTAATACTTGCGCGAATTTGGGCTTCGAGTTTGTTAGATTCCACCACTTTTATTAATTTTGGACATTTCAGATTCCGTTACTTTTATTGAGTTTGACAAAAAAGATTCCGTTACTTTTATTGAGATTCGCATAACCATCAAAAGGGGGACCCAAATCAAGCACCTTTTAGGGTTTCTCACAGAAACCCAGCGTCTCACTTTCCGTAGGAAAGTGGATTCCCTTACTTTTATTGTTGCGCAGCAACGTTTCATTTTTTACAGTTGGATTGCATTCTGTCACTTTAAGAATGTGCAAGGGGGGCTCCGCCCCCTGGACCCCCCGACCTCGCCACGTTAAGTGCGTAGTCCCTTCAAAAAATTCGCTCAGCATTGTAACACGTAATGAAAGGGTGAAGAATGAAAGATATAGACACCACTCTTTTTGAGCAATTTAGGTTCTGAATGCCAGACGCACCGGGTTTGACTATTAACATACCCAGGTGCACCTATTGAGCTTACCCGAGTATGGTGGCAAAACGTTCGCATAAGTGAAAAGTCGAACCCGCTTGCACGCAAAGCAAACCCCTTAGCACCTGCGCCACGAATTTCACTTTAAAATGCTCTCTGGTCCACTCCTGACCCTCCAGCAGCGAACTAAAAATAGAGCAAAACTTCCCCCCAAGAGTTGGACTCGAACCCACAACCGATTGAATGCAAAGCAACTCCCTTACCACCTGCGCCACGATTTGCACTTAAAAACGATCCCTGAACCATTTCTGGCCTCCTAACAACATTCTAAAAATAGAGAGCTGGAGTCGAACCGGCCTCGGCAGCGAGCCAGGCAATCCTCTTAGCCGCTACACCACGAGACGCCCTTTAGCTAATTTTTGAGTGAGGGGCTGCGTTCGCGCGGCCCTACTTTATGCATCCTGGAGCAAGAGGAGGAGGAGGAGGAGGGAAAAGAGCCCGTAGATCACTCTCTCACAAGAACCACCATGGCGCAGTCGGTAGTGGCTTCCACTTCAAGGGAACTACTTTTTCGACCATGTCAGGTTCGATACCGGGAGGATATTCAAAATTCGCAAAATGCACCCTGATCCATTCCTGACCTTCCAGAAGCAAGCTAAAAACAGAGCAAAACAGTTGCCAGTAGTTGTACTCGAACCCACAACCTTTTGCACGAAAATTAAATCCCTTACCTTCAGCGCCACGAATTTCACATTAAAATGACCGCTGATCCATTCTTGACCTTCCTTCATCAAGCTAAAAATAGAGCAAAACATTTGCCGAGAGTTGGAGTCGAACTTGGGACGACCAACCCCCGCGGCGAGCCAGGCGATCCTCTTAGCCACTACACCACGAGGCACATGTTAGGCGAGCTCTGAGAGCGCACTATCTTCTCTCCCTCCTCTCCTCACCACGCTCTCCCCGCGCGCCTTCGCTCAGCCATAGTGCAAACTTTGGAGCTCCATAACTCGACGCAGAATGCGCCTAAGCTCCCAATTCGAAAAAGTGAACCTTAGAATCAGCCCAAAAGCTTAATCTCGGGTTTTGGTGAGCTTAGGTCAATGCCGACGAGGTGTTGGAAAATATATCCACGTGCACAAAGTGACCACATTGAGGTGCCTGCCATTTGGCGCTCGTTTGAGCTTTTTGGACAAAAATTTTTTTGGGAGGTCCTGAGGCCATGGGAGTAAGGCCTGCAAAGTTTGGCGAGCTTAGGCGCACTTTGAAATTTTGAGCTCCGCCCACTGCGTCAGGGGGCAAAAATAAGGGAGAAAATTGTTGGGCTTGGACCCAAATTGCTGTGGCGCTTCGCGCCACAGCTAATGTTTGGCATCTTTATTTGAAAGCTTTCAACTTTCAAATAAAGATGCCAAACATCTTTATTAGTTACTTTCAAATTAGGCCTTACGACAGTATGGAAATGGAGTTGAGTCGATGTAAAGAGATGAGAGAGACATGTGGATTAGTAGACAAGGAAAGGGATCAGACAGACTAATTGGAGATACATGCAAATCGTTATGGAAATGTGGGGTCGACGTGAGGGAGGGCAGAATGGAGTGGAAATTATGAGGTACTCCTTAAGTAAAAATTCGTTTCCAAATTGGGATCAACTACAATAGGAGCATACTGTTAGGTATTATCTAGTGATTGGCTACGGTAGGGTTACTGTAATCGACCTACGGTGCTTTTGGAAGGGTAAAAATGACGACGTTGTGCTCTCGTGACCGGGCGAATGCTGGGAGGTCGAGGGTCGATTGAAGGGCGATGACGAACCCGTCGCGACTAGCACGCGCGCTGCCTAAGAGAGCTCTCTTTTAGTTCTCCAACTCGGATATCATCCCATATCTCAAGGTACGCTTGTGTTCCCGACCGGTCTCTTTGTCCTGTGTCAGAGATCAAACAGTTTTTGGGAAGCTTCTGGCGGTTCACCCGGAGGCAAAAATCTTCACTGGCTAAGTTCTTTGATCTTTGATCTGCTCAGCTCCCATGGAGAGCTCGTGCAGGGCGCTTCTCAGTAATGACGTCGGCGTTTGGAATCCGCTCAACCGGCCCATCGATGCCGCCGGAATATATTCTATTCATGGATTACAGTAGCATGATTACATGACGGTTACGGTGAGAATCTGATGACGTCATCATCGTGAGATACTCACTTCGATTGAAGAAATCAGCGAGAATGGCGTCCATGCGATGCTGCATGGAGGCAAAGTCCAGACCGCTATCAAAGATATCTGACAATCGATTGGGATACGGTAGGCTACGGTAGTTGAATCGACAATTGACCGTTTTGATGCTCCCAATGCAGAAAAATCGATATTACAGTAGTCTACCGTACCCGACGAGCTCGATAAGTCCCCGGGATTGGGTTGGGATGGTCGTCGGTAGACGGAGAAGGCACCGGACGGCTCGTCAAAGTCGCAAATCGATGACGTATCGGAAGACGTCGTGGCCCGACCCGAATCATCCGTACTGTCCGTCTGGAATACGGTAGGATACAGTAGATTGGTATCGTGTATTGGCTTTATTTCCAGATATTTAGGGATTACAGTGGATTGAAATAGTGTCCCTAACTAGATCTTGAACAGAGTTTACTGATTGTTCTGTGCAATTACGATACATTCCGAATCGACAACTAACTTTTTTACGGCTGCCCCATAAAAGGATTCCCCGCGCTGCCCGTTATTCGCTCATCTTTGCAAGCTTTGGGTGTTGCGCATCTGGGGGGGGGGGGGGATTGGTCAGAAAGAAATGAGGAATGTGACCAATTGACGGCGGATTGGGAGGGGGGAGGGTGGGGCCGTTTGATCTACTTATCGTTTACGATATTACAATATTCAACTGGACAGCTGATAAGGTGTTTTTACCTAACTCTTTATGAAGCGATTTTGCCAATTAATAAATGCTAATTAATTCGTATCGTTATTACAATAATTGTTAACTATTAGAATATTCGAATTATAATAGTTGATACATTAAACCGTTCCGCGCCCCAATGAACTGTTCCTACTTTGCATCCTGTATTTAGGGGCCACAAGCCCCGCCCACTTTGCTCTGACACGATTTCGTGAAAAAGCGCGAAACAAAAACACAAAGCTCATTCTAAACCAAATCACTCATTCTAAAGTGCGCTGGATAGCTACTGGCAATGCCTATCGATCGAGCAATATCCGAAAATTGAATATCATCATTGAGTTGGTCCAAATTGAGGATAAAGGAAGGGAAGAGGCCTTTTAGTTAGGCCCCACAAGCCCCGCCCCCTTTCGTCGGACATGATTTCGCGAAAACGCGAGAAACCAAAAGCCCAGGCTTTATTCTAAACCAAATCCTTCATTCTAAAGTGCGTTGGATAGCTATTATAACCCTCTATCGATTGAGCACTGCCCAAAAAACGAACTACTTGACTGGGAAGGTGAAAATTGAGACTAAAGAAAGGAAGAGGGGCGATTTTACGGGTTCCAGTGGTCGAACTTCGTTTGGGCAGTGTTTTATTGATAAGTTGTACTCTTGTGAGCACAACTGAGAAGAAAAATCAATATTTTAATGTTTCATTAGCTTGGGCTTTTGTTTTAAAGTTTTCAGTACGCCCGTATTTTTCAATTCCGATTAGCGCTAACCACAGTGTGAACATGGGCGGGGCTAGTCAAATGAGAGGAGAGAGGCGAGAGTCGAGCCCCTTCCCTTCTCCCTCCGCCTCGCTCTCCCTGCTGTCTCTGACCCGTCGTGACTAGCGCACGCTCTGTCTAGATATGAAGTAATTTCTCCCTTGAATTGTCTCTCACGACTTGGCGAAGCTCTGGCCTCCGAACTTTGGGAATGCATTTGAAATAGGCTCCGCCCCCTTTCCCTCTCGTCTCGCCTTTCCCCCCTCCACAACAGTGCATGTCGCCCGTTGTTTTCGGGCTGTAGCGCAGCTCAGAAATAAGATATCAACAAACGGCCAAAAGTATGATGATATTGGGGTCACAGGGAACAGTTTAGACACAAGTTTGGCCCCTTTGTGATAAATCGGCTATCTGCCTTGTGGCCCCTACTTTTAGTAGGTTTCAGTGGGATAATTCTGTTCGGATAGTGATTTTCTGACTAAATGGAATATTTCATGATTTTTAGAGAAAGAAATAGAATTTTATCAACTTTCTCTGGCTTGTGTTTCCTTTTTAAAGGTTTTTGTATGCCCGTATATTTCCGATTCCGATTAGCGCTAAACAGAGTGTGAACGTGGGCGGGGCTAGTCAAATGAGAGGAGAGAGGCGAGAGTCGAGCCCCTTCCCTTCTCCCTCCGCCTCGCTCTCCCTGCTGTTTCTACCCCGTCGCGACTAGCGCACCCTCTGTCTGGATAAGAGGTAATTTCTACCTTGAATTGTCTGTCACGACTTGGCGAAGCTCTTGCCTCTGAATTTTGGGAATGAGATTAAAATAGGCTCCGCCCCCCTCTCGTCTCGCTTTTTCCTCCTCCACAACAGTGCGTTGCGCGCGTACTTTTCGGGCTGTAGCGCAGCTCAGAGACAAGATATCGACAAACGGCCAAAAGTATGATGTTATTGGGGTCACAGGGAACAGTTCAGACACAAGTTTGACCCGGATATCTGCATCGAGGAATGAGAGGAGGGGAATTCCGCATTCCTTATATCATAGAATTCAAAAAACTTGTCACACACCACGGAATATAACGTTCCGTTCCAATCTATGGTGTACTTTTTTCGCCACTTTCGCATCATTTTTCACGCATGATATGTTATTTTTTTCTGTTTCTAAAGCAATAACCGATTATTATAGCGCGATGAGAAGTGATTGCAAAAGAGCGCTTGATTAAATTCGCATTTTCAAGCGTTGCCGCGCACAATATTTCTGAAGCTCCGCCCCCTTAGCGTAATAGACGTGTGTCCGGAACGTTTTATTTCTATGATAGACAACTCTACTTTCCCCCCTCTCCAACGGTGCCTTTCGCGCGTTCTTCTCGGGCTGTAGCGCAGCTCAGAGACAAGATATCAACAAACGGTAAAAAGGGTGATGTTATTGGGTCCATGAGGGACTGTTTGGACACAAATTTGACCGGATTGTGACAATTCGGCAATCTACGTTGTGGCCCCTAGATTTACCATCCATGATTAAAAGTCACTGCTCGATCGCTCAGGATGGTGAACGCCTTCTCGTACTACGGTATGGTGCTGTACACGACGGTGCTGTTTCGCTCGCACGACGAGTGCCACGGCGGGCTGTTCTCCAATGTCACGTCGTCCGAAACATGCGTGCCGCTCACCCGTGGCGACTACTTTGACCTGCTCATGTCGTCTCTTGCCGAGTTCCCAGGTACCGTAATCCTACCGTAATCCTACCGTTACCCTACCATAACCTTACCGTTTCCGTAACTTAACCCTACCGTAACTCAAACAAAAGCAAGTACCGTGATCATTCCGTAATCTACCGAAGGTCCTTCACAATTGATGCAGAGACTTTGCAATCCAACCACAGTATCACGATCGTGTCCCTACCGTAATCTACCGTAATCGTTACCTACCTTAACTACACAGTAACTCAAGCAGGTGCTAGTACCGTAATATACCGTAATCCAGGCCTGATAATCACGGCACTGATCATCGAATGGATCGGTCGCAAGAAGACGATGGCCGTGGAGTTTGCAGTGTTCGGCGTGGCCACGTACCTACTGTACTTCTGCCTCTCCAGGTATACTGTAGCCCTTATTCGGCTACCGTAATCTACGATATCCCACTTCCTTCTGTACCATGTTACTGGTCCTGCCAAACTGTTCCCTGAATCAGTCCTACCGTATCTCATGATCAACTGTATCCATGACCTTCCGTTTCTTGGGTCCTACCGTATCAACGGTCCCACCGTAACCAAGGTCCTACCGTATCCGTTCAGAAACACCGTAATCGGCCTCATCTTCATCGGCCGTGCCTTCATCTCGGGCGCATTCCAGTGCGCCTACGTCTACACTCCCGAAGTGAGCTCAAAGATCAAAGATCAAGCTACAAAGATCAAAGATCAAGCTACATAGATCAAAGATCCGCCCCTTCCAGGTCTATCCGACGACACTCCGAGCCAGCGGCCTCGGCGCGGCCTCGGGTATGGCGCGCATCGGCGCCATTATCACGCCCTTCGTGGCCCAGGTTTGTAGTTTGATCTCTTATCCCTGATCTTTGATCTTTGCAGGTGGCAGCAACGTCGAACCTCTCGTACCCGGTGGGCATCTACGGTACGGCGGCGCTGATCGGCCTCATATCCGCCCTATCGCTGCCCATCGAGACAAAGGGCCGGCAGATGCAGGTCAGAGATCAAAGATCAAAGTTCGAAGATCAATCTTAAACTTTCAGGAGCACTGAGCGCCCGTCGCATCGACACTAGACGCAAATCGTAGCAACACAAGACGCATATGATCTCATCCTTTCCTGTGACAACCCCCCGACCTCACCAATATCGCTGTCCCTGTTCACTTTCTATTAGAATTCGAAATTCCGGCGATTGATATTTGATCTCTGTACTTGAATTTTGAACTCTAAACAGTCTGTCTAGTCATGAAAGTATGCACTCTTCTGTACATTTCCTTCGTTTCCCGGTGCCACAAAACCGATTGCTTGGGGAAATAAAGATCATTACTCCTTAAAAAGGAGAGATGTCTCCTTTTGTCTGTGTGTGTGTTTGTCCACTACCCCCAGGGGTACAGAAGTCTACCCCCAGGGGGTAGTCAAGTGACATGACCCATTATCGTAACCTTGGGGAGCCTAATTCCCGGCTCTGACCTATTTTCCGGCTCTCATCTATTTCCCGGCTCTGACCTATTTTCCGGCTCTGACCTATTTCCCGGTTCTGACCTATTTTCCGGCTCTTTCCTATTTTCCGGCTCTCATCTATTTTCCGGCTCTGACCTATTTGCCGGTTCTGACATATTTCCCGGCTCTGACCTATTTGCCGGTTCTGACCTATTTTCCGGCTCTCACCTATTTTCCGGCTCTGAACTATTTCCCGGCTCTCATCTATTTCCCGGCCCATTCCTATTTTCATACTCCTTAATAATGGAGACAATGGCGTAATAATGGCGTGTTTGTTCGCGGCTAGAGCGCCAGAGAAAGAGAGCAGGGGCAGAGACGCAGAGGAAACAAGTTTAAACATGTCGCGCGCGCCTTCTGTATTGTGAAATGAGAGGAGAGTGGAACGCACATTGAAGAGCCCTCCAGACGATAAGACCCCGCCGAAAGCGAGGGCGAAATCGGCTATTTTCCAATAACGTGTGATGGTAATCATTACTCCTTAATAAAGGAGAGATGTCTCCATGTGTGTGTTCGTGTGTTTGTCCACTTAGGCGAGAGTGCCAGGGTATGCCTAGGGCAGAGAAGCAGAGGAAACAAGTGTAAACATGTCGGGAGCCCCCTCTCCCCCTCAAGTACCGTAACCCTGACTACTGTATACCTACCGCAACCCTGACTACCGTATACCTACCGTAACCCTACAGTAACCAAACTACCGGGAAACGTGCCAGAACCTTCTAGAATGTTCGAAATTGATGGGAAACTTCCATAATTGTCTAGAATGTTCGAAATTGAGAGGAAACTTCTAGAAACCTTCTAGAATGTTCGAAAATAACGGGGACGGGTCCAGCAGCTTCGAGAATGTTCGAAATAACGGGGACGGGTCCAGTGGCTTCTAGAATGTTCGAAATGACGGGGAAGGGTCCAGCGGCTTCTAGAATGTTCGAAAATAACGGGGACGGGTCCAGCAGCTTCGAGAATGTTCGAAATAACGGGGACGGGTCCAGTGGCTTCTAGAATGTTCGAAATGACGGGAACAGGTACAGCGGCTTCTAGAATGTTCGAAATGATTGGGACAGGTACAGCGGCTTCTAGAATGTTCGAAATAACGGGAACAGGTGTCGCGGCAAAGGTAGGCCGTATACTGTGCCGTGAACTATACTAGACGTCCGCAGAACTCTTTTATCATGGTGGAATGAAAGCCAAAGAGGGAGAACGCTCCCTCCTTTTATACACGTTCGGTGACTCAGACTCGTACAGTTGGGAGATGAGAAGAGATGGATGATTGTATACATGGTGGAATCACCACACTCCCGAGGACAGAAAGTGAGGAGGATGTGGGGTGGAATGAAATGAACAAGTTCCTAGAGACAATTGAACGAACCTAGAATTCTTCCAAAAACGATTGATCAGTTTTGCGTGTGAAACTTGGAATCAAATCGAGAGTAAATAGGGACCTGAGCCGGGACTATGAACCTGGACGGACGCTGAGGTTGGGACCTATTCGAATGACGTTGCATGGAAGTGGCATTCCACCGTCGAGTCGCCTGCAGTGGGCGAGAAGCTGCCGTGACGTTGGCAGGATTAGAAGATAGGTTGTTCGGAGCATCTTCGATGCCTGGGCGCGTATGAGGGACACAGGGGAGTTCGAAGGGAAGGGGACGGCAAGGTTCTGATGTATCTTTCCGTAAAGGGATGGGAACTGTTCAGGGATGGGATCGGACGTTCAATGGATGCGGAAGAGAGGTTTGGAGGGGGCTTATCTGTCTCTAGTCGGATGGAAACAGACCTCCGGGCGGAAAAGCCGTTGCTGGTAACTGGTGGAAGAGCAAAAAACCGCCGAGACTGCAGACGAACTAGTGGGGTTGGCTCGAATGGAGTGAGCCGCAGGGGAGCCTCGCCGGTTGGAAGAATGGAGCCGGTCGAGGGGAAGGGGAGGCTCGAAAGGAGTGAGTCTTACTAACTGCGCGATGGACTAACGCAGGTTCGGTCGGGTGATGGTCGCCATGTCGCGGCAAAGTAGGCCGTATACTTATGCCGTGAACTATACTAGACGTCCGCAGAACTCTTTTATCATGGTGGTAAGGAAAGCCGAAGAGGGAGAACGCTCCCTCCTTTTATACACGTTCGGTGACTCAGACTCGTACAGTTGGGAGATGAGAAGAGATGGATGATTGTATACATGGTGGAATCGCCACACTCCCGAGGGCAGAAAGTAGGGAGGCGGAATGGGATGAACAAGTTCCTAGAGACAATTGAACGAACCTAGAATTCTTCCAAAAACGATTGATCAGTTTTGCGAGTGAAACTTGGAATCAAATCGAGAGTAAATAGGGACCTGAGCCGGGACTATGAACCTGGACGGACGCTGAGGTTGGGACCTATTCGAATGACGTTGCATGGAAGTGGCATTCCACCGTCGAGTCGCCTGCAGTGGGCGAGAAGCTGCCGTGACGGAGGCAGGATTGGAAGGTAGGTTGTTCGGGGCATCTTCGATGCCTGGTCGCGTATGAGGGACACAGGGGAGTTCGAAGGGAATGGGACGGCAAGGTTCTGATGTATCTTTCCGTAAAGGGACGAGAACTGTTCAAGGATGGAATCGGATGTTCAATGGGTGCGGAAGAGAAGATGGAGGGGGCTTATCTGTCTCAAGTCGGATGGAGACAGACCTCCGGGCGGAAAAGCCGGTGCTGGTAACGGGTGGAAGGGCAAAAACCGCCGAGACTGCAGACGAACTAGGGGGTGGCTCGAATGGAGTGAGCCGCAGGGGAGCCTCGCCGGTTGGAAGAATGGAGCCGGTCGAGGGGATGGGGAGACTCGAAAGGAGTGAGTCTTACTAACTGCGCGATGGACTAACGCAGGTTCGGTCGGGTGATGGTCGCCATGTCGCGGCAAAATAGGCCGTATACTTATGCCGTGAACTATACTAGACGTCCGCAGAACTCTTTTATCATGGTGGTAAGGAAAGCCGAAGAGGGAGAACGCTCCCTCCTTTTATACACGTTCGGTGACTCAGACTCGTACAGTTGGGAGATGAGAAGAGATGGATGATTGTATACATGGTGGAATCGCCACAACAGGTACAGTGGCTTCTAGAATGTTCGAAATAACGGGGACGGGTCCAGCAGCTTCTAGAATGTTCGAAATCACGGGGAAGGGTCCAGCGGCTTCTAGAAAGTTCGAAATGACGGGGACGGGTCCAGTGGCTTCTAGAATGTTCGAAATAACGGGGAAGGGTCCAGCGGCTTCTAGAATGTTCGAAATGACGGGAACAGGTACAGTGGCTTCTAGAATGTTCGAAATAACGGGGACGGGTCCAGCAGCTTCTAGAATGTTCGAAATCACGGGGAAGGGTCCAGCGGCTTCTAGAAAGTTCGAAATGACGGGGACGGGTCCAGTGGCTTCTAGAATGTTCGAAATAACGGGGACGGGTCCAGCGGCTTCTAGAATGTTCGAAATGACGGGAACAGGTACAGTGGCTTCTAGAATGTTAGAAATAACGGGGACGGGCTCAGCGGCTTCTAGAAAGTTCGAAATGACGGGGACGGGTCCAGTGGCTTCTAGAAAGTTCGAAATAACGGGGACGGGTCCAGTGGCTTCTAGAATGTTCGAAATGACGGGGACGGGTCCAGAGGCTTCTAGAATGTTCGAAATAACGGGGACGGGTCCAGCGGATTCTAGAAAGTTCGAAATCACGGGGACGGGTCCAGTGGCTTCTAGAATGTTCGAAATCACGGGGACGGGTCCAGCGGCTTCTAGAATGTTCGAAATCACGGGGACGGGTCCTGTGGCTTCTAGAATGTTCGAAATGACGGGGAAGGGTCCAGCGGCTTCTAGAATGTTCGAAATCACGGGGACGGGTCCAGCTGCTTCTAGAATGTTCGAAATCACGGGGAAGGGTCCAGCGGCTTCTATAATGTTCGAAATCACGGGGACGGGTCCAGCGGATTCTAGAAAGTTCGAAATGACGGGGACGGGTCCAGTGGCTTCTAGAATGTTCGAAATGACGGGGACGGGTCCAGAAGATTCCAGAAGGTTGAAAATGAAGGGCATAGTCAAAGGTTCACACAACCCAGCTAAAAACATAACCCGGCGTCATCCAGCCGGGGAGCGCGCCGTAGGCGCGCGATCCCGGCTGGTGTTGAATGTTACGCGAATTTTCACGAATAATTGCTGGGAAATCAATAACTTTCTTCTTTTTCGCTGCTTATTCCACGACCCCGTCGGTGGTGGCATGCCCAAAAACTGGGTTCCAGGGCGGTACCTTGGGTATCATGGGTACCGGGTGGGGCCACCAGGGGACGGGTCGTGGCCGACTTGGCAGTCATTGTACGAGGCTTACCTCCAGAGCGAGACCCATTTTCGCTCTTGATACCAAAGATGCGAACTGAAAAAAGGGCCTTTGGAGGCTGAATGTGAGCTAGACGAGATGGGTTTGAGAGAACGAAGAATGTGCTGCAAAGTGGGCGGAGCTTCGCTTGCAGCACACATTTTTCTGTCTCTTGAAAGTTCGAAGAACATACAAACACGAAATGAAAATAGGGCTGTGCAAGCTCGATTATTTTAACAACCGGAGTTTCCGAAATGAATTGTACGAATAATTAGTGCATTTCCCAACTTTCCCGGTGTCAGCCCTATCGCCAGGAAGAAATAATGATGCTGAGTGGTTATCGAAGTTTCACGAAAAAGTTCTAGGGAAACGATTACATTCTTGCTCTTCATTGTTTATTCCACGACCCCGTCGGTGGTGGCATGCGCAAAAACTGGGTTCCAGGGCGGTACCTTGGGTATCATGGGTACCGGGTGGAGCCACCAGGGGACGGGTCGTGGCCGACTTTGTAGTTGCTGTCCACATAGCCTGCACAAGAGCGAGACCCATTTTCGCTCTTGATACCAAAGATGAGAGGTGAAAAGGGTCCTTTGGATAGGGGCCACAATGTGGATAGCCGATTTTATGCAATGGGATCAAATTAATGTTCAAACAATCCCTCATGGACCCAATAACATCATGCTTTTTGACGTTTGTCGATATCGTGTCTCTGAGCTGCGCTAGAGCCCAAGAAGTACGCGCGCATCGAACTGGGGAAGAGGAGGGAAAGGCGAGACGAGAGGGAAAGGGGGCGGAGTCTAATTTGCGTGTGCCTCTCTCCCTCCCCTCTCTGGTTTCTCGTGACCAGTTGCTAACCAGTTGGTGACCAGTTGCTGGCGGATACGCGAGCAACTGGTCAGGGTACTGGTCAGCAACTGGTCAACCACTGGTCAGCAACTGGTTGGGGGGATAGGCCACGCCCACTTTCAAATCAGAGGGATACTGAGGGATATAGAGGGATATTGATTGATACCGTATGAGTGAACCTCATACTGTAACTGACCCATACATGGTGTACGGTAGTTACATTCAAAAGGCTTTCCCTTGTGGGATAGCAGTAGACAGCATCCACTTTCGGGAGCCGTCTGATCATCAGACTCTGATCTGAATAGGTGCAAAAAATAGGCCCGTATAGGCAAGGCGCATGCTAGTCACGACGGGTAAGTAAAAAACCTCTCAACCAGTTGCTGATTAGTTGCTAGCAACTGGTCAGCAGCCAACTGGTCAGCAACTGGTCAAACCACTTGTTAGCAACTGGTTGGCGCAGACTCCGCCCACCCCAACTGGTCAGCAACTGGTCACGAGAAACCAGAGCTCGCCCTCTCGCTCGCCTCTCCCCGCCCAAAAGGCACAACTCTGGTTTCTCGTGACCAGTTGCTAACCAGTTGGTGACCAGTTGCTGGCGGATACGCGAGCAACTGGTCAGGGTACTGGTCAGCAACTGGTCAACCACTGGTCAGCAACTGGTTGGGGGGATAGGCCACGCCCACTTTCAAATCAGAGAGATACTGAGGGATATAGAGGGATATTGATTGATTGATACCGTATGAGTGAACCTCATACTGTAACTGACCCATACATGGTACGACCATGTAGGGTAGTCACATTCAAAAGGCTTTCCCTTGTGGGATAGCAGTAGACAGCATCCACTTTCGGGAGCCGTCTGATCATCAGAATCTGATCTGAATAGGGGCGAAAAATAGGCCCGTATAGGCACGGCGCATGCCAGTCACGACGGGTAAGTAAAAAACCTCTCAACTAGTTGCTGATTAGTTGCTAGCAACTGGTCAGCAGCCAACTGGTCAGCAACTGGTCAGACCACTTGTTAGCAACTGGTTGGCGCAGACTCCGCCCACCCCAACTGGTCAGCAACTGGTCACGAGAAACCAGAGAAGCCGGGGAAGCATGCTAAAAATCTGATTTTTTCACTAAAAATCCTAAAATATTCCAATTAGTCAATAAATTTCTACAGGTTTGAGGTACATATTCCAGAAACGCTCAAATTGAGACTTTTCCGTCTTTTTATCGATTTTTGACTCGCATAGAGAAAACTTTTTCAAAGCCTGTAAGAATTTATTGAAAGGGGATGGTTGTAGCTATCCAACGCGCCCTAGAACGCTTGATTTGGTTAAGAATGAACTTTGTGCTTCCCCGTCTCGTTTTCATTGGAGGGGCATGTGACACCAAAGTGGGCGGGGCTCATAGGTGTCCTAGCCACCGGCTGACCCCATGACCCCGGGTACGTGGTTGCGCAACGTTGTCGTAGGGGTCATGGGGAAAAATTTATTGGTGATCGATCGATAATTGGTACTATACCCAATCACATCTACAGTAACCACAATTACCGTATATGGCTACCGTATCCAAGTAGCATCGCGAACTGACTTTTTATTTGTATTTAAAAATAGCCTGTCCGACAACGTTGCGCAAGCAAAATGGGTTAGTAGGTCATGGTGGAACTTGTCTCTGAAACATATCCCAATGGGTTCTACAGTATACCTTTATCGATTTTTGGCTACCGTAACCCGGTTCGGTGTGTCAACCATTTTAGCCTTGGGTCAAACTTTTGTCAATGTGCCTGAAATCGATCAGAAAATTATTCTACCGTATTCTACAGTAATCTACCGTATCCCTGACTACGGCATCGCGAACTGATTTTTTTGTTTTTCGCTCTAAAAATCCGTTCTTGTGCCTACACGCTTAGTTCGTCGAGGAAATTATATTTTGAGTATCGTACTGAAATCTTTCGTACCCCCCCCTCCCTACCGTAATCAAACCGTACCCAGCCGTGCCCTGGTGAATAAAACGTCGATGACGCACGTTGTTTATTATGAAAGAGCGCATCCTAGTATCACCGGGTTAAATAACACTTCGATTACGGAGGTTGCTTATTAGTAAAGAGTGCGTACTAGAATCTCCGGGTTAGACAAAATTAGAAAAACTCAGATAAAAATTTAATCCGGTGGTTCTAGGATGCACTCTTTACTAGTAAACAACCTTTGTAATCGAAGTTTAGCCTAACCCGGTGATTCTAGGACGCTCCCTGTACTAGTAAACAACCTCCGTTATCTATGTTTTCTCTAACCCGGTGATCCTAGGGTGCGCTCTTTACTAATAAGCAACCTCCGTAATCGAAGTGTTATTTAACCCGGTGATCCTAGGGTGCGCTTTTTACTAATAAACAACATGCGTCATCGACGTTTTATTCACAAGTGCACGGCTGGAAACGGTTTGATTACGGTAGGGGGGGGGGTACGAAAGATTTCGGTACGATACTCAAAAAATAATTTCCTCAACAAACTATGCATGTAGGCACAAAGAACGGATTTTAGAGCGAAAAAAAATCAGTTTGCGATGCCCAGCCGCGATACCGTAGTCAGGGATACGGTAGATTACTGTAGAATACGGTAGAATAATTTTCTGATCGATTTCAGGCACATTGACAAAAGTTTGACCCAAGGCTAAAATGGTTGACACACCGAACCGGGTTACGGTAGCCAAAAATCGATAATGGTATACTGTAGAACCCATTGGGATATGTTTCAGAGACAAGTTCCACCAAGACCTACTAACCCATTTTGGACCATGAACCCCGGGTCGTGCTTGCGCAACGTTGTCGGACAGGCTATTTTTAAATACAAATAAAAAGTCAGTTCGCGATGCTACTGGGATACGGTAGCCATATACGGTAATTGTGGTTACTGTAGATGTGATTGGGTATAGTACCAATTATCGATCGATCACCAATAAAATTTTCCCCATGACCCCTACGACAACGTTGCGCAACCACGTACCCGGGGTCATGGGGTCAGCCTCCAGCTCTGGACAGCTATGGCGGGGCTTGTGGCCCCTACCTTTGGAGGCTAAATGTGCGCTAGACGCGGAGGGCTGCAGAGGGCTGAGGAGCGGCCAGGACCAGGAGGAGGGGCCAGGGGGCAAAAATAAGGGAGAAAATTGTTGGGCTTGGACCCAAATTGCTAATTCTGGTCTCACAAAAAAATCTCATGTATCGTGCGTTTCAAATGCTCAGCAAACTCAATGTGCTGGTTAGCGTATTGATTGTCTGGAAGAGAAAGGAAGGGAAGAGGTAGGGAGGAGGAGAGCAGGTAGATCACTAGCCTCCTCCCGGCCTCTTCCTCCCTCCTCCCTCCACTCAGTTCGTCAAAGGTCAACTACGCGTGGAATGGGAAATAATCTTACGATATCTAGGATGCAACGATACAAAGTAGAAATTGTTCATTCAAACGACTTGTAACTAGAACAACGCAAAAATGTGTGAGTACGAATAGATAACCTCGGCTAGAAAAGTATTTGTTTTTTGAATGTTTCGAATCTGACCCGGCGCACTGGACACTGTTGAACGGTTGTTGAATGGCTGTGAGGGAGGGAGTACGGTAGTGATACGGTAGCTTAGGGCAGCGAGACAGACCAATCTCGATAAATTGAGCGTATTGCTTCTTCGATACACGAAGAAAGTACATACCAGTTCCAATTGTGAGTGATGGGAACCTTACTCGATTTGGGAGGGCGGGTTACGGTAATCACTGGGCTAGAGTTACGGTGATATGAGAATGCGAGAAACCGGGGAATACATGTGGAGATCAGTGTTTGAGGGGACTGGGAAAGGATTAGAGATCAGAGATCAAAGATCGGCGGGGAGTTCTCAATGATAGGGCTCGATCGATTCAAACTACTGAGATCAGAGATCTAACTACAAAGATCAAAGATCAATGTCTCTTCAGGTGCAGCGATAGATGGTCGGATCGGGCAAAGGATCGGAAGCAGTGCGGGCACTTGTATGGCTTGTCCCCAGTGTGCTTGCGGAGGTGACGAGTTAGCTCGTCGGATCTGCAAAGAAATCGATAATGATTGAAATACGGTAATAGGTGGTCAGCTACCGTAATATTCTCGATCAGATAATGAATAAGAGACACTATCTGAGAGGATTCACATACGGACGTACAAGGAAAAATAATAAATTCTGATAAAAAATGCTATAGGAGTAACTTTGCACGTAGAATCCGAAAATCGACCTCAAAAAGTCGTATCTCTTAAACTGAATTTTCTATAGGGACCTTCATTGCGCGAGGGGGCCATACGATTTTTTTAACGGAGCTTCAAATGATCCGATGAAGTATAAAACCTTTTAGGTAATTAAAAATTAAACATTTTTGCAAAAGAAAATGGAAGGCTACGCATCCTTAGAATAAAGTTTTGCACGATTTTTACCATAAAACTGACTGCCCTGAAAAATTTTCGAACTATTCGGCATTTTTGGTTATTTTCATTGGATTCCTCGTGAAAAGTTGCATATATGGTATTTTTTTCAGAATTTTCAAAATACCTATATTGGCTCATTTTTGCCTTCAAAGATTACGGTAACACGATTTTTCAGTATTTGGGCAGCCTACCTACTTACAATCAATGAAATTTCCACGGGAAATGACTCAAAAAACATTAAAACGCCATATTACGAATATTTATCACCATTTGACTCCAATCCGCCACCATCATTTTTTCGGACCATGACCCATGGTCCGAAATGGGCATGAAAAGTCATGATCGAGAAACTTCAATTGCTATACGCCGATGCGTTTCGTGGTCCCTAAGAAAATTTTCACCACCGAAAATATCGTAATTCGAATATTGCAAATTGATTTTTTTAAAATAAATATCAAATTTTCTTTTAAAAAATCAGTTCTCTATTTCGCCGCTTCGGATAATGGTTTTTCCGGTGGTGAAAATTTTCTTAGGGACTACACAACACATAGCCGTATAGCAATTGAAGTTTTTCGATCATGACTTTTCATGCCCATTTGGACCATGACCCCGGGCTCATGGTCATGGGTCAAAAATGATGGTGGCAGATTGGAGTCCAATGGTGATAAATATTCGAAATATGTCGTTTTAATATTTTTTGAGTCTTTTCCCATGGAAATTTCATTGATTGCAAGTAGGTAGGCTGCCCAAATACTGAAAAATCGTGTTACCGTAACCTTTGAAGGCAAAAATGAGCCAATATAGGTATTTTAAAAATTCTGAAAAAATCACCATATATGCAACTTTTCACGAGGAATCGAATGAAAATAACCAAAAATGCCGAATAGTTCGAAAATTTTTCAGGGCAGTCAGTTTTATGGTGAAAATCATGTATAACTTTATTCTAAGGATACGTAGCCTTACATTTTCTTTTGCAAAAATGTTTAATTTTTAGTTACCTGAAAGGTTTTATACTTCATCGGATCATTTGAAGCTCCGTTAAAAAAATCGTATGGCCCACCTCGCGCAACAAAGGTCCCTATAGAAAATTCAGTTTAAGAGATACGACTTTTTGAGATCGATTTTCGGATTCTACGTGCAAAGTTACTCCTATAGCATTTTTTTCAGAATTTATTATTTTTCCTTGTACGGTCACTAGGTGAATTTGCTTAGTTCTCTCAGATAGTGTCTCATAAGTACAGTACTATATGGAGATCCTGTAGATGTGTCGATAAATAGCTACCGTAGTCCGTAGTTTTTTTACGGTACTCACCGTGCAAATCGCCAGTCGCAGTTGGCCCACGTGCACGCGTACGGCTTCTCGCCTGGAAAATCGATATTCATTGAAATGTACAGTATTCCCCCGATTACCGTATCTCGCTGATGCAAATCGTATGCATTTCAAACTACTGCATTCCGCCATATTTTATTTTTTTCATTCCATTCTATAGTAGCCTTCAGCCTGCGTTCACGGTAGTGATACCGTAGCCGTAATCCTCACCAATCTAAACTATCTACCGTTACCTACCGTAAGCTAGATACAGCAATCTACCGTACCCTGCCGTAATTCTACCGTAACCTCGCTCACCAGTATGCGTTCTGTAGTGTGCCTTGAGATGGCTGCTCTTCGTGTAGACCTTGCCACAGCCGGGATGCGAGCACTCGTGCACTCGGGAACGAGTGGTCGAGGAGGTCCTGCAAAGATCAAAGATCAATCCCGGAGATCAAAGTTCAACTGCTGACCTAGCGCCGGAAGCCGAACCCCCGGTAGAAGAGACCTCCGAGGATGAAGAGGGCGACGCTGGACCGGGTTCCTGAATGGAATTGAGGGTTACTGTAGGGGTAAAATCGATCGATACAGCAATACAGAAAATAATAGCGTGGCTACGATGGCTCAATCAATCGATACGTGACTACTGCATTCAATCAGTTGATGGAAGATTTACGGTATCAACGTTATTCTAACTACGGTAGTAGATAAGATTACGGTGGCCCAATCAATCGATACAGAAATCGATACTGTAACTACGGTAACCCAATCAATCGATACCAGATTGACACTAGTCACAGTATCAATACGATACGCTGGCTACGGTAGATTACGGTAGTCCAATCAATCAATCGATACCGTACCATGTCCTCGTCCTCCTCTTCGTCGAGGTGCAGTCGCCGCCTCCGCTCCTCCATCTCGCGAGCTCCCTCAGCGTCCGCGATTAGGTCCTGAACGGATCGGGAGGGTTACGGTAGGATTATCGATTGATGATTGCGTAGAATTGTTCATGAGCTACGGTATTGATAGGTAGTTCAGGATACGGTAGATAACGATCGATTGACTACCGTACCTCCATCATCTTCATCTGTCGCCGGACGGCCTCTAACTGACTGCGAATGGCAGCTGGGTCAACGAGCCCGTCCCGATTGGGCATTGCAGCAAGGCAGGAATCGGCCTGAAGTTGGGGAGGTTGATCTTTGATCTCTCAACTCTAATTAATATTCCCCTACCGTAACCCGCTTACCGTAAGCTTCTGAATCGTTCGTTCCAGCTCATCCGTGGGGAAGGGCTGGTAGAGGAAGGACGAGGAAGAGGAGATTGAAGAAGGGAGGTCGGATGTTCGGCCCAACGGCGAACCGCCGATGTCCATTCGGGAATCATCCGAGAGACCGCCTGAGGATACGGTAATGATTATCGATTTTCATTTTTTTTAATCGGACCATTTCTCGGACTAGGGCGCGCGCAATGCAGCTGCAATCATGATACCGTATTCGTAGAAGGTAATCGATAAGCGAACACCGTACCAGTCTGGACGGATGATAGTCCCGGAAGATTGGCCAGAGCTCCGAGTCCCGTTCGGCAGCCACTGCTCGTGTCCACTTGTAGAGGACCGAAGGACGATTTGTCTGCAGGAGATTATCGATTAGGATACAGTAGTTGGTTACTGTAAGGCAGGAGCTAGGGATTGGCGCTACGGTAGGGATACTGTAAGCTGCTTACGGTGCATTTGGAAGGGCGCGAAAGACGATGTGGTGCTCTCGTGAGCGGGCGAATGCTGGGAGGTCGAGGGTCGATTGAACGGCGACGAGGTGGGTACGGTAGGGTTCAATGTGGGTACGGTAGTGGGGTTGAAGGTCGATGTCGACGGCATCTCCTCCGACGAGCGCTGATGCACGATCTTGATCGGCACACGGTGCACCTGCAAAGCGCATGCTCTCCTCTCGCCAGTTTTCCAACCCGTCGCGACTAGCACGCGCGCGCCCTACGAGGGCTCTCTTTTCGTCTCCCAATTCGGATTTCATCCCATATCTCAAGGTACGCTTGTGCTTCCGACCAGACTCGTTCTGTGTCAGAGATCAAACAGTTTTTGGGAAGCTTCTGGGGGTTCACCCGGAGGCACAAAAATCGTCAACGGTTCACTTCATTTGACTTTAAAATGCTACCTCGCAGCTTGAACTCAAACGTTGCCAATTGTTCGTGGTGGCATTCGTGCGATGAGTGGAATTATTTTCAAGCAAATCATACTCTTTTTTTTTACAAATTCGTACCTTGGGTGTGGTGGCAGCTGGAGGAGGCGGGACATTGATATTGGACATCGATGCAGAATGCCTCAACGTGTCCTGAAATAACGTTATTTTTAGGAGATACAAAGGCATATTTGCGTTTTGACATTAAAAGACCAAAGATCAAACCTGAAGGATGTCGTTGACTCCGAACGAGGAACTCCTAGCCAGACTCGGATGCTCCGCACGGAAGGAAGATCGAAGAGGCGAGAAGGCGCCTGGAAGACAGCGCAATCTCCTCGATTTTCCAACCCGTCGAGACTAGCACGCACGCTGCCTACGCGAGTTCTCTTTTCGCTTTCCAATTCGGATTTCATCCCATATCTCAAGGTACGCTTGTGCTTCCGACAGGACTCTTTGTTCTGTGTCAGAGATCAAACAGTTTTTGGGAAGCTTCTGGGGGATCACCCGGAGGCAAAAGTTGTCAGCTGCAAAGTTCTTTGATCTTTGAACTACTCACCTCCCATGGAGAGCTCTTGCAGGGCGCTGCCCAGGGATGAAGTCGGCGTTTGGAAACCGCTCAAGAGACCCATCGATGCGGCTGGAATATATTGATTTCATGGATTACGATAGCATGACTACATGACGGTTACGGTAGGAATCTGATGACGTCATCATCGAGATAGATACTCACTAGGGTTGGCTAAACGATTGCGACATTGCAACGTTGCAATGGAGGGGAGGGAGGGATGCAACGTTGCAACGAGAGAGCGAGGGGAGGGGGAGGGATGCAACGTTGCAATGGACGTTGCAACGTTGCAACGATTCGGTACCTTTTGAGCTCGGATAACAGTTCCCGCATCAAATTTCACGGATATTAATGCACAATCGATAATTAAAATCATTTTTCATTTCGATATTCCACCGATTTCATCAACACTGGGTGTATTCAAAGAATATTCAGTGCAATGCTCAATTTTTCGTTAAAAGCAAAGACAGATCAGCGGAAAAGTAAATCGATGGGCAAAGTACAGCTAATAGAGTAATGTATAGTTAGAATAATTATCATTGCATCATATTATTATATCATTTATAAACAATAGCGAAAGTCTCCGCGAGTCGGGCATATTGCCTTTTGAAGCTTAGAGATAAGTCGCGCATGCGCTCTAGTCGCGCCGGGTTGGGAACAGGGGGGTAGAGGAAGAGGGAAGAGGAGGGGGAGGGATGCAACGTTGCAATGGACGTTGCAACGTTGCATCCCTCCCCCTCCCCTCTCCCTCTCGTTGCAACGTTGCAACCCTCCCCCTCCCCTCGCTCTCTCGTTGCAACGTTGCATCCCTCCCTCCCCTCCATTGCAACGTTGCAAACACCGTATTGCCAACCCGAATACTCACTTCGATTGAAGAAATCCGCGCGAATAGCGTCCATGCGATGCTGCATGGAGGCAAAGTCCAGACCGCTGTCGAAAATGCCTGAAAATCGATATTTGTGAGTTACGGTAGTAAGCGATCGACAATTGACTTTTTAAATATTTACGACTACGGTATGGTATAATGAATGATACTGTAGTCTACCGTACCCGATGAGCTGGACAGGTCCCCGGGATTGGGCCCGGACGGACGTCGGTAGACGGAAAAGGCTCCGGACGGCTCGTCAAAGTCGCAGATCGATGAGGTATCGGAGGACGTCGTGGCCCGTCCCGAATCATCCGTACTATCTGTCTGGAATACGGTAGGATACGGTATGCTGGTATCGAGTACTGACCTATTCTGAACATCAAATGAGCGTATTGATTGTTCTGTACGAATACGATACATTCCGAATCGACAACTAACTTTTTTACGGCTGCCCCATAAAAGGATTTCCGCGTGCGTTATTCGCTCATCTCTTTGCGTTCTTTGCAAGCTTTGGGTGTGGCGCGGCGCATCGGTGGGGGAGATTGGTCAGAAAGAAGTGAGGAATGTGACCAATTGACGGCGAATGGTCAAGGCGGATCGAGGGATGGGTGGGGCCCTCTGATCTATACTTATCGTAATATTCAACTGGACAGCTGATAAAGTGTTTGGCTAACTCTTGAGGAAGCGATTAGCAACGTAATTTACGATTGACAAACAAAAATACCGTTCGATGCGTCACTACTAATCGTGCGCAAAGTGCGGCAGCAGGAATGGGGCAACTCGGTTCCGCCGTGGCGCGCCAGGTTCCACCACTCTCGATCAGCTGTGGCAATGGTCAAATTGAGAATGAGTAGTGATCTCTGGCTGCACGAGAGTAACATTGGGTGGGGCCCCGCAAACACGTGTTTTCGTTTTTTCCCAATGCAATCCCCCCCCCCAGTAACTATGTCCTCAATCGGGGGAATGCTTTGAGCCGCCAAGCAAACGAACAACCGACACGGTTGCAGAAAAAGTTCAGCGCCAATCAAGTCGTCGATGCGCCGCATTTCTAATCGACTTTCGGTTTTTTTTGCGAGCCGATCGTTCCCCGCCGCCGTTCTCTGTGTAAATAATCTCATTACGCGATGCGCATTGGACGAATTCGGACGATCGATACCGCCAATCGTATCCCAGCTACCGTAACCAATGGAAGCCAAAAAAAAAGTCAGTTGTCGATTCGAGCGCTCACTTTTCGTAGTTGCCGGCTGGAAGTGGCAGCAAATCGGAGCTGCTGGTCCGCCAGAGCGGGAATGTCGGGAGCCTGGCCCATCCTGAAACGAGATCAAAGATCATTTATGCCCTTTTTCATGTCAAAATTGCATTACGAGATTAGCTGACACGGTGCCAAGATCGGCTCTTTTGCGTTGCTGTATAATTTGGTCTGAGCCAATATTCACTTTTTCAATGTATTTCTTGTCAAAATTGCATTACGGAAATAATTGGCGCGAATTCAAAAATTCAAACCCACATCTCCAGGACTTTCGTGCCAAAGGCCGAGTACTGCTGCGTGACCTCGAGTATCCGCCTCGTCGCATCGTCCTGGCTACTGGCGGTGCTTGACGATGACGTCGTGGCTGCAAAGATCAAAGATCAATTGGGAGATTAGAGCTCAAAGATCAAAAATATATCCGATTATTGAACAAAGATCGAATAGTCAAACTGAAGTAATTAGATAAAAGGTCAATCTTGCATCGGCTAATGACCTTTTTAGCGTGGTGTAGATCGCGGAAACGGTATCTAAGATACGAATCGGGTGGAAAAACTCCCGACTGGAGGAAAAGATTCATAAAGATAAAGTACGCAGTAAGGTCAATGCCACGCCTACGTGGAGCCTTTTTTCAATGCTAAATTCGCTAGTGGTAAAAGATTAAGTTAGAGATCAAAGACCAACTTTCGATGTATCCGGGGGACAGCTTGACAATGTTGGCGGCCCGAGCAGACGCGTCTATGGACAGATGCGGCTTGTTGGGCATTCGGATGAGAGTGGACCCGAGCTGGGTCCGCGAACTGAAAAATTGGTCATTTTTAAGAGAAAAAATAAATCGTTCCGCTAATTATTTCCTTCCGCCCTGTCAGAATCCGCTAAACACTTGTTTTATTTGGCCAAGAAGATGAGCAATCATTGTTCTTTTCACGGTAGATCGGTGTCCGTTCGGATAATTTGGATCCATCAATCAGTATTTCGTTGAGCTCCATCAGGAGCCAAAATTACTGACATTTTTCAACGCCTTGTTGCGAACAGGACACAGACATCGTGAGCGGATTCATAAAAGCGTGATTTTCCTCGTATCTTTGCCCTGATTGACGGCTTTACGACCCGACAAGAGAGAAATGTGCTTCGCTAGGGGGAAGATTGTGATGCGCACAATATTCTTGTTTTCAGGATTGTCACTAGGGAACATAGTGACAGGTAATAAAATAGAGACAGAGAGGTTACCGCGCCCTTAAAAGTGCATGGGAAATCGAGTACATGTACGTACACCATCTCTCTTCTTGCCATCATTTTCTCCTTCTTTCTGGGTGCATTTCACGTACCCGAGATCGATTATGAATTGTATTATCTAGGTGGTAACATAGCTGCTGATGTTATTATCCCTCTGGCAATAACGCTAGTGCTATTTTTTTAGAGATTCTTGAGTAAATTTTCGATAAAATTCATCCAATTTTTAAGGGGTATCTATTTTTCAGTGCCTACCTCTCCCTCGATATAATGCGCTCCTCGGAAGACGACGACGTCGTCTTCGTCTGAGTGTACATCCTGTGCATTATCGATTGATGAGAGAGGGAGTGTGGGAATTGAGGAGAGCGGCAGAGAAACGAGAGACCGGCGAGAGAGTATGTGAAACGAGGAGAACGGGGCCCAATTTTCACTGGTTGGAAAGATACTAACAATCGTGTGAAGAATGAAGAGTTAACGGAGAGTACATTCCAATACGGGAAAAAATTGAAGATCGATTATCGATTGACAAGATAGATAAGAGGGTGGCAGTGAAGTCAGAGACGGACGAGAGAGTGCGGGAAATGAGGAGAGCGAGCTTAATTAGTGATCAATTAGCAACGTAAGAATGACGGGGTGCATGAATCACGGGGCGTGGTCACGAGGTTGATAAAAGTGTCATTTTCCACGACACTCTCCTCGTTTCCCATGCTCTCTTGTCGGTTAGTGAAAAATGAGTGATAAGGGTATCTGAAGAGAGTTCGCTCTTTTGTTTTACTGTGCTCTCTAATCAGTTAGAGAACAGCAGAAAGATCAAGCGAAATGGAGAGAGCGCAGCGAGACAAAGTGACGGTCACCATTAGCGTACGACCGGAAGTGAACGGAGGCGAGAGATTGAGAGAGCGCAGAGAAGTGAGATTGGTCAGAGAAGGGGCGAGAGAGTGTGGGAAAAGAGGAGAGTAAATCATGGCAGACTTGATGTGGTTCCCTGTGAGTGATTGCGGGGTGTGGCAATGTGCGACGGGGATGGCTCGTGATAACCTCAGACCTAATATTGATAAGGGCCGAGCGAGACAGTGCGCAGAACGAAGAGAGTGCAGCAGAGAAACGAGAGCACGCGAGAGATCACGCAAAACGAGGAGGGTTGTGCCCCGCGAAAAAATGTGATGATCTAGGGAGAAAAGAGGTTTGGTGGTATGTGCGCTCACAGGTTGAAGAGGGTGTGGTGGTGGTGATGGGATACGGTAGGCTACTGGTGGGAAACGTCGGCGAGGCAAATGCCGTGATTCCCGCCCCCCCCCAAAATCAAATCTGCATCTGATGAAAGGCTTTCTTTTGCTAGTTTGAATCACAGTGTATGGGAGAGCGGAGAAGTGATGATGGAAACAAATGATGATGGAACAGCGTGTACGTTTCGGCAAAAATTCAGCAAAAATTCGACTACAAATAGGGCGAATGGATTTTTTTTGCTACGCTGCTGACGCGGTTACGCAAGGCTACGAATTCAGGCCTCAATTCCCATCGAGGAAAAAGAGCAGCGCGTCTCTTCAGTTTGCATGGTCTCTAGCAAGGCAGAGTAGGCGAGAGAGCATGTAAGATGGAGAGAGTCAGATGAACATTTACGGGTGTGTGAAACGATAGCGAAAGCAGCACTTCCTGCTAGGATAGATCTGGGCCACCAATTGAGGAAGCGGAAAAGGGAGTGGGGATGAAGAGTTGTTGTCAGGATGAAGAATCCGTCTCTTCATTCCGCATTCTCGATGAATTTTTAGACTATTCATTCTAGCGGTGTCAAATGAATGATTTGCAGATGGATTGACCGGTTGAAGAACGGCTTGGGATACGGTATTGTTATCGAGGAAACGTCGGAAAGCTTTGGCACATATTCGATGACAAATCATGATGGATAAGCGTGCCGTCAATCCGTCCCTGTTAGTTCTCGCTCGATGTCCCTTATTGTGCGCAGAATGAAGAGGCGCATTCTTCGATCTTGCTGTCGATTTCGGAGTAGAGCTATCAGAATGAAGAATCCGGTTCTTCATTCCCCGCACTCTCTCAGCGGTCTCTCATATTGAAAAAGTTAAATGAAGAGAGGCATTCTTCATCCGGACAGCTCAACATGTTCGTATCCAAAGACAGCGGAAGGGATTGATCGTTCGGATTAATGGAGATAAAGTCGATGAGAGAGCATGGAAAAACGGGAGAGACGCAGAGGCAAAGGTCAAGTGAAAGTTGGCTGCGGCGGCTGCTGCTAACAGGGAAGTTGCAATAGGAGAGAAGCGTATCGTAAGCCAATAAAAGCGGAAGCAATTTTTGAGCCGATAGCGAGTTCACACGAGAAAAATGAACGTAGCCTTGAGAAGTACACGCCGATTTGATAAGTACAATCACGAAATTATCACTGAATCAATCGATAAATCGATAATCGGAATGGGGAACACTCGGTGATTAGCGGAACACTAAAAGAAAAGAGTGCGCGGCTCGTGATTCGACTGACATGAGAGGTAGGAAAGGGAGGGGGAAGGGAGGAGGAGAGGAGGAGAAAGGGAGGGGTCCCTCCCCCCTCCCCCCCTCCTCCCTATCACCTAATCAACCATTGGTTGTAAAGACCCGCAAAAAGAGAGTGTGGTTACGCTTGTCAGAGGGCGGGGGGGGGGGGACCGATCGATAGTACTACCGTAATCAGGAACCAGGAACCGTACGGTATCGATTGGTCAGGTTGCGTGCGGGAGGAGGGGACACTCCCCCCCCCCCCTGATGATAAGAATGATAGTGATCTGATTGTTGACGTCGTGTGAGAAGGGCGGGGCAGTGGGGGATACCGAAGGCAACGGTTACGGTAGGCAAACCGTATTCATCAGAGTACGGTGGTAACTAATTGCTCAGGGATACGGTAGCGCACAGCCTCTGGGCATCCTGTCAGGAATATGGCACACCCTACTCCTCAGGGGATGAAGGATACGGTAGCTGGGAGATTCAGTATCATCCGGGGATATTGTAGGTGATCTCAACGGAACTGTGCATCGGCTCCATGCGGGGGTTCCACGTGCGGGGTATGCCGGTTACGGGAGGATACGGTAGCTGGGAGGTGCTGAATCCATTTGGGATACTCTAGGACGACGTAGGATACTGTAAGCGCGGCCATCGATCGTATATGTTGCGGGGTTTTGTCGTTGTCGTCTTATCAGCTAGGCTGTGTGTGACGTCGTAAAGCCGGGTCACCATCGAGCCGAGAGCCTATTTCGTCACCCTCTACCAAAGTGCCGCTCGACGACGAAAACTGCGTGTATCTTTGATCACGAACATTCGAGAAATGCGAAAAATTTGCGGCGACCAAACGGGATCAGTTGCTCTATTTTCGTGTGATCACTCCGTTCTCCGCCCTGTTTCGCCCACATATTTTTGTCTGCTCCCCTACGCCCGGCCGCTTTTTAGAGAGCACAGCCAGCCACCTCTCTCACGCAGAACACGCGCGCCACGCCCTTCGCTGGTTAGCTGGCGCGCGAGCAGTGTCATCATCAACTTGACGCGATTCGGGTGTGAACGAGGAAGCTACGTCGGCTGCTGCTGCACACACACACCACATGCACACCACGCAGAACGGGTTACGAGGGAGGAGGAGGAAGGTGGGGGTGATAGGGAGAGGAGGGAGGGAGGGAGGGGAGGCAACGCCCAGTTGGTTGAGAGTCGCTCCTCATGCTCTCTTCGTTTCGCCTCATCTCTAGCTATGACTAGCCGCTGAGATAGTGCAGGAACTGCGGAGAGCGCGAGCGGAGCGCTGAAGGAGCGCGAGGGAGCGCACGAAACGAGGAGAGCGGCGAGAGACGGCGCGAGAGAGCGCGCGCTCCGAGGAGACAGGCCAGAGAAAGGCGAGAGAACGCGCAATTTCGAGAGAGAGCCTCACTCCTATTAGGACGGTTGTTCGGCGCTCGCGCGAGCTTATCGGGGGGGGGGGGGGAATGCGGAGGAGGAGGGAAATTAGCGAGCCTAAAAAGCGGATCGGGGCTGAATTCCCGGCCGCGCCGACTTCCGGAATTTAGGCGCGATCAATCGATACGCAAAACACGGCGGGTTGTTATGGTACAACAAACGCGGCGCGAATCGAACGAGCGAGTAAATGGGGCGCACCGGAGTGTATCTCGCTCACTCACTCTACCGTATTGCCAGTGTGTGTGTCTCTCTCTCATGTCAGCCGTGTACTTCCTTTAGTGACCCGGCCGTGGCTCTCTGCGATACGCACAATATCTCGTCCCGGTTGGGTGTGGCCGCGGCGGTTGATCAGAACTTGGTGCGTGAGCCTACCACTCCCTTCCCCCTCCCTCCATTCCCCTCCATTTCATAACTTTTACTTTCCACCCGCACCGCCTCCGCGCGAGCGCGGTGTAACAAGCGCGCGCGCAAACTTCCGCCATGATGACCATGAACTCTGGTATTTTTTCCCAGTGGGATCTCACTATTTTCCCACTATTTTCCCGCTGGTCCCACGTCACTGCCCACTGGGAAAAGATGAAAGATGCCGATGGGAAACCAGTGGGAAATAGCTGGGAAACCACTGGGAACATTCACTTCCCAGTGGGAAACCAGTCTATTTCTCACTGGTTTCCCATCGGCATCTTTCATCTTTTCCCACTGGGCTGTGAGGTGGGAGACCAGAGGGAGAAAAATACCAGAGAGCGCGGCGGGTGGAGGGCGGCACTTCTCGGCACGTTTTTTGGCCCAGCCTTTTTCGCAGAGTATTCCCGCCCTTTAATTCTCATTCCCAACCCCCTTCCCATTCAGAGCGGTCCTAGCCAGGGCCAAAGACAGAGAAGTTCTTGGAGGGCGCGCCTAGAGCGCAGACCGTAGAAGACGAAGGCATCGTAGCTGTACAGTTGCTTGAGGAATACATTCGACTATTACTAAAAATTTCCGTGCAAGATCCCTTTTTTACCCTTTTTTCACGTATCTAAGCGCTAATTATCTTCGTCATACATTGTTTCTATTTCAGGGACTTTGCACTTCACTGGATAAATGATTTCAAATTTATTTTTTTTGCTGATTTCCCAAAAAAAGTAATGGCTAATTTACTCAACAAATGGGATGAAGGTGCGTAATGGGCTCCCGGCCAACAGGAGACAGGACCTTTGTAGGCATTTGTAAATTCGAAACTATCAACAGCGAGACCAATATCGTCCTGAATAAAATCATCGAAGAAAACTGAGAAATCTGTTCTTAGAGGCAGTATATTTTAGACACAGTGTGCACAGAAAATAGAGAAAGATATCGTGAAATTATTTTCCGTTCCACTCGTAGCTGACCTTTGACGAACTGAGTGGAGGGAGGAGGGAGGAAGATGCCGGGAGGAGGCTAGTGATCTACCTGCTCTCCTCCCCCCTACCTCTTCCCTTCCTCTCCCTCCCAGACAATCAATACGCTAACCAGCACATTGAGTTTGCTGAGCATTTGAAACGCACGATACTTGCTTTTAATTTTGTATTTTCTCAGTGAGCGAATTTGTGTGTGCTGCACGCGAAACTCCGCCCACTTTGCAGCACCTCCTTCGCCTTCTCAGTCCCGTTTTCTCTAGCACACATTTAGACTCCAAAGGATCATTTTCAGTTCGCATCTTCGGTATCAAGAGCGGAAATGGGTCCCGCTCTAGGCCAAGCTCGCACCGAACAGTAATGACTCATACAGTGACTGCCAAGTCGGCCACGACCCGTCCCCTGGTGGCTCCACCCGGTACCAATGATACCCAAGGCACCGCCCTGGAACCCAGATTTTGGGCATGCCACCACCGACGGGGTCGTGGAATATACAATGAAGAACAAGAATGTAATCGTTTCCCTAGATTATTTTTGTGAAATTTCGAGTACCACTCAATATCGTTATTTCTGCCAGGCGATAGGTCTGACACCGGGAATGTTGGGAAATGCACCAACATTTTATTTCGAAAAAAAAAGATATTCTGGTTGTCATCAAGCTTGATCAGCCCTATTTCGATTCCGTACTTGCATGTTCTTTAAACTTTCAAGAGACAGGAAAATGTGTGCTGCACGTGAAGCTTCACCCACTCTGCAGCATCTCATCAGCTCAAACCCGTCGCGCCCAGTGCGCATGCTACCTTCCAAAGTCCCCTTTTCAGTTCGCATCTTTGGTATCAAGAGCGAAAATGGGTCTCGCTCTTTCTTTTATCAATGCATTCGATGCGTTGGACAAGATTCGATACCAGGCCCCATCCACGACCCGTCCCCTGGTGGTCTCCACCCGGCACCCCCCTGATACCCGGGGTGCCGCCCTGGAACCCAGTTTTTGGGCATGCCACCACCGACGGGGTCGTGGAATAAACAATGTAGTCGATTCCATTGAATTGTAAACTTCGAGTACCGCTCAGCATCGTTAACTCTCCCAGGCGATAGGTCTGACACCGGTAAAGTTGGGAGATGCACCAATAAAATCATACAATTTCCGATCATTCATTGTCATGCGGAAATTCGAACAATTTTGTAAATCGCTAGTAATTTTTTTCTTTTTACATTCAAATTTTTTATTTTTAACTGATTTTTTGGTTACGACTTTTTCGAAAAAATTAACAAAAATGTATATCGTCAAAATTTTCCGAAAAACAAACAGGAAAAGGACGGCCCTGCTCCCAATCTCGTCGTGTCTAGCTCATATTTAGCCTTCAAAAGATCATTTCCAACTCGCATCTTTGGTATCAAGAGCGAAAATGGGTCTCGCTCTTGGGAACGTTGGGAACAATACCACGACAAGCCGGCCACGACCCGTCCCCTGGTGGCTCCACCCGGTACCCATGATACCCAAGGTACCGCCCTGGAACCCAGTTTTTGGGCATGCCACCACCGACGGGGTCGTGGAATAAACAATGAAGAGCAAGAATGTAATCGTTTCGCTAGAACTTTTTCGTGAAACTTCGATAACCACTCAGCATCTTTATTTCTCCCTGGCGATAGGGCTGACACCGGGAAAGTTGGGAAATGCACTAATTATTCGTGCAATTCATTTCGGAAACTCCGGTTGTTAAAATAATCGAGCTTGCACAGCCCTATTTTCATTTCGTGTTTGTATGTTCTTCGAACTTTCAAAAGACAGAAAAATGTGTGCTGCAAGCGAAGCTCCGCCCACTTTGCAGCACATTCTTCGTTCTCTCAAACCCATCTCGTCTAGCTCACATTCCGCCTCCAAAGCCCTTTTCCAGTTCGCATCTTTGGTATCAAGAGCGAAAATGGGTCTCGCTCTTGGAAGTATGCGTCGTACAACGACTGCCAAGTCGGCCACGACCCGTCCCCTGGTGGCTCCACCCGGTACCCATGATACCCAAGGTACCGCCCTGGAACCCAGTTTTTGGGCATGCCACCACCGACGGGGTCGTGGAACAAATGATGAAGAAGATGAAAGTTGAATACAAAAATTTTCGGAAATCGGATTGAAAATTCAACGTTGTTGCTCCAAGCGAAATCTAAAGAAAGTGAACAGTCTCTTTTGTATATTCCCCATTCATTCGAATTCCCGAACGATCATCTGCTAGACTTCCTTCACTCCCCGATGGTTACCAAGGAGTGGATGTCATCACCTCAATAATTCATACGCATCGCGTGCGACTTTTTCTAAATTCGCTCATTTCCCCACACCTCTATCCCCCTCCTTTTGCCTAATCCCTCAATCCACTTATCTAGTCCGTCTCTCTTCTCACCCCCTCGCCTCTCTTGCTTCATGTAAAGAGAGAGTATGGATGCAAATGGCGGGCCTCCATCCTCCTCTCCTTTCCTCCTTTCCTTCCCTCATTCGTTCGCTCGTCTGCTCCGCTGGCTGGTGACTGCTCTCCGCTGGGTGGTCGACCACACACGCGCAGGTACCCCGTAACCTCCCTGCCATACCCCCCCCCCTCCCGATATCGATACCGTATCCCCAGTTGATACCGAGCCCCCAATCGATACCTACCGTATACCATACATAGATCCGCCCTATCGGATGGCCGGGCCGAATCGAAGAGATCAAAGATCAGCAATATCGTCGACGTTCCTCGCCGCCCTTCGCGCCTTCCTCGTCGATTACTTCACCAATCCGGAGCTCAACGTCCGCACGCTACCGTACTAGCACCAGGTATACTGTAGCTGGAGATACCGTAGGATACCGTAACCTTAATCAATACCGCGACTCGATACCGTAACCTACCGTACCCTCAATACATTCAGCATCGATTACGGGTACGATAGTACAGTATCCAGCCCCCACTAACCGATAATTACCGTACCACCTACCGTACTCTGCCCCATTACAGTATCCCGTCATGGCCATCTACAAGCTCAACCTCACGATCGTCCACGAACGACGGGTACGATACGACCGTAGCTGCCTACCATACCCACGGCATACCGTATCCTACCGCACCTTTCGGTCTACTGAAGCCTACAGTACCGTCGACATACCGTAACCCCCATCGCTACCGTAACCTCTGTCGCTACCGTTCCTTTCGGTCAACCATCTACCGTAATCCCATCGCTACCGTAACCTCTATCGCTACCGTACCTTTCCGTCTACTGTAGCCTACCGTACCCCTCGACATACCGTAACCTCCATTGCTATCTATCATACCCCCCCCGCCTATAATAACCTGTACATACCGTAGCCTCTATTGCTAACGTACCTTTCGGTCTATCGTAGACTACCGTACCCCACTCGCCTAACGTAACCCACCATACTTACCGTACTCCCATTGCAGCGCAAGATTCCATCGGCGTCCGTTGCGTCCGAGGAGCTGTCCGAGGCTGTCAGTAATCGATTATTCTACCGTAATCTACCGTAAAATAAAGTCACTCGTCGATCCCCGATATCCCTACCGTAACCTCGAAATAATGTCACTAGTCGATTGCAGCAACTGGTGATCGGCGGTACGGTAGTGTGCATCGTCCTCACCATCCTCGTCTTCTACTTCATCCACTTCAAGCAGACGTCAGTTGATCCGAGTTATCGATTGATGGACTACCTTATCCCCCCAATTATCGATCGCCTTTCCTACCGTAACCCTTCCTATTCAGATATCAACGAAAGATGAAGGAGATGCCGCAGAGCATGTCGAGGGAGAATCTGTCCCGGGAGCACCTATCGCGAGAACAAGTTGCCTGATTGCCAATCGATCAATCGATATCGTAACCCCACGTCCACCGTAATACCGTGATCCCCTACCGCAATCCCGCCCCATTACCGATCCCACCCAGAGTATACCCCCTTAAAAACAAGTAAATAGACTGATCGTTTTCGACCTTGATAAATTTGAAAAAAAAACTGTCGTTGCGTGTTTTCACCGTGAACCATTTCAGCTATTTTGTTGTTCCTCGCTCATTCGATCACTCGCTTTCTCATTTATCGTTGCCCACAAGTTACGAGTGCATTCTTCGGGCACTAAAGTAAAGAACTGCCCATTCCACTCCATCAGAGATTATATATTTTATCGGAATTACTACAAGACGGGTTATCAATACTTTAAAGTGATATCGATTAAACGATTACTGATAAGCGGGCAGCCGTGGTTACGGTGAACGAATTGACAACGAGAGACAGAAATAGTCGATGAATTGTAACAAAACACGGAGAGTTTAATCGATAACAAAGACGTAGCTAGTCTACTCTTGGTAACGTAAAGCAAACGTAAAACTGAGCGATGAAGAGGAGGTAACAGCTCTATCAGATAGGAATAGACAACTTTACATTACGAGGTGTATGATAGAAATCGCGCTTATGGGTGCTAACTTCAGCGAAAAAATACCTTTTCCGAGAAATTCGCACCACATTGCTGGGAGATGCACAGGCCCTCGCACACCTCAGCGATTACAAATTAAAATATTAAGAATTATTGTCATTTCAGCTCGGTGGCTCGGGGTTTCAGACCACCTTTTAGAGCTACCAATGACAAGTGCAAAAGAAGTAATATAGGGCGCCGAAAATACGTGGCGGTACGCCTAGAACCAGAATTCGCCCAACGGGCGCCTCCGTTACTACCGTAATCGGCAAGTGATTGTCATTAAATGAACGCGGGAATTCAAACACGGCGGAAAGAATGTGCAGGGTATCTCAACATGCTGGGAGGGGGTTGCTCTCGGGAGTATGGTAAGAGGGGTAGCATTCTATACGGGGATAATGACAAATATTGAATGGGGGCATGCCGGGAGTGCGTGTGATATAGCGGCAACAAATACAGAGATAATGACGTAATTGGGTGGAAAATCGATAATGGTGTGGTGGTACCGTACTCTCAGGCCGTGTTGGGTGCAATCTGGTGGCTGATTATTCCATTCGTCTCCATGCCTCCCATCTGCGGGTAGAAACGGCTTGTCGACGGGACTGCTGCAATTAATCGATATCGATTTATGAAATACCGCAGTCCTTTTAGAACAGTAAACTCGTGAGTAATTATAGGATTCGGAAGAAAACGAGAATCGAGACAGGTCCCGAGACTTCCTACTCCATGAGTTGGTCAAACGCAAAAGCGCTCCATCCAAATAGCGGGAACACACCAATTCACTCATCATCCAGTCTAATCGTGTGTCTATCTATCTAGATCGAGTCTGGACTCTTCCGTTAATATGTATTTTGCCCGCGATACTTATCGCCTGCATGCATCTAATTATACATCTATTTATAGGGGTTCGAAACACACACTCACCCTCCTCCGGCGTGGGACTGTATCTCGCCCGCGTCTTCACCACTCCCATTGGCTCAAATCCTAACCCATAGGTGCGCTCCAAATATGAGTATTCCCAACAAAATAGTCCAAATTTGTGCTACTCACCCTCCTCCGGCGTGGGACTGTATCTCGCCCGCGTCTTCACCACTCCCATTGGCTCAATTCCTAACCCATAGGTGCGCTCCAAATATGGGTATTCCCAACAAAATAGTCCAAATTTGTGCTACTCACCCTCCTCCGGCGTGGGGCTGTATCTCGCCCGCGTCTTCACCACTCTCTTCGTCCTGCCCGCTGCCGCTCCGTCCACGGACGACGTCGACTCGGTCGAGCCGCGCTTCTTGTACTTCTTCTTCGCCTTCTTCTCGGGATCCACCGACTCGGGCATCCCGGAGATCTCGGCTGGGGCCTCGAGCAGGTCGGAGGACGGCGAGACGAGCACCGGGCTGGGGGTACTGTAAGGTAATGATTAGATACCGTATCCAGGTTATCGTGACCCATATTCTTGGAAAATCGATAGTCGATGCTTTGTACTCGTTGTCACGCTGTGGCCCTTAGAAAAGCAATATCCAATTAGCTACATCCCCCATAATTGCTACGCTTACGCTTGATCTTATGAAAGTCAATATTCGATAGGCTACCGTGGCCCTACCGTAACCCCTGTACCTGATCGTGTAAAATCGATACTCGATCAGCTACCGCACCCCCTCTACCGTAACCCTTACGTGGTCGGGGTGGGACTGGCGGTGGAGGGCTGGGTGGACGACTCCTTCGGGACGTGGTCGGGCGAGGCGAGAAGATCCTCGTCTGAAGGAGGAAAGAGATCGATAAATACGATAGAGCTGCTACCGTATCTCTTACGATCCGCACTTGGCAAACTAATCGTTTCACGATTACTGTGGGTACAGAAGCCGTCAATCAATATCAATCGCGCTCCGTTGCCGTAATCCTAACCACCGATCAATATCCGCTACAGTACCTCTTCCCGGTAAGTGTACCTCTTCTTGAGTCAATAACTTTAGAACAATATGCAGCTATGGTAGTCATCAACCACTATCGACTACCGTACTCCTCGTCGATAGTGATTGATGACTACCGTACTCCTCCAACTACCATACCTGAGGAGGGCGTGGCGGCGTCCAGACTAATCGCCGCGGGCACGTTCATGACTGCAAGCAAACGATAGTTATTATTAATTAATTAACTGAAATTTAGAATATTTCAATTATGTAATGTACTTCGAGAAAAGATCGATTCCCAGAGGACACACTCATTGATAAGATAACGACGAAACATCGATTGGCTAGGGTCAAATCACCAACAGTGCCAAATTGTATACTTATGTTTCATCGATAAATCGATTCCCATAGCTCACAACTAGGGCTGTCAGAGTGAAGAATCCGTCTCTTCATTCCTCGCACTCTCTCGTCACTCTGACCGGTAAGAGAGTGCGCGGAATGAAGAGACTGATTCTTCACTCTGACAGCCCTACTCACAACCAATCATATAAGAGATCAGCGAAACCTCGATTGACTAGGCTCCAATCATTACCTTTTTCAAAATCATTGAAATACAAAAAAAAACGATTTCAATGGCTCACAACCAATCATAAGATACCAATGAAACCTCCTTTCGCTAGGGTCAAATTACCTATTGCGTCAAAATTGTTCTAATCGCAATATTATAATAAATTAATTAAATATACTAAATAAACTCACCATCATCTTCATCATCGGCCACTGAACTGTCCATCGGCACAGTCTGCTCTTCCATAGGCGCCGGCTTTTCTTCAACATGCGCCGACTCTTCCTCGATTGGAGCCCACTCTTCCGCCGGTTCCTCTGCAATTTCACCACCCGTTAGATTCGTATTTCACCAACTCATGGTACCAAATCTCTCAAGGCCTCTGGCAATTCGTCGTGTTCGTCTACTGCAAATACAGACTTGAGAATCAACCCCACTTCCGTGTTTCATAAACTACTGATATTCATCCTGTCGAGTGATCCTACAATGTATTCAGTGTGTCCCTGATAACCAAATACAAAACGATTTACCAAAGTAAAAAGAACCAGCTACTGTCTTAGCCCCCCCCCCCTCCCCAAACCAACCCTTAATCTCCCACCACTCTGCCCACTGGTTTATCTTCATTCTTGCCATACCCAATAGCTTTCGACTTGATCTAACCCCGCTCCACCACCCTTCAAATTGATGCTTCAACCAACCCTTAATCTCCCGATATTCCTCCGTCGGCGCGGGTTTCCTCTGCAACCTGGGCGGTCGCTGCTCGGGTTCCTCGCCCGCCCGCAAGATGATAATCTCCTCCTCGTCCCATTCGAGCACTGCAAAATCAATAATTGATACCGTAATCATTACGTCGATAAGCAGTAAAGCTACTGTAAGGCGCTGAATTAATACTACATTCGTTTCACAAACGGCATATCAGCGAGACACCGGAGACTAGGCACACCCACGCTTCACCAATTGCTCAAGTATTCGCGAAATCTGTGTTTTTCGATATGTAGGCGTAGACCACTCCATAAAATTCAACCATCTCACACAAACACAGCACAAACAACTCACAAACACCTTTCACTGGGTACTCTAATGGAAATACAAAGTATGTTTGCTATTTTCCCGCGGCATGGTATGGTTAAAAACAACTCTACAAACGCAGTATCTAGTGCTCTCATTGTCAGGTTGATGGAAAATAAATATTAAAAAACAGTAAATCAATAATCCGGTACCGTACCCACGCCCGGCTCCTGTCCATCGACGATAATGCGCTACCGTACCCTTTTCCTTTCAGGATAAAAAAGTCAATAATCCGCTACCGTACCCAATTCCTTTCAGGACGAAAAAATCGAGCTACCGTACCCACGCCCGGCTCTTGTCCGTCGACGATCAAGCGTGGCGGGAGCCTCGGATCGTCGCCGTCGTAGTACGACGCGTACCGCTGCAAAGGGTTACTGTACCTTGGAAAACTACCGTAATCGACACTTATTAATTATTTTCCCACAATAGTTGTAGTACGCGTAGCGCTGCAAGGGGATTGGTTACTGTAGCTGTGGGGCAACACTACCGTAACCACAATTGAATAACTATTCCTCTATGCTGATAAAACCTCGCATAATCATTGAAACCACAGATCGTGGACTAATAATAGAATAGTGAAGCATGAAGTTCGCTACAATTGTCACACTCATTTCTGGGCACCACGTTTAACCATTTTCTTTCTTTCGAACTGTTTCAAACTACCATCAAGCCTGTGTGATCCATTCCTTTCACGTACCTAATAAATTGCAGTTAGCTCGACAAGTCAGTGGCTCACAGTCAGTGGACAGTTAGTGCTAATCGGCGATGGGGTAGCTAGCCCGCCCTTGCGAGGATAATGCCAAACCACCTTCTTCTTCTTCTTCTTCTTCAGTTATCTTGCTCACCTGTTCCCTTTCCGGCTCCTCATCCAGCACCTCCTGCTTCACTTCCACCTCTTCCTCCTGGTCGTCGTCTTCCCTTTCCTCGTCCACCACCTTCAACGAGGTAACCGTAAGGTTACCGTAATTTATTTTTAGCAGGTTTATCAAAAATCCCGCGAAAAATCAGCTAATTCTTTGAAACCCTGGCATGTAAATTAGAAATCCTAAGAAAACCGGGATTTTTTTGAAAAACTTTTTTTTATATTTTAGACATTTTTTTCTACGTTGATTACCTTTCTCCTCTTGGGCGGGGGCGGTTTCCTTCCGCCCTTCTTCCTCCTTCCTCCTCGTCTCGGCGGTTGCTGCGGCTGCGGCTGCAGGAGGGGCGGCGACTCCTCCTCGGAGATCATCTGATGTATATTTAATTAATTATATTATTATTTTTAAAAAAACACAATTGTGTTGATCAACGTGTTTCACTCTTGGTTCATTCGTGTATCAAAGACTGCACAAGTGCTCGAACCAATGGGGGCAAGTAGTGTTACTTCATCTCCGTATGCTCAACAAAAAATCAATATTCTTCTTCTTTCGCGACTTAGCTACAGCGTACGTAAACAATCGTACATTGACCAGGTTACAGCTCTTACTATCTCCTCATCTCCAACTTTTATCCGTTATTTTTAAATAGCACAATATATTTGATAAGCATTATTGTACCTTAACCGGTTCGCCGCTCTTCCTCCTGTTCTTCCTCGCCTCTCCCCCAACAAAACTGATATATGTGCCCATTCATCTACTCCTCTAAAGATATTTTAATACCACAACATTACGCAAATAATATTTGCCTCTATGTTGATCTGTATCTTACAATTAGCCTTAACCGTCCTTAACCTTGACCTTAGCATACCTTAACCGGTTCGCCGCTCTTCCTCCTGTTCTTCCTCGCCTCTCCGTCCATCTCCGAGTCCGCAGAGGAGGCCTGCGAAGAGCACGCGGAGGGGATGGGCGACGGCGATTGGGAGGCCGCCGAGTCTGCAATAGTTTCGAATTTTAAAAAAAATCATGTTTTTATATATAGTGGTTTTCAAAAAAAAATGAAGTAACTATGAGAGGTGACAGAGTCTGCAATGATATCTACTGTTGATGTTGTTAATGTTGTTTTGCCACGAGTGGGGGCCCCACGACGAGCACCACTTCGAACATTCCTTCGACCCTTGTGGGCAGTTATGCGAACGTTGAAACTCAGGCCACCCTTCCCTGATTCATTATTTCTGGTTTTTTTCTTCTTCAAGTTGCATCAACGACAATCTGTGTTTCAGCATCTCCTTATCACCTCACTACTTCCTAACAGAAATGATGGGTTGCAGAGATCTAGTTAAAAAAAATTGTTATACCATTCGTGCTAGTATCTTTCCATTTCGTTTACAGCTCCAATAACTCCCCCATTCTCGAGCCTACCTTCATCACAGTTCCTGACTTCCCCTAGATTTTTCCTCGCCGCCTATTCCTCCTCCTAAACCCATTTCCTGCAGTCCTGTCCAGCCCATCCCCCTCCCCCCTCCTCACCTGCATCAACCCTGATCCGGCTGACGAGCGACTCGAGCGCGCTCCTCTTCTCCTCCTTCCTCTCGTCCTGCTCCTTCTTCACCTCCATTCCCTCCTTTCCTCTGTCTCTTCCATTCGTCAGCTCTTCCTGTGATGTTTTTTATTTATTTCCCTTGTACCAATCATTCTGAGAAAGTTAAATGCTTAGACTTTATTGTCAGCACCAAAGGCATGATCTGATCGTGAAACCAGAAAGTCCTTAGCCTAGGTCCTAAGGTTCTTAGGTCCCAACAAGTCCTTACCTCCTTAGGGGCGGAGTGCCGGGGACAGGATGGGGACGACAGCGAGGAGGACGAGGAGGAGAGAACGGACTTCGTCTCGCCATCCTTTGTTACGATCCGCAGCTTGATCTGCAACTTGATCATTGCGATCGATCCGCACGCATATTGTTATCGATGAGTTTAAGCAGCGCCTAAGCTACCTAAGCATTAACCAAAGAGCAGACGCATGAAAATATATGGCTGACCAACGGGTCTACAGTAGTGCCCATACCTGTGCCAAGTACGTACCTGGCGGCTACCCGTACTCTCTCGCCCCGAAGCTCCGCCCACTTTCTCTCGCCTCCTCTCCTCTCCTTAACCCGTCTTGACTAGAGCGCGCGCTTTCTATATGTGCGCGGAAAACGCGAGTCGGCCGCCCGTAGTCGGCCGCCCGTAACTTTAGTACCTAGGTACTTTGAGGCCCAGGTATGGTAGTGCCGCAACTTGGACCATTTATGTTTCACATCAACATCATTCCTTGCGGAAATTTTTCTGTTTAGTTATCTTTTGGATGCTTCCTCAAAAAAAAACCAACTGAACAGGAGGCAGTATTCTCGAATTCATCGCATTTTTTTGCGGAAATTTGTTTTTTGGTCATAAAAGCGAGAAATCATGGGAAAATGAGAGAGTCAGACCACTTATCAACTCACGAGCTCTCGGAACTTCTCGGTATCCGCTGGGAACCGGGACTTGACGATTGGTTTCGGCTTGGAGACAACACCCCAGGTCTAGATAACAATATTATAATAATTATAATGAACTATCTACGCTCGAGGCGCGACGATACGAATGGTAACATGTGAGATGGATATAATTATGCAAACATTTTCATAGTGCAATACTTGGCACTACTTTAGAAGACCAGAAAGGCTGCAAAATTGTCGTATATGTATGGGAAATGGAAACTATTATTTTTTAGTTCGGTATCACCGATATTCTAAATAGCGCCGAAATAAGAATTATTTTTATTTAAATGATTAACCTTAACGACGACAGGCGGCTGTGGCGAGGCATCGGCGGGCTTGAGCGATATTGAAGGCTGAAAAAAAACAATTTTTGTAATTATTTAAATATTAATTAATTTAATTATCTTTATTTAAATAGATACCTTTGCCACTATCGGCAGCAGCGACGAGTCTGCCGGCTTGACAGAGACTGAATTAAATTAATAATGTATTTTAACTTAAAAATATTAGCGAAATTCACATTCATTCACATGCAGTTGTTTGCACTTTTACAATATTTTTGAAGAGTTTGTTTTCATATTTATTAATTTACATATTATACTTACTAATCGACGTTGATGACCGAGTGGGCGCCCCTGCCGATGTCGCCACGGCCGGAGACTAGAATGGATTTATTTAATTGTATTAATTTAAATAAATAAAAAATTAAATCCAACCGATCGATCGGTGCCTCCCTGTGCTCTCGCCGCTTGTCGCGAGCCATTCGATGAGGGGACGAATTGCCTGCAAATTTTGCGCTTCGACGATACTTTAACTATCGAAAACTACATCAATCATTAGTACCCATCTGTCACTCATCATCATAATTCATTACAACAATTGTAGAACACGCTAGCAATCTCAATTAGTTAGAAAAAGTGATGTGAAAGAACAGGCACAACTTCTCTTGCAACATAACCAATCTTAGATCAATCGTGAAACTTTGCCCACTCAGCAGCCTCATTTCTCTGCACTAGGTTAGACGAGAGCTAGGATTTTGCTAGATTTTCGCCACCATTCACTATTTCTCATCCGACCTACTACCTCTTTTCTCAGTGTCAGTCTCAACTCACTGTGAGGGCGCTTTGATGCCGATGGGCGATTCTCTGTGCAGAGCGGGCATGGAAGACAGATGGGAGACACGAGGGGTAGGGGATTCCTGGAGTGAGTGATCACTTGCGAATGTGATCGAAAGGCATGCCATTTCAATTTATTTTTACTATCTCGAAACAATATTTTGCGCTTTTGTGGAGTGGTGATCACTTGCTTCTGTGATCGAGAAACATGCCATACCCATGGCAAATACGTCGGATGTAATTTACTCAACAGCACCTTTATCGAGTGTTTTTATAATATAAATCTGAGACTGTCAGGCAACGCTAAACTACAAGATACATTGGTATGGCTTGTCGATCATTGACTTGTTCGGAGATGAGTTGACGATGAATCAATGATATTTTTCCTACGTACGAACAAAGCCCTTTCTTTGCAGAAAGTTTAGTAGGAAAAAACCCTACTAAAGTATTGTTATCATACATTTCATTCTTATTTTTATATTAAAGCAATATTTTCCAATCACGCAAGTAGAAATCGTGTGTAATCTAAGGATACTATACTTTGTATTACGTAGACTACTAACTACACTTAGTCTCGAGCACAAAGCCTGAATTGAGCCATCAGTTGACCAGTATCTTAGCAACGCTCTTTTAGTAGTGGATCGCCGATATTTAATGCACGCATTCCGAGATTGCTAGTATTGCACTTGATGTCACGTGCATATCTTACTCAAGAAACATAATTATAGGGGCTAAATTGGAATGCTACAATGCCATCAAACACATTCAAGCTACAAGATTCGAATAACTTGTATGTGTTGAACTTTTGTCCAAAAACCTTGTCCAAAACATCCCACTCTTGTCCAAGGAGAAAACATGCCCTGTCAAACGAGCAAGCTTGCCCAGCCGATGAATACCACTACTAGTCGTCAGGCAGCCTTGCCCACATGCCGAAACCATGCCTAGTTACTTAATTAGATGCATTTTGATGCATTTTCGGTTGAGTTACTAACTCGATCGATGTCAACGTTTCCTTCCCCAATCTCACCACATTTTTCATTTCCGCCTCTCGGTCCTTTTTCCGTTTTCTTTCCTTTTGCGACTTCACCGCAACCAGTGGCGTCAACTTCGGGCCATCTTTAAGCTTACGATAAGGAGCCGCCTATAAGAATAAATATCATCAATCAATGTTTGGTCCCATCAATGTGAGGGAGAAGCGATGTAATACTCGATGGGCAAGCATGCCCAACTAAAAATACTAATCCGGCAGACCAGCCCCACTGATAAAATTCGTTTGGAATGCCTGTCAAACTTAAAATACTTGATGGGCAATATTGCCCAACAGATAATACTCGATGGACATCCTTGCCGAAATATAATACTCGATGAGCTTGCATTGAGCTTGCATTTTATCTGATAATACTCGAAGGGCAATATTGCCCAACTGATAATACTTGAAAGGCAGGCCTGTCTAATGGAAAATACTTGATGGGCAATATTACCCAACTGACTAAAAATACTAATCCGGCAGACCAACTGATAATATTCGATTGGAATGTCTGTCTAACTGAAAATACTTGTATAGTAACTGATAATACTCAATGGGCAGGCCTGTCTAACTGAAAATACTTGAAAGGCAGGCCTGTCTAATTGAAAATACTTGACGGGCAATATTACCCAACTGACTAAAAATACTATTCCGGCAGACCAACTGATATTCGATTGGAATGTCTGTCTAACTGAAAATACCTGTATAGTAACTGATAATACTCTATGGACAGGCCTGTCTAACTGAAATGACTTTATGGGCAAAATTGCCCAACTGATAATAGTCATTCAAGCCCAACATGATATACATTCAAATAAATCAGCATCTAGCGCACAAAGCAACTTGTCAGTTGACTGTTTCCAGTTGCAACACAAAGATCCTCATTGGTAGGGTGTAAACACATCTCTACTCGGTACTGCCCAGTGACACTTCTTTTGTTCCGCGACAAAACTGGCGCGAAACTCAAGCTCCTCAGTTTCATTTTTAGTTTTCATTTTTGTTATTCTTGAATGGCCAGCATTCAAACACATGACTTGAACAAGGGAACACGTGGCTTGAACTGCTTTATTCTTTCGTTTGATGACGTAACTTACCTTAGCGAGGGCATCAGCACTGAAGAAAGATGCGGGAAGTTCGAAGTTGGATGGAGTCAACGTCGACACACGAAGGTTGACGTCCTGAATTAAATGAACTTGAGAAAAAGCAGTACCAGCAAACTAATAGCCAGTCGATGTGCCAGCCACAGGGGCAACTAATATCGAGTTAATGTCTCGAACAATCTGTCGTAGGTTTATTCCAACACCCAAATGACTCGGAAGGTTTAGTGAGCAAGTTTCAACCTTTTGAGCCAACCATTTACGCAAAAGTCAACAATCAAAGAAGATTCAGCGTTGACTCGCTCACAATTCGCCTGAGAGTAAGGGGAATCCATTACGCAACAGTTCCACTCAAAATTTTCGCTATTTTGCATCAGTGGATAGAATAAGGGCTACATAAGTGGTCGATAATGGTCTCACCGGTTTCAGAACAATGGGCGATTCGTTGGTCCTGGCGTCGAGAGGAGTCGTCGACTTGCGATCGTCCGGAATTGATTCACGCTCCCAGCCGTGACCAGAACCGTCCCGAAGACGAGGTCGATACATCGTCAATCTGCAATAAAAATATAAAATATTATCAAAAAAATTTACTCGGAACGGAGCAGAAAAAAACAAATGGAACGACAATGAGAAAGTAGAGGACAGAGTATTGCCGCAGCGCGAGATGTACCGTAGTGGAGGTTTCAAAATTCAGAGGGTAGATTATTATTATTAATTTCGGAACATTACATGCTTAATTTTTAATATTTTTCCATCTCCTCGGTCTACAATATATTCAACACATGAGCACAGAATTCATGCTTATCGCAATAACGATCTTGTGTTGCTGAATATCACATGGAAAAGTATCTGCGCGAGCATAGACAACATTCTGATGAAGTCATCAGCACATCGGATCTTAAGTGGGAGACATGTAATGGTTATTTCGAGTAATCTTAACACATTCATTTTGCTGTTGTGCTGTTCTGATTCGACTCCAATCTCACTAAGTTCTCTCAAGTCGTGTACGACTGAGACCAAAATTTTGAGAAAACCATTGGCACAAACGCTTCATCACCTTCTCCCCGAAAGATTTAGCGCAAAATAAACAAAATGTCAAACGCGTTGAATCCAATAAGTTAAAACATCGGATACATACTTCTGATGTCTACCGTATTTATGATAGAGCTATTTTTGGGATCGGTATTTATCACAAACTGAAGCCGAAAATGCGCGGGACTATGAATTTTCCATTTTTGTATTTTGGCTTTTTGTCATTATTTTAACCGTTTTAGCTCTAATTTTGTCTTTTTTCAGTTTCAAGCAGTTGTCCATTCGTTCCGCCATGTCTGGGAGATCTAGTGAGGTTGGTATCGTTCTGTTTCGAAAGCGTTTCTCCTTTTTTCTAATTTTAGGTAAATTTGGTCAATTGCTCTTTAATTTTGCTATATTTTTAATATATAATTGATTTAGGACGAGTACGCTGCTCTGGGCGACGAGGAGAAGCTGTTGCTGGCGGACATCTATCCCGAGCTCAAGCAGAAGCTGGAGAGGTCCATCGAGCGCTCGCGCAAGAAACGGTACGTTTTCTTCTCTGATTCAATCTTTCAAATTTACCTATTTTTACCACAATTTATTCCAATTTTAGCGCAAGTGCCGACTAAAAAGTGGCGAAAATTCGCTGATATTGTGGTACTTTTGATGGTGATGTTGAATTTCAGGGCGCCAGTTCAGCGGGCCAAGCCCGTACCGGTGTTCGACGTTTCCTCCGAAGACGACGACGATGGCGTGCGGCTTCTGGAGGATTCTCACGTCGCTGACGTCTCCACGAGAAGTGAGGACGCCTCCTTTCACTCGGCCAAGAGCAGCGTCGAGAAAGGTTTGAGGATTTACAGTTTTATTCCTTTTGGTATTCACGTGCTCTTGCTGAATTACCAATTCAAAACCAAGAATATCAATAGAAAGATTTAATTTATTGGGATATTTTGATTAGGCCCTCTAGTACTTTGATTCAAGTACATGATTTCCATTGGATAGGTGACGAAGACTAGCCTTTGTTTTTTTTTAAATCTTTGAGTGGATTACAATGTTCCATCTTGCAGCAAACTCGCGCTCGTCCGACTCGATCTCGCCTCCGACCTCGTTCAGGGCTGAAGTGAGTCTTTTTTTCCTATTCCATCTATTTTGCCTTCGTCTCTCGTGGTAACAATAAGAGCCATTTCAATTCCCAATATCAAGAGAAAGATTTAGTTATTTGAATGCTGGTAGTGGACGCATTTTTGGGGGCATTTTTATAGCCTACATTCCATGTAGTCCTGCTGACAAGGGGAGTACCGAATCACTGGAAAAAGTACCGGCACTATCGATGAATCGGCGCTGTACTACCTTAGATAATGATTGTATACCATACATGAAAAAGCTAGTGGAAAACTACCTGGAAATTGAAAATATATGCCGCATTTAAGGTTTTCGTTGACAAGGAATGTTACTTACGATTCGCAAACATACCCCGCTTTCATAAAAATTAGTCAGTTTCCAAGGTCTTTTTCATAAACATGCCCCGCTTTCGTAGGTTTTTGTCACATATCTTTTTCATGTATGTTGTATGCCTCTAGGTGCAAACGGGCGACGAAATGGACGGCTCGTTCGTCGTCAATCCCCGGCTGAACTCGAGCAGCGACGACTTCGAGGAGATTGAGTGAGTGTGAGGGGAAGCTATCCTGGTTAAATTGACATTTATTTGATATTAATGGGATGAAAATTGCCCTACAAAATGTTCCCTGGCTAACATTGCTTCCAAATGTGCTCATCCCAGTGAGTTCAAGAAAAAAAGAAAAAAAACTAAAAAAAAGTTAAACTTGTCTTCAATCGTAGTTGAGTGGAAAATCGATAAAACCAGCGTACTCTATTCCGTTTATAACACACGGCGTCTTTGAATGGTGCGAACTTCCTCGTGGCTGAAATCAGAGATGTCACTTTGATGGTGGATTCATGTTTCGAATAGTTGTTAAGCCACTCGAATCCTATAGATACCAATTTTTTCTCCATTTCCGCCGTATAAAATTTAACTCCTGTGATTTCTCTGGAATGGAATTAGAGTCATCATTGCACTATTGGTCACTTACCTCGAAATAATTTCCGAATTTAATAAATTAATTAGTAATAATTAATATTAATTTGCAGACAGGACGACCAGGAGCCTGAGGGCGAGAGTCTCGTGGAGGAGACGGATGATGAGGAGGAGAGAGGAAGGGGAGATGATGATGAGAGGTGAGTGAAAGAAAGATATGATCGGTTTTGATCGTATAGTAGACAGGTACTTAATTCCAAGCTTTTGTCAATCCTGTGAAACAATAAAGTGCCAATTTGCAGTGTCCACTCGAGTGACGACGACTTCATCGACGACGACGAATCGGAGATGAGCGTCGACCAGTCATTCCGAGCCGATGGTACGGTAGCGATTTATTGATTACCTTACCTCGAATGGTCCTTTTACTGTATCCTAGAAATCTATAAATATCAAGTGATGGTACGATATCGAATTTGTCCCTACCGTATTCTAGCAATCGCTAATCGTGATGCAGGGATATTTACTGAGCAAAAATTGCAGTCGTCATGGAGACGCCGCCGAACAAGCGCGTGCTCCCGCCACGATCGACCAGGTACGGTGGATTACAGTAAAATATTGATTGTTGATTCACTTATTACGGTAGTTGTCCTCGCAGGAACCAGCAGTTCACCACCACCGGCAAGGTGATCGTCCCTGCGAAGCGAGGGAATCCCGCCGAGATCTCGCCCAGGTACGGTAGCCCTATCGTACTCCTTCCATTATCGAACTGTCTTAGTTACCGTGCTCCCTCAGTTCACTGTAGAATTTAGGGTTTCGGAAGGATTTCGAAACCAGAAAAATGCGTCCATCGAATGATATTTTGTTTTGTGGAAATCAGACCCAGCTTCCATCGAAAATGAAATGCTCGCTAATGTATATGGACATGGTGAAACGCGGACGTTACTGTCTCGAAAATGTAACTAGTGAATATATGTACATTGTGGTTTTTTTATTACTTATCGAGTCAGGAGTGCAAATAGAGGCTTTTGGAATACTGTAGGTCATTGAGATACGGTAATCTATTGCAGTGTAGCTGCCAAGCAGCGGTCGGAGGCGAGCAGCGGCAATGACGAGGAGGATGGTAGTGGAGAGGAGAGCTTCGAGCGATGTGAGTTGGAAAAGGGAGATTCTTAGCATTTGTGTAGAAACTATGAAGCACTGATTCTTCATGGCTGTGACCCACATTTTGCACTGTTGTTGACTTTCATAGGTTGCGTGCTTTGCGTTGGGTCCTTCGATGATTGATTCGCAGGTGTGACTCGTAATAATTAGGCGCGGTGAAACCAGAAATGTACGCCAATCGCTGGATGGATGATTTATTCGATCGTATTACTACGCAGAATTGAAATGCTCGCGCTGCTCATGAGATGTAGTTGTGGTGAAGCAGAGAAGTCCCTTTTTTTCGAGTTGGTGGAGACGAGGGCAATTATTGTTTTCCCTCTCTGTTCATTGGTGGGTTTTCGCAATACTCTATCTCTATGGAATTGGATTGCTGCGCGAATAGTTGTAGTGAAACTGAGCACTCGCTGTTTCACTTTTCAGGAGAGGATTGCTACGAGCGATGCCAATGGGTTTGTATAGCTGGGAACCAAGGCAAAATCGAAACGATCGTTGTCCTCAAATGAAAGTAGTTGCGAAGAGACTGAGAACTCGTTGCTAGTGGGACATGAGCGTTGAGAGCGGTTTGTGAACCGGAAACCGTATATGGTTTTTTTGGTGAAGAACGGATTGATATTTTTTTCTAGCCCACCAGCATCTGATTGAAGTAGTTAGTAGGCGATCTTCTCGAGCTATAGATGCAGTGAAACTGAGCACTCGCTAGGTGGTTTTTTTTTTGGTCTAATCTACTGCATCTCAGAATTGACTTTCGCACTTTCTTCTCGTGGGAAATAGCCGCGATGTATGTAACTGAAATTTTACAGTAGTCAGATAATATTTGATGATTACGAATCAAACGAAAAACAATTCGAGCGGACACCTCTATCGCAGTAATTAGATACGATGGAACCGAGAACTCGCAACTAAGATCATACGATATCTTGGTAGATTGAGGGGGTCTTCTACACATCGGCATAGGTGGAAAACCACTTGGGGCCACAGATGTGGTGACGCCGCAATCTCGCGGGCTGTGTGGTGTGATTATTGTGGTTTGAAAAAATACTCATTCCCACCTGTTGTGATCGGAGTGCGAGAGTGTTTTATGAGGAATAGTTGTGGTGAAACCGGGAACATTCGCTGTCATATTAAATGTGCTTGAGGAAAGAGGAGGTTGAGCACTGGGGCGCGCGTACTCTACACGAGGCATAGTCACTTTATTATTGGTGATATATACGAAAACTCAAAGTTAACAGGGCATTAAGCTCGTCCCACCCCACATGACTGCGGTGAAACCCGGAACGCGCTTTTGAATCTTGAATCTGCTCTAATATGGGGACAAATTCAACAAGATACTGCAAGCCATGCAAGTCACTTTGCTTACAGTTTGGGTGGAACTAGAACATTGCGGCTCTAGTTTCGAACTTGTTGTGTCGCTATCCTTGTGAGTATCATGCCGGGCATTGCACTATGTCGATGTGTGGGGAAGAAGAGGGACGAGTAGCATAATACAGCTTTATTGACGACGCGTCCTCATGACTCCAGTCGACTCAACTACTAAGAGAATAGGCATCGGGGAATAGCCTAAACATAATACGCAATGAACGAAGTGTATGACGAATAAAGTGTTCCGCGGGTAACACTGCGTAACTACGGTAAGTTAGCAACGGGGCAGGTATATTACGGCGGGTCACATACTATTTAGTCTGCTTATTAAATAGTGTAATTACATTAATTACTTATTCTGTGTATGTCATTTATATGGAATATATGACTATACAACACCTCCCCTTCAAGATTGACAGCGTGTCGATCTTAAAATACATTGGGAAAGGAGGTGAGGTGAGGACGTAGCAAGTTTTGGTCGGGATATCACTTCTCGGGTGATATTTCAATCTTCGACGTTCATCCTTCATTGCTCACGATGTCGTTGTCCTCGATCGAATCCTCCTTCGTGACGATGATCTTCTCATTCTCGATGCCGTCGTGGCAATCGAGTCTTCAGCTGCTCCAGAGATGTCCGTAGTCGACGACGTTGACGGTTGCAGTTGCTCCAGTCTCGATGACGATCTCCAGTTGATGCAGTATGTCTTACATACAGACATAACACAATGCCTCTATCCTGGGCATCTTCTATCATTTCTTCAAAACGATAGTCATTCTTGAATGGGCTCTCTCCTTTCATTAGAGAAGCATTCGACAATTGCATGCGAGATCGATTTCTCCTCCGTGCGACTACTCATTCAATAGCTGTGGCCTTAGGATGACCCCACTACACAGTCTACAGTATCGCTTATCATGCCGGAGTGCAATTTTCACTGCCGAATCCATTCACAGTCTCAGGTACTGGACCTTGACTTTATTCCATTCGCCTCGAGTGTTGTGGTCTCGGAATTAACCGCTTCACAAGTCACTTTGACGAGTTCTCAGTTGCCTCGGGTCCGTTGTGGTCTTGGGTTACTCCCACTTCACATTCGACCTTGACGAGTTCTTCCTTCGCCTCGGGTCCGGTGTGGTCTCGGGTCACTCCCACTTCACACTCGGCCTTGACGGTTCACATGAAATTTGATTATTTTTCCTGCCGGGAACATTCACCTCGGCTTCAGATTCTCTCTGGACGCGCCCTCGGGGCCTTCTCGGAGTACAGTTGACGATCGCTCTCTGCGACTCGCCCAACTCTTTCTCCACGTCTCCTTAGAAACGGAAAAAATCATGTTCACATTGCTTCAAGTATCGGGGATACCGAAGTCTTTGTAGGTGATGTAAGCCTCGCGATCATTTTCTGCTCAGTATGATCGTTGTTTTCCGATAGTTTTCTTCTCAGTACTATCACCTTGCTTCAAGTATCGGGGATACTGAAGGCTTTGTGGATAGCTTTCTTCTTTAGTGCTATTATGGTGACCACTTTCTACTGAATTTGCCTCGTTGCACATATCGTGCACCAGTTGTGGTCTCGGAATAAACCGCTGCACACTGTCCGAGCTTCCCTTGTTCACTCGATAGAGCGCAAATTTCAGGTTCTCATTGTCGCAGGTTTTCGGGCCTGGACTCTGGCTGTCGATAGCTTTCTTCTGGAGTGCTACCACAGTGCTTCCTGTATCCGAGATACGGAAGTCTTCATCGGGGCCTATAAGCCTCCCGATCATCTGATATTCTCAGAGGAAAATCAGGTTGGTGTGTTTCAACCGCTTCGCATCACTGTTCTTCTAGTAGCACTCGCACGCCTTGCCGTGCTCAATTCGGATCTCAAGCTTAGTCGACAGTGTTACGTTCCACACTGGTGCGACTGTCTCGTGGATGGTCCTACCAGCCGGGCTGGTTAGAGGTCATCAACTACTCGATGGTGTCAACGCCTCTCCTGGCAAAACTCTACTCAGATTTTCGAATCACGGATATTTCATTACATGATGAAATCATTTCAGAGTTGTTTTCCGTGTGCTGTAATTTCTCCCTCAGCTTCTTGCCGGGACTGATGAAATTCAGCAAGGGGACACGAAAATAGCCAGAGCAGACAACGTTCTCTTGTTGCCTGGCGCGGTTCGTAACCACGTCTTCCGATGCTGCCCTTTCGCAGTTCGGCCGGAGCAGACAACGTTCTCTTGTTGCCTGGCGCGGTTTATCACCACGTCTTCTGGCGCGCATCACGTGGCGCTGCCAGCTACCACACAGGAACCATGTTCCGTGACGTTTCACTCGACATGCCGGTTGTATTTCATCATGATTTCCCATTTTGATTCACTTATTTTGAGTGAAAAATCAAAATTCGGGCAGCACCTCCGGTGCAAATGATGAAATTGTGACCGACGAAGGTCTCAAATCAATCAACCACAGGTAGCAATCGTTTGCTCCTCAATCAGTGACAGTCGTTTGTCACTTTCAACTCACAAGAAAAACGAAAAGCGCAAGTAACAGTCGTTAGTTACTTGCAAATCAAAGGAAAAAGTATTTCGAAAATATTCGAAAATGACTTACTTTGAGTTCGAGTTGTCCTGAACGCCAGATGTTGTGTCGCTATCCTTGTGAGTATCATGCCGGGCATTGCACTATGTCGATGTGTGGGGAAGAAGAGGGACGAGTAGCATAATACAGCTTTATTGACGACGCGTCCTCATGACTCCAGTCGACTCAACTACTAAGAGAATAGGCATCGGGGAATAGCCTAAACATAATACGCAATGAACGAAGTGTATGGAAGTGTATGACGAATAAAGTGTTCCGCGGGTAACACTGCGTAACTACGGTAAGTTAGCAACGGGGCAGGTATATTACGGCGGGTCACATACTATTTAGTCTGCTTATTAAATAGTGTAATTACATTAATTACTTATTCTGTGTATGTCATTTATATGGAATATATGACTATACAACAGAACTGAATATGTTATTATTAATTTAATTAATTAATTAATTAACGACTAATTCCAGATCTGCGCAAGTTGAAGGAGGAGGATCAGCGGAAGAGGGAGCAAGAGGAGCGGATGGAGGAGGATGAGGGAGAGGAGATGGAGGATAGGCGAGTGGGGGGGGGGTATCAAATTGAAGTAAACACGAAACTTCTGTTGTTTTTGGTCGATGCTGCGGCCGCTCTGATTGTGGAGGGGGTAGTGATTAAGAATGATTGGGAGGGGATACTCTGCGAGAAAAGTCTGGGCCAAAAAAAACAGAAAGGAGCCGAAAAAATGGGGATATGGGGTGAATTGTCGGGGAAACAGTGGGTAGGATAGATGAGATGTTTGGTTTTTTTTTTCGCCAGGAACGCAAAGGTCGCACTGTAGCCGCGAGACAGTAGGTGAGATAAAGTAATGATGAAACGTGAAAGTTGCCGATTGAACCAAATGATTTTTCCTCTTTCGGGCTTTTGGATCAACATGCGCTGTAGGATTTGCCGACTGTATCCCTTTAGTTTAATGCCAGGGTTACAATTGCTTTATCCGTCTGGGGGTGGGAAAGTTCTTAATGGCAAACAGTCTAACAAAAAGTGTAGGATAAATTTTGGTCGATAATGTCGAGGCCCGTCGTCGGTTTGGGTTGGTGTACTTCTAATTATTTAATTATAATTATACTTATATTAATTCCTTGCAGTTTCGTGGTCTCGGACGAGTCAGTCGATGTGATCGACGATGAGTATGAGAATGGGAGTGACCTCGAAGAGGAGGATGAGAAAGGGAGGAGAGACAGGTTGGTGATGGGGGAAGTGAAGGAGTGTGAGAAAGGGTGGACTGACGGCAGGGGTCGAATACATACATAGGCTCTCAAAACCAAGAAATGTTGGTTGCTTTTTTTTCTATTTGCCCCGAACCCTTCGATTGTGGATTGCTTTATAGAAAGTGGTACCTAGAAAAATCAAAATGTATGATGCTTCAAATCTGCCTTATCGGTTTCGCATTCCTTCAATCGTGAGGATTTTTTCTGTATCCAGTTATAAAAAAAATGCTATGATTTGTGCTTCACATCCACCACATAGTGTTGGGCGCGGATATTCTTCTGCTGGTATTCTGTCATCTTCGAAACTAACCATATATTTATTGAGCCTGTTTGCTCCCCGTTTCACGGTCTCCACTTATCCGGCCGAACTTATCGTTTTTAATATGTGAGGCGATTCCTATGCAAAATTATAACTAAGAAGTGGGACTTGAGTGTTCCGTGCACTGGTGAGCTAATGTGGTCATAGTTTTTCATATTGCGGACCCCCGGACCAGACTTTTTTGCGGATCCCCGGAAAACTATGACGTCAAAGCTCACCAGTGGTTCCGTGTTTCACGGTCACCACATATTCATGGAGCGGCTCGTTCTGTGATCTTGATAGGGTTCTTCCTGAAAATTAAATGTAACACACAAAATAACATTAATATTTATTATTCGTTGTAGTGGCGACTCCTCCTGCTCCTCCTCGGACGACGATGGGAAGGAGAATAGAAGAACGAAGGAGAAGAAGCACGAGAAGACGCCCGGGAAGAGAAAGAGTACGGTAGACTACTGTATTTATTGATTATCGATTTTTCCTATGAGAGTAAGAGTACGGTAGTTATTGAGTTCGGTAGATTACTGTATAGTTATTAGAGTACGGTAGTTCACTGTATTTATAGCTGCCATATATCTAGTACTGCATAGGGCTGATCTACCGTAGCCCCTTCTTACCGTAATCAATCGATAATCTCCTACCGTACTTGCAGACCTGCTGCTCGAGCTGGCCGACACCTTCAACAGCCCGTCGGTGCGCGCAGTCGACAAGGTCAGACACTCTCTCGACTTTGCGTGCTCACTCGCCCTTTCTGGGCGAGAGGGAGGGGGAGTACGGTAGCGAGATTAATCGATACTCGTTAGGGTACGGTAGCTGAAGCGGGAAACTGGAAGTACGGTAGAGATTGCTTGATGATTGAGCGGGTACGGTAGAAATAAGATCGGAGTACGGTAGGACAATAAATCGATAATTCCGCTTTCCGTTGCAGGAGGCGCGCGACCCGGACCGGCACTTCCTGCTGTCGCTGTCGGAGAGCTACGAGGGTGAGTATGAAGATCAATCGTCTGACTCTCTTCATCTTGCGCGCTCTCTCGTCTGGCTCTGACCGGCGAGAGAGCACGTGAAGTTGAGAGAGTGACATCGTTATCACTAGTTTTGTCAGTGAATTTGTCAGTTGTTGTAGGAATGAATGAGGGGTGAGGGGGAAGGTGAATCGTGGTTTCGAGGGCATATTATGAGTGAATGATCTCGGCGGTGTTCAATGTAACCAATGCAGGCGATAGTTACTTCAAAAAATTACTGTCTGTGTCTAGCGAAAAGTGCAAAGCTCATTAAAAGTGATAGGTTGCTGATTATGGTTTCACAGACAAGTTTTATTTCCATCGGCTGTGATACTGACAATACGTGCTACTCGGATCATCTCTTTCAATTAGTACAATAACGATCATTGCGAATCGTTGTTTCACGGTTATTGTATCAGCCGACAAACGATCCTTGTTGGTATTGTTAGCGAAGAAGATAATTGCAGACTAGGTAACTCCTAGTTTTTTATTCGGGGGTTAGTTCTCTAAATGGCGATTAGCAATAGCGATGTCGTTTGTTTGATCCGAACTAACAATACATTACATTGCAACGGAAAGCGATGCATAAAATACATTCATGTTTTTGAGCAAAGTTACTCTCATAGAGTATCCCATACCTGCATTGCTCGTTCCCCACCTCACAAGCAATCGTAGTTTGGTCAACGTCGTTCTCAATATAATACTACCGCAGCCTCACCCCACTTCAGGGCTCCCGATTTCTGATCCAATCGGTACCTGATTACCGTAATCCGCCCCTCATATCTCAGGTGCACGCCGTCACGCGGACGCGGATGCGTACCTGAGAAGGGGCGTGAAGGGGGAGAAAACGAGGGCGGCCCTCGTCCAGAGACTGTTCGAGCTGTTCAATCGGGAGATATTCGAGGACAAGGTGAGACACAAGTTCACCGGGGTACAGGGAAGTACAAATTGGTGCGGGGGATTGGCTGATAGATTATGAAAGCTGTTGTAAGAGAAACGGGGCTAAAATCACAAATGATCCTTTCCCGCGTATTTGCAAAGCTATTGGCGCTCGAATTAACCCAGTTGGCTAGTTTTCTCGTCCAGAGACTGTTCGAGCTGTTCAATCGGGAGATATTCGAGGAGAAGGTACTGTAATTTGTACTACAAGAGGCACTATACATAACGACTAAGCCTCATTATCCTTGAATATGTGGAACAGGTGCAACGTGGAAATACTGTGTGAGCTTTTTTGAATAGTTTGTGACGGCCCTCGTCCAGAGACAGTTGGGGTAAAATATTGAATTGATGATGCACAGAACTTCCCTGTGAAATGTTTGTGGTATTCCATCACTGTTAGAGTGGAGATTGTGTAAAAAGAGGTCTTGATGTTCCGTGATAAGTTCTAGTCGAAATCTGTTGTTGATTAGCATTAGAGAAATTGGGATTACCGATCGCACATTTCAAGGCATTGTTTGGCTGTGATTTCTCTGATTGATGTGGAATTGCTGGGGCGCGAAACTTCCTTGTGGCATGCTTAGTTGTTGCAAATTAAAATGGCCTACTTATCCTGTTCACTAAGTAGTGATTGAACTTGAAGACATAAGGATATTGAAGCATGATCCGGCATCGTCAAAATTGCTTATCGAGTGTATCATTTTCAGCTGCCCTCCGACCTCTCGATCACGTTCAACGCACGTCTCCGGCGGACCGCAGGCTACTGCAAGTACTCGACGCGGCAGAGCAAGTGCAGCATCGAGTTGAGCCCGAAGGTGTGCGATAAACCAGGTAAGTATATACTGCACTTGAAACTCAAAAGGATGAGGTGATTTTATTTGGTGGGGAGAGGGCTAAGGTAGACTTTACATCACGACTAGGGACGGTTAAATAGATGGTGAAACGAAAGGCAATATCGTCGGAAGGGTTCCGTACTAGAACTTGCAGGATTGTTGCGATGGCAATTCACCCTCCGAATAATTTCGCGATTGTGCTTGTATGGGCATACAACTGGAAGAAATCGTTACAGAAAATTCACCTAGTCCTTGTTGCGTTTGTGGATCACGAAATTATCAGGTTCTCAATCGTTGTGGGGTGCACAGCATCCCAATTTCGTTTACTCGATCCCAGTTGATTCGGTGTTGCACGCATATTATGTGATTCGACCAGCGCTGCTTTTAGCAATTACGTGTTGGAAAAAAATTGACGTATGTGATTATTTAGGGCAACAATGTTATCATAATTTCGATATTTAATTAATCAATAATTGCAGAGCGTATCCGGGACACGCTGGCGCACGAGATGTGCCACGCGGCAGTGTTCGTGCTGAACCGACTGATCAAGGAGAACCACGGTCCCGTCTGGAAGTCGTGGTGAGTACGGTAGCGATCGATGAATGACTTTATTTGGGTTGCGGTAAATCTAATCGGTTAGTCGTGGTGAGTACGGTAGCATTAGGGGATTCATGAACTGGCTGTATTTGGGTTACGGTAGATCCAATATGCAAGTCGTTGTGCGTACGGTAGACGAATGGGTAAGTACGGTAGGCGGATTGTGCACGACGACTCCTAGGCCACCAGAACTTCCACTATGAACTTCGCAACGTTCAGATTATGTGTTGTTGGAAAAACTCGAAACGTATGCCGTACTGTAAGTGGGCGTGTTGTTCGTAAGAAATTTCTATGGTGAAACTTAGAGCTGACAGGCCCGAATTAACCACTGGCCCGAATGACCACTAAAATTGTAGTCCTGATTATCTTGTCATATTCCATTGCAGGACTCGCAAGTTCTCCTCCCGCTTCCGTGGTCTGCCCGTGCCGGAGCGATGCCACAACTACGAGATCGAGGCCAAGTTCGTGTACGAGTGCGACGGATGCGGGCAATTGTGAGTTTGATTTAGAGATTTCGTCGGTTTGATTTTATCGCATTCTCGAAATTCACACCCTGCGGTTTTAAGGTTCCGCTAACATATGAAAGAAAGAGTTGATGGAGCGTTGCACTCATATCGCTTTGTGCACTTTCGTCTGTCGTCGTGGTTTTCGGAATCTTGTAGAAAACTTTATCACCGCCCTGGGTGCTGGTAAGTGGTTTGTTAGTGCCGCCGGCCTGGCGTATCGCGGCCGCATACATTTGTCAATACACCCGAAGATGACCCAAATAAGATTTGTTCATGGGACGTTTTGGAAAAAATCAAATTGTATTTGCCTTTCTCTGTGTGCTGTGTATAGTAGTGATTTCGCCCTGAGAGACTGGAACTGCACTAGCGGGTGATGGTTGCTTGCTGGATTTGGGAACAATGAGTTTCTCAGTGATTTGGGTACAGTAACAATAACAATCTCAGAAGTTTTGATCCCTATTCGTCTGATTCATGGAGAAGTGTCTTATGTAGGTAAATATTTACTATAAAAATTAGAAGATCAGGAGAAGAAATTCTGGCGTGTAAATGTGAAACAGCTACGAGGTTGAAACATAGTTCGTTTACTTTTAATTTAATTTCCGATTTGAACCTGCGGCTTTACGGTTGCGTCAAAGTTTAAAAATAGCTGGTATGGCTTCACAATAATCGTTGTGAGCCGAATTCTCAGAACATTTTATCTCTACTCTGGGCCCGGTTGGTGTGTACGGCCTGTGAGATCGCGGCCGCACGCGTTTGCCAATATACGTGAGGATGTGCCAAACGTGATCTGTGGTAGCAAAAAGTTGGACAATTTAACCAAATGTGTCAGGACATATTCCGCGCCTCCCTGTTGCGAAGGAACGCGTTTTTGTGTCCCGGGAGATTGGAGTTGCACAAGCACCTGATGACATCTTGCGCAACTTACAAACAATGGTTTTCCCATGGTTGATTGAGATATTGAATACGTCCAGTGCTGACCACATCCTCGGACAATTGCACATAATCGGGTGCTCGGCAAAAAAAAACTATTAAATTGGGGCAGTAGGCTTCAAGCCCGGTGTCAAAATCGTGGGTATAGTCCGATATCCGGCCTCGTGCTCAACCCCGATTCGGTTCGGAGTCGCCGAAACAATACCAATGCCGGTAGAATTGAGCCCGTTTGGCATGATGAAATTGAAGATCTATTGAATGAATTCCCCTTTGCAGGGTGAAGCGTCACTCCAAATCGCTGGACACGGAGCGCAAGTGCTGCGGGCGCTGCCACGGACGATTCCGCCTGCGGGAGAGGACGGACACGGTACGGGTTACGGTATCATTTGGGGAAAGAGGAGGAGGGGGGGGTAATGCCGATTGGGTAGGCTACGGTTATTCGGTAATACGGTATCCGTGATGAGCATAGATGTTCTCATAAGGTTCCGGAACAATGAAGGACAGATACGGTGGGTTACGGTATCCGGAGATTGTGTCGGTGCGTTACGGTATTTATTATGTGGCATAAAAGCCTAGTCCATATCAGAGAAGATCCATCTAATTGTCAGGGAGAGGACGGATATGGTGGGTTACAGTATGCTATGCATTTTTGTTACGGTTTTTGGCTTTGTTGATAAGAGGAGATTGTATTTGGACAATGAATATGTAGAATTGGCGAGCTGATTTGACCCTGGCACTCTGGGGCTGCGTGATGATTAGAATAAGGTGGATGGAAGCATGACTGTAATCTGGCCTTTATTCTTTGCTGAAAAATTACTATGAAAGAATCGTGCGCTTCATCTCTGTGTTAATCGTATTTCCGATAGAGTGCTCTGCGGGGAAATGTATTTCTCCCGACATTCTGAGGTTGCATACAGATGTCATTACTGCTTATCATTCCGAGGCCGTGATTATTGTGCTTGGGTATTTTTGTCCGAATAACCACTAATTTCTCGCGAGTCCTTCTGTTCTATTGCTGTTCGTAGGAACTGAATTCGTCCTGACAATTTGACGTTGCGCTGTTGTGTGATTAAGGCTGATGAGTGCGGACCTACGATTCGGGCTCGATTCGACTTCGCTCAATTCCCATTTCTGTAACAATAGCTGGGTATTAGTATGTTGCTCAGCACATTATCACTCGATTCGAAAGTAACGAGATTAATTGGCGAAGCAATTTCGGCCTGGGAGATTGGTGGTTCATGGGGTGGTGAATAGGCTGTTGGCAGTGAGACTCTGATGTCTTTTTCGTCTCTCCCGGTTCAAACAATCACTATTTTGTCTTTTCTTTCGTGATAGCATGCAACACAGCACATCGCCACTCCATTCCATACTATCGTCAGGCAGGAATACATTATCGCTTAACGGCGTGATGCAATGACCCCTCTTCCATTCCTATGTTCTTTCCGGTTCAATAGATCTGCACCCCTATGCTACTATTCCGGTACTCTGCCTTCCTATCGACACTCTCTGGTCACGAGAGATTATGTCAATGTGAGAGATACGTGATGCAATGTCCTCTCCCTTGAGCTACAATAGATGAGGAATACCTATTCGACTACAATAATGACAGATGCCTACATGGATTGAGAATGTGAATAGTTGATAGAGGCATGCTATAAATCCTGTGAGTGTTGTGATCTTTATCACTGTCGCATTACTCGCTCTTGCGAGGTGGCGTAAGGCAGAAGGGGGAATGTGTAGTAGCACATTAATTCGCCCCTGCGAGTGTTGTTGTGATGATATGCGCGTACATGGTATGTGATGAGGGAGGTAATCTCTTCAGTACGCGTGGCCTAGAACTGGTCAGACTGTAACAGGGACTAGGGGAAAAGAAGAGGTGCATGCGAGACGATCCCGAGAGCGCGTACATGAATCATGTAACATGATAGAGAATTCTCTGTAGAATACATGTTATTTAGCTGGACAGGCAGCGTGAGGGAGTAGGGAAACAGTGGAAAGAGGCTGATCATTACTCCAAGGGGTGTGAGGGAGGGATAATGTATGCTACGCGGGGTATGGACAGTGATCAGGTATTGATTGATCGTCTGAATTATCTGGAAACCATATAGATAAAACAACTACAATGTACATTCAACTCCTGAAATTTGAGCTTCATATCCGAGTCAAATGACTAATGTTTGCGGGTTGGCTAATACGCCTCACGTCCATGGTACAAAAAATCTTTCAATTATCCAGCTTTGGGCCTAGTGAATTATAATTAAATTTATTATTTGATTATCTAGAATCCCTGCGAATGGCCATTGAACTCCTGTAAAATTCGCGCTTCACATGTAATTCATGTACTCCATTGTTGCGGAAAGGGCAATAAACCTCGGGTTGGTAGTGGAAAAAATCAAACATTCAATTATGGAGCTTCGTAGAAAATTAGGGGGGAGATAGATAATTAGAAAACTAAAAAAAAACGAATAACTCGGCTGCTCCTGTAAAGTTTGAGCTTCTCATCCGAGTCATGTACTCCATTGTTGCGGGTGGGGTAATAGGTCACACATTTGGGCGATACAAATGAATAAAAAAACTACTGAACATCTAACCTCGATTAGCATAGACTATATTTAATTATTTATTATTATTATTATTATTATTGTTATTATTATTATCATTACTATCGATTGCAGAACGGTAAGAAGCGCGAAGCGAACGCGTTCGCCCTCTACGTCAAGGAGAACTACGGAGAGGAGAAGAGGAGCGGACGGGCGCATAAGGAGGTACGGTAGGGGAGGGGTGGGGTACGGTAGAAGGACAGTATCGATTGATTACGGAGAGGAAAATATTTGAGCCCCAGAGCTTTCGTGTTGCACAACTATGTGAAAAGGGCTAGTTATCAGGTGCATGTGATAATCACCACTCTTACGGCGAAAGCAAATAAATCAAGCGAGTAGGATGAACGATAGCGGATCTGAAATCCAACCTGGTAATTGGGTGTTTCTGAAATATGGTAAAATATCTGTCGATCTGGCAGATGTAATCCTGTGGGAAAAGACGGCAGAAACACAAATAAAATAACGATCAAGTGGGGAGGCTTAACGATGGGGGTATTGTCGGATAATCGTTTAGTCCTCACACGTTTTCGAAGATCTCTGAACAAATGTGCTTGTTAAGCGCATCGTTTTTCATGCGTTTCAATAGTGCTCATATCCCCGAAAATCGTTGAACAATCTTTTGAACTTTCTTTGTTTTCCAATCTGTGTTTTGGTCCATTCTTTGGAGAATACGATGCTTCTTTGAACGTTCGGACGAAAGAGAGATTACATGGAACAGGAAGGGTATTCCCCACAATGTGATTGCTCTAGTCACGAGGGCGCATAATGGAAGTGCGTTGAGATTAGCACAGTGACTCATATCTGGCCGTGGCTAAATAGAGGATTGAACGTTAGATTTTGATCGGATATTGGGACTTTTTGGATGGGAATTCCCTCCAATGTGACTGCTGGTCGAATTGGCTGGAAGTAGTGGAGATTATAATGACGCACGATTTTGCAATGAATTTCAAGGGACAGGAAGGTCCAGGTGAATTCCCACTACTGGTCACGAGGGTTGCAATGTGGACGTGTCTTGATATTAGTATCGTGACACATAACTGCATAATAATCAGCCATGATTTTGCTAGAATATTGGTACTTTTGAATAACATCAACGAAGAAAGGGAAGGAATTTTCTCCAATGTGGCTACTGGTCACGAGACGAATGCAGGAAGTGATCTGCATGTCGCATTCAATATAATTCCGAGATAGTCATGCGAAATTGGACGTTTGATTTTGATAGGGGATTGGGCCTTTTTGGATGAGGAAGGGGATTCCCCCTCCAATGTGACTACTGGTCACGAGGCGAATGGAGGAAGTACAATGCGATTGCTCTCCATGACGCATTCAATATAATCCGAAATAGCCTTTTGAAATAGAGGATTGAATGCTTGATTTTGAGTGAAAATTGGACAATTTTAGCGTGGGATTCAACATCGTTTCAAATTTCTGAGATTTCGCAAATAGATCTGACATTGAGAACCGGGTATACGTGGTAGGTGCTTCGCGGATTCAATCTTCGGATGAAACCCCCCGGGTGACGCGCTATTCCAATCATCGTCAACAGTAATCAACGATAGACGTCATCAATGAGAATCATAGAGCGACAACAAACAATAGAGAGAAATTGCGAATTCGTGAGTCAGGAATAGTCGGGTAAATGATGATGTAATGGCGATGGGATTAGAGCAAGTGGTTAGAGTACGCGAGGGAGCACGGGGAAATGGAGAGAGTCAGACGAAAAACTGGGGTGCCTAGTACATTTTTCCATTAGATCATTCAGTAAGAGCAGACTGGCTAGAAAAGGCGAGGGAGCACGGGAAACAGAGAGAGTCAGACGAAAAACTATGGTGCCTAGTACAAAATTGGATTGCAGATCATGCAGACGCTATCGGCTCGCTTCAAGCAGGCCAAGGCTGAGAAGGGCGAAGAAAAGGAGGAGAGGGACGTGAAGAGGCTCGATCTGGATATGAGCGTGATGAGCATCCACGATGACTAGAGGGTACGGTAGGGATACGGTAGTATCGATTGTATGGCTCTGTTTGGTATACTGTAGCTCTTCCTTGATTTGTTCTAATTTCTTCAGGTTAATTTATTCTCGATTGTAACTAGGATACGATCCCTCTAGGTCTAGCCTAACTTTTGCCGTACCGTATGCCCGCTTCTGTGTACTGTAGCTTCTTTAGAGTACGGTATATCACCCTTCCTGGCTTTCTGGTTTCCCCGCGTTTGTTGATGCCTTCTCCCCGTTTCTATTCCCATCTCATCGTCCCTCCTATCATCCCAAATTGATCGGTTGCGAATTTGAACTCTCGTCCTCGTCCCCACTCCTCTCTTAATCCAAGTCAATACGTTCATTCCATTCTCCAAAGATCGATGCCGGATTATGGTAGCGCGTCTCTCGATTTTCCATGCTCTCTTGCCCCGCTTCTCTGATTTCTCTAGTCCCTCCCCCCTTGATAGACTGTCTGTCTCTCTCATTTTGTCATGCTCTCTCGTATCTCTGACCGTGGAAAGATGGTGCAAAATGAAGAGACGAGAGCAGTGCCCCTCCCTCCTCGATCGCTGTTGTCTATGGCGTCGGAATAAGCTGCTTTCTTTTCCCTTTTTCCCCTACCCCATCTCCCCCTCCGCCCCTCTTCTGACTGGGGAATCACTGACTCGCGTGATGTGGGAGACTAAGTGAACTGTTTATTTCTCTTATTGATTGACTGTTTTGTAATAGGCTCTTTCTTATTGAATTCTAATCTCTGCCCCACCACCTTTCCTCATTAATATTGTTGTATCCTTGAGTTATTTCTAATCGGTATATTTCGCTTGATCGTTGACCCTTCATCTAATGATTCGCTATTGCTGCCTGTACTCACCTGTCTGACTATAGCTTGTGATATTCAATTGTGCTTTCACGGTTATTTGGCATTCGTCTTATTTTGTTTGATCTAATCGTCTGATCTGGTTCCAAGTAATAAATCAGGGACTAAATAACGAATTTTGAATGCGTTTAAAAAAAATGGATATTGTGAAGGATTGAGAAGAAGGCCTGCCAGGATGAAGGATCCGTCTCTGCATTATTTAATGAAGATTGAGATTCTTCATTCTGACAGACCAGGGAAATTGTCATTTTCTTCATCGAAGAATACCCACTTGCTCCGCTCCCATTCATTCCTTAATCGGTTCCTATTCGATCATTCAAAGCATGGGAATCTGGGCAGAGCATTTCCAGATGACTCACTATTGATTGGTTATCATATCACAAGCAGAGTGATTGTGGAGGGAGAAAGAGGGAGGAATTCGCATAAGCGAGGTTCTTGTCACGGGAATCTATTGAATGCATGTAGTTTCTCGATCAATGAAGCGTCCGCAGTTTCAATTTCACGTTTTTCTTCAATTCATGTAGTCTCTCGTGTTATATTTCCCTGCTAGAGTTTGTGATCAAAAACCATGGGAGTCTAATTCTTGTTTCCCGATCACTTTTTTTACTAGTTAGTGAACTGGTGAAGAGTAGAACTTGAAACTTTTTTTGCCGTCACAGTTTCAGTACTTGCTTCGATTTACGCTGTTTTTCGCGATCTCTATCGGGATAGGGTCAGAGTGGAACCCATTGTAGTGGCGAAAAAGGCACACAACCGAAAAAGGAAGAGGGAGTGATCGAAATTGACTGGTAGTACCAATTACTCCCCCCCCCCCATTCAGTACGAGTCAAACCTATACCGTCATAATCTCTCGTTGACTTCTATCGGGTATTCCCTCCCCCCCCCCCTGATTGCTCATTCCACACACGCTATTATTGCGGCCTGACCGCTGCTCAGACTTCATCTGGCCTGGGTTGTCTACCAAATCCAATTTTTAATTGATATTTTAATACCAGTTGACGGAAAAAGTGTATTGAATTGACATCACTACCCGGAATGAAGAGTCCGGCTCTTCATTTCTCAGTAAGAATGAAGAGACGGATTCTTCACCCCAATCAGCTCTGACTCATAGACCATCCTTGGGCGAATTCCATTCAGGAAGTGAATACTATCTAGAATGGTAACCTTTGCATCGTCTAATTTGATTAGAGAAACAGATGGGAACGTTCCGTAATTTCACAATCGTCTCATTGCATTGTCTCTGATTTCTCAGCGAATTTTGTCTTCATTTCAAGCTGTTCCTTCTCTTCATTACCTATCTCTTCATTTTCTTGTTCCTATTTGTATGTCTCACTTCTCAGTTGTTCTTCGCCCTATGTAGTTCTACATACTTCTAAAACGTTGTCCTTTGGAAGTTCGCAACTCGTGTGAATTTCCCATTTACCGAGAAATGATCTGGCTCTCCCATTTTCACATGATCTCTCTTCCCTCTGACCGTTGATAGAACCTGCGAAATAGAGAACCAGCCGATTTCCCCCCATTCATCTGATAATAGGTGCAATTAATCAGTCGGCACTTCGAGACACATGGTGGGAAAAGTGCTCCACCCAATCCCTCATTCTTGCATGTGTTTCTGGTGTAAAATGTATGTTTTCTTCCATCTCACTTCAGAATTTCTTCCAAACTTTATCGCTGAACCCGTATTTCTCTCGTTTTACTACTTCTTCATGTTTCCCAATTAAATTCTACCTGCACTTTCTTTGCTGAACTCGTGATTCTCCTATGAGCACCAAGTGATGTTATCAGAAGATCGCATTTCAGGCCGATCTTCGATCTTCGAACTTTTATCTTTGATCTTTGATCTTTGACCTCTGACGATGCGAATTACTACCTGGTTGCTCCTCGCGTTGCTACCGATGATCACTCTCCAGAGGGGCGTGCGAAAGAAGTACGGTAGATTACGGTAGTCGAGAACTCAATGATCGACATTGACTTATTACTGTAGTTGAGATCTGGCGAATCAATATTGATTGATTATGGTAGTCCGAGATGCTCCAAATCAATATTGATTGGCTACGGTTTTTGAGATACACCAAATCGGTATTGAGCGATTACGGTAGTTGAGATCCTTCCAATCGATAAAGCCACCCTACAGTATCTCTAACCCACCGTATTCCAGAGGCGTTCTTCCACCCGGGCCAATTCCGCAAGAGTGCTGCCAGCTATTCTGTCCACCGAAAGACGTGTGTGTCTGCTGCTTTGTGGTAAGTGTCGGCTACCGTAACCCTCGAATCGATTACTGTAATCCTCAATATCCTCGAATTTCGTTGCAGGACTACGAATACTTCAACGGCGTGGAGCGCGTGCGATCCAAGGGCGTGCCTGATTTTCTGAAGCAGAAAACGATCTCGAAACGAGAGGCCGGCCTAGAATCACCAGACTTTGACGCAAACGTTGACATTCTGGAGTCATGACCCCTGATTATGAATTGATTCCCCGCCCTTTCCAATCATATACTTTATTCACTCTCGCCACTGAAGAAGCCGGTCTTTCATGTGCATCAACCCACCACTTTCCGATTGCTTTTCGCTCTGTAGAAAAGTGTTGTAGACTTATTGACGCCCCAATTCGTAATAAGTTTCCCCCTTGACTACCGATGGTGTGTGGCGGATGCTGTCGTGATAAATACATTAATATTAGATGCTCCTAAATGCACATGAAAAATCTTTTTCCAAAAAAATAAATAAACGCAGTTCTTGATTCGCCCGGCTACCGTAGTCCACTTTTGGCTGGACGCCCGCAACCGCGAAATCGTTTGAACTTGTCGTGGTGGCTTCCGAGCCTATAATCGCTGTAGTATCGCATATTTCCGTCTAGTTTCGTCACAAACAACAGGTTCGTGACATGCCCTATATCTGTTGTGTCCATAAATGGAGCAATTTCCCTTGGCAACGCTCTAGTCGACGTCATTCAATTCGCATTTTCCCTCGCGTTTCTGCTCTATTTTTTGTTGCGTGTTCTACTTTATTTATTTAATTTAATTTATTTATTTTATTAAAATATTATTAATATTAGGATGTCGGCACGCGATGCGATGGCCGCGATGCTCGACGAATTGATGGGCCCGCGGCGAAACGCGGCCGACAACAAGACGTCCTTCTCCTTCCGCGACGAATCCGTGTGCAAGTAAGCGTGCCTTTCTGCTTAACTTCCCCCGGACCAACTGAAAACGGAGCTGAAGCTTGACTGTGATTGCTATTTATTCCTTAGGGCGATTGCTATTTAGTGCTTAGGGCCTGGGATCTAAAGTATAGAATCCGCTTGCAACTAGTGCTTTCTCACTGAATTGCTAATGAGCACTGGAATCTTCTTCTCCTTTGCATCTCAAACATGCCCTACTTTGTGGAAGTTATGACTCATGAAAGACAAATAAGTGAAAAAGAAGCCACATCAATGAAATTTTGTATAAGGAATAAGACAATGATTTCAATTTTAAATCATTAAAATAATTAAATTTCTCAGATTCGCCCTGGCCGACTTCTGCCCACACGACCTGTTCGTGCACACGAAGGGCGACCTCGGACCGTGTCCGCTCATTCACGATGATAAACTGAGACTCGAGTATCAGGTAATCAGTGATGTGTGTCTTGCTCGGGCGCATATTCAAGAGGGGTTGGGTGTAAATCCCGAATAAAGGGTATTACAGAAGCATAAGGATTAAGTTTACAACGTGTTTGAAAAACAACTATGTGAGCAAAAGCAAAAAAAGCCTGAACTTTTGCCGGAATTGCTCGGTTGTGTGTTGGCAGGTGTACTGAGGTTTAACAAGTTCCTGGAGAGTTCCCTTCATGGAGATCTTCCCGCAAGCAATTATCTTGATCTTTTCACTGAAAGTACAAAAGGTCCAACGGATGTTTAATGGGTTCTATTTTTGATTTACTTGAATGAACCAGAGCTCTCAGGAATTTGTTTTGTAACATCTTTTATTATTCCCCTTTTCAGGCCTCGAGCGAGTACGGCAGGTTGGGCTACGAGCGACGCTTCCTGCAGTGAGTTACTTAAATTGTTAGCATATCCATTTGTTTTATTCTTTGAATTGGGACCAGGGTATATCTCGCTGAATCAGACCAGGTAACGAACGTGCTATTAGCAGATTTGGTAGAACTGGGTGTTATCTAGCGGAATCGGATATCTGATGTGTTTGTGTCGTTGTCCGGATCTGGAGCCGGGTTATATTTCGCGGAACCGGTCGGATATCGGACCCTACTTGCAGGTTCCTGGAGCGGCTGCACGACGACATGCAGTTCACGATCAAGAAGGAGAAGGAGAAGCTTGCGGCGCAGTACGGGGGACAGGATAAGGAGGTTCGTTGCTTAGCCATTTCTTAGTAGCCTAAGCCCCACGGTTAGTCCTTAGCAGGACGTGCTTAACCACTGAATGATCCTGAAGTATATTTCTGAAGTTTTGTTTGAACTTGTTTAAAAAGATATTGCTGAGGTAGCTTTCTATTGATATTTGACAGACTGTTGAAGCGTTGATCTGCCTTGTCTACTTTTTCTTGTTTTGTGAGGGTTGCTTTCAAATTAATTATCAATAACACATAAAATAACAAAAACAACACAACAAAAAACAATAACAAAATGCCTCAATTCCAGAAGGAGCAGAAGGAGATCGACGAGGAGATCGCCAAGCAGGAGAAGGTTTGTTGTTATTAATTTAATTTAATTTATAATTTTGTATTTTTATTTTGTTGAAAAAGGAGATCAAGACATTATTATTGACCCACTCATCTCTTCATTATATCATAGTTTGGAAACTGAAAAGTGCATTTAGAGTTTTTTTGCTATTTGTGGAAAGGGCCTCACGGGAATCATTACGTCGCATGCGGCATTCCTCTCATACCAACTTGGAAACCGAAAGTCACGTGTCCTAAATACTTTTTTTTGTATTTTACTTGTATTTTTTTGTAGTGAACACCTCCGAATTATTTACTCTTCCACGCTATCATATCTTATCGTTTGGAAACAGAAATATACATTTAGAGATTTTGATTCTATTGTTTGAAGGATTCCTCGAAATCATTGCTTCACTTCACACACCCATCTCTTATCCTGACTTGGAAACGTTAGATCACGTGGCCTGACTACTTTTGTGTTTGTATTTATTTGTAATATTTTTTTTAAGAAAACCCCCTTTGCACCATTAACGATCGACTCTTCCACTCTAGTAAGTCGTAGTTCGGAAACCGGGAAGCGCATTCAGGGATTTGTTTTCACTGTGTGACAAGAAACGCTGTTCTCATTACTTCACTCGGCCCGTCCATCTCTCATACTAACTTGGAAACCGAATTTCACATGGCCTAAATATTTAGTGCTTGAATTTGACGTTGTGGTTTTCATTTTATGAGTTTATGACAGCATATGACAGCTGCACTATTCTTTATTTTATCTATTCTGATGATTCAGCAATATCTTGAAACTGCGAAGTAACGGGAAATGCATTTTTTTTTTTTGAAACTTCACTGTTTTTGTTGGCTCCAATCTAAGATCGCCCTGAATGCGGAGGGAGTATACAATGATAGAGAAGGAAGGCTCTGTGAGAAAAAGCTGAGCCTAAAAAATAAATGCTTTTTAATAATTTCAAAATTAAAATTATTAAATTGTAGATGGCCGAGGCGGCGGGCGCGCGCGGCGACGTGGAGGAGTGCAAGAAGTTCATGGACAAGGTATATTTCATGTTTTTAAATTTAAATACTCGTAAATTCTCAATTTCGAAAAGTCGCATCACTTTCCTTTTGCGTTTCGTGATCAGCACAAAGTCGGGCGCTATTCTCACTGTGTCAGTGTATGCGAAACTTGTAGCTCTCAATGAGAGCCTCTCATCCATTAATCCTGGATCATGATTCAGAAATGGTGATATCTCCCATTCGCAGATCGAGTCTCTCCGCCTGGAGAAGGGCCGTCGCGACCGCATCGGCGAGTCCATCATGCACCGGGAGATGGAGGTTTGCGAGGTAAAGGGATTTGTTTATTATTAAATTTAAATCGGGTATTCTAGGTTTCATAGTATGATCATTGTCGAATGGTATAACCTAGACACGATTAGCTCTTGATACCGTGTAGGCCAGAAGTTATATTTTTTGATTCGATGGAAATTGTCCCAGAATGGTTTGGTTATGATTAGTGAGACTGGTGAAGTGTGGTTTCGAAGGGTTATGAAAGGTGGGTGGCTCCCTTAGCGATATTATTGTGCCATCGGCTTATCAAAATTAAAAATGTTTGCAACATCCTGTCTGGCGATGCCGACGGCGCACTGTTTAGTTGAAATCACTATGTTTTGTACCGGGTATTTTCTGGTTAACCAGTTGAACCGATGCTGCATGGTTCTTTCACATACAAGCATGTAGCTCACGCAACGATAATTCGGCGTGACCGGTTGCTAAAAAAATATTACATCGTTAATTGTTTTCGAATGATGGGAATGTCTACTTTTTGTTGAGTACTTCGGTTCAATTCGACTCTCATAACGGTGGTTGTTCTTAAAATGCTGAACTCCCATTTATCTAAACTTTAAATTACAGACGTGCGCGCGTCGTCTGATCATCAACGACGCTCCGCAGCGCGTGGAGGAGCACCTCACGGGCAAGATGCATGTCGGGTAAGGATCACAATTCATTCTGCCTGTTCTCTCGTCCCTCTGACCGGTGAGAGAGCACGAAGAGGGAAGAGACGGCGACCCCGATTGCGCACACTAGTAAGAATAATAGTAGGAACTTCTTCGGCACGGCCTACCACAGCTCTGAATGTGAAGGGGGGGGGGGCTGACAATGAGAGTGGTAGGGATGGTAAGCTCTGCGAGACAAGGCTGGGCTGAAAAATAGTCAACGAGAGAAAGATGTCGATATTCTTCAGGTACATTCGAATCGCCGAGACGATCACCAAGCTGAAGGAGACGATTGGCAAGTATGAGCAGAGGTGAGGAATGGACGGAATAGAGGGTTTAGGAAAAAATGTTGAGTTGCGAAAGTCAGACCGCAATCATTGCTGAGATGGGAAATTTTCCAGAGTTGTAATAGCGGTGAAACTTGATTTATGCTAGATAAAGCGATCAGGATATTGCCTTTTTTGTTTGTTTGCGTGAACCACGTTCGTCAGGACCAATTTGAAGCCCTTCCTATTCGGAGTTGCCGGTAGCTAGTGATGTTTGGAAATAAATATGTTGACTCTGGATGTATTCAATATAGCGTGCTGCAGTGATCTGCCGGATGCAAAAGCAAAAAAAGAAATGAATTATAATTTTTCTGACTTGAACGTGCTCGAAGAATCAGTGTGATATCATCACTGATGCTTTTGATATAATGCAGAAGCAGCGATCATCCTGGTGCAATTTTGCTTCTAATTATTGAGTTTTCCTTCTCATACCTTACCACATGGCATAGATTCTCTTCGTCATTGCGGAGGATTAAAAAATATGTCTACCTATTTATCTTACGCAATTCCTCTTACCAGTGGCTTCCACCTAGCGTTGTCTACCGACGTAAAATCACTTGACGTAGATACACCTTTACCCTTTACGCATTGTATTCCCCGATTGCAGACCCGATGCCCGCCCGGACGCCATCTCCTCCTCGTCCCATCGTCACGACAGCCATCGAGACAGAGAGAAGGACGGGGATCGTCGCTCGTCGACCTCTCATCGCTCATCCCATCGGGATAACAGAGAGCACAAGGGAGACAGGAAGAGGAGCAGGAGCAGAGACAGAGAGAGGAAGCGGGACAGGAGCAGGGAGCGAAGGAGGAGCAGGAGCAGGTATTTGGAGTTGAAAATTGGTAGAAGACTGAGAAATGGAACGATTTTCAAAGGATTCAAAGCGTGTGGGAAACTGAGGGGTAGGAGTAGATATTTGTGGTCGAAATTGATGAAATACTGCGAAAAATGGGGACATGGGTACGTCAAATTGATGTTTCATCAATAATACATAGCTCTTCATGATCTGTTCAGGCAGTGCTACCGAGTCGGTGTCTTTAATAAAACATTCTAACTCTTGTAACTTAATTAGAAAAGGTTCATGGAAGCCTACCAAGACATGCCCCGGTTTTCGCATGTTGCTGCCACATTAACGAATACCTTGACCCAGTATCTTTTTCGTATTTATTGTCCGGTTTTCAAATAGCGATGAAACGAGAAGATGATGGGCAAGATTTTTTTTCTGTTTTTGATATATCATTCTCCGCAATACTAGCGACACATTCTAGAATCAACTTTTGCAGTGTGCGTGAAACGAGAAGAATACTAGTACTCGACAAAAATTTCTTGCATCGATTATCGTACTATTTTCAGATCGAGGGAGAGAAGGGACGGACGGGACAGAGGAGACCGAGGATCGAGAAGATAGAGAGGTACACGACAGAACCCCTCCCCGATACCCCCACTTGATACCCCTTTGATACCCCCGAGGTGCGCGTTGGGTATCCCCGAGATCCCTGTGGCGATACCCAAAGGGTTACTCAGCGAGCGCCTCCGTTGCATCATTAACTTCCATCGTTTTCGTCTCATTTTTGTGTAACAAATCTATATTAGTTAGTTATCGATCGTTCATCTATTTTATACCGTAACCCTGATACCGTATTCTTCCCATTCTAGTGTGGCGTCCACACCACCCCCATGCTCTCTCTCTGTAGTCTCTCTCTCGTAAGCTAAGCCCGTGAGTAAAGGTTCGTTTTTGGTGAAAGACCAGTCAGTTCAAGTCCAAGGTTCGTTGCTTCCGGATGGGGGTCTTGCGGGGAAGTTACGGTAGCGGCTGCGGCGCGCGCGCAATATCGATCGGTCCGTGGTATCCGTCCGATCGATATATCTACCGTACTCCCACCGTACCAATCGTCCATCCATCACAGAGTGAGCTGTGTCCCATCCCGAACCTTCGCCTGACCACCACAACTCAACTCTCCTTCCTCCTTCGTGCTCCAGAGAGCCCCTACGGTACCCGTATTTCTCTCCGTTTTAATATTATTATGAACACGCCCAGTTACAGTTGTTAGCCCAGATAAAGAATGATTGTTTGAAGAAGGAAAGTGTTGGAAATCACAATTGACGTTGATAACGGCTTCTGAATTATGACGAGAATATCGAAGACTAAATCACCTTCACATGTAATTGGCAGTTTGGGGTTTCAGCCGTCAGATATCTTTTCTGGAACAAGGGTCATCCGATTCGATCGCTCTCTTGCTTTTAATTTAAACTTTTTCCGGCTCAACTTTCTGTTTTGCGTCAATTCAATTATTGTATTGAATTGAATTTTAGTTCTGATGATCCCCGACAAGAGACTTTGTGAGAGTATTAGACCCCTGTCTCTCTACCGTAATCTGGTCGATAATTGTATGAGTGAAGTGTGGAAACAGAATCGTCTTCTAGCTTACTATTTATTACACAGAATGGAGGAGGAGTAAATACAGAAGGAGTGTGTGTCGAATGCACTTGTAGAAGAGGAAAGCGAAAAAGCAAGTGAGGAGGACGGAATCGATTGAAGTAGGGTGGTCCGGACTCTTTCCGGTTCACACACTCTCTCGCTTCTCTGAGCGGCGAGAGATAATGTAAAATGAAGAGAGACGAGAACAGAAAGAGATACGGTACAATATGCATAGAGGAAAAAAGAGTAGCACAAATTGCAAGAGTAACGCAAGAAGCGGTAAGGGGAAGTGTGTGTGTACTGGGTATACGGTAGGCGGCAGGGTACGGTAGGCAGGGAGTATCGATCGATTACTGGTTGCCAGCGCAGATGGCCAGGAGCGTGTCGCGGAAGACGCCAGAGGTGTCGCCCTGAGGGTGGAGTACGGTAAGATGAGTGACTACCTTGAGCTATCGATAAGTGATTTTTTCGTGATCAATCCAAACGTGACTACACTAATCTTGGGCTATGAATACGATTAGATACCGTAGGCTGATGTAATGCACCTTCCAATCGATAACTGGCTAGATACCGTATACCTTGATGGTGTCCTCGAGCGTCTTCTTGCCCTTGGAGAAGTCGGCGTGGAGGAACTCCTCCTTGATCAGGTTGAGGTCGACCTCGGAGCGCGCCACGATCACGCGGACCAGGTCGTTCTCGCGCGTGCCGAAACCCTGCGACGATTTGCGTGATTACCGTAATCCCCCCCCCCGCGGTGCACTACATTGTCCGATCACAAAATGGTTTTTTCTAGTCTAGGAAACGGCTAGTGTGCCGAAGCCCTGCGACGATTTGTTGATTACCGTAATCGCCTCGCGCGGTTCACCACTACAGTATCCGATCACGAAATGGCTTTTTTTCTATTCTGGGAAATGCCTAGTGCAGTATCGATTGATGCGTGATTACCCTAATCTGGTCGGTGCACCAAGGTATCCGATCACGGACTGGCAATCTACCGTACCTTCATCGACGCGTGCAGCTGCTCCGCGAAGAACTTCTGCTTGTTCACCGTCGCGCCCACGATCGTGAGGTAGGCCTTCCTGGAAAATCGATAATTACGGTAAGTAGTAGTTCGGTGGGTCAGATTCCAAACTACTGGTTGATTACGGAAGTGGTTCGGTGGGTCAGATCGTAAACAACTGTTGATTACGGAAAGCAGTTCGGTGGGTCAGATCGCAAACTACTGTTGATTACGGGGTGGTGTGGTGGGTCGTATTTCACGCTAAAGTATGAGTGAGTGAGTTAGATTTTCAACCACGGCAGGCATCGAGAGTTCGGTGGGTCAGATTTCAATCTACTGTATGTTACGGTAGGTGGGTCAAAATACCCACTCGAGGTCGCCGGAGAACTCCTTCTTGATGGCGGTCTCGATGGACGTTCCCGAGAGCTTCTCGAACTCGGCGAACACCTGCGAAATACGGTATTACACGGTGTCCATCAATCGAGAACTGATTATATTTTATCAAAACCAAAAAGTAGAGGACACCTGCGAAAGCACAATGTCAGCTGCTTTGCATTTCCCAGTGGATCGGTGCTTCATGGCTATCATTCAACACTTCAGACTTGGTCAAATTCAATGAATCTCACTCCTCATTATCTTATCGAGACACATATTTTCATATTTCTTTGACAGACGAGAACCATGCAATTTTACATACCATTGGTATTACACCAGTTATCGATCGTCATCTACCGTGTGCCTACAGTACCTTTCTCAGCTGGTACATGTTCTGGGTGGCCAGGATGTGGAGGAAGTGCGAGCCGGCGCCGCCCTTCAGCTTGGCCTTTCCGTCAGCGTACAGACGAACGGCGTCCTGAACGAAATTGCTGAGGGTTACGGTATCTCTTGGATTTAGACTATTTCAAAGATTACGGTAGTCATTGGGTATCGATCAACGACTACACTACCGTAACGTTGCACTACCATATTACGTGTAACCGAAAACTGGGCTATTTTTCAACAAAAAAATCATTAAAACCCCAGTTTTCGATCGCCCAAGCCGGTGTGACTACACAACATCCCTGTAACAGTAAAAAACCCAGTTGTCAATCGCCCAACCCGGTGTGACTACCGTACATCCTTGGCCTGGACGTCATTCGTCGAGTGGCCGCCGTCCTTGGAGCCGCCGACGAGGGCGATGAGGAGGTCCTTGAACTCGCCCGAGGTGTCGCCCGCGATCGCCTTCTCGAGCGGACACTTGGCGTGCTTCGGGTCCTGACAGGGGAATGATGGATTACGGTAGACTACGGTACGCTAGACTTCATTATTGATCGAATAATAATTGTACTGTAGTGGTTGCAATATTGATTTTCCGCAAGGAAACTATTACGATATACTGCAAAAATTGATGGGCATCTGCTTCTCATCCAGAACTTATCGAATTTGTTCATATTTCAATATGTATCAATCATCGATCTTCGGTGTTCCTACCGTATGTACCTTGTTGTAGTGGGCGGCTACTGCACAAAACAAACAAAAAATCAAAAATAAATTAGTCATCGATCGCCCTACTCGGTGTTCCTACCGTATGTACCTTGTTGTAGTGGGCGGTGATGGCCTTGAGCTGGTCGGGCGTGCGCGAGCAGATGATCTCGATCAGCGTGTTCTCATCGGTGCCCATGCCCTGAGATTACGGTATCTATCGATCGATAATTGAGCGTTACGGTATATCAATCGATAATCACTTATTGTTAGTACAAACGCAAAACCCATTATTAGTTAGATATTAAGTGATCTGCTATTTCCGTTAGTTCCCTCATCATTCGGAGATCGTCTTTGTAATTGCTTCGTACATTTACGGGTTTGTCTTTGTAAAAGAGGTTTTTGTCTCATCACGCCCTATTCATTACTCCTATACGATTGCTTAGAATTACCAATCACTCCCTTTCCCCTATTTTTCTTGTTCTTTCAATTTCCCATTACGAATTACTTGTCTCTTACTCAGCAATCGTACAGTTTTCCCCTGCCTTCAGCCTGACTCAGATTCTATTGAAAATGTCAGCAAGATTCGATTCGAAATGCAAATCTTCTCTCGGGGTGTGATTCAACCGACAAACAACATCCACTAATAGTGTTTTCGTGCTTGCTCTTTCTCCTATTTCGCTCTCCTATTTTCTCCCTCGGGGGGGGGGGGGGGGTTGTTTTTGTTGTTGCCCGTACGGCACTACTCGTCTGGGACTGCGGGCAGAGAATAGATGGTCCGGCTCTCTTCATTTCCCCTGATCTCTCGCTGGTCAGGCATTTTTAGGGATACAGAGGGGCTTTCTCCATCAAGAAGAAACGGCCCGTCTTTTTTCGCTCTCATCATGCATACTTCACATGGTCTACCCGCTATCCTCTGCATCTCTGCCGCCCTGTTTTCTATTGTATAGCATGTGCAGGGGGAAGACTCGCAAGGGGCAGCGACTATACTGTGAGTTAGGCGAGAGCGCCAGACTGGCAGACACACTCTGCACGAAACAACAACACTACTGCACAAAAAAAATGCAGAAGGGATAGTTATTGCTACCCCTCATAATCCGGCTCTATTATTCCTACCCTATTATCGTCAACCGCACTCAACGAAAGGGTTGAGCGCAGCAAAAAAAAAAACAGCTGAAACAGCTGAAACAGCCTATTATCGTCAACCGTTCCCAAAGTTCAGCAAAAAACGGCTGAAATCTCGCTCCCTTTCTTCTACTACAGTAATAAAATCAGTCGTCGATTGCCGGTGCTGCCCCGTCCTACCGTAGTACCTTCATGGCATTCTCGAGCTGCTCCAGGTCGTACGCGAGCGGCGTCTTCATGAGCGCCAGGATGAGCAGTTCGGCATCGCCTGAATACCGTAATCCAATCCAAGAAAATTGATCTCCTACCGTACTCTAATCCAAGAAAATCAATATTCTACCGTACTTCATTGCAGTTTCATTATGCTAATGAGAAAGACGGTCAGATGCTGGATTGATGCATGATTGGTATGACGAAATATGATTGAACACTGCTTGTGATAAGGCTATTTTGCTAAACGATTTCTTCAAAGGAGCGCGGGGTGATTTACACAGTTTTCTCTATGGCTTTATCTTTCACCGGCCTGATGAAGGAACCGAAAAGCGTGGTGGTCAATTCTGCCATCGTGCATATGTATTAGAATAAAAATCAATGTGGAACAGTGAATACAATCCACGAAAATCGTTACGCTACCGTACCTGAGAACTTCTTGTCGAGAGCAGCATCGAGCTCCTTGCCGTAGCGTCTCTGGTAGGGGCCCTTCACCTGAACAGGAGATGGGTTACGGTAGGTAGAATTAATCGATCGATGGATTACGGTAATCAGTCAATCTGTCGATAGTCGATGGAATATGGTAATCAGTAAATCTTTCGATAATCCATGGATTACGGTAATCCCTGATAAATCGATAAAATCGATCACCTGCTGACGCTGGGCGTTGTTGATGTCGACGATGAGCTTGGCCACCGTATCCTGCAATTATCGATTGATTGGTCTGCGCCAGATTACGGTATTCAATCTATCGATCCACCTCTGATTACCGTATTGCTCACCCCTCCGAATTCGTGTCAAGAGCCATCTCCTTTTCGATTACCAGCGCTAATATTGCTCATTCCCAGTAATAGCACAAGACGCGGCAAAAACGATCCGAAAGGTCAACATAGCGAGAGGAGAAAGGGTGGTATTGTACGATTATGTGTCAACACGTGTCTCTCCATTCTCCCTTGTCTCTCGCCTCGTCTAACCAGCTAGAGAGCAGGCGAAATGGAGAGACGGGGAACATTCTCTGGAGATGATGTGAATCATCAACATCGCGGAGAATTTCCGGCATTACTACTACTCATCAACAGGCTGTGTGCGCTATTTCGGGACGATCAAAATGGTTTGGTAATCACTACAATTGCAGGATTGAAGAATGGCTCTTCTTTATATTTCAGGCCGCCTCAGGCATGATCAGTGGTCGGGAATTCCTGTTCTATTGCAGGTAATGTTACCTGATCTGTACGAGCATGAATAATCGAACTACAGTGCGGGAGTAATCACTGTTTCGAAACTACCACGCTAGTAATCGCTACATCATCAGCGCTCGGGAGTGGCTGCTCTATTTTTCCTTTTTCAATACTCTGATTATTCATCGGCCTAATCAAATCAGACCAGTCAGCCCTTAAGGTTGTTTTCAAGCTCTGAATAATCACTGATAAAGCGTGTGCTGACGCTTATCTCTCGCACTATCTTCCAGTAAACAGCTCAATGCGCTCAGGCTAATCGAGTCCTAATAGGACTACAATACCGCAATGAATTAACATGATCGATAAATCTCTATTACCGTATATCCGGTTCACATCGAGACCTAATCCCCGGCTCCGTGAAATTCCCGGTTCCGGACCCTTACCTTATCTCCGGCTCTCAGCTCTTTTTAATCCCCGGTTCCGGACCCTTACCTTATCTCCGGCTCTCAGCGCGCGGTCGATCCTCTCCGCGTACGCGTCGGCGTCGAAGCCGGCCTTCTCGTGGATCGGGTAGTACGATGACGTCATTCTGGATACGGTAGATTACGGTAGGCAGTGCGGTTGGTCAGATCAAGGGTACAGTAGGTCAGGTACAACGTTGAAGGAGGAAATTGAGAACATACTGTGGAAGAACGTCAGGCAAAAGAGTACGCGGTAGAATGCGAATACAGGGGACGATACGATAGCAGGAAGAAAAAGCAATAATACAGCAGGAATGTCATCAATACGCGCAGCACAGAGCACAGTAGCAGGCCAGAAGAGGTACGGTAGGCCATCAGATCGTTGCGGTGGGGCGCGCCCATAAACGGCATGAAGGAAAGAATGCGAATAGTAATACTGAACGATTCGGGGAGGGGTGGGGCAGACAGGGGAGAGGAACACTCTTGCAATTTTACTCGTCCCTTTCGATTGGGATGTGAACGAAAAGAGATGGGTTGGGAACGGAATGGTCTCTCGATATCACACACTCTCTCGCCTTTCACCTTTTCTCTGCCCGTCTGCCGCCCTCCACCGTTCAAGTGCTCTCTCGTCGCCTATCTCGGAAACGATTTAGATGCGATAGATAAGGAGAGCGGAGATTACGATGATAAACAAGCGTAACGATTTCCTTTTTTATCGCCTTATGAAGCCGGCCGAAGTTCCCGGTTTGAAACGCTATTTCCACTGTCAGGGAAAATAGGTGAACCTTTCCTTCACTTCAGCACACACTAAAAACGGCCATTTTCACGAGCGAGCAATGTTCACTTCCTTTCCACCTTGGTATCTAGCAACAAAAGGCAGATAGCGTTATACCATATACGCCAACGTCGAGACTCTTCTCAGGCAAACATTTACAGTATAATCGCGAATCTGGCCGGCCACTAGATCAATTCAACCTAGCGAATCGAGAAATTTTCCCGTCTCTCCATCCCACACGCTCCCTCGCCGGTCAGAGACGGCTAGAGAGCGCGTGAAAGCGAGAGAGTCGGACAGGTAACAGGGAGATTGAAGGGGAGGAATGGTACACACGCAAACATAGCGCAACTTTCCACCCGCTCTCAAATTCGAGTAAGATACTCTCCTCTTGTACCTGATCTATCGCGGCCGGACAAATCAAGGTAATGCACAGAAAACGTAGATTCCTCACTAGCCTCCTTCAAGGCTGTTTATTGCGGATAGCATGAAGGGAGGAGAAAGAATGAAAGCAATGGGAGAAGGAGGGGAACGTCCTCCCCCCTTCTCGTCTTCTCCTCTATAAGAGAGCACTGATGAGTCAATCTAAGCCCCGCCCACTTTCTTTAAATGAGTAAGATACAAGCGAGAAATATTTCGAAACGGTGAGCGGAAGGGATGTTCTGACAGGGTGAGTCACCCAATCAAGTCTTCCGAAAATAATGTGAGAAAATGGACTTCTTGTGAACCCCCCCCCCCCCCACCTTGTTTACAGTAGTGCAGTTCCTCAATATCGCCTGTCTAGCTAAAGGATGTACTTTGCCAGTATGAGGAAAGGCAGGAAAATGGGAGAATAGCTTATCTGCCAAGGGCTGTGCGTAGACTGAAGCATAATCTAGCTTCCTTCTCTATCAACAATGTTATGCATGTCTGTCTAGGAATAGTTTGAGGAGCCGGGGAAGCCAAAGACGGAAAATAACAGCACGAAAGAACGAAGGAAAGAAAGAAAGAGAGAAAATTCAGTCCCACTACTTCAAAAGGCGCTGCAGTAGCAGTAAATAAGCACGGGAAGAACAAAATGGAAAGGAATCATCCCAGGGAATTTATTCCTATCAGATAAATCTGAAGACCCAAATCAGGCATCTCCTCACACGTCCTCACTCAACCTGCTTCAAAAATGCATGCGGAAAGGTGAAAGGTAGATTCCTCTTCACCTAGAATGTATGGCCAGAAAAGCCACAAATAATGGAGAAAAAGAGAGAACATTCAGTCCCACTACTCCTTCAATGGAGTAGTAAACAAGCACGGGAAGGAAGGACATTAACACGATAGAGGGAAAGGAGAGGGAATCACTCTGGGGATTGGATTGGGAGGGGATTCAAAGGTGCCATCTGTTGAAATTAGAGGGGATCCTCACGTTACAGTAACCCTCTAGTCTAACATAAAGCTTGTAATTAAGCCAATAATCAACCTTCGAGGTCATAATTATTATTATTCATCGATCTATCCCAGGAATATCCCAGATTATACAGCACCGAAACAGCAAGAATGCGGGTGACTCATCCCTGGGATTCGGTTAGGCATCCGATAGATACAGTGCTGCCCTTTCCATTCGGAAGTGAATCCCCCCGTCTCTTAATTCCGCACTGTCTCTAGTCGGTCAGAGAAGCAAGAGACAATGAGGAATGGAGAGTCCGTTCCGTCTCTATTTTGCATCCCGCGACAATAAAAGGTGGCAATTAGGAGGCGGAAAGTTCGCCGGAAAGAAACCAGAAACGAAATACGTATCTAAAGTGCTGCTAAACTATATGGTTTGACTGAAAAAAACATCACAAAAGATGGGAGACGGACACTCTAATTTACTCTAAAAGGTTGCCCAGACAGTTTTCCTTGAAATTATATGGTTTGAGAAGAATGCATCGCGAAACATCAGAGTTGGGTCCTTTAATCTATTCTAAAAGGTTTCCCAGAAATAGTTCTCTCTGAATGACTTAGGGGACGACACGAAACGAGCGAAACTAGTGAAAATCCCTCGAGGGAAGGGGGAGAATTCGATTCCTTTTCGGCCCGAGGAGCTTCCTAAAAATGAGAACTTCTCTTCAATAGCTGCACGTTTTGCTTCAACGACTCCAGTAAAAAGAAAACGGAGAAAACATCAACGACCTCGGCAATATATGAAACTAAAGAGGGCGATTTCCCTCAATAGTTCGGTAACATCCGCAGGCTCCAACGACCCTAACTCTGCTAACACTAAGTGAAAAAATACGGAGAAAACAACATAGACTAGATACAACCCTCTAAACCCGCTCCGGATATAAATGGCCCTTTGCTTCTTTCCATCTTTTCTTGGTCAGAGAGAAGGAAACAGCGCGTAAACGCAGAATCCACTTCTAAAATGCGGGCGGAAGAGGATAAATGGTCTAGTTCTCTCAGTTCGCAATGCTCTCTCGTCTCTCTGACCTACGAGGGGTAAGGTGAAGAGACGAACATAGATCCGGAAGAGCGCTATAAACCTGTCAGTATCCAGATGTGATGGTTTCTCCACACATGCACACAAATACACTCTTCTAACAGCGAAATTCGATCGATAAACATACTTTATTTGTGATGATACACCAACATTTGGAGAAACTAAGTTACAATTGAACGGATTTGGAGCGGTAAAAACGTTGTGTAGGGTTAAACAGCAGAAATAGTGTGGTTGGAAATACTTAATAAATGGCTCAGCTTGTGTGTGGGGGTACTGTAGATAGAACATGGTGGTGTGCCGGCAGTCGACGTCTCTGAAATGGCAGAAATTAGGATTAGGGGTTACGGTAGAATTTCGAGAAATAAATGTAACAAGCTAAAGTCGGGACTGACACACTCATTTCTGTGTGGAGGTAGCGAGAGACGGCACTGCGTGTGGTGTGTGTAAGGGCGACGTTTCTTATTCGGGGATTACGGTACACTAACGACGGGGGCCAGCTTATCGATCGATAGATGGGGTCACAAACCTCCGAGAGCCTCACTCACCTTGTAAGACGCGGCTACCGTTTCACCTTGAGAGAGGATCTTGAGGGAGGAAGATTACGGTAGGTGGTGCGAGGTGTGGAGTACGGTAGGGGGCGGGCGGAATGATGCTGATGATGGAGATCCGGTGGACGCTTAGCGCTGAAAAGGTAAGATAAAATATAAATATTTACAGCCCGCAGTTTTCTCGTTTCACGAGCATTTCATATTGTACTTTTTTGAGACCAAGTCAATATCTCGTGCAATCCTGTGCTCAGTAAAAAAAAACAACTCTACTCCCACAGTCAAACAGCAAACTTTTGGCTTCACTGTGTGCGTTAAAACAAGTGGGGAGCATCAGCGATAGTACAGCTTATGCAGAGAACAAAAAAAATCATTATGCGATGAGTGGTCATCTACGCCTCCCGGTTTCAGCCGTGGCTCAAAGAAAGAACACTCGAAGACTTGATGTTCGATCGATGAATTGAGGTTTGAGACACAAAAAAACAATGATTCCTCGACCAAAAACGAAAAAAAAAGCAAATTGTGTCCAAGCAAATTCTAGTTTCTGAAACTCTTCAAAGACAATTACTATGATCATAGTAATTCAGCATTGACTTCTGGACCAGAAGTCAATGCTGGACACAAAGTCAATAAAAAAATTCAAAAGTTTCCTTATTACCATGCCCTTGTTTAACGCCCCCCCCCCCACTTTCTAGCCAACCAACTCACTCTATCCCTTCTATCCCTGCTCCGGTCCCGTCTGTCTCCTCCTCTGTCGCGGTCGCGGCGGTCGGACGAGCCGCGCGCGTCGCGCGAGTCGCGATCACGACGGTCGCGCGACCGAGAGCGCCTGCAAATGGAATAGATTATTTATATAAATCTTAACTTTAGGATAAATAATTGGGAGACGTTGGGATACGCATTGTAATAATATTGCAATGTCACGGGAAAAACGGGGGTTTTTATGTACCGGGCTGCCGATTAATCAACATAAAGAAATCCCATCGATAGAAGATCCCACATTGAAACACGCAAGAACTTCGCTCAATTTTGAACTTTTTTATGAGTATGACATATTAGTGATGGCTGAATCGAACAGGTGAATCCCGGCTAAACTAGAATGCTCTTTGAACCGCACACCCTCCAGGCTCCCCACACATTTACCACACGAGAACATCATGAAAGGTCAAGATAAAGGTGTTTTTGTTTGTTTGTTTTTTATTTCATCGCTAACGCAGGCTAGAATGAGTTACCCGTTTTTGCAAGCTTCCGTTCATCTCAGGGGTCGATTACATATATTTTCAAAAATGATTAAATGTGGGTTGGTTTTCCTCTTTTTCCTCCCACATCCGCTAAAATCAGCCAAATGTGGGTTGGATATGTCATTTTTTACATAGTCAACCTCGCCTACACTAGAGCTATGGATGAAGCGCGGGACCACCTGTGCTCCCAGTAAATGCTTGAAATCCACTTCTCAAAACTCCCCCCCCCCACCCCATCTCCACCTAATCGAAAAAAAACTCACTTGCGCTCCCTGTCCCTGTCCGGCGAGCGATCGAACCCACTCATTCTAGTGTAAGCTAGCACAAGAAACACAAAAGTTGCATGTTGTATGGTTGATTTACTTCTAATTTCAACCTATTTTCCCCTAAAAATTAAGTAATACAACTCACTTGCGCTCCCTGTCCCTGTCCCTATCGGACGAGCGGTGGTGACTGCTCGAACCTCCGCGCGACGACGAGTAACGATCTCTGTAAATTTACGCTATTTTTAAACCAGCCAAGATGGTGCTGCAGCTGATTCATAATTTCCCTCGTTACCACAGGCAATAATTATCCAATCGTGAATGATGCATGAATACTTGCGAAAAAAAAGTTCGAAATGCAATTCCAGCCAAGCTAGTGTTTCAGCTGGTCCATAATTTGCCTAGCACTTGGCTAATTCAATTCTGAGCAGATGGATTAGGGCAACAAATGTACAAATTCAACCGAAGTAATTCAATGATATCAACAGAGTTGAAAGCCAGGCGGGAAAGCGCTTCAGTCGCCCCATATCCTTGGAATGTCACCCGGAAGTTCAATATGTGGTTCGCACAATCGTTCAAAAAAATCAAATTTTGGCACTACTTTAGAAGACCAGAATGGCCTATGTGGGTTTCCCCCTCCCACTCCCCTCCGTCCCATCGGGAGGGGTCAGTCGACGGGGGCTAAGGCTCCCCGCACTCTCCTCAGATGGGAGAGCGCCTCGACTGAACAGGAGAGAAGGAATCGAACTCTTTTATAGACCAGGGGGATATGCTAATGAAAAATGTAAAAATGTAGAAAGTGTATGAAAACGGAGAGAGACTAATCCTATAATCGATCGATCTGAGTCGAAGGAAATCTCATTTTCCTCCATCCTGCGCGCGACGAGTGGCGCGACGACACTGGTGAGCTAATAAGAGTGACTTTCAGAGTCAAGCAAAGATACCTTGGCACTAGCCAAAAAATCGAATCCCTCCAAAATTTATGGGTAAGTAGTACTCACCTAGTGTAGCTCAGCGCCAACTTATTTAGTGATCTGGATCACTCTCCGCCGAATGGCAACGAATTTTTAAGTGAAACATAACCCAACCGACTTTGCCATTTCGCAATCGATCGAAATCAGTGATATCACAAATTTTACGTATCACCTCTGTGATTGTGCATGCCAAGTTTCATCTTCATCGATTTCAAACTGGTCGAGAAAATTTAAAAATTCGGAATTTTTTCACTAAAATGAGTGAAGAATCTGCTTCACCTGTAAAAAAGGACACTTTTGAGGTGACTATTTTATAGACCATCCTGTACTCAAAATATGATAGCAATATGGAAAAAAAATAACTCGCAAGTCTGGACTATTAAAAAAAATAGTGGTGAAAATGTTGAAAAAATCAGTTATCGATAGGCCTAAACTACCGTATCCACGTGGTGGCCGGAATAGAAAACAAGTCCTTGCTCGAAATTTCGCACCACATGACCGGGGTGGTCCAAAATGGGTCGGGGTATAATAATATATCACGCACCCTAGAATCACCTGGTTGGATAAAACTTCGATTACGGAGGTTGTTTACTAGTAAAGAGTGCATACTAGAATCACCGGGTTGGATAAAACTTCGATTACGGAGGTTACTTATTAGAAAAAAGCGCATCCTAGGTTCACCGGGTTAGACAAAGTCGTTTTCTCAAACCCGGTGATTCTAGGATGCACTCTTTATTAGTAAACAACCTCCGTAATCGAAGTTTTATCCAACCCGGTGATTCTAGGGTGCGTGATATATTATTATACCCCGACCCATTTTGGACCACCCCGGGTCATGTGGTGCGAAATTCCGAGCAAGATCTTGTTTTCTATTCCGGCCACCACGTGGATACGGTAGTTTAGGCCTATCGATAACTGATTTTTTCAACATTTTCTCCACTATTTTTTTTTTAAGTCCAGACTTGCGAGATATTTTTTTTCCATTTTGCTATCATATTTTGGGTACAGGATGGTCTATAAAATAGTCACCTCAAAAGTGTCCTTTTTTACAGGTGAAACAGATTCTTCACTCATTTTAGTGAAAAAATTCCGAATTTTTAAAATTTCTCGACCAGTTTGAAATCGATGAAGATGAAACTTGGCATGCACAATCACAGAGGTGATACGCAAAATTTGTGATATCACTGATTTCGATCGATTGCGAAATGGCAAAGTCGGTTTGGTTATGTTTCACTTAAAAATTCGTTGCCATTCGGCGGAGAGTGATCGAGATCACTAAATAAGTTGGCGCTGAGCTACACTAGGTGAGTACTACTTACCCATAAATTTTGGAGGGATTCGATTTTTTGGCTAGTGCCAAGGGTCAGTGCAAAGTTTTTCACTAACTGAGATAGTCACTCATAATGTCATAGTTTTTCTGGTTGCGGATCGGCGGCCGCCCGCTTGCGGATCGTCTACTCTTGTGCTTGACCGCTTGCAGTGATAGGCCCACCCACCCGCCACGCCCATCACCGCCTCCTCTTTTCTTTGGCACAACGCCCGTCCATACCTGTGCGGGAAAATACTTAAGTACTCGGCCACCCGTTTTTTTTTAATTTTTGTTAATTTCAGAGCTTCCCTGGTGGTCGGAGGATCTACTCGATCAATGATTGCTAAGGAAATATCGTCTCCCTTGTATCCCCTTTATCGAAAGTTCCCCTGCCTAGTATATGTTTCAAATTGTAAGATTTTGTATGATTTTGTATGATTTTCACATTGATAAAGATATTATCTATTATTAATTTCACTGTTGAAACGCGATAAATGATGTTACATGAAGCAAATTGAAAGGTGGTCTGTTTGAGAATACACACTTATGGAAATAACTTGAGAGCACACATACTTGTCGTAATAAAGGAAAATAATATATAGAATTGAATACTGAAAATATATACACGAAGAGAAAAGGATAGAACTAGAGCTCAAATTCTGAGTCTGAGTTTTGGCGTTGACTACGGTAGTTTTCGCAACCAAGTGAATGCATGATCCGATACAGCTCATGTTACGTATTTCCGTCATTTGTTCATGATTCAAGGGCGAGCGATTAATTATTTTGAAATATTTGTAATCGATTAGTGAAAGAAAAACAAAGAAAAGTTAAGAAAAGGAAAGCCCGTCATTCGATCTTCTTTGGCACAACGCCCGTCCTTCGATCTTCTTGCAGTGATAGGCCCACCCACCCGCCACGCCCATCACCGCCTCCTCTTTTCTTTGGCTCAACGCCCGTCCTTCGATCTTCTTTGGCTCAACGCCCGTCCTTCGATCTTCTTGGCTCAACGCCCGTCCTTCGATCTTCTTGGCTCAACGCCCGTCCTTCGATCTTCTTGGCTCAACGCCCGTCCTTCGATCTTCTTTGGCTCAACGCCCGTCCTTCGATCTTCTTGGCTCAACGCCCGTCCTTCGATCTTCTTGGCTCAACGCCCGTCCTTCGATCTTCTTGGCTCAACGCCCGTCCTTCGATCTTCTTGGCTCAACGCCCGTCCTTCGATCTTCTTTGGCTCAACGCCCGTCCTTCGATCTTCTTGGCTCAACGCCCGTCCTTCGATCTTCTTGGCTCAACGCCCGTCCTTCGATCTTCTTGGCTCAACGCCCGTCCTTCGATCTTCTTGGCTCAACGCCCGTCCTTCGATCTTCTTGCAGTGATAGGCCCACCCACCCGCCACGCCCATCACCGCCTCCTCTTTTCTTTGGCTCAACGCCCGTCCTTCGATCTTCTTTGGCTCAACGCCCGTCCTTCGATCTTCTTGCAGTGATAGGCCCACCCACCCGCCACGCCCATCACCGCCTCCTCTTTTCTTTGGCTCAACGCCCGTCCTTCGATCTTCTTGGCTCAACGCCCGTCCTTCGATCTTCTTTGGCTCAACGCCCGTCCTTCGATCTTCTTGGCTCAACGCCCGTCCTTCGATCTTCTTGGCTCAACGCCCGTCCTTCGATCTTCTTTGGCTCAACGCCCGTCCTTCGATCTTCTTGGCTCAACGCCCGTCCTTCGATCTTCTTGCAGTGATAGGCCCACCCACCCGCCACGCCCATCACCGCCTCCTCTTTTCTTTGGCTCAACGCCCGTCCTTCGATCTTCTTGGCTCAACGCCCGTCCTTCGATCTTCTTGGCTCAACGCCCGTCCTTCGATCTTCTTGGCTCAACGCCCGTCCTTCGATCTTCTTTGGCTCAACGCCCGTCCTTCGATCTTCTTGGCTCAACGCCCGTCCTTCGATCTTCTTGCAGTGATAGGCCCACCCACCCGCCACGCCCATCACCGCCTCCTCTTTTCTTTGGCTCAACGCCCGTCCTTCGATCTTCTTGGCTCAACGCCCGTCCTTCGATCTTCTTGGCTCAACGCCCGTCCTTCGATCTTCTTTGGCTCAACGCCCGTCCTTCGATCTTCTTGGCTCAACGCCCGTCCTTCGATCTTCTTGGCTCAACGCCCGTCCTTCGATCTTCTTGGCTCAACGCCCGTCCTTCGATCTTCTTGGCTCAACGCCCGTCCTTCGATCTTCTTGGCTCAACGCCCGTCCTTCGATCTTCTTGGCTCAACGCCCGTCCTTCGATCTTCTTGGCTCAACGCCCGTCCTTCGATCTTCTTGGCTCAACGCCCGTCCTTCGATCTTCTTGGCTCAACGCCCGTCCTTCGATCTTCTTTGGCTCAACGCCCGTCCTTCGATCTTCTTGGCTCAACGCCCGTCCTTCGATCTTCTTGGCTCAACGCCCGTCCTTCGATCTTCTTGGCTCAACGCCCGTCCTTCGATCTTCTTGGCTCAACGCCCGTCCTTCGATCTTCTTTGGCTCAACGCCCGTCCTTCGATCTTCTTGGCTCAACGCCCGTCCTTCGATCTTCTTTGGCTCAACGCCCGTCCTTCGATCTTCTTGGCTCAACGCCCGTCCTTCGATCTTCTTGGCTCAACGCCCGTCCTTCGATCTTCTTGGCTCAACGCCCGTCCTTCGATCTTCTTGGCTCAACGCCCGTCCTTCGATCTTCTTTGGCTCAACGCCCGTCCTTCGATCTTCTTGGCTCAACGCCCGTCCTTCGATCTTCTTGCAGTGATAGGCCCACCCACCCGCCACGCCCATCACCGCCTCCTCTTTTCTTTGGCTCAACGCCCGTCCTTCGATCTTCTTGGCTCAACGCCCGTCCTTCGATCTTCTTGGCTCAACGCCCGTCCTTCGATCTTCTTTGGCTCAACGCCCGTCCTTCGATCTTCTTGGCTCAACGCCCGTCCTTCGATCTTCTTGGCTCAACGCCCGTCCTTCGATCTTCTTGGCTCAACGCCCGTCCTTCGATCTTCTTTGGCTCAACGCCCGTCCTTCGATCTTCTTGGCTCAACGCCCGTCCTTCGATCTTCTTGGCTCAACGCCCGTCCTTCGATCTTCTTGGCTCAACGCCCGTCCTTCGATCTTCTTGGCTCAACGCCCGTCCTTCGATCTTCTTGCAGTGATAGGCCCACCCACCCGCCACGCCCATCACCGCCTCCTCTTTTCTTTGGCTCAACGCCCGTCCTTCGATCTTCTTTGGCTCAACGCCCGTCCTTCGATCTTCTTGCAGTGATAGGCCCACCCACCCGCCACGCCCATCACCGCCTCCTCTTTTCTTTGGCTCAACGCCCGTCCTTCGATCTTCTTGGCTCAACGCCCGTCCTTCGATCTTCTTTGGCTCAACGCCCGTCCTTCGATCTTCTTGGCTCAACGCCCGTCCTTCGATCTTCTTGGCTCAACGCCCGTCCTTCGATCTTCTTTGGCTCAACGCCCGTCCTTCGATCTTCTTGGCTCAACGCCCGTCCTTCGATCTTCTTGCAGTGATAGGCCCACCCACCCGCCACGCCCATCACCGCCTCCTCTTTTCTTTGGCTCAACGCCCGTCCTTCGATCTTCTTGGCTCAACGCCCGTCCTTCGATCTTCTTGGCTCAACGCCCGTCCTTCGATCTTCTTGGCTCAACGCCCGTCCTTCGATCTTCTTTGGCTCAACGCCCGTCCTTCGATCTTCTTGGCTCAACGCCCGTCCTTCGATCTTCTTGCAGTGATAGGCCCACCCACCCGCCACGCCCATCACCGCCTCCTCTTTTCTTTGGCTCAACGCCCGTCCTTCGATCTTCTTGGCTCAACGCCCGTCCTTCGATCTTCTTGGCTCAACGCCCGTCCTTCGATCTTCTTTGGCTCAACGCCCGTCCTTCGATCTTCTTGGCTCAACGCCCGTCCTTCGATCTTCTTGGCTCAACGCCCGTCCTTCGATCTTCTTGGCTCAACGCCCGTCCTTCGATCTTCTTGGCTCAACGCCCGTCCTTCGATCTTCTTGGCTCAACGCCCGTCCTTCGATCTTCTTGGCTCAACGCCCGTCCTTCGATCTTCTTGGCTCAACGCCCGTCCTTCGATCTTCTTGGCTCAACGCCCGTCCTTCGATCTTCTTGGCTCAACGCCCGTCCTTCGATCTTCTTTGGCTCAACGCCCGTCCTTCGATCTTCTTGGCTCAACGCCCGTCCTTCGATCTTCTTGGCTCAACGCCCGTCCTTCGATCTTCTTGGCTCAACGCCCGTCCTTCGATCTTCTTGGCTCAACGCCCGTCCTTCGATCTTCTTTGGCTCAACGCCCGTCCTTCGATCTTCTTGGCTCAACGCCCGTCCTTCGATCTTCTTTGGCTCAACGCCCGTCCTTCGATCTTCTTGGCTCAACGCCCGTCCTTCGATCTTCTTGGCTCAACGCCCGTCCTTCGATCTTCTTGGCTCAACGCCCGTCCTTCGATCTTCTTGGCTCAACGCCCGTCCTTCGATCTTCTTTGGCTCAACGCCCGTCCTTCGATCTTCTTGGCTCAACGCCCGTCCTTCGATCTTCTTGCAGTGATAGGCCCACCCACCCGCCACGCCCATCACCGCCTCCTCTTTTCTTTGGCTCAACGCCCGTCCTTCGATCTTCTTGGCTCAACGCCCGTCCTTCGATCTTCTTGGCTCAACGCCCGTCCTTCGATCTTCTTTGGCTCAACGCCCGTCCTTCGATCTTCTTGGCTCAACGCCCGTCCTTCGATCTTCTTGGCTCAACGCCCGTCCTTCGATCTTCTTGGCTCAACGCCCGTCCTTCGATCTTCTTGGCTCAACGCCCGTCCTTCGATCTTCTTGGCTCAACGCCCGTCCTTCGATCTTCTTGGCTCAACGCCCGTCCTTCGATCTTCTTGGCTCAACGCCCGTCCTTCGATCTTCTTTGGCTCAACGCCCGTCCTTCGATCTTCTTGGCTCAACGCCCGTCCTTCGATCTTCTTTGGCTCAACGCCCGTCCTTCGATCTTCTTGGCTCAACGCCCGTCCTTCGATCTTCTTGGCTCAACGCCCGTCCTTCGATCTTCTTGGCTCAACGCCCGTCCTTCGATCTTCTTGGCTCAACGCCCGTCCTTCGATCTTCTTGGCTCAACGCCCGTCCTTCGATCTTCTTTGGCTCAACGCCCGTCCTTCGATCTTCTTGGCTCAACGCCCGTCCTTCGATCTTCTTGGCTCAACGCCCGTCCTTCGATCTTCTTGGCTCAACGCCCGTCCTTCGATCTTCTTGGCTCAACGCCCGTCCTTCGATCTTCTTTGGCTCAACGCCCGTCCTTCGATCTTCTTGGCTCAACGCCCGTCCTTCGATCTTCTTGGCTCAACGCCCGTCCTTCGATCTTCTTGGCTCAACGCCCGTCCTTCGATCTTCTTTGGCTCAACGCCCGTCCTTCGATCTTCTTGGCTCAACGCCCGTCCTTCGATCTTCTTGGCTCAACGCCCGTCCTTCGATCTTCTTGGCTCAACGCCCGTCCTTCGATCTTCTTGGCTCAACGCCCGTCCTTCGATCTTCTTGGCTCAACGCCCGTCCTTCGATCTTCTTGCAGTGATAGGCCCACCCACCCGCCACGCCCATCACCGCCTCCTCTTTTCTTTGGCTCAACGCCCGTCCTTCGATCTTCTTTGGCTCAACGCCCGTCCTTCGATCTTCTTGGCTCAACGCCCGTCCTTCGATCTTCTTGGCTCAACGCCCGTCCTTCGATCTTCTTGGCTCAACGCCCGTCCTTCGATCTTCTTTGGCTCAACGCCCGTCCTTCGATCTTCTTGGCTCAACGCCCGTCCTTCGATCTTCTTGCAGTGATAGGCCCACCCACCCGCCACGCCCATCACCGCCTCCTCTTTTCTTTGGCTCAACGCCCGTCCTTCGATCTTCTTGGCTCAACGCCCGTCCTTCGATCTACTTGGCTCAACGCCCGTCCTTCGATCTTCTTGGCTCAACGCCCGTCCTTCGATCTTCTTTGGCTCAACGCCCGTCCTTCGATCTTCTTGGCTCAACGCCCGTCCTTCGATCTTCTTGCAGTGATAGGCCCACCCACCCGCCACGCCCATCACCGCCTCCTCTTTTCTTTGGCTCAACGCCCGTCCTTCGATCTTCTTGGCTCAACGCCCGTCCTTCGATCTTCTTGGCTCAACGCCCGTCCTTCGATCTTCTTTGGCTCAACGCCCGTCCTTCGATCTTCTTGGCTCAACGCCCGTCCTTCGATCTTCTTGGCTCAACGCCCGTCCTTCGATCTTCTTGGCTCAACGCCCGTCCTTCGATCTTCTTGGCTCAACGCCCGTCCTTCGATCTTCTTTGGCTCAACGCCCGTCCTTCGGTCTTCTTGGCTCAACGCCCGTCCTTCGATCTTCTTTGGCTCAACGCCCGTCCTTCGATCTTCTTGGCTCAACGCCCGTCCTTCGATCTTCTTTGGCTCAACGCCCGTCCTTCGATCTTCTTGGCTCAACGCCCGTCCTTCGATCTTCTTTGGCTCAACGCCCGTCCTTCGATCTTCTTGGCTCAACGCCCGTCCTTCGATCTTCTTGGCTCAACGCCCGTCCTTCGATCTTCTTGGCTCAACGCCCGTCCTTCGATCTTCTTGGCTCAACGCCCGTCCTTCGATCTTCTTTGGCTCAACGCCCGTCCTTCGATCTTCTTGGCTCAACGCCCGTCCTTCGATCTTCTTTGGCTCAACGCCCGTCCTTCGATCTTCTTGGCTCAACGCCCGTCCTTCGATCTTCTTGGCTCAACGCCCGTCCTTCGATCTTCTTGGCTCAACGCCCGTCCTTCGATCTTCTTGGCTCAACGCCCGTCCTTCGATCTTCTTGGCTCAACGCCCGTCCTTCGATCTTCTTGGCTCAACGCCCGTCCTTCGATCTTCTTGGCTCAACGCCCGTCCTTCGATCTTCTTGGCTCAACGCCCGTCCTTCGATCTTCTTGGCTCAACGCCCGTCCTTCGATCTTCTCTTGGCTCAACGCCCGTCCTTCGATCTTCTTGGCTCAACGCCCGTCCTTCGATCTTCTTGGCTCAACGCCCGTCCTTCGATCTTCTTTGGCTCAACGCCCGTCCTTCGATCTTCTTGGCTCAACGCCCGTCCTTCGATCTTCTTGGCTCAACGCCCGTCCTTCGATCTTCTTGGCTCAACGCCCGTCCTTCGATCTTCTTGCAGTGATAGGCCCACCCACCCGCCACGCCCATCACCGCCTCCTCTTTTCTTTGGCTCAACGCCCGTCCTTCGATCTTCTTTGGCTCAACGCCCGTCCTTCGATCTTCTTGGCTCAACGCCCGTCCTTCGATCTTCTTTGGCTCAACGCCCGTCCTTCGATCTTCTTGGCTCAACGCCCGTCCTTCGATCTTCTTGGCTCAACGCCCGTCCTTCGATCTTCTTGGCTCAACGCCCGTCCTTCGATCTTCTTTGGCTCAACGCCCGTCCTTCGATCTTCTTGGCTGAACGCCCGTCCTTCGATCTTCTTGGCTCAACGCCCGTCCTTCGATCTTCTTGGCTCAACGCCCGTCCTTCGATCTTCTTGGCTCAACGCCCGTCCTTCGATCTTCTTTGGCTCAAGGCCCGTCCTTCGATCTTCTTTGGCTCAACGCCCGTCCTTCGATCTTCTTTGGCTCAACGCCCGTCCTTCGATCTTCTTTGGCTCAACGCCCGTCCTTCGATCTTCTTTGGCTCAACGCCCGTCCTTCGATCTTCTTGGCTCAACGCCCGTCCTTCGATCTTCTTGGCTCAACGCCCGTCCTTCGATCTTCTTTGGCTCAACGCCCGTCCTTCGATCTTCTTGGCTCAACGCCCGTCCTTCGATCTTCTTGGCTCAACGCCCGTCCTTCGATCTTCTTGCAGTGATAGGCCCACCCACCCGCCACGCCCATCACCGCCTCCTCTTTTCTTTGGCTCAACGCCCGTCCTTCGATCTTCTTTGGCTCAACGCCCGTCCTTCGATCTTCTTGGCTCAACGCCCGTCCTTCGATCTTCTTGGCTCAACGCCCGTCCTTCGATCTTCTTGGCTCAACGCCCGTCCTTCGATCTTCTTGCAGTGATAGGCCCACCCACCCGCCACGCCCATCACCGCCTCCTCTTTTCTTTGGCTCAACGCCCGTCCTTCGATCTTCTTTGGCTCAACGCCCGTCCTTCGATCTTCTTGGCTCAACGCCCGTCCTTCGATCTTCTTGGCTCAACGCCCGTCCTTCGATCTTCTTGGCTCAACGCCCGTCCTTCGATCTTCTCTTGGCTCAACGCCCGTCCTTCGATCTTCTTGGCTCAACGCCCGTCCTTCGATCTTCTTGGCTCAACGCCCGTCCTTCGATCTTCTTTGGCTCAACGCCCGTCCTTCGATCTTCTTGGCTCAACGCCCGTCCTTCGATCTTCTTGGCTCAACGCCCGTCCTTCGATCTTCTTGGCTCAACGCCCGTCCTTCGATCTTCTTTGGCTCAACGCCCGTCCTTCGATCTTCTTTGGCTCAACGCCCGTCCTTCGATCTTCTTGGCTCAACGCCCGTCCTTCGATCTTCTTGGCTCAACGCCCGTCCTTCGATCTTCTTTGGCTCAAGGCCCGTCCTTCGATCTTCTTTGGCTCAACGCCCGTCCTTCGATCTTCTTTGGCTCAACGCCCGTCCTTCGATCTTCTTGGCTCAACGCCCGTCCTTCGATCTTCTTGGCTCAACGCCCGTCCTTCGATCTTCTTTGGCTCAAGGCCCGTCCTTCGATCTTCTTTGGCTCAAGGCCCGTCCTTCGATCTTCTTTGGCTCAACGCCCGTCCTTCGATCTTCTTTGGCTCAACGCACGTCCTTCGATCTTCTTTGGCTCAACGCCCGTCCTTCGATCTTCTTGGCTCAACGCCCGTCCTTCGATCTTCTTGGCTCAACGCCCGTCCTTCGATCTTCTTGGCTCAACGCCCGTCCTTCGATCTTCTTTGGCTCAACGCCCGTCCTTCGATCTTCTTGGCTCAACGCCCGTCCTTCGATCTTCTTGGCTCAACGCCCGTCCTTCGATCTTCTTGCAGTGATAGGCCCACCCACCCGCCACGCCCATCACCGCCTCCTCTTTTCTTTGGCTCAACGCCCGTCCTTCGATCTTCTTTGGCTCAACGCCCGTCCTTCGATCTTATTTGGCTCAACGCCCGTCCTTCGATCTTCTTTGGCACAAGGCCCGTAGCTATCGCTCGCTCGCTTTTTTTTATTTTTTTTAAATTCACCTTTTTTTAATTTTGCACCCCCCCTCGGATCTGACTTTTTGCGGATCCCCGGGAAACTATGACATCAAAGCTCACCAGTGCGCGACGAGTGCTAATTCTCTTCTCCACCGCTCACAAGGGACTGGGGATCGGGAAATGAAAACCCCCATTTTAGCCATTTTTAGCCATTCTGGTCTTCTAAAGTAGTGCCCAAATTTTGTTCACGGGACCCCCCACTAAATACCGTACCCAGTACCATACCTGTCTTTCTCCCTCTGCTCCCTCTCCTTGTCCCTTCCATCTCCTCCTCCTCTCTCCTTCTCCCTCTCCCTATCCGCTCGATCCTTCTCGCTCCTGCCCTCCTTCTTCTTCTCCTCGAGTGTCTTGGGCAGAGTCTCGAGAATGTCACGAATCGTGGCATAGGCGATGTGCAGCTGGAAGTTATTCAATTAAATTACACTATTTATTTTTGAAAGTGAAAACCGAGAATGTAGCCCAGCGCAGTAAAGCACCCTCAACTTACTCCACCAGCGAACCACAAACTCAACTGGCACTTTTCACTTGAAATGCTATTATAGAACACCATCCACTTCGTCAGGTTTGTTTTAATAATCTTTATTTTAATTAATTATCTAATTAATTAACTATTTAATCAACACCTTTCCCGAGAAGTGATCCAATTTTAGCAATGTTTTATACAAAAGAATAAATTTAAAAATTAAACATTTAATTAAACTAATTAATTAATCCCCCGTACCTTTCCCGAGAAGTGGTCATCGATGCGGGACTGCGCGTCGTTAACGAGCATGAAGCAGCCGCAGATCTGGAAATAATTTAGTTAATTAATTAATTATTATTTGAATAAAATTAGAGAATTAATTGCATACACAATCTGTTCAATAACATGTAGACGATTTTGTAATTTTTTAATGATATACATAAGAACCGAGAAGTCATTATTAATGAATCAACAAGGATCGAATGGCATAAGGGAAGACGTAGAAACACCGTACGGCCAGGAATTTTTCAGATGGATGCGATTTCTCAAGTATATTATCTATTATTAGTATCTAAATGTAAGAAGTGGTTGAAAAATCGAAGGTATAGAAATGTCAGGTCAGAACACAGATTCATGAAACAACTAACTCACTAGCTAATGAAATACTTTTAGTGCATTTGCTATTGGTATCTAATTAACATGTATCGACAATCCCAAATAAATTGAAATCAAAAGACCGCAGAAGACAATAGCTGACAGATGAAATTCAGCCCTAACCTGTCAGAGTACGACCAAATTGAATTTAACGCAAATTATATTTGAAACCCAATCTCACCTGGCACACTTTCATAAGCAAATTTAAATAGATACATGAGGCAAAGAGTCCTCGGATTTTTTAGACTGCTTACTTGTAAATTATATTTGAAACCCAATCTCACCTGGCAGACTTTCATGGGCTTGTTGAGCGAGTTGGCCACGTCCTCCAGATGGTGGAAGCGCTCCATCATGTTGCGACTCTCGGCCTCAAATTACATCTTTATACTAATCAAAACATCTTCGTGTCTTGCGGTGGTACGAAGGAAATCAATGCAAAAACAATCCATTTTTTTTTCGCCTAATTTGAGCTTGCCTATCAAAAAATAATGCAAACGGGGTCACTCTACACTGATAGCTACCGTACCTCCACCAGGCTGCTCATTTCCCTCATTGTTAGCCTTCTTTGACTATGGCAAACGAGCAAAGAGGCCCCGTTGTTGTTATTGTTATTGTTATTGTTGTTATTACCTCCAACTGGGCGCTCTCCTCCCTCAGCTTATCGGCCTCTTCGACGACACTCTGTGCCAGATTCACGTTGCCCTCGCTGCCCGCCTTCTCCGCCTCGTCCATCTTCTCCTCGATCTTCCTGCAGCAGGAGATTAATTAAAGTAAAATAATAATAAATACAAAAAATAAAAGGATGTCAATATTAATCTTTTCGTTATAGTGGAGCTACTGAATTGATGAAGACAATAATCAGAAGTAGCAAATTTTTAATATGATGTTTTCATACTGAACAATTTGCTAGAGCAAGATGGGGCCATGGGTCAACGAATTGAGCAACTAAACCATACTTGGTGATCTCCTTCATCTTCTCCTCGTGCGCCTCCTTCAGCTTGCCGAACGTCTCCTCCTCGTTCGATGCTGAATTAAATTAATTTATATTTTTATTTATTTTATTATTTTAATTTAACCGTAATATCACAATTCCACGAAACAGTTGTTAAAATTTTGATAAATCCAATAAAGTAATTACTCGAAATACACACAAGTGCTAACATGATCCTTGTGAAACATAAACGTGACCGTTTTAGAATTGTGATGTTTTTCGTCTCCCGCTTCATTATCACGCGATATCTCGTTTCAAGTGCCGCACTTGACATTTGGGTGCCTCATTCAGCTAACAACCTACTGTCTACTCTAATTAGGAATCACGAGGCAGTATTGAGCGCATAGTAGAGGAGGAATCGACCAATGGTGGACTTAATTCGCTAGAATAAGGTGCACTAGGTCCAGTGAACGTGCTGCATTGGCTTGAAAATGGCAGATTTTTTCACTGATAACTAAAGATTCTCGAAAAGTAAATTGAAGCATTACTCTGCGTGATGACCAGTCGCTTCTCGTTCTTTTCGATCTTGCGGCGCACGTCGCGGTCCATCTAAACGTGTTTAAATTACTATTTAACATATTTAAATAAATAATAAAATTAGCAAAATTGAAAATAATGAAATATAGTCACTCACCTCCGCCACTCGGTTGAGGAAGCGCTCCTCGTAGCCACACTTGTATCTTAATTTAATTAATTTAAATTAATTAATTAACTAATTAAGATTAAATTACCTGCGCGGGCTCTCCTCGTACAGCTTCTTCGCGTTCACATCGTGCTTCTGAATATTGTTTAAATTAGTATAATTATATTTGAATAAAATCAATAGGTGCACCCTTCTTGTATGTTTTCCTTCACACCATCTACTTCACATGAAATCACTAGAATCGAGAGAAATTCGGCAAAGGAAAGTATTATTTTTGGCAATAAATGTAATTCATTGTATTCTAAAAAAAGGGGCATTCCAGACTGCAGTAGACTGCTGTAATGCTCGTATTTTTTACAATAAATTTAGTTTATTTAAAATTAAAAGTGAGCTCACCAGACTGCAGTAACCTATGTCGTTCTTCGTGTTGCGGAAGATGTCGTGCGGGCAGAACGCCGAGATGAAGTCCTTGCAGATCTCGGGACCGTTGAAGTCGATCTCGATCTAAAGGATTATCAGATGTTGCTTTCAGTTTCAGTTAAACTGAGCCGGTTTCACCATGTATTCTCGTTATAGTATAAAGCACTATAGAATATTATCGTTGAAGGGCCGATTATCCACATTTTCTCCCATAGTCTTAGTTAAACCCAGCCGGTTTCACTATGCTATTGATAAAGCAGTTCGAAGATCCGATTGTTATTTTGAAATAAACAGGAATGTTAGCTACTGTTATCAATCCTAATCAATGGAAGAGAAGACGGAGTGACCTCAATCGATCGACACTAATGGACACTATTTTCTATTTTCCCTTGGTAATTTCATCATGGACGCTTACCAGCTTGTAAATTACCTATTTAAAACTGAAAATAGTTATTTTATTATTTTATTTAAATCGATAGAATCAAGATGGGAGTAAAGGTGAAGTCAACGAACCTTCTCGCCGGCGTTCGCGTTTCTCGCCGAGCCCATCAGCTCGTCGAGCATCGCTGACATGTAGTCAGTCATGGCTAACCCTGAAATACCCAATTATTGCATTTAAAATCGATAAAATGATCGAAAAAATAGGAAATGTATGGAACAGTTATGACAATAATAAGAACAAATTAGAGCTATACTAGTTCCAAAATGAGCATAAAAAGTTAGAGTGGAGGTTCGTGGCTGTAACTACGCAACAAAATTAGCATATTTAATGCCGCAAACAACATTAATTTGAGGAAAAACAGGTGACGAAAAAAAGACGCTTGAAAACCGTCAAATACGCGACATCTGCAAAATAGTTCGTTAGGAAACTTCGCGAATTCGTGGTGCGAATTCGTGGTGTGCATACTGTAGATTCAAATTATTTATTGTACTTTCGAAAATGCACGTGAAAATCGATTGATCTACCTGTTTGGACTTGTTTACGCCATAAAAGGCAAGATATTCAAAATAGGCCCGCGCGGGGCGTAATTCTGATGCAATGCTTACAGGCTCCGCCCCCGCGCGCAGGGGGATATCGCCCCGAGAGAGTGTTCTGAATCTCCCCCATTTTTACAATTCCCCCCTCCCCGTTTCTTTGCTATTCAATCGTTGTCCTCCTCCTCCTCCTCCACACGCCTCCCTTTCATCTCATCGCTTTCGTGCCTTTACCGTGTGCGCTCCTTATCTTATCATACGCTTCACGAATCCCCGTCTTACAATCAGCTCACATCACCAAGTAGGGAGCGCGATAGTCAGGCTTATTCTCTCGCTCGCGGTCAGCGGAAAACAACGGGCAGAAGGCAGCCGATTGCCGCCAAGTAGGCTGTCATTAGATTCCCCCAACACCTTGGCTGGCGCTTATATAGAACTCGGTAGAGTTAGGACAGGCGAAGACTATCCTAACTCGGCTTAGGCTTAGGTTTTGCTTAGGCTCAGTGCTTAGTGCTTAGTCTGCTCCTAGCCCGCGTTCTATAGAAGTGCCGGCTGTCATCAGATCTCCCCTCTCTCTGGCCGAGGGGAGAAAAGGGATAAAGAGAGTTCCATCGCTCGCCGCACTTCTTCTCGCAAGTGGACATTCCCCCCTTCCCCCACTCTATCTCTCTCCCGCTGCCCTCCCTCCTCCCTCTTGACTTCCCGCCCGCCCCCTTCTCCACCTTCCGTCGCCCTTTTCATTGAATCTTCCTCTCCGTCATCCCCATTAACCTCTGCTCGCTTCTGTGACTAATCCTGCTTAATTTCCCTTGCCGCCAGTCGAAACTAGACAGTACGCTAAACGCAGAGACCTTTTTGATTCAAGTAGTGCTGAAGCACGGAAATGCCTAGCTCCCAAAGCGCATCTGTTTCTTAATTAGTTTGCTTAAATCATCACATTGCGCCATTGCGTGAATGAGCTCGTCGCGAACGCCCTCAGTCTACGTTATACCTCATGACTTGCCTCCTTCAGTCGCCTCGAACTTCCCGGGACCACAACCGAACAAGATGACCAACGCGGAGCTCACCAGGCCAGGTACGGTGACACGGCGCAGATCGGAGTAATAATCGCGTTCTTGGATGCTCGTTTTTTGCCGGGTCGCACGAAAAATATGAGAATACCTCTTCTTTTTTTAGTCAAATTTCACTAGAATCTGGCTACCACACGTTTCCGGTGCCGTCTATTTCTGGCGCCACTAATAATCATGTTCTAGACTGCTCATTTCGTCTTTCGTTCGCTCATCAACGCGCCTTTTTTTAATAAAATTCCGGCCAATCGAGTTAGACTGTATCACAGTTTCCGGTGCCTGCTATTTCTGGAGCCATTGTTGTTCAATTTCTCACGTCAACATATTTTCTCGTACACCCAGAATCGCCCGAGCACCGAAGGGCGATTTGCCCTCTACAAAGTGCCCCCACATTTGTGTGTGTTGTCCCCGGCGGCGGACACAGTCAGAATGAGACAGCCAAGTGCAGTCGTGTTGACACAGCCATTTCCCATTCAGAGGGGGCAATGAGTACAGTATCCCTTCACGTTCCCATGGTACTGTCGATTCGCCATGCTGTGCCTCTCGGATCCCCACGGTATCTCGCCGATGACATTGCCTCCGCGTTTGAGCTGCTGTGCAAATAGTAAACGGCGGCACACGAGGATTGTCGGACTCTGTGTGTATGATACGGGAAGAGTTTGATTGAACACTGGGGACTAGGCGCGTGATAGTAGTACCCGGAAGATTAGAGGGACACTGAAAATAAATTGACGTCTTCTTTTTCTCTCAAGAGATCTTTCAAAGATCGCAGTTCCGTTGGTCAATGGTAGTATGTTTGCCCTTGCACTATTGGGTAGCTTCTCGAAGAAGAGGTTTTGAGAAGTAGCTGATTGAAAAAGAGACGACCTTCGTGTTTGTTATCAAGATCAGCGGAGCTGAAAAATGAAAAGAATTTCAATCTACGCTATCTATCTCGGCAAGAAGGGAGTTGTATGTTTTGCCCTGACCTTGGAACGCAACGATAGCTCGTGATTGCAAGGCGAGATTGAGAGTGAAGGGTGTGAAGATATATATACTCTACGGTTGCCCTAATTGTGTTGGTGGCCGACAGTAAAGGGGGAAAGGTCACTCGCCTATGATCTACCCACTTGAGGTGAATGAGATGTGAAGAAGGGCTATACGAATCGAGAGAGATAGGACTCGTGAGCTGTCTATAACACTCCTTGTTTTGGCACATAGCCAGAGATTACGTGGGAATAAGCAGTAATCTCGGGAAAGTCCAAAGATACGGTAGCAATGGATGCTCCTGATCTGAGGGACCAGAAGCTGCCAACTGCTATCTATTCTTCCTCCAATCCTCGATGAAAAAGAAGTAAGAATAATGATATCTCGAGAATGCAGGGAAGCCAGCAAAAAAGATGAGTGATAAGTGTTCAAGATAGCTCTCGATGTGTAAGAGAGTTTGGGCGTTGGCGTATTGGATAGAGATACGCTGATACACACGGCTTTGCAATACTTGCTTCACTTTGCATGATATTCATTTGCACGATACAAATGAGGTAGCGGCAAACGGTAGTCTGTTTTCCGCCGCCGTTCAGTCATGCTGTCTGACGTCATCTGCCAATTACGGCAAAGGAGGGGAGAAGGGACGCAGAGAAGGGAAAGGGAAGACTCGAACATGGACGGAGGGAGGGGAGCGGGGATGAGGATGTATTTCGTGTTTCTTTCTTTTTCTCTCTTTCTTTGAGCCCCAGCAGGGGTTCGAGGGTGGGAAAGGAAAGAGAGCGGAAGAGAGATGGATGTCTCTTGTTACGCGTCGACAGACGAAAATAGCGAGCGATGGAATGACGAGAGGGCCGCCCGTGTGGACTATGCACGTGGAGATGTGTTACACTGTTCCTGCTGTCTCTTCGTTTCCCATGCTCTCTAGTCGGTTAGTCGAGCGAGAATCGCAACAAGCAGCGAGATGAGCGATCTTTGAAACATTAGTCTGACTCTGCAATTTCGCAATGGTCTCTAGCTCTGTCTGATAAGCAGAGAAGAGCTGAGATTGAAGAGAAACGGAGAACTTCTCGATGTTTGACTCTCCTCCCTCAATCAGTGGAATGCATGATGTGATTGATGATTATTCGTGTGCATAAAGCAGAAAGTATAATCATCGGCGCCCTTCCTTTCTGTATAGTTTGGCAGCAAATGTAAGCGCCAGCGATGGCACTTATTCGAGGAAACCAAGACGAAGTGGCCGCCAATACACGAGGAAGGCAAGAAAGCGGAGCTTATTTGAAATACAACAGAAATGAACATTAAATATGCACCATGCTCCTAATCAGGGCGTATTTATACACGATTGAAACATGTGATGGGGTCATCGTAATAGATTTTCAAGAGGGAGCTAAAAAGAAGCTTCGTGCAAAACGCGGAAAGTTGTCACAATCCAGGGATTGCTGGGTTTCAAAAGCTTCTCTAAATGGCCCATCAATAATATATGTGATACCGTCTGTACAGGTAGTGAAAACAATTAGGATGGCAGAATTAATTAAGAATTAGGATCATAATGGGTGAAACAACAATCGGTCTAGGCCGAAATTACGAAAATAATTATTCTTTTGTTGCAGCCCTGGTCCCCTCCACTCGCTTCGCCCTCGCGATCGCATGCTTCCTCGGCTCGGCGGTGGTGTACATGCTGCGCACGTCGCTGTCCATGGCCATCGTGTGCATGATCAACAAGCCGCCCAAGAACGAGACGGCCAACAAGTACGGTAGATTGTGGATCGAGAACTGACTTGACTGGGGAGGGTTACGGTAGATGGTGGATCGATTACTGAGTGGAAGGAATACGGTAGATGTCTGATCGAGAATTACGGTACTTACTAATTGATTCATTGCAGATGTGATCCGGATCCGGTAGGCACGTCGCCCGCCGCCGACCTCCTTGGAGACATCTTGAACGCCACCGCCCCTCCCCCGCCGGTAAGAGATGACCAGGATGAACGACGCTTCATCGGTTTCTGGAGCCTATTCTTGCTTTTCGAATTTGATGAAATGCGTGTCCAGAGGCCAGACTCTAGACCTAATTTTTTCGCCTCTCAGATGTGACCAGAAACCGGTGAAGCGATGACGATTGTTGCGCATTGCTGCAGTAACTTGTCTCGAAATGGTCTGAAATGGTCATTGATGAGATAGTGTTTTCGATTGCAGCAGTACGAGTTCGACTGGAGCACGAAGCAGGAGGGCATGGTGATGAGCTCCTTCTTCTACGGCTACCTGTTCTCGCAGGTGCTCGGAGGCATGATCGCCGCCAAGTTTGGAGGTGAGAGCGGGAGGAGGAACCCGGAACAGTTGTGTTTCGACGCATTGAGCTGCGCGAAATATAGTTTGGAGAGGTGGAACCCGTGATTGTTGTGTTTCAGTGACTTCTTAAAATAGCTGGCTCAAAACTTTATCGATCAGTGTGTGACAGTTGCAAAGATAATATCTTGCTCGAACAATTTCGAACCCGCGATTGCTGGGTTTCAGCAACAACAAAATACATCGAACAGCTGCCGTGTTCCGATGTGACGTTTGCATTGAGTTTTCTAGAAACAATTCCTAAGATGGAATCTTGCTATATCAAAACTGCGATCTTGTTTACTAGCACGTTTGCAATAATTAAAACTGCTGCACACGTGCAAAAAGCTACCGTATCTTGAAATCGATTAAAAACCTACAGTATCCCCAATTATCGATCGATCCTTCTTCAGGCAAGCGTGTGATCCTCGGCGCGATGCTCCTGGCGGCCATCTTCACGCTCATGTCGCCCGTCGCCGCGCGCACCCACATGTTCGGGCTGATGGGCATGCGAGCCGCTATTGGATTCACTCAGGTACGGTACTGTAGAATGGAATACGGTAGGGATGAGTACGGTAGCGCGCGCGGGAAATTAAAATTTGCAGCCTGATTGATCCTGAGAGTTGTAACGAGCGTTAGGAACAGGAATAGCCGAAAGATTGATGTCGCAGGCTTGTAGGGAGTTGTGAATGGTTGGTAAAGCACGAGCAGGCTAGGTTGAATCAAGATAGTTTGGATTTTTTGTTTCCGCTTCCAACCCGTTTCTTACTGCCATCACTCGACTCTCAAGGTAGATCATTCACTGGAAAAACACTAATGCATCAGGTGAAAAAGGGATAGTTTAGTTGTTTTTTTTGTTCTAACTGACCCTACCCTCCAGGAATATGATCATTCATTGCAGCACAAACGTGACTGATTTAATTTTCAACCTTTAGAATTAAATAAATTATTTGCAGGGCGCCGTCTTCCCGGCGATGCACTCGATGTGGTCGCAGTGGGCGCCGCCGCAGGAGAGCTCCGTCCTCACCTCCATCTCCTATGCTGGTAAGGAAGGGGAGGGGTACGCTAGACGCGCCGGGTTAGAAAGGGGGCTAGTGAAGTTGCGGTAGCAGAGTGATCGCAAAGTGATTTTCATAGGGTTTCGGTAGGTGTATTGCAAAGTCTCACATCTAGCCCCGGGCTGATGCAATAATAATCATTAGTCCTGATCTGACAATGAGATTACATTTTTCGTAAATTTTTTTCTGAAGATTGGAACAGTAAGGATGACGCGGGATGATTTGTGCGCTGTATGCATGTTTACTTCGTGTTTCATCGCCGCGAATTCTGACGTGTGTGGTGATAAGAAGGCATGTACGCGGGTCGTGGCCTAGGGACCACCATCAGAATCTCGAATTTTTATTTGGGACGTCAAGGCTTGTCGTGATCATTAGTCCATAGGTGTGGAATGAATTTCCAAAAAGAAAAATTAAAAATAATAAAAAAGAAAAAAGATATTCGAAAAAGAAACAAAGTCTCTCGCTTCAAAACGAGAGTCACACCACGCCAAGACGACGTTTGTCCCGGCTCCGGCTACAGTGACGGCCCTGGCTCTGACGGACTATTTCCCGGTTCTGGCTAAAAATTTTTTTCTTATTTTAGAAAAAAATATTTTGTCTGCTCAATTCAACAATGCCATGTTTTCCCTCGATTCCATGTCATGCTCTCGCTCGATTCTGTGCGATTCCACCCTCGATTAAGCAGTGGTAAAAATACAGGTCATCTTTAACGTTTCCGTATGCACCATCCTTGGGCACTGACCGATTGGCCTGCAAATGAGGCTGCGGGTTGTACATGCCCTAATTATCGATTTCTAAGACGAATTATGCGCGGCCCTCAAAAGAGCAGGACAGTGCAAGCAGTAAAACTTGAGCTATTATGATACACACAGCACGTTTTTCCATGTACCGTCGTTGGGAACTGGTGGATCGACTTCAAATTCGCACAGCGAGCCGACAATAGGTCGCCTATCAAGTATTAACAGTAATTATCCGCGGCTATAACCAATGCGGGACAGTGCACGCAAGTTATCGATCGAAAATTCGCCAATGACGAGCGATACCGGATGTATTAGCGCATGCACCATCCGCGGGCACTGACCGATCAGCGTCAAAATGGAGGAGGTGATGGCCCAGGGGTTGGTAGTCAAGTATTAACAGCGATAATGCGCGGCCCTCGCCAAATAAGGACAGTGCAAGCGACGAAAGGGGAGAAAATCACGAACAAAAAGTGAATTCCATCATATTTCTACATGCACCGTCTTTGGGAACTGGCACCATGGCGTCAAATTCGCGCAGGGACTCGACAATGGGTCACTTATCAAGTATTAATAACAATTGAGCGCGGCTATCGTCAATACGGGACAGTGCAAGCAGCTATATGTCGAAAAACGACGAGCTGGTAGCCGGCACCTTCGAATTTCGTCGATAACGCACTTGGATAACCATGAAACCGCGGCAATTTTGGCGTGGGACTAGTGCATGGGGCCTATTTACCTCCGATAATAACAAAATTCGCGGCCTTTCAAGTTAAAATATAAATATCGATCGATAAATGGCAAGAGTGGCGCGTGCAAAAGCGAATATCGACGATAACGGGCGTGGACGACCATGAAACTAGCCTCATTTTTTGCACAGGGGTTGTCCATGGGGCCTATTCAGCTCACATAACGACAAAACTCGCGGCCTTTCAAGTTAAAATATAAATATCGATCGATAAATGGCAAGAGTGGCGCGTGCAAAAGCGAATATCGACGATAACGGGCGTGGACGACCATGAAACTAGCCTCATTTTTTGCACAGGGGTTGTCCATGGGGCCTATTCAGCTCACATAACGACAAAACTCGCGGCCTTTCAAGTTAAAATATAAATATCGATCGATAAATGGCAAGAGTAGCGCGTGCAAAAGCGAATATCGACGATAACGGGCGTGGACGACCATGAAACTAGCCTCATTTTTTGCACAGGGGTTGTCCATGGGGCCTATTCAGCTCACATAACGACAAAACTCGCGGCCTTTCAAGTTAAAATATAAATATCGATCGATAAATGGCAAGAGTGGCGCGTGCAAAAGCGAATATCGACGATAACGGGCGTGGACGACCATGAAACTAGCCTCATTTTTTGCACAGGGGTTGTCCATGGGGCCTATTCAGCTCACATAACGACAAAACTCGCGGCCTTTCAAGTTAAAATATAAATATCGATCGATAAATGGCAAGAGTGGCGCGTGCAAAACCGAATATCGACAATAACGGGCGTGGACGACCATGAAACTAGCCTCATTTTTTGCACAGGGGTTGTCCATGGGGCCTATTCAGCTCACATAACGACAAAACTCGCGGCCTTTCAAGTTAAAGTATAAATATCGATCGATAAAGTAAAAATTGACAAGGTTTGCACTGTTTAGTCTTAAACCCGGCTCCCGGAATTTCGCCAAATCCGGCTTCCGGCTCAAATCTCACACTAATTTATGGCTTTAAATTTCCGGCTCTCACGATGGTGGTCCCTAGTCGTGGCCTTCTTATCGGCCGTAGGCGTAATCGGGGGATTATCATGCTTTTCGCATTTTCGAAAGTGCATCTGGCACTAGGCTCCCTGATAAGAGGCCGATTGTGATCAACGAAGTCGGGGCTGGTTGTGAAATGTTCATAATGATGAAATTGTGGAGATCTGATAAGATGCGATTGCCTAGACGATTGCGATTGATAGATGATTTTTATTGTAGGAATGGTCCAGAACATATTGATTTTAGCTGTCACAGACACTTCATATAATTCATTGTTGAAGCGGAAGTTGTTCCTATTGATTTTAGCGGTCGTACAACTAACGTGTATAATCGATGAAACACAGTTGATCCTGGTAATCCTGGTTACCAAAAAATAATTCAACCATTCCTTGCAGGCACCCAGTTCGGCAACATCATCGTCCTCCCGCTCGGCGGCTTCCTGTGCACGTACGGCCCCGACGGCGGATGGCCCTCCATCTTCTACCTCCTCGGTGAGGATACGGTAGTGGGGCAGAATATTGGGCGATCGACAACTGACTTTACACTTTCTACCGTATCTATTACGGTAGCCGGGCGGGTTAGGATGATCGATAGCTGACGTTATTCTGTCTACCGTATGCCTTCGGTGAGGATACGGTAGAATATTGGGCGATCGACAACTGACTTTACACACTTTCTACCGTATCTCTTGCGGTAGCCGGGCGGGTTAGGATGATCGATAACTGACTTATTTCTACTGTAATCCAACTATTTCCAGGTCTGGTCGGTGTGCTGTGGTGCGCGGTGTGGATGTACATGGCTGCCGACAGACCCGCGAACCATCCGAGTGAGTGTGGACGGAGGAGATGGGAACTCGGCGGGATGGGGTTTCACCGATTGAATACAATGGGGAATTGCAATTGAATACGATAGAGTCACATACACGAAAAAGCTAGTGGAAAACTACCTGGAAATTGAAAACATATGCCGCATTTAAGGTTTCATTTAAGGGAATGTTACTTACGATTCGCAAACATACGCCACATTCATAGAATTAGTCGATTTCCAAGGTCTTTTTCATAAACATACCCCGCATTCGATGGTTTTTGACACATAACTTTTTCATGTATGTAGAGTCGTAGTGTACGAATGCCAGACTAATGAGAAAAAAACCCTGGGAGCTTTGTTGCTTCACATATTGAGCACATTTAACCAATTCTAATTGGAGGTGATGTAGTGATCGAAAGCAATTTCAAACCAATTATAATACGTGAAATTACAAACTTCTAGCGATTGGTTCATCAATCACGATCAATATTGAATCAAATTCGTTGCAGGAATCTCTGCCGATGAGAGGAACTACATCATCGCCTCGCAGGAGGCCACCATGGGCAAGACTTCCGCTCACGTGAGTGCTGGTCTCTCCCATTTGCCCACTCTCTCACTGATCAGACGAAGCGAGAGAGCATGGGAAATGGAGATACCGCGGTCGATATTCCATCGAATACAGTATGCTTTTTAGGCCGTTTCGACGCCCTGGATCGAGCTGCTCACGTCGCGCGCCGTCTGGGCCTGCTGGTTCGGCCACTTTGCCGGTACGGTAGCCGGATTGATAACTAAAAAATCGATAATGAGTTGCAAAGCGGACTGGTTGTGGGATCGACAACTGATAAATCGATAACGAGTTGCCACCGTATCTTTGCAAGGCAGACTACGGTAGTCTCGCGGCGATCGATAACTGAAAAAATCTATAATCCATAATCTTCCGTATCTTCAGGTGACTGGGGAGCGTACACGATGCTCGTGTGCATGCCCTCCTTCCTCTCGGACGTCCTTGGCCTCGAGCTCCAGACGGTACGGTAGCGATTACGGCAGATGGGGGGGGGGGTATCAGGGGTCAATTACCTAGGTAAAATCAATTGTTTGCGACGGGTACGTTTTTCATTTCAATAGCGAAAAGACGGGCACATTTTGAGGAAATCTTAATTTTTTACCATTTTCACCTCAATATTTTCGAGTCGGCCCGCCTCCGGCGGGTACGTTTTACGTCCAAAACCAAAAATAGCGGGTACGGTATGTTAAAATTAACGAAGTAGTTGACCCCTGGGGGGTATTGATTTTTTTGCCACAGATTACGGTAACCTGTACTTATTGGGTTTTGGTACAGAAGGTGTGGCGGATACGGGGATTATTGGTAAATTTTTCGATGAAATTCGAGCCAGTGACATTTGAGCCACAGTGGTTAATGAAGTTGCCAAACCTTCAGCTCTTTTCAATCGGTCCCATATTGCTCGGACAAAAAAAAACATTTTTTTGGCTTTTCCGATTTCCTAAACTAACAATCGACGTTCATAGCAGCTTTCTAAAAAGTGAATGGAAGAATTTGTATTATTATTATTCCCCTTCTGCAGCTCGGTCTGCTCTCGGCTGTGCCCTACATTGCGTACTTCGTTATGATCAACGTGGGCGGCGTCGTGTCGGACTACCTCCGCGCAAAGAACATTATGAGCACCCTGAACATGAGAAGAACGGCCATCCTCATCGGTAAGGACGGGTGAAACATTGAGGAACCGGGTTTAATTGCCCCCGGAACAGGGTTAGAAAATGGGTATTGGGAAGCATGATCATTATGAGCACCCTGAACATGAGAAGAACGGCCATCCTCATCGGTGAGCACGAATGACAGTTTTCATAAATGGGCACTATAAACATGATTTATTTTCGCATTGATCCCTCCCATTATTGTGAGTGAAGTGGTCAACTCATTAATGGGTATTCCTTGAAACACTGATCCGCCATTTGAGTTTTTAATGCCGATCAAGGGGAAATATTTATTTGGAACGTGTAAGTCAACCGTGCTCTCATTATTGTTAATGGGATGATTGGATTTCAAATGAAAACTCCTTGTAGCACTGATCCGCCTGTTGGAATGAAATTCGTATGACCAGAGAGTATTGGAGTGGGAAATATTGAACATCTGTGCATTGATACCCCCAGACTGATCATGATTTCTTGCAGCCCTGATCGGCCAGGCGGTCTTCCTCGTGCTGTCGACCTTCTGCGGCTGCGGCCAGGACGGCCTCGTCATCTTCTTCCTTACCGTACGTCTACCAGAATAATGAAAGATCAAAGATCAATCTGGTGGTTGAAATTTGCTCGAAAATCGGACGATCTTTGCTCAAAAGTTCCACCTCGCCCATTCGGGTTTCATCTATTCACCTAAATCTATCGCAGGTCGGCATGGCGCTGTCCGGCCTGCAGTTCTCCTCGTACGTCGTCAACTACATCGACATCGCCTCCGCGCACTCGGGCACCGTCATGGGTGAGGGCGCCCTTTCCTATTCACCTATCAAAATAATAAATGAATACAAAAAAATCAACAATTTTTACTTAAAAATCACTAAAAAATGAAACTTTTTCAAGGCGAATTTTTTTCGCTATTTTAATTTTAAAAAATTTATATTAAAGATGATATTTGCAGGCATCGGCAACACGATGTCGTGCCTGGGCGGCATCATCTCGCCCATGATCACGTCCAAGATCGTCGTCCAGGTACGGTAGCTGATTATTGTTTTATCGATTTTTCTCCGGAAATTTTTTTTTTTTTTTTTTTTCGCTTCCACAATCAAGGCGATTTTACAGTTGTCTTGAGACAACAACGCCTGGTGGTGTACACAGGTAAGGCCAGGTACAGCGAGGCCAGCGTGATCCCTTGTTGGCCAGACTTCTAGGGCACGTTTACCTTTCGTAACCGAGGTTACTACCAATTTGCCGACCCCTGGGGGATAGCAAGGCTTGGTCTGCCTCGGCGGGGGATTGAACTCGGTACCCTTCGAATGACCGCTGGCGCCTTACACCACTCGGCCATCCCGCCTCCGGAAATTGATTTACAAGATATAGGGAAAGCAATGAAAAAAACATTTGGGAAGCTTTTGAACGGAATAGCGCAGCAATTATGGTGTTATTTGTATCGTTCGAGAAACGGACTGCAATTTTTCATGTTTTATCCCTTGTAGAAGACGCAGACTATTATTGTAAGACGGCGATGGTGATCCGGTTACTTTCAAACTCGCCACTTTCATGTTTCCATCCCCATTTGCAGAAGACGCAGGGCGAGTGGCAGGTAGTGATGATGATCACGGCGGCCATCCTCGTTGCCGGATCCGTGCTCTTCTGCGTGCTCGCCAAGGGAGAGGTGAGTGGGGGGATTGGATGAGAGGAGGGGAGGAAGGGAAGTGACGTCATTAGAATCATTAATTTCCGGTAGCTTAGACGAAAACACTCTTCACCGCGAAAGATGTGTGGAAAAGGACGTCGTTCTGTTGGCTAACTTGAAAATTAGTGTACTTTTTTGGGTTTTGGTTACTTGTCAGATCCGGGCTTCACGATATTCATAAGTGCCCTAGGCCCTTGCGTAATTGATAATTTTCGGGTTCCTATGCTACACAATGTTATCTCGCCCTAATTCGTAGGTGGAGCTGTGGTGTAGGCTTTACGGACTGTGTAATTCACACTCAGATCAGAGTTTCACGAAATTCATAAGGGCGGCTAGGACCATGCAAACTTTACTAACACCTTCTTGACTTGTCTTTTTAATTAGTAGACAGTTTTTTCGCCCATTCGAACATGGAGCCGTGGACTTGATTGACCGTTCATAAGGGCTTTACGGACAACCTCCTTTAATTCTCATCATTCTGTTCAATAATATTCCAATTCTCCCAGGTGGAGCCGTGGGCGCGCAATTCCGAGGACGCTGGCGAGGAGATGGCAGAGATGCAGCCTCTGAGAAGCGGAAAGGAGGACGAGGGCAAGCAGTAAATGCCATCCTAAGCCCCGCCGCTCACTTATCGATTAACCACCTACCGTAACCCCCCAACCAACTTATCGATTGATCGCTTACCGTAACCCCATTGTTTTCTACCTATCTTGTCCCACACGCCCAGCGTCCCGCAGTCCCTCCTACTATGTATCGAGTGACCCCAATTAATCACCATCACAACTCATATTATCTCCAAGCATAACAGTTGTTGTTTAACCGTGCTACCGTATTCAATCAATATATATCGAACAGCATATACCGTATGACCCCGATTCTTCCCTTCCCATTCTAGGCGTATTGAGTTTCGACCACAAAGAGCTTGCAGCAACCAACCCCGTCTTTGACCGCGCCGATCGAAAGTTCAAAGATCAAAGATCAATTGACTAGATGGCCTTTCTTTCCCCACCACCCGTTGTGTCTTCCGTTTCATGAGCCCCCTTTGTTGTGACGATGCGTAGAGATAGTCGAAGAAAGCTTTCGCCCCTCCCCAGTCCCCCTCGTCCAGTTTTATGTTGATCTGTTTGATTCTGCCGTAGTTCGACCACTTTACAGTATTCACATCTGTTTCCAGTTCCGTTTGAGTTGTTTTTTTTTGAAGCGAAAAATATTGTCGAATAAAGATGTGTGACAAGCGAGGGATTGTAATGGGGAGCAAAATTGGGTGAATTCAGTTAGCTTTCCGTCGTGAATAATCATGGCAGAAAAAGTAACACATTCGACAGTAATGGAACTTGTTTATCATGGAGACATGGTCTCTATCACTCCTTCTGACTGTCCCTTTCCTTCTTTTTGCCCATTTTCTTGCACCAGCGAATGGGACCTGAAAAGGAATGGTACCTGATCAAAGATCAAGTAGCAGCAACCGACCAGCAAAGACGACTTGAGTCCATTTGGGCAGGGGCCGGGTCTCGTAATAGCATCCAAAGTAGGCGAATAGGAAGGAGAATAGAGCGTAGCAGATGGAGAAGAAATTGATGCGTAGCTGCAATGGATACGGTAGGGTGGGGATATGGTAGATAGCCGACACACCATCATCTCTTGGATGGTGAACGTGCACCTCATGATAGCATCCTTCTTCCTCATTGGTAACTGAAAGGGGAGATTACGGTAGAGTACTGTAGGTATACGATATCACTCACCGAGCAGAAAGTGCCGCGGCACGCGATTATGTACTCGGTCGGAAGTGTAGTGTTACTGTAATAGAGGTCAGTAATCGATCGGCTGACTACTGTATCAAAAAGTCAGTTTTCGATCGGCAACCGTATATAAAAGTCAGTTATCGATTGGCTAGGGTATCAAAAAAGTCAGTTATCGATCGGGCTACCGTATCCACTTACTGCAAGCAGACTACGGAATTGTCCGAGGCCAGGTCCGCGTTTCGGATCATCTTGGCCGACCAGACCTCCGGGAAGGAGTTGGACAGCGCCCATTCTGGAATGATACGGTAGGTATCGATTGGGGCGGAGCTTTACGCAGAACGCGCTCGATAATTGCGCGGTTGCCACGTATCAACGTTTCTTCATTCACAGCCTCTGATCACTGAATCAGGGAGCAATGGAAAACGTGCGAACAACTGCTGCTTCGCCGCTCTCTCGCCCGTTTTCTGACCCGTCGCGACTAGCACGCGCGCTGCTTACGAGGCCTCTCAATTCCCTTGCTAATTCGGATTTCATCCCATATCTCAAGGTACGCTTGTGCTTCCGACCAGACTCGCTCTGTGTTAGAGATCTTGAACAGTTTTTGGGCAGCTCCTGGGGGTCATCCCGGGGGCAAAAATCTCTCTCTCGGAATTCGCTTGTTGTGTTTCAAGGCTTCGAAAACGCACATACTCTCCCAGCGCTGATCGGTGAGATGAATCGACAGATGATCACCCGTATTTCGAACAGTAGAGCACGATAAGTGGCCAAGAGGGGGCGGAGTCAAAAAAGGGACGTGGCCTTATTTCTCTTATTTCCTATATATCAATAGAGTACGGTAAAGGGTTAAAAAGGGGGCGGAGTCAGGGGGAAAAGGGGGCGTGGCCTCTCTCATACCTCCCGTTCTGCTTGTGAGCACGCGCAGACAGATCGTGGCGGGCATCTCCATGTCGAGCGCCATGTCGACGAGCGACGCCTCGCGGATATCGCAGCCGGCCGAGGCATCTGGATAGGGCAGGGTTAGGGTTAGGGTTAGGGTAGGGTTAGGGTTAGGGTTAGGGTTAGGGTAGGGTTAGGGTTAGGGTTAGGGTAGGGATACGGTATCTAGGGAAGTTGAAATGGAGATACGGTATCGACGTTAATCAATACCGTAACCTCGACTGGCACTTCAGATTGGGGGTACGGTAGTCCGGGGATACTGTAACTTACATATCCCAAGAAGAGCAACGACTAGCGACCGCATAGGCGAAGTGAGATGAGGGCGAGTGAGGGGAAATCGAAAATCGAATTTTTTCAAACTAAAAATTAATTGATTCAGTCAAATTCAATGAAACTATTTTGTCACTAATGGCAATGCAAATGTATCTTTACTCTTCGTTTCCTTCTCTTCCTCCTCTCATTCATCCACTCGGTCGCCCACTCGTGCGCGGTTCTCTTCTCTCTCGGCTCTACTCGACTGTAAGCGACTCCCTCGACTACCGTACCCTCCGAGTACCGTACTCCTCGTTTTTCTGTACTTCTTACTGTGCCCGAAGGCTACAGTAACCCTCGGCTACGCTACCCCTAGCCTAAGCCGTGCCCCACGAATGTCGTTCTCGTCCCCTACCGTAACCACCCCTGATTGTACACCTACCGTATCCCAACTTTTTCAGTTATCAATCACAACGTACCGTACCTACCGATCTACCGTATCCCTCCTTTCAGTTGTCGATCTCACTCAGCAATGGCGGACGAACCGAGCATTCCGATGGATCAAGAAGAGGAGGACAATGAAGAGTACTTCTCGGCAAAGTGAGAGACTCCGCCCCTTTCTGACTCCGCCCACTCCACTCCTTGCAGGGAAAGTCCGGGTCGTAAGCTGAGCCAGGAGTGCCTCAAGTCATCCACTCCGACTCCGCAGAAATCGGAACGGTACGGTGACGGTGGCCCGGAATCCTCGCCCTCGAGCAGAAAGTCCACTTCGAGCGGCAAATCGGATCGACCCCAGGTATACGGTAGACAGTGGTAAACGTCGCCCGTCGAAATATCCATTGCGTGAGCCCCTAGTAATTGTCGACCTCTCAGTGGATCGTTAACTGGCTACCGTTCTCTAACTCTAGCGATAACTACCTTATACGGTAGAATGGATGAATCGACAACTGACTACCGTACTCTTCGAGAATCGATGTCATTACCGTACTCTTCAGTTCTTCTCGGATGAAGCTGCGATGCAAGGCTCTGAGAATTCATCAACGAAGAAGAGCGAGAAAGTGCGACGACTCAAGGATAAGTGAGAAATTTGAATTATTTGAATTCCCGCCAGGAAATCCAAAAAAATGCCCATTCTGTGCAGGAAATGCTGGGACATGAGGGAATACAAGAAGGAGGAACTCGATGGACCTGTGAAACCAAAGAAGAAGAAGAAGAAAAAGAGCAAAAACAAGAAGAAAGAAGAAGTTGTGGAAAAGTCGAAGACTGATGAGGAGGTTGAAGATCAAAGATCAGTCAGAGATCAAACGTTCATTTCAGAGTGGTGAGGAAAAGGAGGATCCGTCGTCGCCGATTCCGGTAAGTGGTGAGGACGATGGGAAACGTCGCCCGTCGAAATATCCATTGTGTGAGCCACCAGTAATCGTCGCCCACTCAGCAATCCGAGGCCGAAACTCCGCAGCCTCGACCGTTCTTCCAATCGCAGAAGCTGATTCTACAGTACTGATTGATCTTTGATCTTTGATCTATGGTCTATTCAGGGTCAAATCGGACAAGCCAATCGCTCCCAAGTGCAAGTTCAGAGTGCTTCGATTCGCCAAGACGCAAGAGGTTGTCGAGGTACGGTAGAATACGGTAGATAATCGATAAGTGACTTATTTGCAGTACGATTCCCAGGGAGAGCAACATCTACTCGACCACTACAACGAACGAGCAATTAGCAATCCATGGAGACGGTACGTGGTGTGGTGTGGGAAACGTCGCCTTGTAAAAAAATTGACAAGAATGCAGATTGGTAATCGTCGATCACACTTCAGGTGGGGCGCCCATCGTGCACTGTGTGATCAGGGCGGCTACCTCGTGGACAAGAACAAGAAGCTCGTCGAGATCAAGGTGTGGTGTGGTGGATTGGGAAACGTCGCCCTGTCGAAAAATGGGCGAGACATTGAACTAGTATTAATCGACCACACCACCACCAATGCACTTCAGCGCGGATCCGATCCTCCGAAGTGCCCGCCGAATCCGCGCCAAGTGACGTTGAACAAGAACTGCGAGGCGCCCGATAGCCAGACGATGATGGGTAAGTGGTGGTGTACTCACTGGGAAACGTCGCCTGTCGAAATTTCGACAGCATGAGCAATTAGTAATCGTCGTCCTCCTTGCAGGCACTCTGCGTGTGGAAGTGGGACCGGCAGAGGACGAGGTGCATCGGATCGGGAGACTGATGGAGGATTACGTGCTGAAGAATGGCGGATTCGTGCCCCCGCCAATGACGAGAAAGGGTGCGTGGTGTGGCGAGTGGGAAACGTCGCCTGTCGAAAAATCGACAAGGGAACATATTGTGGTAATCGTCACTCTTCAGAGATGCAGGCGAGGCCGACGACGAAGGGACAGCCGATTGTGGTCGTGCAGACTAAGGGAGTTCGTAATTACCGTAGTCTGGCGCCAATTCAAATGATTGATTTCAGGGTGTGATGAGGGAATCGAGTGCTGTGAGAAAGGGAAAGAAATCGGTAGGGTTATTTTATTTTTAAACGTGATTAAGAAATATATTTAGAAGCCAGCGAAAACGCCGAAGAAGTCGTCTGGGTCGGACAGTCGATCGGGAGAGGAATCGGAAGAAAACACGTTGGATTGATCTTTGATCTTTGGTCTCTGATCTTTGATCTTTGAGTGAGGAAGGCGATAGCACGGCCGAGAAGGTGAAGAAGCCTCGGGAGCCTCAGCCTCCATCCAATCCTCCGCCTGCTCCGCCTCAGCCAATGGAAAATTCGAGAAAGGGAGGAGGAATTGGCGGATTCCTGAAGTTGGTTCACTCGTTTCTTCAAATCAAGAGGTATACTTGTTCAGACGCAAGAAGGACCAATTCCAACAGAAGAGCAAGAGCAAGGCCAAAAACAACAAGGGAAGCGTCAGATAGGAAAGTCAGTTATCGATGAATCGAGATTACAGTGGAATTGATTCTTTCAGTTCCATCCCAACAGGATCGATGACTGAAGATTATTCGATCCTTTCTCAACTACTCACAGACTTGTAGATAAAATGTGAATAATCGCATGAGCTTGTTGCAATCGCAGCACAGATCAAAGAACATTTAATTGATTACAATGATTATGGGTGATTATTTCTTGACATTTCCACACTTATTTTGTTTTCATCTTACAATCAGATGAAAAAGGCACAGTTTTTTTTGGATTCTCGATCATATCAAAGAACTTCGATGATGGAAAAAAGATGGATTAAAATGGTCCATAATGGTCCATAATGGACCATTCTCGTGGAGAATGGACTCGGTGTACGATACTTCATCGGACTGTTGCATCTACCTGGCGTCTTTTTTCAGACAGTTATGAAGTGAATGAAGAGAAGTCAATGAATAACACATTTTGAATCACATTTTTTAATAAAATACGATTAGATATCGTGCGTTTCAAATGCTCAGCAAACTCAATGTGCTGGTTAGCGTGTTGATTGTCTGGAAGAGAGAGGAAGGGAAGAGGTAGGGAGGAGGAGAGCAGGTAGATCACTCGCCTCCTCCCGGCCTCTTCCTAACTCCGCCCCTCGAACGGTAGTCAACGGTCAACTACGAGTGGAACGGAAAATAATTTCATGATAACGATAAACGAGTCTCTTTACCAAGTTCACAAAGAGCGTCAGTTCGCGATTCGTGGTGGATGTACAGTACGAGAAGACAGAATGCACGCGACGCACTATGCTAGAAGGGTCAGAATTTCCGTTTTCAAATCTTCTAGGACAATTGCGATCCCGTGATAGGTGACGGGCAAAGTTCAACCAGGTTATGGGTGAACCGGCTCGCTGTACGGTATGTATTATTGATTTTTCCAAAAAAAAATAAAAAAATTGTCCATCATGCTCTGATCTGTAGTAATCGCTTTCCTGGATATTTATGGATAGAATTGTCATGGAAAACGTCAGCTCCTCTATGATTCATTTTTTTGGGCTATTTACAAAAAAATTCAAAAAATTCCAGAATGCTGAGGCCTCTCCGGCCTCTCCTCAGGGTCTCACGCGAGATGGACGAAACTTGGCGGCTGAAGTAAAGGTATTCATTTTTTTTCAATTATTTACCCAGGATTAGTGGATCATTGACCAAGTTTGCTGAAGAACTGGATGATTTGAAACTAATTAGAAAAAAGTTTCCTTGATTGCAGGCGAATCCCGAGTACAAGAAGCTGGTTGACAAGTGCGCAGCGAGATGGGTTAGTTGCATAAGCGAATTCAAATTTTCATAGAAATATCTGCATTTTTCTCCTAGCTCATGTGAATATTGACGAATCAATGAAGAACCTACTAATATCCCTCATTCACCGATTGCAGAATAAACCGTACAAGAGATTGCCGATAAATAAGCAAGATACGACCATGAAGAGTGATGAAGATGTGAGATTTTTAACACGTAAATTCGTGAAGCGGCCCAATTTTTTTCGGGCATAGATAAATGATCTTCGTTACAGTTCCAGCAAGTGATCGCATCGTCAGCTCGCAAGATGGGCGGCGCCTTGGGTGAATTTGTGCGTTTCTCTTCATTTGCTCTTCACTTGCTCTTCATTGACCGCGCTATCTCTCGTGTCTCAATCTGAAGTTGCCAAACGATGCTCATGCTTCGAAAAAAGGCGTCGTTCAGAGGTAGAAGTGGAGAAATAGCGAGAGAGCGCGTGAAAGTGAGAGAGCAAAGCGGGTGTCTCGGCGCGATCTTTGAAGAATTTTGTCATTCAGTTGCTCATCCATCCCGACAAGAAAGCCAAAGCTGAAGCGTCTTGGGAACAGCGGACACTGACCAATTTGAAGAAGTTCGACAAAGCTTCGGTGAGTAGAGCTGTGATTATGAAGAGTGTGTCGCTCACGCATTGACGAGACAAATTCTTCAATTCAACACGTCTTTGTGGGCCAGCCTCTCTCGTTTCTTTGACTGGCGACAGATTAGGCAAAATGAAGAGACAAATTCATTAGATCTGCACTCTTTTGTGGGCCAACCACTTTCCCGTGAATTTGATAAATAAATAATTTACAGTACGAAGCGTGCCGCGTCCGCTGCGATGACATGGATTTTGTGAGCAATTTTTCTTTATTTAATTAATTAATTAAAATTAATTTAATTAATGACTTAATTTATAATCATAATGCTCAGGTCGAGCTCAACCTCCGCGTGCAGTACGGCGATGCCGAGTTTGAGAGGTAAACTCGCATCTTTTCGCGTTCTTTGAATGCATCAGCTTCGTTCAGGCTCTTTCCCAATCGGTACATCAACCACGAAGAGTCGACGTCCGAGGGAACCGCCAATCATAAGGTGCACCACGACTTTCGAAATATTCTCTCCTTAAAATCGCCTAAATCGTACACTTTTCCACTGAAAGGATGCAACGTGATGGATCACGAACCTTTCTCACTTTCCCCAAATGTTCATTCCGATTAAATTCTCGTCATTACAGCGCACACAGTACTGCATCCGGCGGAGGACGATCGAGAACCGGTGAGCAGTTTACGGATCTATCTAGAACCGGCAAATATTTTACGGACCTAGAACCGGTGAGTAGTTTACGGATCTGAAACCGGCAACACTAATGCTGCGAAACTCGTCGCAAATTGCAATGCTTGCATCGCATTATGTCGAAAAGGACTGCATTTTACACAGCGAAACATCAATGCCTTTAGGTGGAACCTGTCCAACAAACGCGCACGCATGCCCCTTCTGTACATCGAGGATTGGACGGACGGAGAAGAGGATGATAAGACGCTGAGTCTGCTTGAGGTGTGACACTTTCCTTGTTTTTTTTTGTAACGGGCATGGTAAAACGGAAAGAATCATGAGTGTAGAAAAGGAATGCCCATCGATGCAGTCGAATCGGTTGGTTGGGTGAGTGCAAAAAAGTGGGCGGAGCTTTCCCTAACCCATCTCTCCATTCCAGTTCATCAACTACCTCGTCAAGACGGAGTACCTCGAGGGCGTGCTCACACAATTCAACAAGCTGGGAGCGAGCGTGTGAGACATTTCTATGCTTTTCCCCGGAAAATGCATCATCTTGCCAAATTTCTGATCTGATGTCAGCTGTGAGAATAGGAAAAATTCGCCGATTTGTGATTTTATTTACAAAGTAACATCATAATCGATAGAAGTCTTGGATAGATTACGGTGGAGACCCATAGTCTTGTTGACGATTCGGTTTGGAGGTTGGGGCTTCTTCGAGGGGAAGCAGCAGCAGGTTGGTAGCAGCAGTTTTCATTCATCATTATTGCAGGTGTCGTGGGGAGAAGTGCGCGGGCAAGAATTGCGCGCCGTCGCAGTGCTCGTGTCGGGAAGTGAGCACTCTTTTGTTCCCGTTTTTTCTGACATTTTAACTTTTTTTTAGGGACCCTATTCTCGCAGAGTATTCCCTCCCTATCATTCTTGTTTCCTACTCCCTTCACATTCAGAACAGTACCATCCCGTACGAAAAACATAAAGTTCCAATCTTTTTTTTGACATTTCGACCATTTTTACACGCTCATCGATTGAAGCGACCAATGCTCGATGAAGTTTCCACTATGACGTAAAGAATAACGCTAATTGTAAATACTTGCAGTCGACCGGCAACAGCGGAGGAAATATGCTAGCCTACGGACCGGACGCCGAGGTTCGTGTGATTTTCATTATAAATGGTGGGGATCGAACCAGCGAGCATTTCGGACCGAAAAGCGAAAGAAAAAAACGCCATTTTCATTCAATTAATTCATGTTGCACCGACTCATGTTCAGTAGGACTAAATAGATGAAGAATCCGTCTCTTCATTTCTCGTAGTCTCTCTCGTCACTCCGACCAACGAGAGATTGCGTGGAATGAAGAGACGGGCAGTCTGACAGCTTCTAATCATTCAGGCCGATCTGAAATTCGAGTGCATCTCTGAGTGCGAATGCGACGAGGCGACGTGCGAGAATAGGAAAGTGCAGGTAAAAGATTAGATTGGAGTTTTTTTTCTATCGGTTGGAAAAAAACCCCATGCACTAGATGATTTTGAAAGGCTATGTTTTTCCGAGGGTGACCGAAACCAGATGCGAACCAGATCGCTGCAACAATAACGCCCCAATCAGTGCGCGCTTGTTTTGCCCCAACGTCTCTTCAATTACAAAAGAGATTCGGGAGTAGATTTTTTAAATAAATGAAACACTGCGAAAATGTGACGAATGTTCAGAGAGGTCGTCAGATTCTCCTGTGCGTGTTTCGCGAGCCGGGCAAGGACTGGGGAGTGCGGACCATTTGTGAGATCGGCCCGAAGACTTTCGTCACTGAGTACTGCGGAGAGGTGAGGTGTTGTTGTTGTTGTTGTTGTTGTTGTTGTTGTTGTTGTTGTTGTTGTTGTTGTTGTTGTTGTTGTTGTTGCTGTTGCTGTTATTGTTGTAACCACAGGCCTTTTCAGGCGAGCGAAACCGGCAAAATCGGCGACAAGGCGCGCTACGACTTCTCAATGCGGTAAATTTCACTGTTGTTGAAGCAATTTTGCTATGTTCCTATTCTGGAGCGCGCGGCATCGAGTAACTCATAAGTAGCGCGCAAGATTGATTCCTACTTGGAACAACGCACCATAGTGTCCATAACTATTATTGTTTGCTGCAGGCACCCTATGCGGCAGTGCGACGTAAAGGAGAACCTTATGGACGAGTTCGTCGTGTCTGCAGCGGAGAAGGTGAGGAAACAGGGAATCATTTAGAGGGAGACTAGGGGCGTGGCCTGTGCTGGCAAGGGAAACATAAACCACGATGCTTTCGCTGTATTCGACGATTGTGAATCGAAAACAATATACGAATATCTGACATTTAGGGCAACGAGTCCCGCTACTTCAACCACTCGTGCGACCCGAACATGGAATCGTGCTGCGTCGTCATCGAGAGGTAGCGAACATTTTGTATTTCGGCACTACAGAGAAATACATTTATTGAATCAAGCTTTGAATACGACATAGCGTGCATTCGAACCATTTCCTGAAGAACCATTTCTATAGAAGAGAGAAAGACAAGGGAAAAAAATAATTTGTAGATACGGCGTCTTCTTCCATCACATCGCCTTCTTTACTGGCAATGAGGGGATTCCTGCAGGTACTGAATTATTTCTACACGGGTGTTCAGATCACTATTTTTCATTATACCATGAAGAATAAGTTTCTTCATTCCACTCCATCACATGATACACATACGATTTGAACAGTCACATTTAGCATTATGGATCATGCCTAATGAAACATTGACAGAGGATAAATCATAAATTGGGTAAGATATCTTCGAAAATATTCCTTTTCTTCAGGGGCCGAACTCACATTCGACTATTTCCCGGACAAATTGAGGGGTGATCGATCGACCAAGCACATGTTCCATCCGTGCAAGTACGTTATTTCTTTAGTTTAGGGACATAAGCAAAGCCCCTTTTTTGGCTGACCTTTTTTTAAAGTAAATTTTCTTCTACAGATGCGGCACCGCCAAGTGCCGATTCCTCAAGCGGGCTAAGTGAGATTTTATTTGCAGATTTTAGGTTTCAGCACAATACTTTTCATCCAAATTTTTGAAGATTTGAGGACACATTTTTCATTTGGGAGAGTCGTTTCATTCTGATCTGATCATGGCCATTTCAGGGCTAACGGAATCTCAAGTATTGACAGCGATCGACTCATGGAGGACCGGTTGAGGTGGGCTGAACGATTTTCGAAAATGGAGTAGTAGCAGATAATTTGATAATTTCCTTTTGAATCTAACGAGTGTAGATGTTCACTTGCCTAACAGTGATCTCCATTAGGACGCTTGTGCCTTGATTGACGAGATAACATCATTTTTTTACATTTTACCTTGCAGGAATATGCCGAAGCGACCGCAGTCGCTGTCGAGGATGGCCACTTTGTTCGGCTTCATGTCGGTTCGTTTTTTTTTGTCTCTTCTCGGAAAAGTAATTCTAGAAGTGAACATTTCTGCAAAGGAAATTAGAAACAACTGGAATGCGAAGTTGCTAATAGATAGTCTCATTGTCAGTGAAAACTGGACGATACGAAATCTTTTTATGACTGTTTTTAAACAGCGCATTTTTGCAGGTGCGCGAAATCGCTTCCGAGGCTGGTGGCGATGAGGGTCGAGTGATGCCGCGGATATTCCGTCGTGACTTCACCTCCTCGGCCGAGGATGACGTGAGCGAAGAGGAGGAATCTGAAGAGGAATCGGACGATGAATGGGTATTTGATCTGTTTTCTTGATGTTGTTAGATCTATGTATTAAAATCAAACATGGTTTATGATACGAAAAGATAAGAGAAACTGCTAGGAAGAGACTAGATAACAAAAGACTTCCTAAAGAAATGCGGTTGGATGTTTCGGTCGTTTAATCATATGTTTAATCATTCCTTGATACTGTGGCCCGATGGATCAGATCACATATCTACTCGAGTTGATTACATTAGATAATTATAGTAGGCGTGACTGAATTTTTTTGAGCGACGAGGTGAAATCATTTGTGATTAATTTGTTTACAACAGCTCGACATTTCAAGTAGGAAGATAGTTGTGAGGAAATTCGGTGGATAATGATCACTCTTGTAGAAATCTGAAATTTTGTGAACCGATTTATTTAAATTCTCGATCAATCGTCAAATACATTGGCAGGTTGGCCCGGCGCTGAAGTCGGCCCCATACCGGAAGTTTCCCGACACGAAATACTGCAAGGGAGGAATCTGGAAGGAGAACGACCCGAGGGTAAGGACTCCTTACTAACTAAGGACTAAGGAGAGACTAAGGAGAGACCGTACTAAGAAGAGATTATAGATACCATGAACACACGGGGTATCGGCGAACTGTGGTATGGAATAGCTTATCTTATTTGCGAGTGACATCTTCTGCAGAGTTTCGGGGGTGTAATACAGTACCTCAATACTGTGAAATTGAAGCAATGCATTCGCATTGCACCTGTGCGAAAAAGACACGCCCATTCTTGCCGCATTTCCAGTCTTTTCTCTCCGGTCCCGGGTTGTAAGTAATTCTCACTTGGAAATATTGTTGTGGACTGACAAAGTCGTAGACTTATTTTCGTCCAACTATATTGCATTTGCAGGCGGTGGCTTACAACAGGACATCAACAGGAGGGAAGGCGCCGCGTAAAGTGAGGCCCCCGTCCAGCTCAGAGGAGGAATCGGAGGACTACTCGTCCGATGTACGCTATTTATTGTTCCGTGCGTAACGAAATTCCGCATTAAGTGGGCGGAGCTTAGGGAAAAACAGATTTCTGATCAGCTGAGATCGGAAGACTACTCTTTCGATGTTTGTTTGAATTTTTCCCATCATGAGATCCAGAAAGTGGGCTGTGAGCTTGAGAGCAATATGTCTGGTTCGTCTCGAGAGGAGTCTGTTCCTAGGAGGATTCTGAGGACATTTTAGTTGTTATCCAATTTCCAATTTCGAATCGTGCGTTTTATTTTGATACATTTATCGGGGCATCCGCCTGCACAAGCCTGACAATACAGGAAACGATTAGAAGACAAAGATTTCCGTCAAATTTGCGAATTGACAGGTAGGAATAACAAGCGGAACGCAATAATACGCGGAACGATTAAACATTTTACGATATTTCTTCGCAGGAGCAGCACGTCGTGTACGGCGTCAAGTATCCGCTGCTTCCGCAAGCGATGCGCAAGTCGGCCCCCATTCCACACTCCACGGGAGGAGGCAAGGCGCCCAGGAGGGTGCCCCCGACGGTGAGTATGCACCTCCACAAGTAATGAAATAGATTATGAATTATGAATTATGAATTTGTCGCTTTCTGGGCGCTGATCAAGATGGGGTGTCAGAAGGCCGTTCTTCTTTCAAGATAGTCATTTTGAGGGGTCTCAGGCCAGTGGATTAGATAGGCGTGCACAAATGTTCTCATCTCTCAGTTAGTGCATGATCATTCGCGAGTCAGGGACGCTGAACCTTTCATTAATCTATTTCTGCATTGGCTTGAAATGAGAAAGTGAGTGCAGAGAGTACCAGGCCGTACCTGTGTGCACCACCAAGTGTGTGGTCATCCTCTGACGACTGTAAAATCGCTTTGAGTATCACATTTTTACAAGAAGTTATTTATCGTTCCACGCGTAACGAATTCAAATATTAAGAAATTAAGAAAAAGAAGTGAAAAGAAGCAGAAAACACAAAACAATGGTAAGCTTCGCCCACTTTTGCATCGCGTTTTTTTTTGGAATCTGTAACGCGCGGAATATTTTAAAAATGTGATATGGAAGCCACCTTTCTTTGCCTCACCAGAGGGCGTCGTTCAGGGCATCGTCGCTCAATCTCCCGTCAAACAAATGGCCACTAAGCAGGTGCTCGCCACGAAGACGCCAGCCAAGACCGTTCCCATCTTCCCCAAGCACTTCACCGAGGCGTCGGTACGTTTGCCGGCTCCGGCTCTTGATTTCCTGCTCCGGTTCTGGTCAGGTGCAGAGTTATGGATTTTAGCTGATATATACTAGGGCTGCAAATAATGAAGAATCCATCTCTTCTTTCTGCGAGTGTCACTGTAATCATGACGAATGAAGAGACAATTTACTCAGCCGAATAAATCCTGAACCCCAGAGAAAGAATTAACTTTAATGAGAAACCGTATGATTCAGGGCGGAATCAAGCGAGTTGCGAGAAAGGGCGCGGCGGGCACTTACGAAGACTATTCCGACGACGAAACGGAGACGGATGAGGAGACCACGGATGTGAGCGAGGTAAGGGAAGACAATAAAATTGCTTCTCTGTCCCCGTGAAATTAAACCGCGGGAGTAAACCAGTGATAAACTGGCAGTGGGGTGTACAAGAATATCGTAAAATATTAAAGGAGGAGTGACAGGAAAGAATGTTAGAGACTCTCACAACGAAATGCCGGCCATGGGAAGCGACCGTAGTTAGCAGTTGGCACTTTGCCAAGACCCTATTCCTTTCTCCCGTCCTCTGATAGGGAGAGGGAGGAAGGCGATCGATGGGAAGAGACAAGGGGAGACTGGGGTAGATCAGTGCGCAGTCCCTTCCCAGTGAAATCAACAGTTCAAAATCCCCGCCCTTTCCTGCCATGAGGGAAGCTTTGGCACAAGGCCAACTCGCTGTATCTCGGTTCAGAGATGAGATACAAATATGGGGACTTCAGAATTCTGATATGGCTGTCGATAGCTACAGCACTACGTTGTCAACTTAGTGACTCAAACTTTCATGTTACTCCTCCTTTAAACCGTTCCGCGTTTTTCTGATTCCTATCGTTCATTCCAAAATTTTACTGGAGGGTCTCTGGCCCTAGTTTAATCGGTTCCTAGAGGCACTGGTAGCACTTACTCAGAAAATTAGAATTTTTGAACTAATCAATAATGAGCTAGCGAATAAAACGTTCCGTATTATGTGCTAAACACCGTAGTGTCTCCGCTAAGCATTTGAATGTTACGATAACTTCGAAGAGGAGATAACGTATGAGGATGAGTCTGAGTAAGACCATTGAGTAGAGGTCCATACTTTCATCTTTCTTATCTTTCTTATCAGTCTCCTCCCAGCAGTATCTCTACTTATTTTCATTTCCAAAAACATGTTTCTTTGGTAATTTCATGTTTGTCAAAATACGATCGAACGAATGATATTTAGTTGAGTATTCTCAGAGCAGTCATTTTTTTCTCGATCGATTCTCTGCGACTGAAAGTGGGCGGAGCATGCCGCTACAGATTAAACTGTGATTCTCATTGCAGGACCATCCTCATATGGCAATGATCGCCTGACGTGATAAAGATTGATTGATTGATTGCAGGACGACTTCCGTCAATACGCATGCAAGGCGGCGCGGAAGACGGTGCCGATGCTAGCAAGCAAGGCAGCAAGGAAATCTGTCCCAATGCAACTAGCCACCAAGGCAGCTCGCAAGTCAGCAAAGGTAACGAAACAACTAGTCGTTTACTGGGGAAATGAACAGCCTTCTTCACAAGAGACAGTGCGGAATGAGGAGAGCGATGGTTGATTTCCATAATAAACGACTAGTTGTTTCGTTACGATTGAAAGTCTAATGGTGATCAATATACACAGCAATTTCATTAGATATTGTATATCAACGGATTATTGAAGCAACCCGGTGCTTCAGCATACCGGATGGGTATTCTACCGCTGATTTGTGTCGAAACGCGAAAAAAACAAAGACATCATCGTCTATCAATAAAATCTTGATCAATGGCTTTCCAGTAAGCATAGAGGAAGACGCTTTCTGAACTTCGAGAGAGGAGGACAGTTGCTGACCCCTAATCGTCGCGGCTCCTCTATATTTCTGCAATTGGTATTTCTTCCTCATCAGTTCCTGTTTTGCACTCTTAACTGGTCTCTTGTAGTGCCGGCTACGCCCCGTATCCGCCGTATTGATTCTTTAAATTCTAGAAAATTATTGTTTTGTCTGTGCCTAGCTTGTCTTTCGTGATCTCTTCAATTTGTCGTCTAGATATTTCGTCTACTAATTATTCAAAGTGATTCTCCCGAGCGGATGTCCAATTGGTATTATTTATTACACATGCTGGATGAAGAATCTGCCTCTTCACTCTTCTAGCTCTTAAACCGGTCAAACACGCGTGAAGAGATAAATTCTTCAATCTGGCAGTCCTAAACATTGCATAGATAAGTAATATTCCATGCTATCGATAGCACCTGAAGTCCACATCCCATATATTCTTAATCCTTTCAATCCTGATGACTCTTCGTTGCCTCAATAATACTAGTTCATTTAGGCTTACTCCTTTCAATTATTACTTACTTTTTGACTTCCTATTTATATCACATTTTCTAATCGAAGTGTCCTTATTGTTAAATGGTGTTCACTAAGAGTATTCGTTTTTATTCACGATTGTGATTCGGCCTTTTTGCTCTATAACTGTCATTGTTGCGATGAAATAGATCGAAAGACCGTGGATGCAGGATTACATCAGAAAACAAAACGAAAATGTACAGAAAAAAAAGAATGCATCACCGTATGCTTGACACTTTCAGCCGCTCTTCTACTCGTGGACGGAGATAAAAGTTCAGTTGATTAGAACACACTGTAAGTCAAATATGAAATTGTCTTTACTCAAACTGGCATTACAAGAGATCAAACAGTAAACATCGAGCCGAAAACGCATGATATTCGCATAAACAAGGTGAGAAAATAGCAATACCCTTCGAACAACACCAGTCGATACCGTAACCTACGCCGGCTACAGTATTATGTACAAATAAACGAATGGGCGATACAAATCGATCAAGAAAATTATGTTTAGGCTGATCAAGGCAAAATAATATAAAGCAGGCGGATCAAAATGAAGCGATTTATCGATAGATATCAAGCGGGGGGGGGGGGGGGATTATCGATTGATACAATTATAGGAGATCGAAATTTGAGCCAATTATCGAACAATATCAATCGGGCAGGTAAGAATGGGACGAATTATCAACCGATGACAAGCGGATAGGCCAAAACAGGATGAAATTATCGATCGATATCAAGGGGTAGATCAAACAGGGATTATCGATGGCCTTAGGTGACGGGCTGGCTCTCGAACCAGTCGCGCAGTCCGTTCTTCTGGATGCCCGCCCGCACGGCCGTCAGCAGGTCCGGCAAGTAGCAGTTCAGACGGATCTGTCTGAAAAAGGGGGGAGCAAATAGCGTGATGAAATGGGAAAACTTTTGTGGTCGTTACACTGCGACCTACGTCACTACCCACAGTCTATATCACGGGTCTCCTGTAAAAACGTAGGAGAATGAGAGCCTTTAGCGACAGGAAAAAATAATTTTTCTCCGATTTTGTTGAAACTTGGTATACTGGTTGGGGTGAGGGTCTGGAAAACGTTGATCCACTTTGTTCGGCGAAATTTGCATATTATGCAAATTTTGGACCTCAGATTTTGAGAGGCTGTATCTTGCTCTGTTTTTGAGCTATTAAGTTCTAACCGGTGCAGATCGATCGGTAATCAGCCTATTTACATATTACTCAATTGTGATCACATGCTAAAATGCGATCTTCCATGTGTAATTCCTGGAAAAATGAATTTTCGAGTACATTATGCAAATTTTCTCGAAATTTTTGTTCAGTGATCACGAATTTTATTTTTGGGATCGATTCCCCATACCCGAATCTACATGACCTAATATTTCATTTGTCCCAACTCGTGTCGCGCGATACTGCTACTGTACAGGAGATCTGGACTTGCATTATTTTCGCTAAAATCACGTTTTTCATATCTCAATAACGGCTGTATTTGAGCACTCGGACTACTAGACCTTTCTTATAGAGCTAGCTGAGATGATCGATAAATGTGTTTAAATTTTTGAATTTACATAAGTTTGAACCGAGGAACACTCAAAAACGTGATTTTAGCGAAAATAATGCAAAGTTCAGGGCTCTCCTGTACAGTAGCAGTATCGCGCGACACGAGTTGGGACTAATGAAATATTAGGTCATGTAGATTCGGGTATGGGGAATCGATCCCAAAAATAAAATTCGTGATCACTGAACAAAAATTTCGAGAAAATTTGCATAATGTACTCGAAAATTCATTTTTCCAGGAATTACGCATAGAAGATCGCATTTTAGCATGTGATCACAATTGAGTAATATGTAAATAGGCTGATTACCGATCGATCTGCACCGGTTAGAACTTAATAGCTCAAAAACAGAGCAAGATACAGCCTCTCAAAGTCTGAGGTCCAAAATTTGCATAATATGCAAATTTCGTCGAACAAAGTGGATCAACGTTTTCCAGACCCTCACCCCAACCAGTATACCAAGTTTCAACGAAATCGGTGAAAAATTATTTTTTCCTGTCGAACGCCTTCCTACATTCTTACAGGAGACCCGTGATATGATATCAAATAGGCAAGCGAATTTCGAATAATGAGCAGTTTGTGAAACGTGAATCTCCCTTCTCTCGAAAAAATAAATGCTTGAAAAAAAACAGTTTTACCTGAACGAGTGGGCGTGCGTGTCGCCGACCGCCTTCAGCAGCTGCAGCTCGCACAGCGAGTCCAGCGCCTGAATAATATTAATTTAGAATAACAAAATATATTGCGAACCAAGGCTAATCGGCCCGTACAAAATTTCCTAATATTAGCGTTAAAAGTAAAGTAAAGTAAAGTACTGAGTCGGTTACTAACGCGTAACGCGTCGTCGACTACCCCACGTCTGAACTGCAACTGGGGCCTAACCCGTGAGAACAGTGGCCTGTTGCTAAAGACTAACCGGCATGTTGTGTGCACGCTGGCGGGGAATTTAGATCGTGTTTACTAGGCACTACCAACATTTCTTAACCCCCTTGGTTGGGTGGATCTGCAGGCGCGGGGGGTCGAACTCGTGACCTTTCGATTCGCATTCTGACACACAACCACTGCGCTACCCGGCCGGCCAGTTAATTTTAAAATATTACATGTTTTCCACTACCGCATTACACATTTCAATCACTTTGCCCTATGAGAGATGGTTGACACACGGAATCACACGGGCCGTTTGCGCACAGCTTTTGCTGGATCAATAAGTGATTTAGAATTGGATATTAAAACGGGATTATTAAATCTAGTGCGCACAGCGTGCCATTGAGGATCACCCCCTTGTTCTCCGCGGCGGATGTATTCTAATGAGGAGAGAGGGAGGGCGAGTCATTTTGAGCCGCGAGAGAGGGGAAAGCGGCGTGAAATGAAGGAAAATGATCTGATTTTCGGAACGTTTGCTCATGCTGCGCGCGAATGGAATCGAAATTGAAAAATCGTCGATCTTGGCACTATGGCCGAAGGGTTTGGGAAGCTTTCTGCACAGGTGCCATGCCAATAACTTCAACCTCCTCCGAGGAGTAGGACTTCGCGTAGGCAAAACGACCATTTTTGAAGGTTTTGACCTGATTTTCGGAACGATTGCTCATGCTGCGCGCGAATGGAATCGAAATTAAAAAATCGTCGATCTTGGCACTATGGCCGAAGGGTTTGGGAAGCTTTTTGCACAGGTGCCATGCCAATAACTTCAACCTCCTCCGAGGAGTAGGACTTCGCGTAGGCAAAACGACCATTTTCAGAAGTTTTCGAAAATTTTTTGAGACTGTTTCGAAATGCACAAGCATTGGTTGAAGTCAAAGGTAAATTTTGCACTAAACTATAATGATAAATGTCCGAAAAATGATGAAAAAATATAAATCAGATAAATAATGACATATGTTTCACTCGCAATCTAACACTCTTTCTTCTCATTTGTCTCCACCGACCGAGTCATTGACAGAATAGGGCGCAGAATGAGAGGGGTGGAAAGGATTAGTGAGCGAGAGAAGAGAAATGGCCATCCGCCACGCAAATGAGGTTTTCGATCCACTCTGGCACGCTGTGGTGCGGGAACCCTTTCATACATGGCTGAAGCAGAAATACACATGGTGTATCGGGATTTTGATAATTCGTTCTAGAATCCAACCTGATGAAGTATCGTTAACTCAAGTTCATCCGTCCTTTTACTATCACCTGCAAGCCTAATCTCCCTGGTTCTACAACACAAGATCGCCGAAATTCTCTTGATTAATTAATTAACTAATTACAAATAATTAATACCCATCACCCAACCATCACTTCCCCTCCCCCAACCGATTTGACCACATCGACGGACCTCCCGTTTCTATGCTCACCCATTATTTCGATTGTCTCATGGTTCTATTACCGTAACGGAACAAACATTGAATGGAATTGGATATTAACTAGCCTTGAACGTCTGTAGCTCCGCGTCGGGCGCCATGCGCTTGTCCACACTGTTGCACTGGTGCATGAAGTCTGGCAAAGAATATTTGAGATATCAAAGGCTACCATCAGCTTGCTCGGCAGCGACTAGAGCAATCACCCAGAACAAAACTATTCTGAGGTCTGGTAATTAGCATTATTAATATAATTAAATCTTCAATAAGTTAGTAAGTAGTTTCAAATTCAGACGGATTGTTGTACTTTTTTTGTGTACAGCGTCAGGCATGGCAGAATTACTCTCGTCAGATCTGCCAATAAATCAGAAATTACTGGGACACAAATGCACCATGCGCTTGTCCATGCTGTTGCACTGGTGCATGAAGTCTGGCAATTAGCAAAATTTTAATTTTGAACTTATTGCCAGTTTAATTTTTTGCATACGATCGCGGCGGAGTGGCATTATTCACGCAAGATCTAGCAACATATTAAAATCACTTGGGGCACCGATGCGCCTTGTGCTTCTCGAAGTAATCACGACAAAATATCAACAGCTGCCGTACAAATAGCCATCACTAATGGATCTGTGATTCACACCAATCGATCGATAACTACCATCTCCAATGCATCCATGATTACCTACATTTAAGGCGTTCACTCACCAATCGATAACTACCGTATCTCAAAAAGTACCGTACCTACGGCGATCTTTCCGTACGCGAACGTGCCGGCGGGGTTGCAGCGGAGGCGGCGCGCCGCCGCGACCAGCACGCAGAACGCACGATGAGGCAACCCTGCGAGAGAAGAGTGAAATAATGATAATAACAACAAAAACAATAGTAATAGGGGCGAAGCATCGTGTTTGATTATAATATACACCTTAACGCTGGCAGCATTGATCACACGAGACCTATCACCATATCAGCGATAGTTGCGGCACCGATGCAACTGGCTGCATGCATAACGCCATAATGTAATAGTAACACTTATTGTGAATTTCTTGTTCGTTCAAAGACTGGAACAAGAGATCATCATCAAATCGATCCGTTCTACTTTTTGCACTTCTTCTATAGCCCTATGAGTTGAGAAATTACTCACAATTGGCCCTTGCCTCCCTCTTGTCTCTATCCGGCAATAATATGAAGCCTGCCCTGCCGAATTCGAAATACGGGTAATCGTCTCTTCATTTCGCACACTCTCTCGCCTATCTGACCGGCGAGAGAGAGAGAGAGAGTGTGCGAAATGAAGAGACGGTGACCCGAATTGCGCACTGCCCCCGACTCACAATTGATGACGGTCGAGATCTGGTCCGCGCGCGGCACGCACATATCGACCACCTGTAGGAACGAATATACTGACTGACTGACTCTCTCATTTCGGCATGCTCTCTCTCTATCTCTCTCATCTCTCTCTGACTGCCGAGAGATAAGGCAGAATGGAGAGACGGGAATAATCATCTGTCTCTCTCTCTCAAATCCGCACACTCTCTCTCTCGTTTCTCTGACTGGCGAGAGATAAGAAAAAAATGAAGAGAGACGGGAAGATCAGGAACAATATCCTCACACTCTTTCATTTGTCAGGCTGCCAAGAGATGAGGCACATTTCGTAATGAGATATTGCTCACTACGAGGCCTGGCGTATTTACGCACCATCGTTTTCTGATATGCGACGGCAGCCACCGTGAATAATATCATTGACAGGCGACAATTCTTACAAAAGGCAAAATAAGTCGAGCAATTAAGAAAGCTTATATATGAACTACGGCTGGTCAGTCAGAGACGCGAGAGATCACGGGAAAATTAGATAGACGACAAAAATCATCAGACTCTCTCATTTCACAACGGTCTCTCGTCGGTCAGAGATGGGCGAGAGATCATGGGGAAGTGAGAGAGACAGACAGATACTCACCTGCAGGAAGTCATCGACGGTCCGTCGGAAGGCCTCGAATGCGACGTCGGCGGACGGATTCTGAAGTGATCTTTGGTCATTTAACATTAAACTTTGATCCTACTCGGCAATCAGTAGCGTAATCAAATCAGTGGTGATGATCTCCCTTATTCTCATCACCAATGATTCTATCTGCGCATAAATAGCCTAGAACATACACGTCACCACATCATGCCGAGTAATAGAATTAGACACTTGAGATTTATGTTTATAAACGGAGAAAAGGACCACCGTGAATTGCTCACACTAGATTTATCAAGATATCAGAACTAGTTGCGGCGCAGATGCACCTAGTGCTCGACGTCAATCACTATCTAATATTATAGTGAATATATTAGATAACAAATTAATTAATTAAATAATTAAATAAAAACGAACCATGGCCGTCTCCACGTCCTCCGCATCCACGAGTATCAGCCACCCGTTGAGCGAGCGCTTCACCACCGCGATATGACCCGAGTACTGCAACAACAATTGATCGGTGTGCGAAGTAAGCTCATTAACAAAATAGTTATCAATACAGCAGCTTTAGTGCCATTCAGACAGAATGTTCTAAACTCTTCTCTACAGCACAATGATCTACCACTAAACTATACAGTAGTCTACCGTACCCCTTACACCACCTCCTCCGACGTTTCCCAAATAGCACTCACATTGCACAGATTCTGCTTGCACCTCTTCACACCCATCTCCGTATCCCATTACTCAAACCGGCATAATTGTTGCACACACGCTACCGTATCCCCCTCCCACACACCACCTCCTCCGACGTTTCCCAAACCTCTCACTCACATTGTACAGCTTCTGCTTGCCCCTGCACACGTCCGCATCGGCGAGGAACCGGCGCACGTACGCCGCCCACACTCGCTCCTCCTCGCTCCTGCAATATTTTTGCATCTTGCTGACCCTTTTTCTCAGCACTTTCCCAGTTGAAAACTTAGGCCCCGCCCCTCGGGCTGTACACTTACGAAAGGAGTGGTCATTTGGTAAGGAAATGCTCAAGTTGCTTTTTTCCCAGCAAAAATATTGACCAAATGCCCCACTTGTAAATTAAAAAAAAACCCACAATTGATCCTTCATCTCCTTCACTTCTTCCTTCTTCTCCTCCTTCTTAGCACCCTTCTTGGAACCCTTGGATCGGCCCGGGCCCTTGACGGGTGCGACCGTCTTCTCCTCCTGGAATGATTGAGCTTAAGTTGTTTTTTCAATGCTGATCGCAGGATGATCAAACCCCTCGCACAATTCGCGCTTATGGGCCACTCATGGCAACAGTAATTGGTTGGGTATCGATCTATCAAGCAACATTCAAACCCTTGCCCGTCGTAGGAGCAATCGCTTTCTCCTGGAATGATCCATTATTCAATTTATATGAAGCCTTATTGAAGACTCTATCAAAACCCCCCGCACAACTCGCGCTTATGGGCCACTCATGCAACAGGAATTTGTCAGGTTTCGAACTATATATTAACATCAACATTTAACCCCTCGCCCCCGGATTCTCCTGGAAAAGATTGGCCTTCAATTTATATAGTTCAAAGTGTCTCGATCGAGATCATTAAACCCCTCGCACAATTCGCGATCATCAAATTCATGGCATAACTCCCGTTCAAGTGCAACTCGTGGAACGGGAACTCGACGGGTGACCAACTTCCTCCGAAATTCACCAATTCTAGATCACCTAATTAGCCTTCCTCGCCTTCTTCTGCCCTCCGTCCGGACTATCAGTCTTCCAAAAAGCCCCATTGGCTTATTTCTCACCTCTTCATTCTCCTTCCCATCCTTCTCCTCCTTCCTTTCCTCTCCATCCTCCCCTCCCTCCATCAGTCGCTCGAACAGTCTCCCCCACTGCTCCTCGCCCATACAAACTTCCTATACCTCACCTTTCCCTTGCTCACCTCTATATTTTCCTTTCCATCGGCTCTTCCTTCCCCGGCCTTTCAAACAGTTTCTTCCACTGCTCAACTAACAGAAATACTTTGTAGGCAGCAATTCTCACCTCTTCATTCTCCTTTCCTCCCTTGTCTTCCTTCTCCTTCACAGCATCCTCCCCTCCCTCCATCAGTCGCTCGAACAGCCTCTCCCACTGCTCCTCTCCCATCTCCTCGCCCATGCACACTGTCACGGCGGGCAGCCGGGAGCGCACGCGCTTCTCGAGAGAGAAGATCATGTCCTGGAATGGTATTGTTATTATTGTTCTTGTTATTGTTATTAATAACAATTGTAAGTGGATGCAGGGAGAAGATACAGTCCGGACAATAGTGGCATTCGCATTGTCAGCGCAACAGCTCATCTACTAGCTATAGTCATTCAAGAGAAAATATCATGTTTTAATTGTAAGTGGAAGTTTGTTGTCGTTGTTATACAAAAATAATAAAAAAAATATTTAAATTAGAAAACTATACCTAGGGGCCACAAGCTCCGCCCACTTTGGTGAGACACGATTTTGCCTAAAAGCGAGAATCAAATCCGCAAGCTTCATTCTAAACCAAATCCTTCATTCTAAAGTGCGCTGGATAGCTACTGGCATTCCCAATCGATTGAGCACTGCCCAAAATGCGCACAACTTCATTGAGTAGGTCAAAATTGAACTTTAACGATGGGAATAGGTCGTTTTGACTGGTTGCAGTGTGAACATTTTGGTTGGGCATAAATTTTTTGACGAATACGAATATTTTAGGAATCTTAGAGAAAAAATTAGATTTTTATCATGCTTCAAAAGCTTGCGGATTTGTTTTAAAGATTTCAGTACGCCCGTATTTTTTCCATTCCGATTAGCGCTAACCACAGTGTGAACGTGGGCGGGGCTAGTCAAATGGGAGGAGAGAGGCGAGAGACGGGCCCTTCCCTTCTCCCTCCGCCGCGCTCTCCCTGCTGTTTCTGACCCGTCGTGACTAGCACACGCTCTGCCCGGATAAGAGGTAATTTCTCCCTTGAATTGTCTCTCACGACTGGGCGAAGCTCTTGCCTCCGAACTTTGGGAATGAGTTTGAAATAGGCTCCGCCCCCCTTCCCTTTCGCCTTGCCTTTTCCTCCTCTCCAACAGAGCTTTGCGCGTGTACTTTTCGGGCTGTAGCGCAGCTCAGGGACAAGATATCAACAAACGGTAAAAAGGGTGATGTTATTGGGTCCATGAGGGACAGTTTGGACACCTATTTGACCGGATTGAGACGATTCGGCAATCAACGTTGTGGCCCCTAACTATACCTCATCGAATAACTATTGAGCCCTGAACGGAAGTTGATTAATATTGTTTTTAAGTAAAAAGATTTTCACCCAACCATCAAATAAATACTTGAATTCAGTGTTATTAGAAACTCGCGATACAAGAATCCCGCAAGTGCCTCACCGTCACAAAATGTGACAGTATCTACCTTTTACGATTTTCCTTTCGTCTCGAAACTTTTCGAGTCGAAAGCATCAATCATAATTCATCCGACCTTATTCGCAGCCGTAACCTACCGTAATCACTAAAATACCGTAATCCGCACCTGATTCGTAATAATCAGCAGTACCAGCCAGGTGCCCGTCTTCGCGCGGTCCAGCAGACGGTACAGCAGCGCCTGCAATTAATTAATTACATTTTTTTTCAATTTTTAATTTATTAAAAAAATATGATAATGACCAGAGAAGCTCGATTTGTGATTTTTTATTTCTACAGTTCACTCCACTGTGGTACTGTTCAGATTATGTCCCGATCGTATATAGATCCTATGTGAGACCCCAGCTCACCTATCGGAGCAAATAAATATATGTTTTAAAAAAATCAGACTCTGACTATCTCATTTCCGCCAGTCCCACATGTGTACTTCGTGTGAGACACGCACTCATCTGCATGAACAACGATGTATGTTTTCCGAGTACAGGATTCGGATCATCGAAACTTAGTTAAGAAAGAACTATGTCTGTTCAACCACTTCACCATGAATGGTTCTTTGATTGTCCAGACTCAGCCACTTCTAGACCTATATTCCATGTGAAACACGAACTCATGCGCAGGAGCGTGATTTGGCTTCTCTTACTCACCTGCTTGCTCTTGCACACGAGGTCGTCGGCCGAGTCGACGACGATGATGCGCGGCTCCTTCGACGCCTGCCAATCGATATTTCGATACCGTACCCTCGTTTGGTCTACCGTAATCCTGCCCTCATTATACCCTAAAAAATCGCAACCGTGCCTAATTGTAAGGCTCTATTGTGGTACCCTTCATTCCTTCATCAATGGCTCAGGAGCAAGCCAACATAAATAGACCAACAATTACTACCGTAACCCCTCTTCGTCCCTGAATCAGGGAGATTGCTAACGTACCTCCGACTCGAGCAGCCTCTGCAGCGCGTTCGACTCCGTGCCCAGCCGCGACAGCCACAGGTGCTGCGTGCTCACTGCAATTCGTTCATTTGTTAAATACCGGAAAAACACCTGATATTAGTCTGACTCTTCTCTGCAGATCCTATTATAACGAGAAAGAAGCACGAATCTAAAAGGCGAAAAATAAGTGATGCGTGCTCACTGAAAAATTTGAAAAAAAAACCAAATGCCATCGTGTGCCGCGTCATTACTGAACCATATTTTTTTATTCCAAAACAACGGCGATGTATTAGCCTTCCAAGCGCTTCTGCACCTTATGATGATTTCATGAAGCACAGATCTTCGCGCCAAATTTTGTGCCTATACTTCACGCTGCTTCCTCATACCCCACCACTGCACTCCTCCTGCCCGAGCACTATCTCACCCCCGCCTCTCATCTCCACAACGTTATCAGTGATAACTTATTACTAAAGGTATAAATCCAGTCCTCGATAGCCCAACTACCGTACCCCCCATCCTCACCTCCCTGTCCATGCCGCTCCAGTGCCCGCTCCAGCACCGCACTCCGCCCGTCCTCCTCCTGCCCGAACACGATGGCCGATCCGCCCTTGCCGCCGCGCACCGCCGCCATTAGGTCGCCGAGCGACCTGCGATTCATTTAATTATTTGTTTTTTACAATATTGGCAGGCTAGGAAAGTGTCACACTTCTTCCAAACAACAATAATATATAGATTGTCAGATTTTCGCCCAGTTCCAGCGTTGCCCAGCGACCTACAAAAACGATTAAGAATCTCATTATTTAATGTTGTCTCTCGAGAAATTGCTGTCAAGAAATTGTTTAATGTTGTTGGATGCCAAGTCTGATAGATTCTCATTCGAGGGCAAATAAAAATATATGTGGATTGAACAGGTTGGATTAGACGACTCTATCATTACTGTTACAATCCTGCCTGGTCAGCACAAAGTAATCTTTTGAAGCATGCATCTCCACGGCAAAATTTGAAGCTACAAGCTCATCGTCAAAAAATTGGATTCGATTTCTCGCAGAATAGCCACAGGGCCGTTATTTGAATATATCGCGTAGGACCCCATGAAATAAGCGTTTGTTAATGGAGTCGAAAACTAATTTGAAAAATGAGAAAAATTTGACAGATAAATTCTTCCGACGATGGTGAATGTCACGGAGCTTACAGTAAGCATTATGGTCTTACAATCGTTACCATTATATTAACTTTTGACTATTGACAGGACGATGAGGCTAAACAGATGGAGAGGAGTGACAGAGATTTTGCAACGAGAGTGGAATATCTATATCATCTAGCTGGGGAAGTCGCCCGAAACGTGACCCTCATTGAGGTGCGGCTCTACATCATGTTTTTATAGTCATACTTTTGAGTAAACCTATAATTTTAGTAGTACAAATTATAGCTTACAAAGCTCTATTGTATCAGTACATTTCCAGAAACTGGAACCGGAAATCGCGGGGACCAAGCAAGTGCTTGAAATTTTAAAAGATGACCATAGAAGAGCGCGCAAGAATAAGAAACCGATTATGCTGGAAATTCAGGTACGTTGATTTCCCGTTTCATTAAATTGCAAATGATCAATCGATTAAGGATCGAGCTCGAAAACTCAGCGCGCAAACGCGTGAGCTGAAATACGCTACTACCGGGCTGCACGTAAGTTATCAGTGATATGTCAAATATGATAATTTCTTGTTTCACACTGCAAAAAAGTTGATCAATTCGTCGTATGATGGATATTTTTCATAAACAAATTATGATTATAGATGAATGTTTTTCAGTTGGCTAACTTGGAAATTCAAACGTTCCACCAACACACCGTTGCCGCGCATGGAGGAAAGACTGTCACGTCGCTCCTGCCTACTGAGAATACAGACGTTTGCGAACCGCAGAGCCCCGCACATGATTGCCAAATTGCAATCCAGAATCAGTCGCATGACAATCAGTAACGGATTTTAGTAGCCCTAAAATTTGCACTTCGGCGGACCTCTGATTTCCTATTCATTATCATTTTAATTTTCTGCGCGATATCGTACCCCAAAACGGAATAAATATTGAATTGGCACACTTGAGAATAGCAGGTATTGAGGACGAGGACATCCACGCTTTTTCCTACGGCTCCCATGTCACAGAATAAAAATACAGCGGTCACAAAAAGTGAGAGAAAAGTGGGCGGAGCCTAGCCACAAAGTGGGCGGATCTTTCCCACTGACTGCATCTGCTCCGCCGCGTCAAGCACCGTACTCAAAATGCATCTAGGAAATGGCGAGGGGGACGGGGCTTATCAAAAAGGGGGCGGAGCCTACTCACTTCATCTGGTCCTCCGCGTCGAGTAGCGTCGTGTGCAGGCGCGCCCTCGTGCGCGCGATCACCGCCTCCATTTCAGGGTAAGAGAGAGAGAGAGGGGTACTGTAATTGATCTTGAAATGAGACTAGATTGATAATCAGTGCCCAGAACGCGACACTGATAAATTTTGAGTAAAATGGTTGAAGATTTACTTGTTAACAAGACCCACATGGTATTATTGTTGCCCATCTTTGCACTCGCAAAATGAGCACCTAGTGAAACATGAAAAAAGTACAAAGAAACGAACAAGAATCAATATCATTATTTTAATTATACTCTAATCCTACAAGAAATTACAGCTCAGCTCTGCCCTCGCACAATAAGAACTTAGTGAAACACGAACTTTGCTGGAGGCTTATCTCAACCCATTATAAATTCAGCAAGATTTCTGTCGTTCGTCAATTAAAACACTGCCCAGCTCCACAAGGTGAGCACCTATTGAAACACGAATTCCGCATCCCATCCAATTCACCGACTTACTTTCACAATTCCTTCCAATTCTAGGTACTGTCGTGGCCGAACAAACCATTTGTTAATGTCAAATGAATCGCGATTAAAGTAAGTACTTTATCGTTCATCCAGGATGAAATTGCGAAAAATATAATTAAAACTGAGCAAGCTGAAATGCATGGTAAAGAATGTAATCAAGCGAAAGAGCAAAATGCGATCAAACGACCTTAAATACTTGTAAATCAGAGTCAGAACTCGTTTAAATACTGCAGTTAGCCACGATAATCGATCAAATCAGATATCCAAAATACACAGACGACACCCTAACACCACCAATTCGTTGTTTTCGTTGTTCAGGGCACAACCTAATGTGCAAAATTACAGCTAAATCATTTCATAAGGAGTTGTTACGTGGGGCTCATAGGGCGGGAAATAACAACAGAAATTAAGGAAAAACTCGCAGCTAAATCATTTCATAGGGAGTTAAGTGAGGTTAATAGGGCGGGAAATAACAACAGAAATCAAATTCAGTGAATTATAGTAACGTGGGCTTCATAGGGCGGGAAATAACAACAGAAATTGTAATCCAGTGAATTATACAGTTAGTGGTAGGGGTCAGATCACGAGTGCGCTCCAGCCGCACGCCCTGCCGCACTACTGCGCGGGTACGGTAGTCGAGGGGGCGGCCAGTAGACGGGCGGCCCGGTGCGCGCCAACAATCTTGAGGGCGGAAGTGGCGTCCACGACCGCGGGCACCAGGCGCAGACGACGATGGAAGAACTCCTCGTTGGGGTTGGCGAACTTGATCAGACCCATGCTGAAAAGGCGCATTTAGGTTTTGACCAATCATCATATTCCCATCTTCGCCACAGTTTTCGATACAGCGACAGACTGGTTGCAATAAAACTATAATTAGCTTTCCGATCGAACCCAGGAAACCTATGAATGACCTTCTTTCCTACCCATCCTCATGTGGAGGAGGAACATGATCAGGCGGATTTCCGCTTTGACTACACATCATCTTCCCATGCCCTTTACTAGCTATTTGCGATCTTCCAATTCATCATCTTCCCATCTGCTGCATTTTTTTCAACACCGATGAAGGTGGCCAAGACAAAAAAATACCAATATATCAGTACTAATCCCCGACCCATCCGACCCCTGCAGCCCCGCCCACCTCGACAGCTGCAGCAGGATCCCTTCAACGCCAAAGTGTGTTCTGGTCTCTAAGCCCCGCCCACTTCATCAATACTAAGCACCGACCCATCCGACCCCTCACAAGTCCCGCCCACCTCGACAGCTGCAGCAGTATGCGCTGCACGCCCCAGTAGGAGATGGGCTCGAGGCCGTGCGCCAGTCGCGCGGTCGCCTCGTACTTGACCATCGTCTCGTCCACGGAGAAGTCGACCACGTCCCGGGACAGCACCTGCGAAAGAAGATCATCACATAATAAATGTCACCCAAAATATACATATGGTTATCGATTTGACAACAGCCACGAACAATTATTACACATGGAGAATCGACTATAACAGGAAAATTGAGCTGGTAATAGTGTATTACAAAAAAGAAAAAAAACGATGAATCGGATGACCCTTGTTACAGCAAGGATATCTCAAGGCTGAAACCCCTAACTGCCATGGGTCATCTTTTAGTTTTTTTTTTCACGTATTTTTTTCCTTCTTTCATACAACTACCTTATTCCCGAGAAACAACCTCAAGCCTACCCTATTCACTCCTGATTGGTTACGGTTTCACACTCACAATATCCACGGCGGCCTCGAACACGCTTACTCTTACAGAGAATATGTAATCCCAGAAATATTGCCCCATCCCCTCGCAACATTAGTGTTTCAAACAACTCACAATATCCACGGCGGCCTCGAAGACGATCCGCTGGTGCAGGGCCAGCGTGCGGACCGCCTTGACGAGCAGCGTCTCGGACGCTTCGCGGATCGTGTCCTTCACCTGTTATTTATTTATATATGTTATTTAGCATATTTAATTCACATAGAATATTGCGCATTAACAGCATTGTTAAAAATTAACAAGCGATACAATAGCGGCAGCAGCCACTGATCAACTATCCTACTTCACCCTCCGAATTCCGAATCGCAATGAAATATGCGAACATTGTTATGAACACATCAGCTCCCAAATGTATTATCATGCCTAGCACTTTTATGAAATATACCTAGAACTTTTATGTTTCCGCACTGCTTCACTATCCCAATAGCATCTCGAGATTTGATCAAGTGTATCTATGTATCTATGATTGCAACAATTCAATTTATGATGTTTTTCTACTACAAGTACCATAAACTAAATTTCTAGATACCATTCCACCAGCAACCGTGCCCGTACCCGTACCCGCTGTACTCGCTGAAATCACTCCCCTACCGTACCTGCTCAAAGCTCACCGTCTTCTCTCTCTTCCTAATAGCCGCATCGGCCTACCGAATCCCGCCCTACCGTAACCCCCAAGGTACCGTAACCCTACGTACCTGCTCAAAGCTGAGCGTCTTCTCTCTCTTCCGAATCGCTGCCTCGATCGCCTGCCGCAGGATGTCCGTCGCCTTGCGCAGATCGCCCGAGATTGCAGCCACCTTAAATAATGTTAATTGATTAATTAAAAGCTGACTAAAAAAATAATATCACTACTAATTAGATGAATTCTAACCATTAAGAGTGACTTTCTGAGTCAGTGAAAATAGTTGCACTGATGCTTGGCATTAGCCAAAAAATAGAATTCCCTCAAATTTTGTGGACAAGTAGTACTCACCTAGTGTAGCTCAGCGCCAACTGATTTAGTGATCTGGTTCGCCCTCCGCCGAATGGCAACGATTTTTAAAGTGAAACATAATCCAACCGACTTTATCATTTCGCAATCGATCGAAATCATTCATATCACAAATATTGCGTATCACCTCTGTGATTATGCATGCCAAGTTTCATCTCGATCGATTTCAAACTGGTCGAGAAAATTCAAAAAATCGGAATTTTTTCACTAAAATGAGTGAAGAATGTGGTTCACCTGTGCCACAAGTAAAATTTTATTGCATTAATCTGGAGAGCAACTGTCCATCTATCTTCAGTATAAAAATAAAACAAATGAAAAATGAGACGTTGGAGATATTGCCAAAAGACTGCTTGAAATCCGAAAAAAGTCAGTTCATGATAAGGTGACCTACCGTAATCTTCCAAGGCGGCCGGTAGACAAAACATGGTCCTATTTTTAAAAAATTTTCCTAGGGGTTTACTTTTGCTAAAGTGTCTGAAATCGATCACAAAAAATTTCGACAGTAATCTACCGTATCCCTGACTACCGTATCGCAGTTGGACATCACGAACTGACTTTTTTGTTGTTTTTTCGTCTTAAAATCTGTTGTTTCTGCCTTCATGTATAATTCGTCGATGAAATTATTTTTTGAATACCGCACCGAAATCTACCGTACCACTACCGTAATCCTACCGTACCCCTGTGTGTGGGCCAAGCGTGGTTTTCTTGGTCGCACTTTTCACCAACCACCTTTATTCAATCATAAAATTATTCCACAGTGTCCTACCGTAATCCTACCGTACCTCTACCGCACCCTGGTTAGAGAAAACTTCGATTAGGTATGTTGTTTATTAGTAAAGAGCGCATCCTAGAATCACCTGGCTTTCAGAAAACGTCGATGCGTCGAGAACAACATGCGTAATCGACGTTTTATCCAACCCGGTGATTCTAGGATGCGCTCTTTACTAATAAACAACATACCTAATCGAAGTTTTCTCTAACCAGGGTGCGGTAGAGGTACGGTAGGATTACGGTAGGACACTGTGGAATAATTTTATGATTGAATAAAGGTGGTTGGTTTTTTAAAATAGGACCATGTTTTGTCTACCGGCCGCCTTGGAAGATTACGGTAGGTCACCCTATCATGAACTGACTTTTTTCGGATTTTAACCAGTCTTTTTGCTATATCTCCAACGTCTCATTTTTCATTTTTTTAAATTTTTTTACTGAAGATAGATGGACAGTTGCACTCCAGATTAATGCAATAAAATTTTACTTGTGGCACAGGTGAACCACATTCTTCACTCATTTTAGTGAAAAAATTCCGATTTTTTGAATTTTCTCGACCAGTTTGAAATCGATCGAGATGAAACTTGACATGCATAATCACAGAGGTGATACGCAATATTTGTGATATGAATGATTTCGATCGATTGCGAAATGACAAAGTCGGTTGGGTTATGTTTCACTTTAAAAATCGTTGCCATTCGGCGGAGGGCGAACCAGATCACTAAATCAGTTGGCGCTGAGCTACACTAGGTGAGTACTACTTGTCCACAAAATTTGAGGGAATTCTATTTTTGGCTAATGCCAACGCTATTTTGCTTGACTCAGATAGTCTCTCTTAAATGTTTTGTTTGCGTAAGAAGCCACGAAGGCATCATTTGACAATCGTCCTTTACTCTTATAAGGATATTGTGAAACCTCGAAGTAGAAGGAATTTTCAATTGCAAAAAAGGACCAGGCGGAATCATCCAACGCATGTTGTGCAACTCTTACGGATTACATGAAACCCGATCAACCAGTTACCAAAGCGCAAAGTCTAATTTAGCTAATAAAGAACTCCTACCGTACCTTTCTCGCCGCAATCTCGATAACTTTCGCGTCGATAATGCCCTCCGCTTCCTCTCCTCCGCCCAACTTCGAGCACACGATCGCCTCAATCTCCTCGTGCGTGTACGGTTGGAAGACGATACGGTTCATGCCCTGTGAATTAGACTAGGTCACTTTTTTGTTTACAAAAAAAGAAAAGAAGTAGGATCATTGTGTTTCAGTGAGCCCAGACTAAAGGAGATTGGTGAAACGCCGAATTGTCAGAAGATCTAATTCCCACAATGCTTTGAACACGATACGAGTTGTGCGTTGACAAATTCTGAGAAAAAAACAAATTCTAAAAACAAATTCTATTCTGAAACAAATTCTGAGAAGTGTAAAAAAACATGCATGTGCCTATATTTTCCTAGCCAGTAATTAGTTGTGGAATTATTATTAACAACGCCATACACGGCTGGGATCAATGACCGCTTTTTGATTTTTTTTCTGATTTTCAGCGTCGTTCAGTTCAAATTTCAGTAAAAAAAATGAAAAAAATACAATAACTAACCAGTCGCGAGCATATCCGCTGATTGAGCATCCGCTCCGGCAGATCGAGCGTGTTCGCAATCGATATGATCGAGCAGCGCGACTGCTCCACGGCAGACCAATTGAAGACGTCGTAGATCAGCTGGTAATTAGGGTAATTAATTAAATTAGCTGATTAATTAGTACTTTAATAGATTCGTAATATTTTTACATACCTCATACTGGAAACATTAACCAGGAAGCAATGCAATCAAACTTGGTATAATCGAGAAACACAAGCATCGATGGTTGCACCAGTGCACGGTGAATAATTGGATATTTTACGCAACCTTTTTCTCAAATCAGCCAATCTCACTTTCTGAGGCACTTGGCTCACCAGTGAAACTCGAAAACTGCTTCTACAGGAGAACTCTATTTCTTTCTACCGAACCTTAAATATCGTGCCTACCGTTCCCGTATCGACCCTATCGATCTATCATCAACTTAAGATCTACCGTACTCTTATCAAATTTCCCAGCTACAGTAACCTAATTGTTGGCCTACCGTAACCTTAAAATCGAATTTCAAACTACCGTACCTCCTGCTTCTTCGTGCTCAGCTGGTCGAGCTCGTCGACGAGCATGAGCACTACCGTACCCTATCGATTCTTACCGTAACCCAATCAAGCAACCGTACCCCTAGAATCGATTTCCTAGCTACCGTACACCCATCGATCTTATCTTTACCGTATCATTAGATTTAGGTCTACCCTACCCCAAATATCGATCTACCGTATCCCACCGGCTACCGTACCTCCTGCTTCTTCGTGCTCAGCTGGTCGAGCTCGTCGACGAGCATGAGGACGGGCGGCCGACTCCGATCGACGCACTCGAACAGCGCGTTGAGACGCTTCCGCGCCGCAGGGCCGGACACGCGACGGACTGCAGGGAGATTATGATAAATTATTATTTAAAAAAATAATAGTAGCGATATCTTGTAATTATGAGACACTATCTGAGAGAACTGAGCAAATTCACCTATCAACCGCACAAGGAAAAATAATATTTGTCCAAAAAAATGCCCTAGGGGTAACTTTTTACGTAGAATCCGAAAATCCACCTCAGAAAGTCGTATCTCTAAAACCTGATTTGTTACAGTTTACTTCACTGTGCCCGGGGGTACATACAATTTCTTTAACGGAGCTTCAAACCATCCAATGCAGTATAAAATCTTTCAAATAATGAAAAAAGAAACATTTTCACAAAAGAAAGTGAAAGGCTACCTATTCCCAAAAAAAAGTTATGCTCGAAAAAAATCTTAAATATATTGCCGTGAAAATTTTTTCCACAGTTATGACATTTCTTTTATTTTCATTGAATTCCTCGTGAAAAGATGTATATGTGGTAATTTTTTGAACGGATATTTCATTACAGTATTTAGTTTCCCAAGGCGCCGAAAAGAGCGGATACCAGTTTTTTCACAATCTTTAAAAACTGCAACATGTTAAACCGCTTGTAAAATATGTCTCGTTTGTTTTGAATGATTTAGTTATATGATAGTGAATGTGTCCATGCAGAAATAATAGCAAATTAGAGCATTTGGGGATAAAATTGTCTTCGGTTGCATCTGAAATAATGGAAAAGGTGTTTTCGATATCAAAAATATGGTTCCTGATAAGGGGATCCCCATTTCCTTGGTAACCAAACTCAGTATTAGATTTCCCATATCCATATGTGTTTTACAAAAATAAATCATTAATATGGGACAGTAAGGAATTGAGTTAGAGCGCGTAGAATGTGAAAAACGACGTTTTTCGGATAAAATCAAATATTGAGGCCTCAGAACTTTTTATTTAGGACTTCAAAGGTGGCAACATGACCATTAAAAAGTTTTGTTGGTGCAGTGCATCGATTTTAGTAAAAATGAAGTGGGTTTCTATAAAAATATTCTCCTGGATTTCTCTTTTTGAGAATTTTTTTGGAAAAAAATAATTTTCTCGTAATGATATCAAATGCTCCATTTTTTTGTTAGATAAATTTTAATTACTATTAGCTGATTTTCAACCTTTTTGAGGTCGTAATTCAGATGTTCTGAGGCCTCAATATTTGTTTTTATCCGAAAAACGTCGTTTTTTCACATTCTACACGCTGTTACTGATTTCCTTACGGTCCCATATTAATGATTTATTTTTGTAAAACACATATAGATATGGGAAATCTAATACTGAGTTTGGTTACCAAGGAAATGGGGATCCCCTTATCAGGAACCATATTTGTGATATCGAAAACACCTTTTCCATTATTTCAGATGCAACCGAAGACAATTTTATCCCCAAATGCTCTAATTTGCTATTATTTCTGCATGGACACATTCACTATCATATAACTAAATCATTCAAAACAAACGAGACATATTTTACAAGCGTTTTAACATGTTGCAGTTTTTAAAGATTGTGAAAAAACTGGTATCCGCTCTTTTCGGCGCCTTGGGAAACTAAATACTGTAATGAAATATCCGTTCAAAAAATTACCACATATACATCTTTTCACGAGGAATTCAATGAAAATAAAAGAAATGTCATAACTGTGGAAAAAATTTTCACGGCAATATATTTAAGATTTTTTTCGAGCATAACTTTTTTTGGGAATAGGCAGCCTTTCACTTTCTTTTGTGAAAATGTTTCTTTTTTCATTATTTGAAAGATTTTATACTGCATTGGATGGTTTGAAGCTCCGTTAAAGAAATTGTATGTACCCCCGGGCACAGTGAAGTAAACTGTAACAAATCAGGTTTTAGAGATACGACTTTCTGAGGTGGATTTTCGGATTCTACGTAAAAAGTTACCCCTAGGGCATTTTTTGGACAAATATTATTTTTCCATGTGCGGCCGTAAGTGACTTCTCTCAGATAGCGTCTCTTATTAAGTTATAAAAGGTACCAAAGAGAAAACAAAAGCCCCTTTCAGCTCGCGCATTTAGGAAAACTGTGAAACACAAGTGCGCCTATCAGACAAATTGAGACGCTTCCGCGCCGCAGGACCGGGCACGCGACGGACTGAAGGAAATTGGGATCAAACGTAGATTAAATTGTATATATTTTGATTTGAAAAGTTGCTAAATGTGAACCACGTGTGCGAACAATATTGAGCATCCACAAAGCCTCGCATATTTGGGCCGACTGTGAAACACAAGAGCACCAATCGAGCACAGTTTGAATTTTTCAACGTGCGCGAATCCAGTACCAATCAGACGCCTTCCCCCACCTACCAATTCAATCACTCCCTGAAGCACAAGTGCGCCAGTCTCACATAAGTTTTATTTGTTTTGTTTTTAAATCCCAAAAAAAAAATTAAGGTGTATCCACGTTAAGCGATGTTACGTCGTAAGACAACGCTAGGTGGGACCCACTGGTAAGGCCAGCTGTTAAAAAAATCCCCCCCCCCAAAAATAAAATAAAGATATAATAATAATAATTAAAATGTCGCTTACGCTTCTCCGCGCCCGTCTGCTTGTCGTACTCGTAGAGGATCTCGGAGAAGACCTGTTAAATTAAAATAATTAAATAATAATTAAATTATTAATTTGCAGTGCACCTGCCTGCGAGGAAAACGCCAAACTACCTTAACCTTACTTGAGGACGGGGTGTTAATTAAAACGGAATTTTTATTAATTAATTAAATATTAATATCGATACCTGCTTGGGATCCGAGAAGTACATGGCGTTGACGCGAATAAACACGAAGCGCGGGCACTTGGGCGCGGCGGCCAGCTCCTTCACCATCTGAATTGAAGTTTCTTGATCTATTGAAGAAATGTCACAATTAATTGTTGTTGATTCGATTGTTCCCGAGAAGCATAGTCATATCTTTATAGCAAGGCCTTTCGAAATCTGATGCAGGATCTGTCCCGTTTCAGAGTTTGTATATTATCACAACAAAATGCGTAAGCACTAATAACAGCGCGTTTGCGTTTAGAAAAAAAAGATGAATGTTCACAGAACCCAATTGAGAGTATTAAAAAAACTTGTTTAAAAAACTCACCGCCATCACGGACGCGGTCTTGCCCGTGCCGGGCACGCCCGAGATGTAGCACGCCTGGCTGATGCCTGCAAGGCCATCGATTAGAGGGAGGAGAGGTACGGTAGGGTACTGTGACCATTTCAAAGTTTTTTTATCCAGAAATCGATTGTCGATCTTAGGAGAGGTTACGGTAGCATACTGTGACCGACATATCGTCAATGATATTTGACCCAGGTCGAGGTGAAATACGTTTATTTTGTAATAAAATCGACGAAGGCATAATCAACTGAGCAACACGACATCAAGACTTTCTTAAGCTGCAGTAGCTGAAACCCGCCTAGTCAATATCTAACATTGAATCCAAAGTTTGCAATCAAAAAACGGAGACTGTGTTCCACCAAACGGTGCGTTTAGAATTTCTCGATGCATTTAATCTCATCTAATCAGCACCCGTACGATATTTCTGTGATTTGCTTGCGATTTTCGCCCTTCGACCATCGAATATCAAGATCACTGTCATTCACGCGAAATTTTGCACATCCTCATGATACAAAAAAAATTGTCTCTCCACAAAAGAAGAAATGGTAGCAGTTCGAACAAATACAGTCATGAAGTGTAAATTGCCACAAATATCAGTATTTAATAGCATTTAAGAATAATTGAGTATCTCTCACCACTCGGAGCGATGGCGGCGCGCACAAACTCGCGGATCTGCGCGCACTCGCCCTCGCGGCACAGCAGCGTCCCGCGCGGACACCTGAATGATGATTACGGTAAGGTATCGATTAGGGAAACTCAAAGTACCGTAAGGACACCTGAATGATTACGGTAATGGGACAAATTTATCGATTAAGGAATCTCGAAGTGCGCGAAGCAGATGCAGTCCGATATTTATCACCTAGGCGGTCAATTCGAAAGGTGAGCGTAGTCAACGCTCACAACTTGTGAGTAACACAAGTCGACGGGATCATGTTTTCACTAATTTCAACTGGGTGGTTTCGAGCCACGCCTACATTATAAATTATGAGGATTTTGAACCAAGTGCTGAGTGAATGTGTGGTCAAAAAATCAAAATCAATTTACATGCTCCCATTTGCTCCATTCACTACTAACCGTTCTTCCATTTACATCGGAAAGTGGGTCAAGTATCTCTGTCTCACTCCCTCCCATAAAAATGGGCGGAGCCTGATCGCCTAACATTCACTAACATTAGCAAGTGATTGTACCTGTACACAGCCAGTCGGTCGAGGGCGGCGGCCAGGTTGGCGGGCGCGTCCGACAGGTCCAGCGCGTCGTCGTCTGCGATGAGAAGTTATTCTTTTTTTAAATACTAGAACTCCAAATATTTAGATCAAATCCACACCACTTCTGCATTGACAAACATGAACATATTAGAAATGATACTGTTTTTTGTTCTCTCTTACAATTAGGGACATGACCGAGGAAGAATCAGCCTGATCGGAGTTTAGCGTCCATATGGAGTTCATGAAACCCAGATGCGAACGGCTTGATGCATTTATTTTTTTCCTGATAGCGACCCAACCTTCAATCAGTCAACCGCGATCCTTGCTCCTCTAATGCACTTCTTGACACACAGAAGTGCACAACCCATTTGTACTAACATTGCAAACAATAATTCTATTTTAGATCAAAAGTCCAGATAAAATCAGTCTAGTCTGACCCCAAAACAATTATACCATTCCTGAAACCGTACTCTACCATGGTACCCTAAACATTCGGAACTTTTCTAAAGTTCGTAAGGAGTGTCAAACACAGATGGCGATTGCACGTTGTTTGCGAAGCCTAGGGGAGAATTCACAGGCAGATTATTATGGCATTATCTAGTCCTCTGTATGACTAGCATTTATTAATTTATGGCTGGTTCCTCAGAGAGATCATGGAAGAACTGTCACAAGATTCTTCTACCATTCTTGAAACCCCATTCCACCATACCAATTGAAGATTTAGTCACTCACCGTCTTCAATTTCCAGCCTGTATCCTCCGCGCTGCTTGGGTCGTGCAGCAGATGTCGCTGCAGCTAGCGCAGCTCGGGCCCTGCTGCAGCTGCGGCCGCCTGAGCGGGCGCCGCTCCGGCCTCGGCGCGGCCTGCAATTTTATTTACCTCGGAGACCAGAGCCCTATTGACTCGGTTCAGTGGTCTGCTCTATAACGGCAGGCTGAAACACCAAGCGTCCCGTGTAGAAATAACGCAAAAATCGTTTCTTAACAACAAAAACAGAACGAAATCGGCTCCCCCACCATCGGTGATCTTTGATCTCACCTCTCCTCCTCCTCCTCATCCTCAGTCTCCTCGCTCTCCTCCTCCTCACTCTCCTCATCGCTCTCGTCCATATTCACATCTGCCGGCTCGTAGCTCGCGTCCCGCTTCTTTGGCTGCAATATATCAATCGATAAATAGTTATTCTACCGTAGTTTCAACATTTCCGGACCGTGTGATAATTGAGAAATTCGCAGCAGTGCCGTATCACTCCTAACGCCATTGGCGCTACCTCTTCCAGGGCGCGAAAAGACGGCGATTTCGGGTTTCACGATGCTCATATGCGCTCCAACATAGCCCACGTTTTGATGCAGCGGCGAGACTCGCTTTTACAATCACTATCAGAAACAATTGCCCAAGCCATTCCCGAACAACAAGCACCAACCAAAACACGGTAGTTTTCTTCCGCATGTTCAAATCAATATTCCATTGCATCATCATTAGCTAATCTCGAAAACAACAACAACGCACCACCACCCTTGCCACCACCTTCGGCGGCCGTCCCTCCGTGCGTGGCGTCTTGCCCGTTCTCGACCTGGAATAGCAACAATAACAACAACAATAACAAAAACAATAACAACAACAACAACAACAACAACAACACAAACTTCCACTCATCATCGCCCGTCTTCGCCAGCCGCACGCGCGGAATCGCCAGCTTGATCACCACCTTCTGCGGAATTAATTAATTATTAATTTAATTCAATTTGGTCCCGATTCATTCTCGCTTCACGCATCAAACAATTGATCTTTTCATTCTGATTCTCCAATCAGTGACAGCGTCCCGTGGATAAATCACTTCGTATAGATTCCAAGCCCATTCCCGTTTCGCAGAACTTGTAAAGACCATGTGTCGGCTCGTAGGTTAGTCATCTTTCCCCCTCTCTCTCCGGCGCCCCGCCTCCTCTCTTATCGCATCTATTCTCTCACTTGTAAACGGAACACGGACGATATACGGTTGTGTGCTCTATCCCTGGCATCTAGTTGGGCACGCATACGGTAATCGGTGGACATTCGGGTCCTCTGGTCGGTCTTACGGTATCTCGGTAACACGGTTCCCTTAGGCATCTCGGTCTAGTTCTTCTCATATCTTATCAATAGCATTCTACCACGCTCCAACCGAATTAGACCATCTACGTTAGAGTCGGCAATGGATTTGCGGCAAATCGGCAAAATAAATCTAATCCCCCTCACCGCAATGGGCGTGTACGCTGGCTGCAGCTTGGGCATCGTCGCCGGGGTCGCGGTTGCTGCAGCTGCTGCGGCCGCAGCCGCAGCGCGTGTCGGCGTCCGGCCGCGACGCGGCGACAGTGGAGGTGGCGACGCGGACGCGCTGGCGGTGCGCGAGGGCGTGCGGTGGGTCGTCCGCGCCGGTGACGCGGCTGCCGCTCCTGAAGCGGACGTGCCCGAGCGCCCCTTCGACGGCGTCCGGATGACCATGCGGTTGAGGTCCAGCACCTGCAATGGTTAAGGATTGCCCTCCACCGTTAAAACTCAAGCCGTTCGTCATAAACTGCAAGAATGCATCGACTAGACAGCTTTGATTGACAGCAATGGCAATCTATTGATAAATTCCGAAAAATATCATTTCATCACATGGATTACGCAATCGTTATTAAAACTACGCCTGTTAGAGCAGACTCATTGGGACGTTGAAACCCACTCTCACCTTACTAGCAAGATAATAAACGAAGCGCAATATTCCAGTAAAATGCGTACACTATGCACTCTCTGCCATATTTGATTGGCAGCTCGCATGCATTCATTCTATTATTTTTCATTCTACTGCCATTCAATCAGGAATCACCCCTCTTAAAATCACCAGCCTGTTATCATCCGGATGAAACCTTCCTCCACCTTCCTTGCGGTCTAATCGAACGGCTAACACCGAACACAGTTTTTTTTTTAGTATTTGGGAAAAAGGGCAAACGACTGCTTATTGGTCTGCTATTTCTAGAGATCACTTATTATACCGCTGAAACCCTCCTTCACCTTGCTAGCAATGTCAACAAAGAGCTGACTCCGAACAACTAGAGCACATGTTTTATATTTTTGAGAAAATTGGACAACCTGCGAGTATTGGTCTAATATTTCTCGTGATTACTTGATACATGGGTAAATCACAACCACGCATTGCGCTTGCAATGCAATGAATCAACAAATATTCAACAGCTAGGACACATGTTGTTTTTGTTGGGGAATCCGGAAAAAAGTACTCATTGTTCAACTATTTATCGAGAAGACTCATTCTAGGGGTGAAACACAATATCACCTTGTTCCCCGCCCTCAAACCCGTTGAAACTAAAGTAACGAACCCCATTGTATACCTAGCTCAAAGACTCTACCTTGTCCTTCTCACTGATTGCTAATAGCCATCTGCTGTCCTCTCATCTCGCTAACCTTAACCCGGCTCGTCTAGCACCCCCCCCCCTCCCTTACCTTGCTAGGCGACTCCTCCTCCTCCTCCTTCTTCCTCCCCTCCCTCCTCTTCTCGTCCCTTCCCACCGACTGCTGTCGCGTCGAGCGTCGTGGCGTGGCTGCAGCTGCTGCAGTCCTGCTGCAAATCGTAGGCACATCAAGCGGACAGTGTTAATTTAGATATTAAGTAACAAAGCATGGTCGATTGATTACACCGTCACGTCATGACAAAGACTTATGATACATCCGAAACACTGTCCAACCTTTCTTAGTACTCCATTTATGAAGCTCATTACTGGGATCTTCTCTGATATTTGGCCTAAGTTGTATCCACTCACAACCAGAGACTTGAATAAATAATCTCCAATGACTAATGTATACACTCTGACTAAAATGGGCTAAAAACAGAGAAAAAAACTGTAGATACTCACCTGTCATCCTCCTCATCCGTGTCCTCCTCCTCCTCGGGCGTCCTGCTCCTCCACTGCGTCGTCGTCGAGAAGTTGCCTCGCAGCGGGGGCTTCTGCTCGGCCTTCTGTGGTCGTCCTCTCGTCGACGTCGACGTCTTCGTCTTCTTCGGGGCGATGAGCGCCTCCTCCCGATCGGGATCCGCATTGTCCAGCTCTGCAATGGATTCACGATTAGGGAATTGGCACCTTGCCATTTCTTACCAATATCATTCGTCGCCAATCGATTCTTGAAAAGCGGTTTTTTTCTTGACAAGCCAACTCTATTCACGATGGTTTGACGCACTCGATTTTAATCATATAGAACCCGGTAGTATCAAGGCCCTACTTCATGATGTTTCCTCTCGCAAGCATTTGATGTCAGGATGAAGGTAGTAATAGTATTAAAACGCGTTCTCTGTAAGAACTCAGTGAAAGGGGCCTGGGATGGCACAGTTTTAGAAAATTTTCTCATATCGGGCTCAAACTTCACCAACATAACCCCAAGGGACGGTATCTACGATTTTTGAACTTTGATCCCAATTTTCTTGAACTTTGATCTTTGATCTTTCGAAAAATAAATTTCAGATGTCACTATCGTGTGATAGCTCATTCGAAAGAGCATAAAAAGTTATGTTAAAAACCAGAAGGATTTGAAATTTCATCCATTTTGACTCAAGTTATGACTCAAAATATGACGATTTTCGTCCATTTCGACGAAAATCGATTTGGCTACCCATGAAGCCATGATTTGCGGGACTCTATTTTTTGACATTTTTTGTATTTTTTATATAAAAAAAACTTGGTAAACTTTCCGGGTCACATTTCGTGCGCCAATTTATCGAAAATGTGAGTCAAGCGTGGTCAACCACGTTTTTTTTTTCAAGCGGAGCCATTACGATAGGATGAGGAACGTCTCCCAGCACTTCTTTAAGTCTCAAATAACGTTTTTTCTTCATTTTTAACCTTCTGACTAATTTTTGTAAACTTTTCGATCTAAATTTTTGACATGGCTCACCTCGACTTTTTTCACATAAGGGTCCCCCCTTATGTGAAAAACCATGTTAGTGGTCACGTCAAATTAGGACCTCCGATACGAGTAAAAGTATGTTAGGGTGTCTTAAAATCAATTTTACGCTACTTTTAGTACATTCCGACATGTTGTTATGGTCAACTCCGACATGACTCTTAACATGCTTTTTCACATAAGGGGGGACCCTTATGTGAAAAAAGTCGACGAGGGTCATGCCAAAAATTAAGATCGAAAAGTTTACAGTAATTAGTCAGAAGGTTAAAAATGAAGAAAAAAACGTTATTTGAGACTTAGAGAAGTGCTGGGAGACGTTCCTCATCCTATCGGAATGGCTCCGCTTGAGAAAAAAGACGTGGTTGACCACGCTTGACTCACATTTTCGATAAATTGGCGCACGAAATGTGACCCGGAAAGTTTACCAAGTTTTTTTAATATAAAAAATACAAAAAATGTCAAAAAATAGAGTCCCGCAAATCATGGCTTCATGAGTAGCCAAATCGATATTCGTCGAAATGGACGAAAGTCGTCATATTTTGAGTCATAACTTGAGTCAAAATGGATGAAATTTCAAATCCTTCTGGTTTGTAACATAACTTTTTATGCTCTTTCGAATGAGCCATCACACGATAGTGATATCTGAAATTTGTTTTTTGAAAGATCAAAGATCAAAGATCAAGAAAATTGGGATCAAAGTTCAAAAATCGTAAATACCGTCCCTAGAGGTTATGATGGTGAAGTTTGAGCCTCTGGAGACCATTTTAAGAAAACTGTGCCACCCCACCTCGGTTCTTACAGAGAACGCGTTTTAAAGAACGAAGTTGCTCATGACATTGTGCAAATGCATTCACCGACGGGGCTTACACTCCACATGAAACCTCAAACAACGTGGGATGTTTCCCAGATTTTGGGCGATAATCTATGTTCATAGCAATAACTTCACGCGCTTCTCTCCCTTCTCTCCTACATCCAGTTGCATCCACATCATGTGTTACCATTAATGCCATCGCTAATCGGGTGCAGGTAAAAGAATAAATTATCACTCACCGAGCACCATTCGATTGGCTGTTCGCGGCGCCACGGGACTGCGGAGAGCTGCAATGAAGGATATACTACGAGATGAAACACGAATACTCTAGGCTAGAAAGGACGAGAAAAACTTCCTACAGCAAAAAAAAACACGCACATGCTTCTTTTATCAGCAGGAAAAGTAATTTACCCTCAAATTCAAAGTTGCATCACATATTCATTACTCGAAAGCGTTGGTTGCAGCAATAGTGTCCTCACTCAATTTTCAATAAGGAAAGAAAAGGAACAAAAAGGAGGTATGGATTAGGTCTTCGAAAAGCACATACAGATCTAGTTTATCGGTGTGAAAACGCAGGAAAGTGAATGGGCAAAAGAAGAAGGTCGATTTGGAGTGAGTGATTTGATTCAGTATGAACCCTGTGACCTAATAACAACGGGAGAAATGGGAGAATCATGGTGGATGGCGATTTTTTCTGTCTCTTCTCTGCGTTTGGCCCATCCCTACTCACTTCTCATTCAGTGCTGTTTTTTCTAGAGCCAAAAAACAGAGAAGTTTCGATTTTCTCACCCTTCTCGCACTGCTGCATCTTCGTGTTGGCGTCGGTGGACGCGGTGCGACGAGGACGACCCGGCTGCAAATTGGCAAGATATTAATTAATTAATCAGTTAAATTGATTTTAAAAACTAACGTAAAGACTTGCCAGTGCTTGGAAAATTGTCTAATATTATCTTGTTTGTTTCGAAGATTGCAATCGAGCAAAAATCAGCACAGAAGTTCAGAGTTGCGGTTAAAGATCACAGCAAATCTACCTCCAATTTCAGGGTTTCATCAGTTGCTTAATATTCAATCGTGTTGGTTGCAGCAATATTACGAGGTAGCGGGCCAGAACACAAACCAATTCACTTGCTTCGAATTTTCCTGTCTTTTCATAGGTAGAGGCCGCAAAACATCGCAACAAACCTACCCTCGAGACCACAGTTTCAGCAGATATTCAATAGTCGTGAGCGTTGGAGGCAGGAATGCAACTATCTTGTTGATTCGGAATTATGTATTGATATAAACTATTGATAAACTGTTAGCGCTATGAGATAAAGGCGATAACAAAATTCACACCGAAGTTCAACGTTTCAATAGCTATTCAATACTCGTGTGCGTTTGTTGCAGGAATGCTGCTGTCTGTGTGTTCGATTTGGAATAAAGTATTGATAAACTCGTCTGTTACCACTATTTGCTATTTAGAAGCGGCTAAAGACCACAACACTCTCCCTCGAGTTCTCAGTTTCACAAAATGCTCAATAAGATTTCTCACGCTTTCCTTCTTCGCCGGGGACGCCTCACCCGGTCCCGACTTGTCGGCCGGAGACGCGGCACGCTTGCGGGCCGACTGAAAGTATCGTTTCAATGATAAATTACATGACAAACCGGCTTGCACCAGTGATGAGCACATCCCTAAGTCGGAAGACAGACGCCTCATACAGAATTTCACAAGGGGATTGGCGATGGTTTCATTACTAGAAAAAAACTAACATGGTAATTGAGAATTTTGTAACGTAAAGCTCAAGTTGATAAATGATACTCGGTAACTCTCGGCACAAAAAAGAATACTCTTGAGCACGAAACGTCTCGCAGATGATAAAGTCAACAACCCGAGCCCCCTTCTCGTGCTCACACAAGCTCTACTAAGCAAATTATGAAACCCAAACCAACCCTCTTGTTCGGCGACACGGACTCTCTGGGCTTCTTCTGTGGGGAAGAGGTGTTGGTGCCTCTCTGTCGTGACTTGCTCCGAGTCACCCTCTTCTCATCCCTCGGAGTCGTCTCCCTCTTAGCGGAGAACAGCGCACGCTTCGCCGCATCGTCGCCTGCGTTGAACGATTCGCTTTTTATGGCTAGAATTGGTCTGTAAACTCTGGTCAGGTTGCAAAATGTCGCATAAAATTGGTAAAGTGTAGCCATCAAATGTCATGAATCATTCGTAAGTCACGAACATGAATCGGCGCTAGTCGTTCAAAGATCAACAGAAAAGAATAGCTGCGTTCTCAATTTATCTTAGAAGTCTTTTCATGCGCTGCTAAAGTCTTGCTAAGTCATTGTTAAAGTCTCCTAGCCTAAAGAACAAAAACACACTTCTCATACAGCAAAGTGAGCAAAGCGGAGCATGTAAAACCAGGCTCACCTCTTGTGGAGCGTCTCAGGCTTCCTGGAGGGATGTTTTCCTTGTTCTGTAATGATTAAGCAATAGATTATCACGAATAACGCAAGCACTAACCGCCTCATTCGGGCTTTCGGGGTCCTTGATCCGCGAATTTTTGAATGCTGGCGTGAGGCCCGTGGACGAGGCCTTTCCTCCTTTTCCACCCATGAACTGAAAGGATACTATGTTGAGTGAGCGATAGGAAAAGAAAATGTGACAATAGAATAGTGATAACGTGAGAAAATCAATACTGAAAATCCCCGAATGAGGTTTGAAGATTCGCGCGGGAAATCGTGCCGAACTACAGTATCCGCTCAAACGCCAGTCACGAACTGACTTTTCAAAATTAATATTTTTGCCACTCACGCCATTTCAAAGCACGATTTACAGGTTGATGCGAAAAATTACAGTAATTTGGTGTCGGATTAGTCGTCGTACACACGGAACCTTGGAGCGAATATTTTCTTTTCAAATTAAATCAAATTTGAATTGGCGGGCAGTTGTTAAGAGTGTTGACTGTCAGTCTGAGTGGATACTCAGCTGACCGGGGCCGGTTTTTTGAGCGGGGCTGCTACGCAGTAATTACGGTGGTTGATCCATATTGATTGGTGGGCGCTACGCAGCAGCCAATCAGCAAAAAGTGGGCGGAGTCTTGCTTTTGCGTGGACCCCAAACGCCGTGCCACTATTTTTAATTCAGAAAAATTATCGGCAAATATTTAAAGAATACTCAAATAACTAAAATACACAGGTGTGTTATTTCATGTACCACACTTTTATTCTTTTTGCACGTGATCCGATCATACTTTCTCTTCATCTCATTCTTTATGTTTCCCATGCTCAAGAAATCTATGGGAGAAGGTCAAAATGTGGGTTGGATACAATCACAAAAAGTTTGTATGTGGGATGAATGAGTGTCAGTTACTATCGAGAAACTGGATGAGAACGGTGCTGAAATACACACTACGACGACGTTTTCAGATAAGGGAAGATCTCTTCTCGGCAAGAAATCAGGACGAAATGAAGAGATCACGTCCTTTCTCTCATGTGACTTCCACGTAGAGGCGTGTGCAATTGAAGAGACGGTAATCCGTATTCGAAGAACTGCCTCTTCAACTTCAGAAACGACGAACTTTCCAGTTGGAAATCTCCTGCCGACATCTTCAATCCGAGCAATAGTTCGAATAAATCATTCGAGAGCGGGGTTAGGTAGAGCCAAGCCGGATTGAGATCATTCTGCACTTTCATTAGATCTGAACCCTGCCTTTCTTTCTTGCCAAGCCATCTCTATTCCACAGTCATCACTGATTTTTTATTTTACGCAGGTGGCCCACAGGGGCCAGTCGCGTTCTAGATACGCTTTCTTTTGTTTGTTTATCGTCATAGGCGTCCATCTCAGTCAAGAGTCGACTTTTCAAGCACAATGGCAACAGTTCACTACTTTTGTTCATTGCATTCGCGTCTCTTTATCATAATTCAATTCTTTTTCGACCATTCTCAGAACTACTGACAACAGTCGCCTGAGTTTCTGAGTCTTTGTTACAGATCACTTTATCTCATTCTTCGAAGATAAGCTCTATGGACAATGTTCTCACTCTCGCAAAACTTCCCATTGGCATCATCCGAACAATTGTTCGAATGGAGGAAGAATCGATGGAAGATTTGCGGCTGGTAAGTGCGATTATTCTTCTTCTATTAATTTTCTATTGGAAACTTGCAGCAGGAAGCTCACTGTTCTCCGACTAAAAAGTTTCTGCAAGAGCTAATAGAAATTTGAAAGTATTTTTTCTGGTTGAAATTCACATCTCAGATCTCCAAGTCTTGGAATAACAATATTAACGAGCTTATACACAATCGAAAGTATCCCATGACTCTGTATCAAGTGATTATGATTCGTGATCGAACGACGGGACAAATTCAAGCCACTATTAAAGTACTACCTGAGTTTGCATCTCGGGTGGCAAAATTGCTTCCTGATTGGACGCAAGGGACTCATATTGTCCGCAAGAAAGTGCTCGAATTCTCCCGCACCAAAACTAATTGTTTCGAATTTCAGCGCTACGCTATGTTTCAGCAAATACTGCATTTGGATATCGATCCTCAAGCCGAGAAGATGGATACAAATTTCCGGAAAATCGCGGAATTTTGGGGGATCAATATCACGTCTTTGAAAATCCACTACGTAAGGGCTGTTACTACGGACAACTAGGGCAAGATTAGGGATAACGATTCAATATCGCGCCCAGGGATTAAGAAAAAGCGGCAACCGGAAAGGAAGAGAAAAATATCGAACTATTCAGCCAAACTCTTCAAACGTTCAAGCGTTCATGCAATCTCTTCTTCAAATGTTCATGCGATACTTATTCATAGCAGAAAGACTGAAAAAAATTACAACAACCCTAAGGGATCTGAGAAAACTATTCCTTGAATGTTCATACATCGAATATCTGAATCTGAGATTCTTCACAGAATCAAATCTCAAAGATATTTCGACGACTTTCTGCAGTGTTCCTGTGAAAAAAATTGATTTCTTGTTTGTTCTGTTGGATGAAAAGAAACGGTTAGTTTCATCTTCAAAACTTTTGAATTTTCCGAATTATCTCAAAGACGACTTTCACATTGCAACTGGCAAAGTTATGCGCATATGGGAACTAAAAAAAAGCACTATCTACTGTTGTTTAAAAACTCAATTATCGTACATCGCCCCCATTACCGAACAAACGAACATTTTTTACTTTTTTTACTTTTTTTAAAGTCTGCGAATTCGCATAGAATATTCCTAATTTTTGTTTCATATTTTTTGTCCACCCACAATTCCGCGTGATTTTTAAAATTGAACGGTGAAATATTTATTTAAATGGGTGAAAAATTGGAGTCGAAAGTGGCGAAAAGTAAGGCAGCTGGCTTCAAGTAAAGCCTAAACGCCGGCTCTACAGTAATCACCCTTCCGGCATCACTTTTCGCTCATGCGGCTCCAATTTTTCACCCATTTAAATAAATATTTCACCGTTCAATTTTAAAAATCACGCGGAATTGTGGGTGGACAAAAAATATGAAACAATAATTAGGAATATTCGATGCGAATTCGCTGACTTTAAAAAAAGTAAAAAAAGTAAAAAATGTTCGTTTGTTCGGTAATGTGGGCAATGTACGATATACTTAATATTAAAATATAGTTTCAAATGTAATTCTGAAACAATATGTTGACCTTCAGTGCGGCTCTTCTCAACGTTATGCGATCGATCAATACCGCACAATGCATGATTCATGCGGGATTTTGTACTCGAAGTAAACTAGGTCTGTGCATTTTTCATATTTTCATTCTCCAGAATTACAAAACTGCTATTGTTAGATAATATTGCGTTTAGCTCACATTAAAAATTCTGTTTTTTAATCAGACAGTATACCAATGATTGCTCTCAGGCCCTTATGAATCTGTTAAGAATTGGTCCGAAATAAAAAAAATATGAAGAGGTTTATTATTTTACAATGCAGGCGAATTTCTTCTGAAAATATCGAAATATCTTCTGATGTTCGAACTGTGTCAATTTAATGAAGATCATCTCTTTTACGGAATTCCATCCTATTTCTGGAAAACGATTTCGAGACAGATGCTAGGAAACGGGCTGCACCGTTTCAAATTCAGCAATGGAACACTTTGCTGGGTAGGCTTGCAATTTATTGATTCAGCTAAAGTCCGACTTATAACTTTTTTTATAGATTGAACGTTCTCGACCAGACGACTCGCTCCCTGAGGTTCAAATAAATATGCGACTGGATAACAGTTCATGAGATTTTTTTATAATCCCCAAATTAACATTGTAATGTGTCGATGAAAAAAAATGAAGAGGTAATTCAGATCAATAAGAAATGTAGTTTATTGATATACTTAGTTATTCTCCATGTTCTCAATTGAGCGGTTCGCATCGTGATCATCGTCTGAAAATGTGATGAATTAGTTCCGCATAATTTGGATCTTAAAACTCTGGTGAGCGTCCCCAACTTGGGCCCAAGTAAAAAGAGGTACCCAACTTGGGCCCAAGCAGGAGCCCAACTTGGGCCCATGCAGTTCTTGCCTCGTCTAGCACACACACAGCTTATAAGGTCCATTTTTTCTTTTTTTTTTTGACTGCCTTGGGCACGAGTGCGATTGTCTACGGTGCCCAGTAGGACCGTATTTTGGATGTGACCAGCTCCACATGGTCTAACCGTGCGGGCCTTTGGTTGCTGTATTACTCTATCTCATGCTACTATCAATCCATAAAAAAGGAGAGCTAATAGAGGGTTTCCAACTTGGGCCCAAGCAGGAGCTCAACTTGGGCCCAAGCAAGAACCCAACTTGGTCCCAGGCCTGGTCGCAACTTGGGAATTTGCTTGGGCCCAAGTTGGGGACGCACACCAGAGTAACAACAAGAATCAGTTTTATTAATAATCAGTTTAAAAGTAAATGATGCAAAAAATTATAGTATTTCATGACATATCTCATTGTTAGTAATATTAAACACAATTGTGCACTGGGTTGTTTGTTGTCAGCATACCTCCTTCAGTACGAATCGCGCCAGCAGTTATTTCGACGGCCTCATTCATTTGCAATAATTCCTTTGATTTTCGTTCAATTTCCTACAATGATACGGTTGACGAAACGAAATCGCAATTTATCAATTTTGAATCAGAAGGAAGATTTAACTAGGTTTTCGAAACCCCAGACATAAGACGGGTTTCTCATCCGATTTCGTATCGATTTCACATCGAAAATTGGCTTTTTTTATAAATGAGACACATTTTGAATGAGTTTCGATTGCGATTTCTTAGTAATTTCGAACATTCTTCCCTAATACATCAACATTCTTCAATTTCCATCTGTTTGCGTTGAACATCGCATGATTTCATCTATTTTTTGAGATCATTTTTAGGGACCACCATCGATTATGCAAATCATAGAATCATGGCCCATTTACCATTTCAGTTTACTAAACAGACGTATAGAATCATTTTTTTGTGAAAGGAAGACCTACTTTAAGTCAACGGGTTTCAAGATAATTACAATTTAAGAAAAATCTGTTTTTCAAAAACGAGAGACAACAAACTTCAAAGCGCTCTGGATTGCGATCAAGGAGAGGGCCGCGACTTCTTTGTTTTTTTTTTGTTTTTTTTTCGAAAAAAAATGTTTTTTCTAGTTCACAGATATTTTTTACAGATATTTTTTATGCACTCACCTTCTTCTCGACAAGGAAGAACTTGAATCGTTCTAGGGCGATACTCCTCCTCTTGTACTTTTCCATTTCCTCTTTTATGTCATCGATATATTCATCACTTTGTCCATCTCTCACGGCATAAATCAACTGCATTGCTAGAGTTTGGAATACTTCTCTGAAAACCGAGCAAGAATAATTCACTAATTTGTCTATTGTAAAAACGCGTTTTTCTTATTCGTTCCTTGGACTGTCTTTCTAAAGATTCGGATTCTTTCTTTTGTTATTTATGCTATGCAACTAACCTGATTACGTCTCTGCCCGTTATAACAAAGGCGAACGGATTTTCAACTGACACTTTGCCATCGATAAAGTCGTCCTGTGGATAACAACAATGATTTTATCGTATAAATTTAAAATTTCTCACGAGCATCAATTCCATTGCTTGGAAATGCCATATTCTCTGGGATTCTTCCATCACTTTCTCCACCGACCGTCGACAGATACAACAACTCTTCTCGTTGGTGTCGGCATGAAATAGCCAACAATGAATGCATGCTTATTTCGTTTAAAGGAGGAGACCCACAAATATCAGACTAACAAGTTCGCGGGGATTAGAGCGTGCACAGCATTCTGCACCTACAGAAAAGGGTTATAGTCAAACTGTAAGCATGCTATATGAAATGTTTCTGAAACTCATCCTCATTATCATTCTGAATGGGGCTGACAATGAGCGGATGAAAACGGGATAAGTTTCAGAAACAATTCACATTTTGTGATCGATTTACAGCTCGATTACGGTGTGGCGGGAAAACTCAAAACTTAATCCCATTGTTCACCATTATCTGGAGAAAACAAAAGGGGGTGGGTAAAAATGCAGTGCGGTCGTGACTACCCGGTAACACTCTCAAACGTCCACCTCATCAGTTTTTCTTTTGGACTGGGTGGCATTAAATTCTAGGAACGAGAACAAAGAAGGAGAGGAATTCCGACAACTCCAGATAATCATACCTACCAAATAGAAGAAAACAACTAACTTCCTGCTGTTCCAACCATTTCTGAATGCATGTGCGGTGAAAAATGTGTTGACACGGCTCCAGGATGGCCTTCCGCTGAAAGAGTAGTTCGTGCCTACGGCTACAAGTTGCGATTGATCTACCTTGCTCTGGATGTCTTCAAAGCAAATCCCACACAGATCTTCCTTTGACTGGCTCTGTTCGACGAAAACTGTTGCTGCAGCTGCTGCATCCTCCTCTGCGACAACTACTGCTGCAGCTGCTGCATCCTCCTCTGCGACAACTGTTGCTGCAGCTGCAGCATCCTCCTCTGCGACAACTGTTGCTGCAGCTGCTGCATCCTCCTCTGCGACAACTGTTGCTGCAGCTGCAGCATCCTCCTCTGCGACAACTGTTGCTGCAGCTGCTGCATCCTCCTCTGCGACAACTGTTGCTGCAGCTTGGAGACCTTCAGACGCTACTCGAGAAGGCATCTGTAAAATCATATGCATAAGTATGTGCATGAGCCTTCAGCGATCGATGTGATGAATCTACGAAATTTCTGACCTGTACGATTGCAGCCTCGTCCTGTAGTCGTACTACAGTTTGATATCTGTCTAGTAGCTTCTGACGCTCGTCGATAATATCTTGAATATACTCATCCGGTTTGCCGGCAGTACGCGCCAGATTTAAGTCTTCCGATGTTCGCAGAAGCCAACCGCTGCAATTTTTCGCCGATGGCTCTATACTAGAGTATCGAAAACAAACAACTAGTTGAAATAGTCCGATTCAACTAGTTGAATTGAAACAGTCAAATCAATTTCAACTAGTTGAAATGGAAATAAACTAGTTGAAATGAGGGAATCGACTATTCCAATTCCTCATCCCTCGCCATTGCTGATTTGTTGAGTGGTAGATCTCACTCTCACTCAACCACTTCTCACCTCTTGTTGGCCAATCGATGAGTCAGAATGAGTTCATTTCAACTAGTTGAATTGATTTCAACTAGTTGAAAACATGTTATTTCAACTAGTTGATTTATTTCAACGAGTCGAAAACAATTCAATTTCAACTAATTGAAATTTGGAAAACATTTGTTTTCGAGACTCTACTCTATACGGTCTTCACTCTCGAAAATGCAAAAAAAATAGTGATAGACGAAGAAAATTAGCATTGATTTCTGGCAAACGCGGTGCAGCTATGATCAAAGAACAGGGTGAGGGCTACGTACTCTGGTGTCCGGAATCAACTTGGAATCAAGCAATTCCCACAAGTTGGAATCAAGCTTGATGGCAACTTGTGGGAAGTGCTTGATTCCAACTTGTGGGATCGTTTGAAATCGGCGAGGACTACGGTAGCTTTCTCTATTATTGATTGATAGAGAGCATGAGTTCCCTCATACAGTAACCAAAGGCCCCGCATGGTACGACCATGTGGGGGGGGGTCACATCCAAAAGGCGGTCCATCTGGGGGTCCGCAGATAGTCAAGCGCACTCGTGCCCGAAGGCAGTCCAGAATAGGGCTGCAAAAAGGGACCTTATAGGCGATGTTTGTGCTGGACGCTGCGAGTACGTAAGCCTGCTTGATTCCAAGTTGTGGGAATGGGTCAGGGGTACTGTACTTGATTCCAAGTTGAAATCCCATTTCTACTTGATTTCAAGTTGATTCCGGACACCAGAGTATATTTAAAAATGGCTCTAACGCGATATTCTCGAGAAGATTGTCTGACGATTTGGTGAAGAGCCACTTGTCTTCCAGCAACATGGTTCGCCATACCAACGTCGGTAACTGAAATTCCATAAAATATAATGCCACAGTGAAATTAGTTCGATTCTCTGAATGTCTACAAAAATGGTAGAATTTGAAGGGCGTCACGCCTGCGTCGATTTAGTAAATACAAAATTCCAATATGGCTGGATTTTTTTGCGTTTATCAAAGTCGGTCCTAACTTATGTGAATGGGAAAGTTAAAAAAATAATCATTCCAAATCTACTCTGAACGACCTGCCCAAATCTATCTAGCTCTTTCCGCTGTGAACACGATTCGAACTAGATATATTATTGTTCGATTGCATTATGTCAATCCTAGTTTGCAGCAGCAAGAAGAGAAGAGGCTTCAAGCAAGGAATCTACTCTTCACGGCGCGTTGTGATGCGCCGGTTGGCATTGCAGCTAAAAATGGACATTTCGACCAATTTTCAATGTACCAGATCTTGTCATAAGAGGCCGTTTGCGAGAGAGTCGGACAAGGCTTGGCACAGCTCACAAATATAAAATCTCTGAAACTAAGGGATTCGGGGTTCTTGAGGGTGCTTATGACGATGGTGATATTCGTTTTGCACCTCGAACCTTCGTTGGCTCCAGATGACGTCACGTCGAAAACGTCTTTTTGGGAATTCCACCGCCCTCGATAATTCTAAAAATAAGTGAATAAGGCCCCAGGGGTAGAATTTCATGCTGATCAAGCCTGTATATTTCATTTTTCATTATTTTCAAAAATAATTTTGTATTGGGGAACTTTTCGCGGAGTTAATAGTCAGAGGGGAGACTATCATAGATCGGACCGGAGTTGCACAAGGATTCGAAATATGTATTTCATTTTTCATAAAAACGTGCCAATAAGGTTTTATGCAAAAGATAGTGTACTGGCTTGTAAATAATTTGTACCATCCTTTCACTTGTTGACTTCCGATCTCTTGATCTACCCGAGTCTCTCTAGCATGGCCTCTTCCCTCTCTCTGTGCTCTCTCATTTCCCCATGCTCTCTCGCCTTCCTCGGGAAGGACACACGGGTCGATAAAAGTTCGGAAGTCAACAAGTGAAAGGATGGTACAAATTACTTACAAGCCAGTACACTACCTATAGCATAAAACCTTATTGGCACGTTTTTATGAAAAATGAAATACATATTTCGAATCCTTGTGCAACTCCGGTCCGATCTATGATAGTCTCCCCTCTGACTATTAACCCCGCGAAAAGTTCCCCATTACAAAATTATTTTTGAAAATAATAAAAAATGAAATATACAGGCTTGATCAGCATGAAATTCTACCCCTGGGGCCTTATTCACTTATTTTTAGAATTATCGAGGGCGGTGGAATTCCCAAAAAGACGTTTTCGACGTGACGTCATCTGGAGCCAACGAAGGTTCGAAGTGCAAAACGAATATCATCATCGTCATAAGCACCCTCAAGAACTCCGAATCCCTTAGTTTCAGAGATTTTATATTTTTGAGCTGTGCCAAAACCCTTCGGGTTTGCCCGATTCTCTTGCAAACGGCCTCATAATACATATCGGTCATAAATTGCTAAATTGGATTTATCAACTGGATCAAATTATCAACACTTAAATTGCAATTATTTTGAATTTCAGCTACTATCTCTAGGTAGATATTACTAAATAAACTAGAATTTACCTGTCCCGTGGGACCATAGCAGAAGATTGTCGGAAGCCCGTTATTTCGTTCATCTTGAGCGTAACGTGAGATCGTTCGCACTGGGCAGACGGGACATGAACACTAGAATGTCAAAAAAAATATGATAGTAGGTATAATTGAATCAGTGTTCAGCCATTCCGAGAGCCCTACGATCAACCCTAAAGACTGCGTCGAATGAATAGACGGATGAAAGGGTACTAGGGTTGACAAAAAGGATCGGAATGCGGAAAATTCGAATTTTTTATTCCATTATCGTTTCATTCCGGAACGGATTAAAAACGAACAATGGAAATTCCAAAACAAGAATCGACAATTCTGGAACGAGAGTATGAAAGGTCCATTGTTCGACTCTTATTCTGGAGAATGATAATATGATAGTAGGTATAATTGAATCAGTGTTCAGCCATTCCGAGAGCCCTACGATCAACCGTAAAGACTGTGTCGAATGAATAGACGGATTCTTCATCATGGCATCCCTACTCACATATGACGACTCGCACAGGTTGACAAAGCAAGTTCGATGAAGTCTGTGTCCACACCTCAGAGCGACCGTCCTCTGCAATGTGGATACTATTTAGGGAACTTTTCCGTTTATTTTTCGATTTCTCATGATATAGTTGACAAGTAGTTGTGGGCGGAGTCCAGACCAACTACATCGTTTCCAACAAGTCCAGTAACTAGTTTATGTGATTGTGTACATCTATTTAGCCTCAATTATGCATTTCCAATTGCTAAACAAAAAAATATTCCATCCTGTTATTTTGCCCAGCTTGCGAATGCGTTTTCGGTAATTTTTTTTGAAGTGATACCACTTCCTTCCGCACACTTTGCCGGTCGGAGATGAGTTATTTTTGCCAAGCCATCTAGATATCTCTAGCACAATCAATTACAATGAATTAGTAGAGTTCGAAATACGGTTAATCGTATCTTCAATGAAGAGTGACAAGAGAGTACTAGGAATGAAGAGACTCAGAGAGAATTACCCATAGTTTTTCGAACTCTAGTTGCAAGTAAGCCAACCTTGATGGTGATATCCTTCCAGCAGATACCACACTTGCTTGCATCGGCTTCGATTGCAGTCATTGTTTCAAATTGCCTAAATGCCTGAATTAAACCAAATTCAATAAAAGTATTGGTAAGTATAGAGCAGAATACATCTTCAGAGCGGAGTAAGCACTCAAAAAGAAAATAATGAAATAGGCGGGCGTTATTTAAACGAACGAACGCGCAGATACTGTAACGGACGCTACTTTAGAAGCGTCGTTGCATTCGAATTGAACCTTTTTTCGCGAGTTGGTACCACTCATGATACCACTAATGGTAGCGTCGTACTAGATACGGTATCTACGGAAAAAATAACGTTTGTAGGATCTTGTAGGTTTGATTTGTGCGATGGCGGAATATATTACAGCTGCAATGGTCAGTATAGCTAGATATTGAATAAAATCTAATTGGAAAATAAAAGGAAGGAAAGATTGTTTGCGCGATTGGAAATACGGTAAAAGCGAATTAACTGGGAATTTCACAAACACTATCGAACGTAGAAGAGGTGCCTGTAGTTCCACTTTTATTGAAGGTTTGCACTTTTCATGCATAATTGAGAGCACTGCGACAGTTCAGTTTTTTTTTCATGCGCATAGCGTCGCGTCTCTTTATGCATTAAACAATGATTATCATCTAAAAATCAGTTATTAATTTTTCGAAGATGAGCTCTATCGAGAATGGTATTACTCTCGCGAATCTTCCTATTGACATCATCCGAACGATTATTCGAATGCAGGAAGAATCGATGGAAGAGCTGCGACTGGTAAGTGCAACAATTCTGTTGTTGACGGTGCTTCTCTGACAAAAAAGTGTCACTACTTGACATAGATGCTACTTGTTCATTGATCGCTCTAAACCACATCTCAGATCTCCAAGTCTTGGAATAGCACCATTTTCGAGCTCTTGCACAATCGCAAGCATCCCATGACTCTATATGAAGTGATTATGAATCGTGATACTGCTGGAGAAATCCAAGCCACTATTAAAGTACTGCCTGAGTTTGCTTCCCGAGTGGAAAAATGTCTTCCTTATTGGAAGCAAGGGACTCATATTGAACAGAAGAAGGTGATCAAATAAAATACTCATTTACAAAATAATTGCATTGGATTTCAGCGCTACGCTATCTTCCAACAAATTCTTCATTTAGATGTAAATCCTAAAAAAAATTCCGAAGGATGGGCATATGAACCGGGCAAACAACTCGGGCTAAAGGTATTAATGGTATCGCCTCACTCTAATGTTATTTCTCAACACGAACAAAAAGTGGTGAGAAAGACAATGTGGGAAGAGGTTGAACTATCTAGTAGGGACGCAAAAAGCTGTGGAAAAATACCGTAATGTTCAGCCAAACTCTTCAAGAGTTCATGCGGGATTCTTCATCAAATATTCAACTAAAGAAAAAGTTAAAGCAACTCTGAAAAATCTGAGAAAACTTTTCCTTGAATGCTCTCACGTCGAATATCTGAGCCTTGGATTTTTCACAGAATCAAATCTCAAAGATATGTCGACGACTTTTCGCAGTATTCCCGTGAAAGAAATGGGGTTTCTATTTTATCAGTTGGATGAACAGACACGGTTAGTTTCGTCCATGACTCTATTTAAATCGCCGAATCATCGAGAAATAAAAAGCTATCTAATTCAGCTATTTATTATTATTATTTTATTACATTTATGTACGATAACTATTTCTAATTTTTTTCTAACATAAATTCTTTTATTTTCAGGACCGCTCTTCTTAATGTTGTGCGATCGGTCAATTCCGCTCACTGCTATCTACACGCTGCATTTTGTACTCAAAGAAAATTAGGTATCCGAATCACTATTCATTTCCGAAAATTTCGAATGCTATTAGGGCCTATGGAAACAAATAAGGCCAAACCTTTATTATTTGGCTATGCAGGTGAATTTCTTCTGAAGATTTCGAAGCATCTTCTCATGTTCGAAATGCATCAATTTAATGAAGATCATCTCTTTTACGGAATCCCATACTTTTTCTGGAGGATGATTTCGAGACAGATGCTAGGAAATGGGCTGCACCGTTTCAAATTCAGCAATGGAACTCTTTGCTGGGTAGGCTTGCAATTTATTGATTCAGCTAAAGCCCCACTTATAACTGTATTTTTTTTAGATTGAACGTTCACGACCAGACGACTCGCTGCCTGAATCTCAAATTGAAGTGCGACCGGATGACAGTTTATGATCTTATTTGACAATGGTCCTCATTTCATCTCCTGCTTTACATATGTTTCTCATAATAATAAATTTCCCTCAAACTATTTTCTTTAATTTTATTCATCAGTGCACTTCTTTCGATAATCGACATTGCAAGGAAAAAAATGCTGTGGAAAAAGTCAAAGAAGAAAGCACAGATTTGAATTCCCGCAATTTTATATCTCAGCTCCCAGTGGTGCTAGGCACTTGAAATATGGATTCTGAGGTGGTTTTTAGATTTCCACCCCAGAATTCTAATTTCAAGTGAGATATAAAATTGCGGGAAGTCAAATCTGTGCTTTCCTCTTTGACTTTTTCCACATCATAAGATTGCAAGATCTTGACAATTATCCCGTCGGAGCAACAACAATGAATTTCGCGAAGAATGTTACCAACCAATGGTCTGAGCGAGTTCAATTCAAATAATATATCAACGACGCCAAGAAGCGTCTGTTACAGTACCTGAGCAAACAACGCGGTCAATTTTCACGATTATAAAGATAATATTTCACGCCAATTCGTGCTCATTTTTTCCGCTCTTCATTTTTCAATATTTGTTTGAGGCTTTCCTAACACATGCATTATACTTAGAATATGGCCGCAATCGAAAGTGATGCGAGCAAGTGCGGTATCTGCTACAGGGATATCAGCATCAAGGTTGGCTTACTTACGCTAATTGACCCATTGATTGTGTGAGAGACGATGGGGGTGCTTGGGAAATACGTATCTATCTCGACCGGCAAATGGAAGAAACTATTTCTTGTGAAACAATCCGAGACGAATCAAAAATGAATGAGGTGTCATTGTCTTTCCCTAGTATCCCTACCCCTTTCAATGCATTTGGATCTGCTGTTTCGAGGGGCCAAACAACGGAGAAGTTCCTATCAGAAGTTCAGTAAATCCTTACTCCTTACTCCTAAATCTTCCTCCTAAATCTTACTCCTAAATCCTTACGAGAAGTTCCTTACTGAGTTAAATAAAAAAAATTGCAGAGAACGCTGTCGCTCAAGTGCGGACACAGTCTCCATCGCACATGCTTCGTTAATCTGTGCGAATCTACAAATGTGAGTAGGAAAATCGTGACGACGACTTCAACTCTTCATTCCTCGTTCTCTCTCATCGTTCAGAGTGACGAAAGGGAGCTCGTGGAATGAAGAATTGGATCCTGAAAGTGAAGTATCTATCTCCCACTGCATTGTAGTGGAAAGCAAATCTTTCGTGCTTTCCCGGCTACCTCGATATTTGACCGGTGCCCACTAGTCCAATGGCTTAAAGGAGGCGTATTATGAACTTTTGAAATTCAAACATAGCGACTCTTATAACGATATGCCGAGTTTTGCAAAATTCTGGAAATTTTCCAATAAACTTTTGGAAAATTTGCCATGGAGTAGATCAGATTTTGTCGATGGGAAGAACCTACGGAAACAAACAAAAATCTCTCCGTAGCCAATCAATAGTGTGCGAGACAACGATGACCTTTCCAGCTATCTTCTTGATCTACTTTCCCTTCCTCCCCATTAGCGCTCCATAAAATATTTGAATTCTTCGCGGGCTTTTCCCTGGTTTGTCCTGATACTTTGAACGCGGATATCTCGGGCCAGAGTGGATGCACTACTTTCAAACTTCGGCTTTCTAACATCGTTATGGATTCCAATCGGATCATGACCTCAACAACATGAACTAATTTTTCATGATACGCATCCTTCAATCGGTGTATTCGATCCAGTGACTCTTATCTAACTCCCGTTTCTGTGTTGCATCTTTACGAAATCCTCGATTTGATCGGAATTATGCGATCACATTTCTAAATCCATAACATGTACGTCCTTTTGCCTCCTCCCTTGAAATAGAGGGAGAAAATCAAGTGCTCGGATTGAAGTGCAACCGCAAAATACGTACCGTTCTAGTTATCATGTCCCGTGTGTCCGGTGATGGACATTTCCCGGTTCGCGCAAGATGAGAGGAACAACGACCTTCCGCAAATCTACTGTTATGGTCCCACAGGAGAGGTGAACTCATCTAGACTATTTTTTTCATATGAAGACTGAATTAAAATCAGAAAAAATGTAGAGTTCGTTAATTGATCGGTAAAGTACATTCGGAATTACAGCTGTCGAAGTTGGAGTGGCTCATATTGTCGGTGCAAAACAGTCAGAACTTTGACCACCTATGCGACAACCTGCTCGAGAATCTCGCGTTAGCAATTTTTTTATATATTTTTTATATCCGTATATCTTACCCTGTTCCCTCACTTGATGGAAAATTCTTGATCATCATAGATAATTCCATTGTGCTAGCAACAATGCATGTTTTTTTCTATCTTTAGGTGTAATTTTTAGCATTTCCGTGTTCAGAATGTGCCTCTACAGAATCCAACTAGAATGCATCAACCAGAATCCTCTACAATAACTGCGGCTGCATCAGCTGCATCAGCTGCAGCAGCTGCAGCTGCATGTTGAGTATACAAGGAAATTTGCAGCGGTTGGCTGCTGCGCACGTCGGAAGATTTGAAGATCGCGCGTACGGCCGGCAAACCGGATGAGTACATTCGGGACATTATTGATGAGCGTCAGAAGCTGCTCGAGCGATATCAAACCGTCGTGAGACTGCACGACGATGCTGCGGAGATGCAGGTCACATCTTTATCGGTGATAAGATACAAAAACATCGGAAACATTTCAACAAATTCGGCACAGAAACTGTTCATATTTAATTTCACGTAATTTAACCGACATAGTCAGATTTTACTTTCCGAAATTTCTTAGTCAACCTGTCTTAACACATTTCTATCAAGCCCCGCGCCCTGGCGAGGCTTAGTAGACCTCGGACCAACTATTATAAGAATTTGCAGATTGGGATCCGAACAGCTGCGGAAGCTCTGCAGGCTGCTGCAGCAGCTGCCGCAGCAGTTGACGTAGAGGAGGATGATGCAGCAGCTGCAGTCAACGCAGAGGATCAAGCAGCAACTGCAGCTGCAGTTGATGCAAACGAGGATGCAGCAGTTGATGTAGAGGAGAATGAACCAGCTGTAGCAGCAAATGATATTGAAGACGATGCTTCAGTTGACGTAGAAAATCGCGAGTTTGAGGCTGATATGTGTGGGATCTGCTTCGAAGACATCCAAAGAAAGGTAGATCAATCGCGACTTGTAGCCTTAGGCACGAACTACACAGCATTCTGACCCCCATTGTTCGCTCCAGATAATGGTGAACAAGGGGATCAATTTTGCAATTGTTGCCGCAGGCGCGAAAAATGCGCAAGACTGCGCAAGCACATGAGTAAAGCGCTCGCCCTTCTCTGTTGGAGCAACATGAATACTCTTTCAGCGGAAGGCCATTTTGACGCCGTGCCAACACACTTTCCACCGCACATGCATTATTACGTGGTTGGAACAGCAGGAAGTTCGTTTTTTTTCTTTTTTTTAACGGTACGGTAACAACAAAATAACTCCCCTTCGAAAAAAAATCAGTCTCAACTTTAACGCTATAAAAATATGAATGTTTCATAACTATACATAATGCCTGGCGATGATGGGCTTGACGTGAATACACTGACGTGAATACATCTTACAATTAGCCTCTTTTCATGCCGACACCAACGAGAAATCCTGCTGTATCTGTCGGCGGTCGGTGGAGAAAGTTGTCGAAGGACCCAATAGAATATGGCATTTCCCAGCAATGGAATTGATGCTCGTAAGCGATATTGAAAGCAATATCATTATTCTGATTGATTTCAATTAATGCTCAACTGACACCTTGAGAGAGGAGAGAATCGCATTTGTTGCAGGACAAATTCATTAGTGGACAAGTGTCCGTTGGAAAGCCTTTCGCTTTTATTGGAACAGGCAAAAACATAATCAGGTTAGTTGTGGTTTATTCGGGAGAGGGCAGTCAGAATAAAGAATATTTTTTCAGGAATGAGTACCAAGCAGTTGCGAAACAGATGATTTTTGCGGTGAGAGATGGGCAAAATGATGAATATATCGATGACATAAAAGAGGAAATGGAAAAGTACAAGAGAAGGAGTATCGCCCTAGAACGATTCAAGTTCTTCCTTGTCGAGAAGAAGGTGAGTACACAAAATCTAAAGTCTGATCTAGAAACAGGAAATAATACCGAAACAAACATCCGTAGACCTCAACGTAGAGCGATATTCAACGATGAATAATGACTAGGGTTCTCTTGATGGAATTGATTCCGGAATTCCAATAACAAGAACAACGCGTCTTGACTGCTCTGGTTGCGAGAGAGCGTATGAGGAATGATGAGATAATGGAATTTCACTGGAATTCTTAATAAAATTTAATTCCAAGAAGAGAACCCAAATAATGACGCATCTCAGATGGGAAAATAAAAAAAAGATGTATACTGCAGGAAATTGAACGATTATCAAAGGAAATAGCGCATGTGGAGGTGGACATCGAAAGACGGGAAGCGATTTGTTCTGAAGAAGGTATGTTATTGCCGAATATCCGGCGCCGTTAGTTTTTATTTACTGATCGTACCAACAAGACAGCACAAATTTTTAACTGTTACAACTCTTTACATAGTATGCTCTATGTGTTCATAGGCCCAAACTGTACGACAAGAAATACTCTTCATATTTTCAGATGATGAAGATGATGCGATCAGTCCTTCGAATGCGAACATGCAGAATAATTAATTAAAAAATAAATATCATTCTCTAAATTGTGTTTGCTCTTCATCTCATTAGACACGACCAGCAAACTCACTGTGAGGCTCACATAAAAGTACGACCGGAAGACAGTTTTTGTGCTTCTTTGAGTCTCGCTTCATCCCTCCTCTGTTTCTCATGCTCAACACGTTCCCTTTCTACTAGGTATTATCTTTATTCATCAGTACATTTCATTATAATCGACATTGGAAAGCGAGTTGTGGGAGAGGGATAAAATGGGAATTGGATAGAATTACAAAAAAGTTTGTGTGTAAGATGGTGTGAGTTACTACCCAAAACTGGATTGAGAAATGGTGCCGAAATACACACTACGACGACGTTTTCAGAAAAAAGGAAGATCTCTTCCCGGCAAGAAATCAGGACGAAATGAAGAGATCACGTCCTTTTTCGAACAATGATCTCGTCTCTTCATTTTCCCTTATCTGTAGACAGTCAGAGAGGCGAGAGAGCATTGCGAAATGAGAGTGACAGACCATCCGTCCCTTTTTCTCATGTGACTTCCATCTGTTACTTAGAGGTGTGTGCAATTGAAGAGACGGTAATCCGTATACGAAGAACTGCCTCTTCAACTTCAGAAACGACAAACTTTCCAGTGGAAATCTCCTGCCGACATCTTCAATCCGAGCATCAGTTCGGATAAATCATTCGAGAGCGGGGTTTTTCTAAAGCGAAAACACGAATAAGACGAATTTTTGCCGTCGAACAACCACAAACACGACATAGTTAAATGTATTTTGAGCGTATTTGAAAAAAGTGACAAAAATTTGTCAAAATTTGACGGTCTTGTCACTCGCGTCGGAATTTTAATTCGTAACGTTAGGTAGAGCCAAGCCGGATTGAGATCATTCTGCACTTTCGTTAGATCTAAACCCTGCCTTTCTTTCTTGCCAAGCCATCTCTATTCCACAGTCATCAATGGGATTTTTTCTATCTTACGCAGGTGGCCCACAGGGTTTATCTAAAAAAAAAATTAGCGCCAGTCGCGTTCTACGCTTTCTTTTGTTTGTTTATCGCCATAGGCGTCCATCTCAGTCAAGAGTCGACTTTTCACGCACAATGGCAACACTTCACTTTATTTGTTCGTTGCATTCGCGTCTCTTTATCATAATTGATTTTTTTAAAACCATTTACAGAACTGCTGCCAACACTCGTTCTTTAAAGATGAGCTCTATCGAGAATGGTATTACTCTCGCGAATCTTCCTATTGACATCATCCGAACTATTGTTACAATGCAGGAAGAATCGATGGAAGAGCTGCGACTGGTAAGTGCAACAATTCTGTTGTTGACGGTGCTTCTCTGACAAAAAAAAGTGTCCCTTATTGAGGGTTCGCCGTGTTTGCTTTCTGTTGAAAACCTGAAGGATGGCATAGATACTGGAAAGAAAGCTCACTATGATTTTGGGGTTTCTATTTCTAAAAATTCACATCTCAGATCTCCAAGTCTTGGAATAACAATATTAAAGACCTCTTACACAATCGCAAAAGTCAGATGGCTCTATATGAAGTGATTATGATTCGCGATCGAGCTGGAGCAATCCAAGCCACAATTACAGCACGACCAGAGTTTGCATCCCGGGTGGCAAAATTTCTTCCTTATTGGAAGCAAGGTACTCATATTGAACATAAGAAGGTGATCAAATAAAATACTCATTGAGAACATATTGATTGGATTTCAGAGCTACGTTATGTTCCAACAAAATCTTTATTTGGATGTCAATCCTCAAATCAACTCGGAATATAATTGTAGGAAAAAAACGACTTTTTGGAAAAACAAAATCTTATCCGCAGAAAAATTCGAAGTAAGGACATTTGAAACGGACAAACTACTCGGGCTAAAGGTATTAATGGTATCGGGATTCTTTTTAGTGCTTTCATAAGGGGAAAAAGGCGATGAGAGCGACAAAAAAAATTGTCGCAGACAATTTGGGAAGACTTTAACCCCAGTTGAACTATCTAGTAACGGCACAAACATCTCAAAAAAAAAAACCGTTTCGTTCAGCCCAGCTCTTCAAGACTTAACGCGAGATTCTTCACCGCTTATTCAACTGAAGAAAAAATTAAAACAACTCTGAAAAATCTGAGAAAACTCTTCCTTGAATGCTCTTTTGTTGAATATCTGAGTCTGAGATATTTCACAGAATCAAATCTCAAAGATATTGCGACGACTTTTCGCAGTATTCCCGTGAAAGAAATTAGTTTTCTGTATGTTCACTTGGATGAACAGAAACGGTTAGCTTCGTCCATGACTTTATTTAAATCCCCCAGTCTTCGAAAAACAATTTCTATCTAATTCAGCTATTTATTATTATTATTTTATTACATTTACGATAATTATTTCTAATTTTTTTCTAATATAAATTCTTTTACTTTCAGGACCGCTCTTCTTAATGTTGTGCGATCGGTCAATGCCGCTCACTGCTATCTACACGCTGCATTTTGTACTCAACGAAAATTAGGTATCCGAATCACTATTCATTTCCGAAAATTTCGAATGCTATTAGGGCCTATGGAAACAAATAAGGCCAAACCTATATTATTTGGCTAATAGCTAAATGCAGGTGAATTTCTTCTGAAGATTTCGAAGCATCTTCTCATGTTCGAAATGCATCAATTTAATGAAGATCATCTCTTTTACGGAATCCCATCCTTTTTCTGGAGGATGATTTCGAGACAGATGCTAGGAAACGGGCTACACCGTTTCAAATTCAGCAATGGAACACATTGCTGGGTAGGCTTGCAATTTATTGATTCAGCTAAAGCCCCACTTATAACTGTATTTTTTTTAGATTGAACGTTCACGACCAGACGACTCGCTGCCTGAATCTCAAATTGAAGTGCGACCGGATGACAGTTTATGATCTTATTTGACAATGGTCCTCATTTCATCTCCTGCTTTATGTTTCTCATAATAATAAATTTCCCTTAAACTATTTTCTTTAATTTTATTCATCAGTGCACTTCTTTCGATAATCGACATTGCAAGTAATGCTGTGGAAAAAGTCAAAGAAGAAAGCACAGATTTGAATTCCCGCAATTTTATATCTCAGCTCCCAGTGGTGCTAGGCACTTGAAATTTGGATTCTGAGGTGGTTTTTAGATTTCCACCCCAGAATTCTAATTTCAAGTGAGATATAAAATTGCGGGAAGTCAAATCTGTGCTTTCCTCTTTGACTTTTTCCACAGCATAAGATTGCAAGATCTTGACAATTATCCCGTCGGAGCAACAACAATGAATTTCGCGAAGAATGTTACCAACCAATGGTCTCGAAAGCGAGTTCAATTCAAATAATATATCAACGACGCCAAGAAGCGTCTGTTACAGTACCTGAGCAAACAACGCGGTCAATTTTCACGATTATAAAGATAATATTTCACGCCAATTCGTGCTCATTTTTTCCGCTCTTCATTTTTCAATATTTGTTTGAGGCTTTCCTAACACAGGCATTATACTTAGATTGTGGCCGCAATCGAAAGTGATGCGAGCAAGTGCGGTATCTGCTACAGGGATATCACCATCAAGGTTGGCTTACTTACGCTAATTGACCCATTGATTGTGTGAGAGACGATGGGGGTGCTTGGGAAATACGTATCTATCTCGACCGGCAAATGGAAGTAGATATTTCTTGTGAAACAATCCGAGACGAATCAAAAATGAATGAGGTGTCATTGTCTTTCCCTAGTATCCCTACCCCTTTCAATGCATTTGGATCTGCTGTTTCGAGGGGCCAAACAACGGAGAAGTTCCTATCAGAAGTTCAGTAAATCCTTACTCCTTACTCCTAAATCTTCCTCCTAAATCTTACTCCTAAATCCTTACGAGAAGTTCCTTACTGAGTTAAATAAAAAAAAATTGCAGAGAACGCTGTCGCTCAAGTGCGGACACAGTCTCCATCGCACATGCTTCGTTAATCTGTGCGAATCTACAAATGTGAGTAGGAAAATCGTGACGACGACTTCAACTCTTCATTCCTCGTTCTCTCTCATCGTTCAGAGTGACGAAAGGGAGCTCGTGGAATGAAGAATTGGATCCTGAAAGTGAAGTATCTATCTCCCACTGCATTGTAGTGGAAAGCAAATCTTTCGTGCTTTCCCGGCTACCTCGAAATTTGACCGGTGCCCACTAGTCCAATGGCTTAAAGGAGGCGTATCATGAACTTTTGAAATTCAAACATAGCGACTCTTATAACGATATGCCGAGTTTTGCAAAATTCTGGAAAATTTCCAATAAACTTTTGGAAAATTTGCCATGGAGTAGATCAGATTTTGTCGATGGGAAGAACCTACGGAAACAAACAAAAATCTCTCCGTAGCCAATCAATAGTGTGCGAGACAACGATGACCTTTCCAGCTATCTTCTTGATCTACTTTCCCTTCCTCCCCATTAGCGCTCCATAAAATATTTGAATTCTTCGCGGGCTTTTCCCTGGTTTGTCCTGATACTTTGAACGCGGATATCTCGGGCCAGAGTGGATGCACTACTTTCAAACTTCGGCTTTCTAACATCGTTATGGATTCCAATCGGATCATGACCTCAACAACATGAACTAATTTTTCATGATACGCATCCTTCAATCGGTGTATTCGATCCAGTGACTCTTATCTAACTCCCGTTTCTGTGTTGCATCTTTACGAAATCCTCGATTTGATCGGAATTATGCGATCACATTTCTAAATCCATAACATGTACGTCCTTTTGCCTCCTCCCTTGAAATAGAGGGAGAAAATCAAGTGCTCGGATGGAAGTGCAACCGCAAAATACGTACCGTTCTAGTTATCATGTCCCGTGTGTCCGGTGATGGACATTTCCCGGTTCGCACAAGATGAGAGGAACAACGACCTTCCGCAAATCTACTGCTACGGTCCCACAGGAGAGGTGAACTCATCTAGACTATTTTTTTCATATGAAGACTGAATTAAAATCAGAAAAAATGTAGAGTTCGTTAATTGATCGGTAAAGTACATTCGGAATTACAGCTGTCGAAGTTGGAGTGGCTCATACTGTCGGTGCAAAACAGTCAGAACTTTGACCACCTATGCGACAACCTGCTCGTGAATCTCGCGTTAGCAATTTTTTTTTATATATTTTTTTTATATCCGTATATCTTACCCTGTTCCCTCACTTGATGGAAAATTCTTGATCATAGATAATTCCATTGTGCTAGCAACAATGCATATTTTTTTCTGTCTTTAGGTGTAATTTTTAGTATTTCCGTGTTTAGAATGTGCCTCTACAGAATCCAACTAGAATGCATCAACCAGAATCCTCTACAATAACTGCAGCTGCATCAGCTGCATCAGCTGCAGCAGCTGCAGCTGCATGTTGAGTATACAAGGAAATTTGCAGCGGTTGGCTGCTGCGCACGTCGGAAGATTTGAAGATAGCGCGTACGGCCGGCAAACCGGATGAGTACATTCGGGACATTATTGATGAGCGTCAGAAGCTGCTCGAGCGATATCAAACCGTCGTGAGACTGCACGACGATGCTGCGGAGATGCAGGTCACATCTTTATCGGTGATTTTAAACGGGAAAACCCTGAAAAGTCGATTATTTGGAATCGAACAAGCACAAACACGACATATTTAAGTGTGTTTCGAACGAAATAAAAGTTGTAACAAGAAATTTCAAACAATTTGAAATGTTTGTTACACGCGTCGATATTTGTGTGTTTTACGATAAGATACAAACACATCGGAAACATTTCAACAAATTCGACACAGAAACTGTTCATATTTAATTTCACGTAATTTAACCGACATAGTCAGATTTTACTATCCGAAATTTCTTAGTCAACCTGTCTTAACACATTTCTATCAAGCCCCGCGCCCTGGCGAGACTTAGTAGACCTCGGACCAACTATTATAAGAATTTGCAGATTGGGATCCGAACAGCTGCGGATGCTCTGCAGGCTGCCGCAGCAGTTGACGTAGAGGAAGATGATGCAGCAGCTGCAGTCAACGCAGAGGATCAAGCAGCAGCTGCAGCTGCATTTGATGTAAACGAGGATGCAGCAGTTGATGTAGAGGAGAATGAACCAGCTGTAGCAGCAAATGATATAGAAGACGATGCTTCAGTTGACGTAGAAAGTCGCGAGTTAGAGGCTGATACGTGTGGGATCTGCTTCGAAGACATCCAAAGAAAGGTAGATCAATCGCGACTTGTAGCCTTAGGCACGAACTACACAGCATTCTGACCCCCCCATTGTTCTCTCCAGATAATGGTGAACAAGGGGATCAATTTTGCAACTGTTGCCGCAGACGCGAAAAATGCGCAAGACTGCGCAAGCGCGCATATGTAAAGCGCTCGCCCTTCTCTGTTGGAGCAACATGAATACTCTTTCAGCGGAAGGCCATTTTGATGCCGTGCCAACACACTTTCCACCGCACATGCACTATTACGTGGTTGGAACAGCAGGAAGTTCGTTTTTTTTTTGTTTTTTTACGGTACGGTAACAACAAAATAACTCCCCTTCGAAAAAAATCAGTCTAAACTTAAACGCTATAAAAATATGAATATTTCATAACTATCCATAATGCCTAGCGATGATGGGCTTGGCGTGAATACACCTTACAATTAGCCTCTTTTCATGCCGACACCAACGAGAAATCCTGCTGTATCTGTCGGCGGTCGGTGGAGAAAGTTGTCGAAGGACCCAATAGAATATGGCATTTCCCAGCAATGGAATTGATGCTCGTAAGCGATATTGAAAGCAATATCATTATTCTGATTGATTTCAATTAATGCTCAACTGACACCTTGAGAGAGGAGAGAATCGCATTTGTTGCAGGACAAATTCATTAGTGGACAAGTGTCCGTTGGAAAGCCTTTCGCTTTTATTGGAACAGGCAAAAACATAATCAGGTTAGTTGTGGTTTATTCGGGAGAGGGCAGTCAGAATAAAGAATATTTTTTCAGGAATGAGTACCAAGCAGTTGCGAAACAGATGATTTTTGCGGTGAGAGATGGGCAAAATGATGAATATATCGATGACATAAAAGAGGAAATGGAAAAGTACAAGAGAAGGAGTATCGCCCTAGAACGATTCAAGTTCTTCCTTGTCGAGAAGAAGGTGAGTACACAAAATCTAAAGTCTGATCTAGAAACAGGAAATAATACCGAAACAAACATCCGTAGACCTCAACGTAGAGCGATATTCAACGATGAATAATAACTAGGGTTCTCTTGATGGAATTGATTCCGGAATTCCAATAACAAGAACAACGCGTTTTGACTGCTCTGGTTGCGAGAGAGAGAGTATGAGAAATGATGAGATAATGGAATTTCACTGGAATTCTTAATCAAATTTAATTCCAAGAAGAGAACCCTAATAATGACGCATCTCAGATGGGAAAAAAGATGTATACTGCAGGAAATTGAACGATTATCAAAGGAAATAGGGCATGTGGAGGAGGACATCGAAAGACCGGAAGCGATTTGTTCTGAAGAAGGTATGCTATTGCCGAATATCCGGCGCCGTTAGTTTTTATTTACTGAACGTACCAACAAGACAGCACAAATTTTTAACTGTTACAACTCTTTACATAGTATGCTCTATGTGTTCATAGGCCCAAACTTTACGACAAGAAATACTCTTCATATTTTCAGATGCTGTACACGCTACGATAAGTCCTTCGAATGCGAACATGCAGAATAATTAATTAAAAATATATAAATATAATCCGCTAAATCGTGTTTGCTCTTCATCTCATTAGACACGACCAGCAAACTCACTGCGAGGCTCACATAAAAGTACGACCGGAAGACAGTTTTTGGGCTTCTTTGAGTCTCGTTTCATCCCTCCACTTCCTCTGTTTCTCACTCATGCTCAACACATTCCCTTCTACTATTATCTTTATTCATCAGTACATTTCATTATAATCGACATTGGAAAGCGAGTTGTGGGAGACGGATAAAATGGGAATTGGATAGAATTACAAAAAGTTTGTGTGTGAGATGGTGTGAGTTACTACCCAAAACTGGATTGAGAAAAATAGAGACAAGTGAGAATAAAGAAGGTGCACTTTTAGCTACTAATAAGGAAGACACAACACAGGAGAAAAGGGGGAGGATTCTAGGAACACTTACAAAAGACTGGAGGCGAAGGGAGGTAAACGAACAACGAAAAACATCAACAAATCATTCTGTGATTACGGAAAATCTACAGAAGTGGTGGCTACAATAGAATACTGTATACTGTCGAAAAATATCGGACTGATTACGGTATCTACGATTACGGTAAGGCGGATGGGGTGTGGATACTGTAGGTGTATTGATAAGCGCGATAGATGCGGGGGAATAGATCACAACTTCAATGCGTTATAGAGCAATTAGCACGAATAACGAGAGACGGTATACGGTAAGTATACGGTAGGATACCGTACAGCTAGTAAGAACACTAGTCGACACAGCAAATACAAAAAAAAGACACACGAAACAGCGCTGTTAGGGCGGCTTTCGTAAATTTCGGAACTGCAGAACCGGAAATTAGGAAAGCCGGATCCTTCCGGGGCCGTAAAATAGAGATGGAGCGATGAGTGTGATAAAAGGGAGACGGAGTACGGTACCCATGCACAATGCAACCACGTATCACAGTGCTTTGATTCTAAACTGAGTATGAACCGAGAGTGAGAGCATTTGAATGCTATCGAGACTATGCAATACCTAGGATGTTTGAATCGACGAAACGGTTGGTTAGAATAGGCTGAACTGAACTGAAAGAGGGTGATCGATCGAGCTACAAACTACCGTATACTCTCGACCACAGACTACAGTATGCGAGAAAACACAGAAACCTCTACACTCGGGCTAACTGCAAAGGAAAGGGAGGGAAAAGAGCCAGAATAGACTGCATTAAGATGAGAAAAGGTCTCTAAAAACTGGGGATGGGTGGACGGGGATAGGGGGCTATTTGAGTGGGCGGGGCATATAGCTGTTTGGTTGAGAGATTTTGTTAGTTAGTGAAATAAGAGACTATTTAGCAGGTGCCTACAAAAAAGGGTGCGTGAGATATCAAGAAGTGAGGTGGAGGTCGAAGGGAAGGGGGCGGGGCCAAGGCATGGAGTCTAACTCTACCGGAAACAAAGGGGGGAGGGGTGTGATTAAGTTCATGATAGGAAAGCTCTAACAGCTAGACAAACGAACAAAATACAAACGAAAGAAGAACACAAAAAAGAAGAAGAGAGATATAAAATGATAATCGGGGTGCTGCGGGCTGAGATCTAACCGGGATTGGGTCTGTCGGCAGATAATGCTTCACAAAGGGGGGGGGGCGGGGCTAGACTGCGCAAGGGGGCGGGGCTTGGATATCTATGATAGGGGAAAGGACGGAGAAAACCCGATGCAAGTGCTATACAGCGCAACTTTTGTGGTAGGGAACCCGTAGGTGAGATCTGAGTAAGAGAGACAAAGAGATGGGGGGCGGGGCTTGAGGAAAAGGGGCGGGGCAATAAGGCAGTACAGGGCGGGAAGAAGTAACACAAACGGAACGGAGAAAAAAAAGAAATATACGACTATGTGCCTTTTTGCAGTGTGTATGAATGATGTAATAACTGAGTAGTCTGTGACTGGTGCAAAATAGCGGTGTGTATATATATGATGAGGAATATATATATATAATAGAAGGCGCGACATCCTACATAAGCTAAGCGGCGCATTATAAAAAGACAAGAAGCAACATTGATATGCAATTATTGTACACAACAAATCGTCTACGTGGGTTTAACTACGATCTAAAAGAAACAAGAAAATATAGAAAATATGGGGAAGGGAAAGGAGGGAGTGATTGGAAAGATAAGGGGGTGCGGGTGGAAAGACGGGGCCAGTGAGATGAGGATGAGGCTTGGATACGGTAGGGAGACACGCAACGGTTGAGAGGAGGGAGCGGGGTGGGATTACGGTAGGGGGTGGGAGCTCACACGGGATTACAGCTGTATATGGTGCCCTGATTTGCGGGGGGTTGGATCGGGAAAGAGAAGAGATAGAAAAGAGAAAACAACAAGCAAAGCGGGACCATTTTGTGTGTGTGTGTGCAAGATTATACCAAAACTATGCAGAAGGGAAAAAAGAAGAATCAGAAAGCAGAAAGCAAACAAAATATACAATTGGGGGGGGGGGGACAATACTGGAAAGGGATGAGGGAATCTACGGGAAAGTGCGCGGCTGCGCGCGAGAGTGGGCGGGGCTTGGGGCCTCACGATCTGGGCGACATGATGCGACGGAAGCCGTAGAGGGTGTGGGCGTGCTTGGACAGGGTGACGATGTGGCCGGTCGACGTGCACCGGAGCGCGGCACAGCGAGACATCTGCAATGGGAGCGGCATGAGATCAAAGATCAAAGATCATCCGGAGATCAAAGATCATCTCAGACAGAGCAAGGGCGGGTGAGTACACGGTGAGCGAGCGGAGCGGGCGCAGAGGGGGCTGACTCTCTCGAATTCGCACAGTCTCTCGTCGTAGGGTCAGAGACAGGGCGAGATAGTGTGCGAAAACGAGAGAGAGTCAGCCCCCGGCGCCGACAAGTTGATGCAACGAAAACAGGGACAGGATGCTGTGATCGGCAATGATCAAGATAGTGCAGTATGTTATCGAGATGCGGAACCGGGGGGCAGGGAGCTACAGTAATGGAAAGGGTTTTGGAAGGAAAGCTTGTACGTTATAATAAATGAAATGGTAAGCGAGCTCGCTCACTACACACCGGCGAGAAGCCCACAGTTAGCCATCGATTTCAGAAAAAAAAACAAAAAAAAACAAATAAATAATCGCTAACTGCAGTCTTCATTCACCTCTAGTGCACCCTGACTGCTAACGGCTAGGAGGGGAGCTAGACAGGCGTAGGGCTGTCAGAACAAATCCTTCCACTGATACACATCTCATTTCGTTCGACCAAACTTCTCATTCTGACAGCTCTACCCTCAGTACGGAACTCCTTCGATTTCTGGCAACCCTTCATTTTTTTTTCGAGTTTTGGCCAGAAATCGGAGAATTCCTAAGGAAGGGGGGGGGGGCTAGGGTATAGTAGGAGAGAGAGAGAGATTCAACACTTACTTGCTCTACACGTACCCTGAAATCGCAGTTGACGAACTGGTGCTGGAGGGCGCCCTCGGGCGAGTAGCACACGATCGTCAGCTTGTTGCCGTGCGTGTGCGCGATCAGCAGCTCGCCCGACCGAGCGACATCGATGCCGATCGGGAACGGCGTGTGCGACGGCTCGCCGATCTTGCGCAGGTACGTGCCTGCAAACGAAGGTATTGATTTTTTTTTATATTTCAGACACTTTGGCAAAAGTGTGACCCAACGCTAAAAATAGTTGACCCGCCGAACCGGGATACGGTAGGATTATTGTAGAATACGGTAGAATAATTTTCTGACCGATTTCAGACACTTTGGCAAAAGTGTGACTCAACGCTAAAAATATTTGACCCGCCGAACCGGGGTACGGTAGGGTTACGGTAGCCAAACATCGAAAATGGTTCACTATAGAACGCATCGGGATATGTTTCACAAGTTCCATCATGACCTACCAACCAATTTTGGGCTATGAACCCGGGTCATGGTGTCACAGTGCACAGGAGTCTGGCAGTGCACAAAAAGATCGACCGCAAAACAAGTCGGACAAGGGCATCGCCTCGCATGCCAAATCAATCCTAGATACCACAATGAAGCAACCGTACCCTCATGGCTGAAGACGTGGCATCAAAAGTCCTCACTCCAAGCCACTTGTCACAAGCCCACAAACTCATCCTACCGTACTCCCAAAAAATCAATTATCGATAAGCTACCGTACCCTCATGGGCGAACACTTGCACTCCATGTCCCTACAGTCCTTACAATTAGTCCAACTTCCTTCCTATTCCAAAAAAAAAGTCAATAACCGATAACTACCGTACCCTACCACTCCAGAGAAAATGAATACCGTACCCTCATGGCTGAAGACGTGCACTCCATGCCCGCGGAAGTCCGTCACGTAGATGCTCTTCTCGTGCACTGCGACGTCCGATGCCTCCATCAGATGGTTCGACGCGTCCACCCAGTTGACAACCCGGGGCTGCGCCTGTGAATTGTATTCATTAAATCATTGAATCGAACAAATCAAGGGATAGATAAGCTAAACCACTAAATAATATGCGCCTACAGCATTAGATCACTTGGCAATTTGTAAAAATGGTAAAAAAAAAGAACAGGGAAAATATTTCACAACAAATTTCAGCGTGCCCCCTTCCCGTGTCCAGTATACTCCTTCAAGCCTTGTTTGTGCTTTCCTCAATCGGCTCCAGTCTTAGGCGGCACAAACACCAATCGAATTCCCTCTCCATATTTCAAACTACCGTAAACCATCTACCGTTACTACCGTACCGTCACTACCGGAACGGACTACCGTACCCTCACCCTCAACCGCTTCTACCGTACCTCCTTGATGTCCAGAGTGTAGATCACACTCGACTGGTCGACCATCACGAGGTGGCCCGTGGGAGTGGACGTTGCCGCCCAGACCTGCGGAGAATTATTGAGTTCAAGATTTTATATTTTCGAAAAAGTTGGCAGGCCAATTTCGTAGAAGGTTCATAGCTAAAATAATCTGTACAGGCATAACACCTTTTTGCCCAGCAATTTTCGTGCTTCGACCTATTCACTAATACTGGACGAATCACTGTGTCCCAATTACGATTTGTCCGCTGCTTTTCGAACATAGCATGCATAAACAAACATTTCACATCATCAGATAAAAACAAACCCATATGACAAGGACTAAATGTCAAAGACCAAAGCCCAAAAATCAGCGATCAAAGACTAGAGATCAAAGATCAACTCTCTCACCTCGATGCCTCCCTTCGGGACGACGGCCGTAAGGTTGATGCGGCGGATGAACTCGCCCGTCGCGCCGAACAGCTGCGCCCTGCAATAAGAGGGATGATCTGATGGTCAGAGATCAAAGATCAAAGAACAGAGCTACCGTAATCCAGTCACAAACTGCCCTTCACGGGATACGACCAAATTGTATGTTATACGACCGGTACACTCCGACAGATTAGTTGAATATATCTAGTCGCACTTTACCAACCTACTGAAACCCACGATCACCCTTATATCCTTTTCCTACTATTTTCAAATATCGCGTTTCCAAAAGTTTTTGGGCTTCATCCTCACTACTAACACTTGACATCGACAAGTCTATTAATATGTAGGACTCAGTTGTTTCGAAAAAAAAAATTCTGCCATACCACTTATTTCTCTATTCGATCGATACTGATGACTCGCCTACCGTACCCACTCTCACGATCTACCGTACCTGCTCTTGTTGTCGACGGCCTTGTAAATTCTAACAAAAAGCTACCTCCCATAGATTTCCTCTAAACCTACGCTTCAAGTAAGGCCCTACTGCAATGTTCTCATTTCGAATCGACAACTGATCTACGGTAACCCTTCCGTACCTGCTCTTGTTATCGACGGCCTTGTCGATGACGACGTACCGCGCCGTCTCGAAACCCTTCATCGCGACGACGCGCCGCGGGAAGCACAGCTGACCGTCCTGTGAGGAAGCAACGATATTATTGATTGAGAATAGTACACAGCAGAATTAAAATTGATTGTAGAGAGAAGGCAGGATCGTATTGACAACGCGCAACCTGCCCATCTTTCGTCATCCCATTGCAACCGAAAACCATCGAGAAAATGCACCGCAGCCTGCTCTAAGCGAAGAATCGATGTCCCAGTAATATACTAGACAGTAGGCTGAGAAAATCAGTGCAGAGAAAATTGTTAGCCTATCATAATCTTGTTGCAGCACAAAATCATCCCGGCTCCCATTGGCCGCCCGAAGGAAAGGATCCCTTGAGAAAATATGAACTGACATGTTTCAAGCGTACAACAAGGCAAAATTAAATTTGCGCAACATTTCCGCCATTCACCATCATAAAGAAACTCAAAGGCAGCGGGGTTGGCAGCCAGCCGCCCTGACTATGAGGACTATGGTATTTACTAATGACAGTTTGCATCCTATCGCCCACACTACAAAGTGCCTAACACTTGAGACGTAGGTGAAATTAAACTATCGATGGTTTTTTTTGCTAATAACTCCAGTCCACTCAACGAATGGCTCATCGAATTCACGCATTGTAAACAGGGTTCAACACCAGACTCGCCACTCCAGAAATACATTTTCTAATATTCAGCCCTGAAATATTCAATCCGTCAAACCGGTGCGAATGCTCTTTTTAAACCACCTACTGTAATTAAAAAAAAGATAATCCACCGTATCCCATGCTATCGTAATCCACCCTACCGTACCTCCTGTCCGGGCCGGCCAAACTTCCACGGCATGGTGGGCGTTATCACGACGATGCGATGGTTGTTCGTGTCCGCGATGAGGATCTCGTCGTTCTCGGCGACGGCGAACCCACCGGGCGAGTGCAGCTCGCGAATCGAGTTGCCCGCCGAGCCTGCAATTAGGGGAGGAGTATTTTTACAAAATTCTTGATTTCCATCAAAAATTAACTAGGAAATGCCCGCTGAAATTGAATATTTAATTAACGATATTAACAATTTAAGCCCTGTTTATTCATTCATTACAGTTGTTTTTGTTGCCTAAATAAAGTGCGAGTAATTGTTGATTTTATCGCGAGTCTAACAGGAAGCGTAAAGGCACGCAAGAGCGAGGTAAGTCGAAACACTGCAGCACCACTCTCACTAGTTCATCGGCATTGTACTTTGATAACTCATTGTTTTCTAGCAACCGACGAGGCAAATGAATCTATGTTAACGTTGCGCGACCGTCTCATGCTACCTCTGCGACGCCAGTCTCACTGGACAACCGTCCATCTACGCTGCGATAGTGAAGCAAAGAGAGATAGGCTCCTCACGGGCCAAGGCTAGGTATTATCTACAAGATTTTGATGTTACAAATCGGAGTCAGAGGGAGCAAGCACTACGAACAGCGGACCTCAACTATGTCATGCCTTCATCGAAACCCATAACTCACCAGTGTCATGAGCCAACACCGACAATTACCTCACTTTTTTTTAAAAAAAGAAGACGAAGAGATGCACCAAGGTTTGCGTTGCTCGACCATCTTGTACTACCGCTGCGACCCCATTCTCACTGCCGCTCGTTTTCGAATCACTGGTTCTACACATCGAAATCAGGATCCGCGTGTGCGAATGACATCGTTTCAATATATTTAGATGACACATGGATACAAGGCAAAGATGGGGTCAACATTGGAGGTGCCCGACAACATCATACTATCCTTGAAACCCCCAACTCACCAGTGCCATGGGCGAAGGCGAGCTTGATCTCGTGCACATTCTTGCCCAGTCCGGCGGCGAGGATGGCCTGGTCGGAGCCGGCAGCCGCTGCAGCAGCATTCGAAGCGATCTGCAGCAGTCGTAATTAACAAATGCAACAATTGAACAGCCAGTTTCGCAGTTTTAATCCGCTCATAACATCAGGATCTTTCGATATCAATTAGTGTCGTGCGCGAGTACGTGTGAACAGAAAACATTTTTAAGCGCCCAGGTATCCCAGGATTGTAAACTATGCACTTTGTCAAGTACTTCAATTTTTCCTTGTATTCGTTCATCAGAACAAAAATACTTTAAGTTCTCATGAATTACTAATATTCCCTAGTTACTCCGATGATTTCGTATCGTGGCGGGCTACAACCACTTCACTCTGTCTGGCATTCGTTACAAAAACGTGTGCGTTGGAACCGCTTTTTGAAAAACCTTCCCATTCCTTGTTTCACCTATTCCATAACTTCCTGATTCGGCTAGTTACTAGATATGATTCGTGATTGCGCGCTCCTGCTCTCTCAGCCCCACATCACACAAGTTTCACAACCTCTAGTTAGTCAATCAGTCGCAATTACTCACCATCTGCCGCAGGATATGCGCATTGGCCGCCTCCGCAGCCGCTCCAAACTGCCGCAGAGCGAGGCTGCCGTGCTGCGCCTGCTGCTGCTGCAGGAACATCGCCATCAGGTGCTGCTGCTTGGCCGCAGCGGCTGCAGCTACGGCGTTCGCAGCCGCAGCAGAGCCGCCCTGACCCTGGAAGGCGGACGCGGCCTGAGCAGCCTGCAGGACTGCTGCTGCAAGGGGAAGGGATTAGAATGGGAACTTGGATAGTTCCATTATTTTCCAATTTTTCTTGATATAATACACAAAACAATATGAAAGGGGGGAAACTAAAGCTGTCCGGTAGCCATACTACGGTAATTCGAGGGATCTTAGCAGACAGTATGCTGTTCAAAAAAGCGTAAATAAGCACTCACCAGCGAGTCTCGGATCCGCGGCTGCGGCCGGGTTGCCGGCGAGTGCGGCGGCCCAGGCGGGCGGCAGGCCGGCCGGTGGCGTGGGCGTGCCCGCAGCTGCGGCTGCAGCCGACGCCGCGGCCGCCTGCTGCTGCAGGTGCTGCAGCGCTGCGGCCGTCGCAGCGTTGGGCTGCGGCAGCGCCACAACCTGGCCGCTGGACGTGGCCGTCTGCAGCTGCTGCTGCTGCTGGTCCTTGGGCGGCGAGGGCGAGGGGAGCTCGGGCGGGTTCGAGCTGGGCGGCCAGCCGCCGGCGAAGGCGGCGGCTGCGGCCGCTGCCTGCATGCCGACGCCGCCTGCCACTCCGGCCTTGGCGCGAGCGGCTCGCTCGCCTCCGATGGGCGTGATGGTGGAGGTGGCAAGTGATGAGGAGGCTCCGCCTCCTCTCACACTGCCCGGTCCTCCTCTGTCTCCTCCCTGCGGCAGGCCGACATCCGATCGATCGTCCCTTCCTCCTCCTCCTGCTCCTCTCTGCTCGTTCATCGTGGCCATCATCAGACCTCCTCCGTCTCCTCTGGCCTCCTTCATGCCGTTGACGGCGGCCCATTCGGATTCTGAAGCCGAGATGCGAGTGGTGATCGTACTGCCGCCGCCGTCGAGAGACATCGTGGACACGGACGAGGGCAGGGCTTGCGCTGCAAAATAAACAATTATTGATCGACTGGCATATGCAATGACATCACTGAAGAACCCTTCGGGGGCATTCATGCCCCATCACTGGAACCCGAAATCTGCTGCTAAAAGATTCACTGAAGAACTTCAGCTACAAATGTCACTAATTATTTATTGCCTTTAGCTCCCACGAAGGAATCACTGGTCAACCCTCGGCGGCAATAATGCCTCGGTCTGGAAACACGAAATCGACTGGTTCTCAAATCACCATGAATTCAAATAACTAGACCCCAGCCAACAATGAATTGCATAGGAGAATTGGACGATCTATAGGAATAGAAGCACCAACTAACATAAATTGCTCATTAATCTGAGCAAGCACTAACGAAGGAACACAAAATCATGAAACCGCCTGGTTTGAAAAATCCGGTCCTATCACAGATCATTACAATCCTGATATTCAGCGCAGTTTTGCTCGCAGATATTACCCCCAACTACATTCCTACAACACCTTTATCACTCCATCCTAATCAACGGTCCCGGCAAACTAATGTTTCACTCACAGATGATATCCCCAACTGCATTCCTCAGTGTTGCCTCTAGCGTCTTCTTCATGACGGGCGCGAATCGCAGCTCGCTCTCCGTGTGCAGTGAGGGCATCGTGTGCTCCAGCGAGTTCAGCTGGTGCAGCACCTGAGACATTAATTAATAATTAATTAAGTAATTAATAATAATAATAATAATAATAATAATAATAATAATAATGAAATTGTAATGAACGTGCAGTTTTCGCGTTACATCATTGATACTTCCTCTTACTGAACCCTGATGTGGTAATGCAACTCCAAGGGCCGTAAAAAAAGACAACATTTAGATGACCCCGGAACATTCGCGCTGCGTGATTAATACTTCCTCTTACCGGATGCTTCTCAAACAATGCTTGGAACACACGAGCTCGGAAAACAAAACAAATGACCCCTGATCCCTATTGGCTTCTAAGTTTCACTACTAACTAACTTATATCTAATCAACGCATGCCATTAGCAATTTTGGATAGATGCTGAGGAAATAAATAAATTTCACCTTCTTCCTGCTCGCGAGCAGCTCCACGCCGTTCGCCGAGTCGAGCAGACGGTTCGAGAATCTGCAACGGGGGAGATTACGGTAAGGGTAGGATACGGTAGAACGTCAATCCCCCTCAAAGCAGAACTTCCATGAAAAAGTCACCTGGTGCATTGGAGCTACACCCCGTCATTGACAGGCTGTCAAGTTAATCTCCACAAGTCATCCTTACGCAATGCATGACTAATCTCGCTGATTACCCAAATATAATATCTCCAACTATCGGTGTTGCGATAACCAACTAGGCAAGACAAACTTATTCTTTCAACTGAACTACCGTAATAGGTACCCTCCCTCAATCTAAAATCTACCGTAATCTACCGTACTTGATGGCACCATCGATCCTCATCTGGGTGACGTCCACCTTGCGGTACACTTCCTCGATCGTCTCCTCCTGGCGGTCCCTGCAATTAATAAATATATGTTATGAGCGGGATAAAGCGTCAATCCATTAGCCAATCCAAATCCCACAGCAACTTGAGCATACTTTGCAACACGAAATCGCCAGCGAACAAATTTAAAATTTGCTTATTTTTTCACCCACAGCTAAGCTACTATTATAAAATCGAAATCCACCCAAAACTTGAACTTACTGTGCATCGCAAAATCACCAGTTGGCTGATTGCATTTAGATAATTAGTCGATGTGCAATTTGTAATATTTTTTACTAACGCCGAATAAATCTAATCCAATTCACAAGCCAATCCTGCTGGAATAGGAACAAACCGAGCAGCGCGCAATCACCAGCCATTGCTCGTACCGTAATGTTCAGTGGCCCTACATTACCCTAGTATTCAAACCCCCCCCCTTCCGTATCTCTTGGCTAAAGTACCGTAACCCTACAGTACCCCTCCTACCGTACCTCGCCTCCTCCAACTCTGCGTGCTTCCTCAGCCGACTGGCCTCCAGCACGCGCGCCGCCTCCTCGTACGCGAGATCGATTGTTGCCTGATTGTGAGGAATTATTTACTTATTATTATATTTAATTAAATATTAATTAATGTTTTTTAGTCTCGAAGTGTCACACTTATCAATCCCAGAGATTATCCTCGATAACAATGTAACAGTGTAACATGCAACTGCCTGCGCGAAATTACTGGCAATTTTTCTATCGTAATATAACCCTAAATAATCGGCTCTCGAGAAACCATCAAGGATATAGGATATAGGAGAAAGGATATAGGTGAAGTGACGACATTATCATCAGGCCAGAGATCCCCCTAGATATCACATGACCGTGAAACCCACAACAACTTTCTAAATTCATAGCCCAAAAGGCGCATTGTTCAGTCGCTTTTCAGGAAAAAATATAGCTAAAAATAATAATATTATTTAAATTTAATTAATTAATTACCTTAGCATTCTCAAAGTGCATCATGAGCGTCGATGCGCGATCGGCCTCCGAGTGCCACGACTCCAGCGCCACGCTCCACTGGAAAAATATTATTATTAATAATAAATAAAAACAAAATTACAAAAATTATCAGTCCTCAATAAGGCCTTCTTGCTCTACTTCCTGTAATTAGAAGGGGAAGCTTAATGATTCCCGTGATAGCGTTAAACGCGCTTCCTAAAGAAGAATTGCAACAAACAACTACAAAAATTCAAACATGACACACTCAAGTTGCATGTTTACTACAAGGCACACGTGTGATCTATTGAGACAATTAATCGTGCATATACGAAGACAAAATAAATTCCATCTTCGGCTTATCTCAATCGTATCCTACAGTAAATTCCAGGGATTCAAAAAAAAAATCACTCCTGGATAGCCCTTCCCTGCCCTACCGTATACCTTGTTGGAGACGTTCTCCATCTTGAGTACGAGCTCATTGGATATCGCCTTCACCACGACGGGCGTCACATCGACGATCTTGTGCGAGAGGTGCTCCGAATCCAGGCAGTTCCTGGGAAGATACGTAACTTTTTTAAAGCAAAAACATTTTGAGAAAAAAATGCCCCGTGCGCTCCTCGGTTTCACCGTCCCATCATCTACAACGAGATTTATTCGAGATCAATCGCACAATAATTCGCAAAATTGACGAAGAATGTCTAAATCGCCGGTGCACTCGCGGTTTCACTGGTACCTCAACAGTCGCTGCTTCTGTTCCGCACTAATCGTCCCGCCATTCGCAGAGAGATTCATAGCAACATTAACATCTAGTTCGCTGTTTCACCACCATTCCAATAGTATGCTGACCACGACTTCCACAGTATTGCAGTGGCTTGTTTTTCAATAAATCAATTGCTGACCTGTAGGAAGTAAAGTACTCCTCACAGCACTCTTCACTGATCATTTCAATAATACTTCAAAAAGCCTATAAACTATACACTGCTCCAATAATGCACCATTTGCACATCACTTGCCTTCCCAGCCACTCTCAATTCTTGCGCGCTAATTCATAGCAATAATCACAAGCAGCTAGATCGCGGTTTCACTACTACCCCAATAGTCTTCGTTTCTACCCAACTCCAATTATTCCAAAATATACGACTCGTTACAAAACAACCTCACCTACACACCAGAATCTAATGTCAATGTTCAAAAACTACTGTAATCTACAATAACCCAATATCTCACCTGCACGCGAGTGCCTCACACCCGGCGCACAGCACCGGATAGGGCAGTCCTATATAGGGCGCTTGACACTTTTCTACCTTCTACTCCCATTTTTAGAGCATTAGCATGCCGGCAGGTTCCTGTTTCACTGTTACTACAATAGTAGGTATCTCACCTGCACGCGAGTGCCTCACACCCGGCGCACAGCACCAGATACGGTAGTCCGTGGGCGGGGCACAGCACGCGGCGCACCTCGCCCGCCCGCCCAGTCTTCTCCAGCTCGTCGTACGACATCACCTGCAAGAAGGGACAGTTTATTCACTGGAGTGACTACGGTAGATTACTGTATCAACAACTTCTGTGAGATTATGCCGTCGTTTCGCTGATCGCATAACCGCAATGAATACCCCACGTCGTGTTCGAGTTTCACGATCTCATCACCACTGGTCGATTTTGCGGAGCACCAATGTTCCAGTCCTTCATGAGAGAACACACACACACACTAATGCATTTTTTCAACGTTGACAGTGGCAAAACAGCCAATGGTTCCGGCTACCGTACCCCTACAGTACTCCCGCAAACCACCGTACCTCATGTCCCTCGAACATGCGCATGTCCTTGTGCGCCTGCAGGCAGTTGGGGCAGAGGTCGGTGCCGCACTGGCGGCAGTAGGCAACCTGGAAATTAATTTATTATGTTTTTTTTTTAAATATTGTTTCATGTTTTCAGCAACATGAGGCTCTTACATTGAAAATCTTGCACCTCCAGGTGTCATATTCACTATGTGGAGCACAAAATGGACAGGGAAATCGCCCACTTCCACTACTATTATAGAAACAAAAAAAATACTAATTAAATAATTAATTAATCAAATTACCGCGGGCAGGTCGGACTTGCACGAGCGGCAGTTGCGCTCGGCCGGCGCGTCGCCGGAGGCAGCGTTGCGAACCTGCAAGTGCATTCAATGACGTTTTCTCAATTAGCTCATTAGAATAAATCAATGGGCGCACCACGGGCACGCTGTTTTATCTGCACCTAGGAAAAAAAAACACACTTGCCACTATGAAAATGAGATTAACATCTGTATAACTGACGATCAAAAATCAGGCACGTATTAGCAAAATCTAGAAACGCAAAATCACCCATTGATAGCGCTGCGAACCTATGAGAATAACTGCACAATTTTTTTTTCACCGAAAGACCTGGAAATGAATGAAAAGCCGAAACTTCCAGTCGGTTTGTACACCATTCGAAACGCTAAGTCAGCAAGTGATTCAAATAATTTGCGGCGCTATTGTTTTAATTATAACTATTCTAATAATAAAATATTAACACGCTTACAAAGTCGATGAGCATGGAGTGGACGAAGCGGATGTCGTTGCCGACGTGCGACTCCTGCGCGCACGTCGGACACTTGATCACGCCCGGCGGAGTGGGGCTGCAAGAAATAAGTGTAATAAATAGTATGAAAAAACTAAAAGAGAGACTGTAACCAACAGTGATGAGCGCTCCCCACCAACTTGCGGGGGTACACGCGAAATCGTGTACCCCCGCACGCGCCTCTCCCTACTCTTTCTAACCCGGTGGCTCTAGCACACACCCTCACGATAACAAGGCTGTACCCCCGCTGCGGGGGTAAACACCAAAGTCGGTGGAGTCGCTCACCACTGGTAACCAATGAAAAACAAGCCAGAAGAAGTGGGGCTGCCAAACAAGTACAATTGTTAAAGAAAGGTCAACAAATCACCAGTGAAATTCCCGCTCCAGAACGCGACTATATTCTCAGAATTCCATGGATTGCTGATTCAGCTCTTGTGTGGGTCGAGCAAAATAAAATAAAGAACATTTCCCCAGCGAGCATGCCGTTTCACAGAGTGGCTATATTCTCAAAGTTTTCAAAGTATCTGATCGCTCCTTTGCAGATATCCGAAAAAATATAAGAAGCGCGTAAAGACTCTTCTAAAGAATGTTTTGTGATCCAGGGTGACACACTTAAAGGTTCAAGAAAGGCATAATAATAATTGAGATACGAATCATGCCCCCATCTAACCAGCTGAATTAGCGTTTCTCTTTTAAGCATTAAAGAAAAAAATGTCTATAGTCTGATTTATCGTTCATTTCTTACGTCAAACCCCCCATCCACAAACACCTCAAACTTCGCTTCTTCCTGGATACCCCCCCCCCTAGATCCCTATGGCAACGCAGTTCCTTGGATACTCAGAGATCTCTCAGAGAGGGAAAAACTACTCAAGGAGGATGGAAAAGGACAGAGAAGTGGAGATGAAAGAGGCGACGTGTCATGAGACTCGCAAGCTGGCTATAGTCCCGTTATAAAGGAGCCTCTTTCAAGACCAATAGACCAGACACTATAGTCACTAAGACACTAAACAGTAACAAAATCATTTTCAAAAATACAAAATATAAAAATGAAACCAACCGATCATTGCTGGCCCTCTCTTGCAGCACACAGTCCGTAGCGGCGATGCGCTTCTCGAGCTCACGAGCCTTAATTAATTAATTAATTAAATAATTAGTTAAATTCATCATCATCATCATTTATCTTATCTAGGTCGAAAGTAGCTACATACGGGGTCGTTCAAATAGACACATTGAAATGAGATGAATTTAATTAATTAATTAACTAAAATAATTAACTTAATTAATAATTAATTAATTAACCAACCTTGTCTCTCCTCCCGTCGAGCTGGGCGATGATGCAGTCCTCGCACATCGAGTGCAGGCAGTCGAGCACGCGCGGCTGCAGAATTTTAATTAATTATTTAATTTATTTAAATATTTTAATTACTAAAATCAGCTCTAACTAGCAGGTGCTACATGAGCACTCGCGGCTGCAATTTTAATTATTTTGATTTAATCCAATTAAATGTTATTATTCAATCCCGGCGCACCGCGGTTTCACGCCCTTTTCATATTGGGAGTCGCCCGCTAGAGCCTAAATTGCCAGAGTTTACGGCCCGCCTGAGAGTCGCCGCGAGGCGGGGCGCATAATTAGGTGAATCAGGGGGCACGCGCGCCGCGATTCTCGTCCTTCTTCTTTTCCCCTCGCACTTACTCGCTTCACACATTGTACTATTTCCAAAGCAACAGTTAAAAACATTAAAGCCGAAGAATTAAAAATCAAAACAGCCACACTCAAGCTACACGCATATTACAAAACACACATATCATCCCATGGGGCAATGATTTCGGGTCTTTTTTCCAACAAAAATAAAATCAGTCCTCGATGCCCCTCCACCGTGCTCCTACCGTACCTTCCGGTAGTCCCTGTGGCAGTAGGGGCACACGCATAACAATACCACATCCAAGTTTCAGATCTATTACAAGATACACATGTGATCTAATGGGATAATCTGAGTAGGGCTTCCCACTTTAACAAAAAAAAGTCTTCGACTGCCATCTATCATATCTCCTACCCTACCTAAGTGTCAGTTACATAACTCGTCAGAAAGTCAGTCCTCGATGCCTCTCTACCGTACTCTGCTTCCCCTCGCCTACCGTACCTTCCGATAGTCCCTGTGGCAGTAGGGGCACACGCAGCCGTCCTCCTCCGGCATCATCTCCGTCTGCAGCAGCGGCGAGCTCGCGCCCGAGTCCAGACGGCCTGTAAAATCGATAACATTGGATCGATCGATAACTGACTACCGTAACCTCCTGACGAGAGCCCCGACGAAACGAAAGAAATAAATAATATTGAATCGATCGATGAAATGGGTTGATCCCAGTTTCAGCCTCTACTGATACGGGAAACACTTCACTAGTTTTCAGTGAATTCGGAGCAGCGCATCGCAAAACAAACCACACCATCTCAGTTTCAGTCACTACTCACATTCAGCATCCGATTATTTCAATAATAAATGTAATTCAATGAAATTACCGAGAGATCAAACATTTAATTCCGCAATATCCGCGGATGTTTCACGTTTCGCAAGTAACATGACACTTCCTCACCAATAGCCGCGCTGCTCGCACGCGTGGACGAGTGCGCGTCGCTACCGGGCGCGCGGCTACCGCTGCGCTGCAGCGGCGACTCACGCGAGTCGCCTGAGGAAAATATTTATTATTGATGTTGTTAATAAAAAATAACTAATCCAATAATTCTAGTCCAATAATTCCTTGACAGACATTGCATTTCTCAAGGTATTGATAATTTCAGAAGACAAGAACCGAATATCGGTTAAAGGAGCCCGCGCAAATCAGGTGACCAACTCACGGAACACTGATTCACCCACTTGTTTCGGCACTGGGTTCTTATCTCATCCCCCTTACGAAATTCCGCGATTTTATTAAGCACATACATTTTCATTACCATCCGGGAACCAAAAATATATAGTGGTCAGATAGTGAAAATCACAGATGACAGGAGTATTTTGAACCCCCGAACGTGATATGTAGTGGTCTGATAACTGGCTCGCTTGAAAATATAGTGGTCTGATTACCGGCCCGGTAGGTATGAAAATGTATGATTAAGCACCCGGCGAAAATAAGTTTCAAATAATCCCCTTCTGATCCCCCTCAGCTCACCGGTTCCTCCGAGATCTCCCATCAACGACGCCGGCTCCTCAGGCTGGTCGCACTGCGTCTGGTCCACAAAGACTGCAAAATATATACATTTATTTGTTTAAATTTAATTAAAATAATTTTGATATATTTAAATTATATTAAATAATTTAAATTGACACTTACAGAACTTGGAAATTGGCGGTGCCGGCCCGCTAGACTGGCTGAGCTTGCGCACTTCGTGCTGCGGACTGAAAATTAGTAATAAATTCACTAATTAATACATTAATTAACACTTAAAAATAGGTAAAATATAGACATAATTGAGCAAAAAGAAACGCGTGCGCGTGAACGCAACTTCTTTTCAAGCGTAAAATCCGGTACATGGGGCTTTAATCATGCTCATTGCGCGGTAATCCTCAGGCGAGGGTTCGGTGGAGCGGAATGGTGACAAAACGCGGGAAAACAACAACACTAGAGCTAATAAAGTCGTGAACTGGAGGCAAAATCGACGCTTGCCCTCGCCGAATCGCGCTATTGCTCCTGTAATTAGGCGCACAAAGAGGGGAGGGCTTCGGAAAGACGCAGGGCGAGTGCAGATTCGCTGCGTAGCTGCTTTCCCCTACCCGGTCGCGCGAGCAAGCGCGCCGATACGCAGGCGGAGCGGAGGCGAGAGCGGCCAGACAGGCCAGAGTACCCGCATCGTACCCAGAGCGGCTCAGGGTGTATAGAGACGCATAGGCAAGCGGAGGGGAGAGGCTCCCGCGTGGAAAAGGTGGAAAGCGCGGGAGTTTAAAATTGAGAAAACGGTAAGGACTTGCGTATATTTGAGCACAATCCGTTTTGAAAAATATAAATCAATTGTAATTATTTTGTTTATTGAGTTACAACTTGAAATATTAATAAAATTAAAATGACAAGCTTACTCAATATTATTTTTCAATATGCACATATTATTTTTATTCCAGAAATAAATGGATTTTTTTATCATATGTTTTTATCATAGTGGAATCAAGATTGCATTACTCCCGCTATGCTCGCTCGTCTCTCGTAACAGAGATGCAGCGCGAATACAACTTGACAAGGAAATTAACTGCTACTCACAATAGATCAGAAATGCCACCCTCCCCTCATTTCCTCTAGTATCTTAATAACTTTCAGGCTGCTCAACACAACCGGCTATAGTACTTGACTTCTCAGTAAAAAGCACGAAAGATAGTTTGAAAAATAAATATGAAATTCTACCGAATCAATTTTAAAGTTCGTGAGGAAAAGGTTTACCATAACTCTCAAATTGTTATGATACACACTCGATTTGTTTTGCCCATTACATTCTCGATTCTCCAGCTGTCGTAACCTAACCGTGAAACCTCAACTTCAATGCCGCAAGTTTCGAGTGGACCGTCAACTTTTTCCGATACCGAAAGTGTTCCAATTCACAGCTACCTATCATTTTTCTATCTCGCCATTCAAATCACGGGGTTTTCAAATCACAATGAAGCACAATTAAGTTGTTAACTTGTTCCCTCCTTCACCCCCCCCCCAATTCTCATAAACACATAGTAGTCCACTCCCTTTATCACCTCCTCATCCCTCCACACCTCGCCGTTCTGCGTTTCCTTTCATCTCCACAGCAACAACTGTTATGCAATCACCCATACATACAGTCGGACTCCCTCCCTCCCGTGAGTGACCATCCTCTTCTCGCAAATTGTAAAACTTTCCCAGAGCTCCCCCCACCATCGGCCTTCCCTTTATCAGCCCTCGCCTCTCCATTCTGCCTGCTCTCTCAGCAGTCAGAGACAGCTAGAGACAATGGGGGACGAAGAGAGTCCCCCTTCCTTCCAATCACAGTGATTGTAACGGAGAAACATGCGAACAAGATAGAGACAGGGACAAGGAGATGAGAGCAATCAATGGGGGGAAGGTCGGCTAATTGTCGCATCAGGTGGATTGGAGCTACCGTAACCCGTCAGAACCAAGCGCAATCTACGGATTGATCAAATCAGAATTCAATCTCAGGCAATGATGAAGGGTTCATCCTAAAGTTAATCGAAAATCGGTTTTGACACCGGCAGTAGTATTCGAGCATTCGTTGGCTTCTCAACCAATTCTTCGCTTTAAGATCGATGTTACTTTCCTATTTCCAACGCTACGCTCAACACCGATTAAAACTATCTGCAATATTCATATACAGTACCCCTTTCCTGTACACCTCCTTGCTTCAGATTCCCTCCTCCTCTTCATCTCTCGTATCTCGTTCACTTCATTCACTCCCTTTTAATTTGTGCCCCATCTCCGTCGCCTATAATTCATCCAATTACTCCTCATTGCTCATTCATTGCGGCGCGAATGAGGAGGTAATCATATCCGACTTCTTCTAGTGAAGAAGACGACGCGATGGGCAAAATAGCTTCAGGCGCGTCATTCGCTCTCTCCATTCCACACACTCTCTCTCCGGTCGCAGCCATTTCATCCGTTCAAGCCCCCCTAGTCATCGGCGCTGACAAGGGAAGGCGAAGAGATAGATGGGAGGAGGAAGGGGGCGGGGCCTTCGCTCTCCCCTCCATTGGCTCCCCCGCTCTCACTCAAGCTGGGAGGGGCGGAGTCGTAAGTGGCACTGAGTACCGTAAGCGGAGATAGCGCCATCTCCCCCTTCCTCCTTCCTTATCTGATAACAGTAAATCGGATCCCTTTCAGTAAGATTATGATGCGTCAGGTTTAACGCAATTCCTCTTCCTACTCATTCTCATAGTATTTCTGAAACTCTTAAACACCGCTTCACTTTTTTTGCATTTAGATAATTGGAGGTGGAAGCCCAGAGAGATTGCTCGTTCCCGTTTCCATTCCATCTCATATTCCATCTGAAACCTCCAACTACCTTATTGCTATTATCGACCTCGCACTAATAACATTTTTCTCGTCTTCCCCTTGCCCATACCTCATCTTTGCAACTCCAGTCCGAAATTACCTCTTATTTTTTCACTATAAAGAATGTACGGGAAACTCACTGTATTCCATTGGTTCACTCTGCCCATATCTCAACCCTGAAACTCCAATCCGCCATTAACTCTTGTTTTTTTCACTATAGAGAACGTACGAGCAACTCAATCGATTTTCGTCGATTCACCCCGCACATATCTCAACCCCGTAACCCCATATCACCAGGCCACACCCAATGCCCGGCCATCCGATGCAGCCCTTCGACATTGCCTCTCTGATCGGATCGTGCACCAAGGGCGCGTCAGCTGACGACTCTCGGATGCAGCTCGAGCAACTCCTGCTCAACGCCACCACGTCATCTGCTGCTGCAGCGGCTGCGGCTGCTGTAGCAGCACCGCACATGCAGCTGCTAGCGGAGGGTTTGTTTTGGTTTTGTTGAACACGGAATCCCAAAACCAGAGAAACCACTGAACCCGATGACCCCTTGTAGAAGCTCATTGTTAGTTCTTCATTAAACTTTGATCCACTTTTACCATCAATCAAAAAATACTGCGCATTCAAAGCTGTCATAGATTCGTTGAAACTGAAATCAGTTTGGTTATTCCCAGCGAACTCTGACTCATATCAAAACCCCCTTGATTCGCCGCGACCTATAGATCCGTTGAAACATCTCCTTCGTAGGTCTGCAATCCCAGCTTGCCTCCTCCACCTCGCCCCCTCTCGACGGCTCCAACTCCTCGTCGTCAAACTCGCCCTCCTCCCCGCACCACCACCACGGCGGCCACTCCTCGGGCGCACGGTGAGACCGCATTATCTTCCCCAACTTCACAATCATATTCAACCGATTCATTATTTCGCATTTTTCTTCAGACTTTAGCATGACAATGAAATATCCAATCTTCAGTTCATATTATTGTACAACGATATGGTAAGAAATTATTGAGTGGTCCCCTATCGCTCCTACTTTAATGCAATCATGCAGCCTCAGATTGCCTAGCAATTGTTTAAAGACGATCAAACGCTCAACAATCGCGATGTCCCACCTTCCACCAATCTTATAACAATCGTGCAGCACCGCCTTCTCATCCTCTTTTTATACAACGGTCGAACGCAATACAATCATAGTTTTCCATCCTCCCCCAATCTCATAACCCCCCTAAAACCTCAGATCGCCTCGTTATGCAATTTTGTTAATTCTCATAACCACTCCGGATTCATTGCAGCTTTCCGTCTCATCCCAACCTTATAACCCTTCCGAAACATCAGATCGCCTCCCCACTCGATGCAGACTCCTCGACACGCGCCGCACCATCATCCTTACATGAACGGTACGCTTCTTTCACTCTATTCTACTTCGATTATCGCTCCCATCCCTTACCTCTGCTTTAGTCTACCATGAAACATGGCATTTCCAGCTGTAATTTCTTCTAAATATCTCCCTCACTCACTCTACTCCGACCCGTGATACACCACCACTCATTCCTTCCTTCTGAATCCTGTTCATCCATCTCTCTTGTCCCATCAATCTCTTCATGACCACCTCTTCCCTTCCTCATCTGCCTTCATTCCGGATACTCAAATCCGGGCCTGTTCATCATTCTTGCGCACGCGTGATCCTTTTGACTGATGATCTCATGCCATTCCATCAATTACACTTCTTTTAGCCCAGTAAAGTACTGCCATAGGGCCTATATCGTGCGTGATCCTTTCGCTCTTGCATAAAGGAACTCCCAATAATCGCAGAGTAGAGCACCAGCCAGAAACATTGCTGTTTTATCACATTGCTATAGCCACGAGGAAGGAAGCAGTGACAATGCGTCCATTGATTACGCTCGAAATACCAACAACTTCCTATCATCAACCAGATCTCACTAGGGCATAATTTTCCGGTGGTTTCATTCAAACCAGCCAGATACGTTGCTGTTTCACCACATCCCTTTAGCCATGCGGATGGGAGCAGGGGGCAATCCTTCTCCTGAACACTCAAAAAACACCGAAAAATCAACAACTTTGCACAATCACTTTCTATGATTATCCAGATGTCCCTTATCTCTTCATTATCATTCTTATCACTCCCATCATCATCTGTTCCACACCTTGCCCGTTTCCGGTAGCCCCCATCCCTTTCCTATCACTACCGTACTCTTTACGATCGCCGGCCAATTATCTGGTCCTTTCCCTCCCTTTCCACTTCCCCTTTATCAAGTTAACAGCCTCTTCCCTTCCTTTCTCTCAGAGTGCAATATACACCTCACTCACTCGCAATCACGCTCGGAAAAGAGAGGCAACATAGTGTATTACTACTATCCAATTTGGGCCAATTGCCTCAGTGTCAATCACTTCCCTATAAGAGCCCATAAAGGGGTATATCGAGGCCTCGTTCGTCACCTTTAATTTGGGATAAGAGCACCATTTAGGCGGAGGGGAGAATGGGGACTTCATACTTGCCTCCCTCCCCTCCCCTTCTCCATTTCATGTTACTTGTTCATTCAGCACTCATTTACGGGTTGTCATCGAGGAGAGGGGCACGATAGGGGACATTAAACAAGATAATGAGTAGGGGGGAGGGGAGCGAGTTAGGGCAGAGAAGAGAGCGTCTGGCATCAACGTTCAGCAGTCACCTCTCTCGTTTAATGACCAATCAGTCAGCGGGGAAAGACAATTACCGTATAATTGCCGCACACGCGAGCTCATTTGCCACCCCTATCAAAAACGGGTGGTGGCTATCGATTACGTCATCCTGAGAGGGCGAGAAATCGATAATCTACCGTAATCCTCGTTTGCAGTTGACGACGGCGGCATCAGACGCTACCGCACGGCCTTCACACGGGAGCAGATTGGCCGGCTGGAGCGCGAGTTTACCAAGGTGAATTTGCGTTTCAGAACCAGTATTTAGGCTTCTGATTCTAGGAAAACTACGTTAGCCGGAAAACGCGGAGCGAACTTGCTCACGAACTTAATCTGCCCGAAGGAACAATCAAGGTACGCAATGATCTACCGATCAATACTTGCTCATTTCCTCACTCTCATTCACTGCCCCATTTCCTCCCTTCGATCGTAACTTGTCATCGACCATTTTACACACACCATGATTTGCGCTGTGCTCTTTTCTTCCCATCTCTAAAATTACCGTAATTCGAGGGGGGATTGAGATAGAACATGATACGACCTGGTGCGGGGCCGCAGCTTAGCGCACACTTATCTCTCCTACCGTAGCCCACTTGCTTAGTGGGTCGCGGCTCGAGTCAAGAGAGATGGATGACATGATTCCATCCTTATTCGCTCTCCCTCTCCCTTCCTCATCCCTTCTCGGGGGAATATTATTGGCCTTGTCTTGCTTTCATATACGATGAGGAGGAAATCTCTTAGAGGAGGAGGCGGAGGGAAGAATACATAAGGAGAGGGGCGGGAGAGAGACGGGACAAAACTCCTAAACTGCTTTGATTCCGTCCCGGGGGACTTATTCAAAGTGAATAAGAAGCGACGCGGAGATGAATGATGCCTATGGGGATCCGTCCCCTACCGTAATCTCTCGCGCCTCATTCTGAAAACAATGAGTGCTTCCTTCCCCTTCCCTTCGGGATACACCTCGATTCACAGAGCCATCCATCATGGGGGCAAATTGGGCATCATGCCAATTACTCTCTAATTGAGATCACTATCAGTGGAGGGTACATCTGCTAATAACAGCTCTGACATAAGTGAACAGAGGGAATGCTTGCCACTCTTCTTACAAAGCTCATTCGCACTCTCAATTTCACAGATTCATTTGCGTTTCACAATCACTTCAAAAACTCGTACCGAATGCACTTCAGCAATTTCTCTCACAATTGGAGCTCAACAAAAATTCATTAAAATCATCTAAACAATATTCAGCCCCCAATAGTTACAATGCAAGTACACACGGAGCATTGAAGATCTGGTAACAGAACCGTCCAATTCTAGCTCATTGTCGTTATAAAAGGGATTAATATGGGCAAAAACTTCATCATCCACTCATTTCAGGTCTGGTTCCAGAACCGTCGCATGAAGGACAAGCGGCAGAAGATCGGCGGCCTCCCGTGGCAGTTGCTCGCCCCGCCCCACCACCTCGCTGCGTACATGCTCGCAGCGACCTCGGCCGCAGGTGAGAACACGTCTGGTTTACGTGTCAAGTACACATGAATACCTTTGAATCGAACATTTTCATAATTTCTGGTCGATTTTGGCGGCATCAAAAATAATAAAAATCAAACATGGAATTGATCATGAGCAACACCGACAATTCGTGTTTCACAATTTACACAAAAAGGGAAGCTGCGGAAATGAGCAATACGAATCCAATACTCTTTTTCTAAGCAAATCAACTTTGAGCAACCATTCACAAACGCGCTTCACCTACTGTCTACGATTCAGCAATTGTTTCTCGATGAAGACATCTCCCAAAAAACAACAATTCCAGCTGGCTCTCTGTCCAACAACATCAACTCGCGCGACATGTGGAACCAAGCGGCCGCATTCGCTTACGCCGCCAATCCGTGAGTTCCCTTCTTCGTCCTTTCACAATCAAGTGCTGTCCAAATTCACGTATGCTTCTCTAAGCATCGGTCTAACAATTCCTCTCTGCATTTTTGCAAACTTGGCTTTCGCAATTCCCTATCACTGACAATTCAGATATTACAAGGATCAGATCACTGACAAATAGAGTTCTCTTATTGGAATCAATTCCGGAATTTCAATAATTCTCCCTGTTCTTTACTTTTACCTTTACTGGCAAATCAACCAATTTCTTTCCTTGCAGTGCCCTCGCCGCCATGAACTCCTCATTCGGCGGTCCTGGCAGCACTCCGCCCGGCTCCCTGGCACCTCTCATCTCCTTCCCCACGCCCGACTGCTCCGTGGTAGTCAAGCCAGCAGCCTCCCGGGAACCCTCGCCCAAGCCCGAGGCCCTGTCCGTAGCCAACAGCATTCCCTCATCATCGCCATCCCAGCTAACACCGGTGGCCAAGCCAGAGCCCACGACACCCTCCGATAGCTCATCTCAATGAGTCTAGCGAGTCATGCCGGCTGGCTCCTACCGTAGTTTGCGCCTTCTTCCTCCTCTTTTTTTGCCTCCCAATTTATCTGTATCAGCCCTTTTCCCATCTCGTCCCCACCCCTGTCACCAATCCAATATCCCATAAATATCTAGGCTTCGTTTGTTCGTCTTCTTGAATTCGCGTGTGATTTAGAGTTGTGCTTACCCTCTATTTCTCATCAAATTTACTCCTCTCCATCGTTTTGCCATCTCCAATCAGGCATTATTCATCCACCACTTTGCTTCCCAGCTAACTTCAGTCATTCCCGTTGCCCGTTCTCTCTAACATATTTTGAGAAAAAGTTACAGACGCTGTTTATTCTCACTTTACACCCATAGTATTTATCTGTGAATATGCGCCTTCTGTCCAATCTGGTCCATTGCTAATCGAAATGCAAAGAGATAAACACTGTTGATGCTAGCACCAATCAGAGCAGACCGCAGACTGAAAGACCTTCACAATAGAAGAAGTATCGCTTGAACACCAGCAGCTCTTGGAAATGGCACCCGTCACTGATCACATACATAATTACAGAACAAAGGGCCATGATCCACTCCCGATGGCTCCTTCTGGCTCGGATTATCCCCTCATTCCCTCTGGCTCCTCGGTCCACTTCAGATGATCTATCGATGGGGCAGGCTGGCTACAAGCCTCTCCAGCTAATCACAGCATGTAAATTAGCCGTCGCGCGAATGAGTAATGCCACGGCACTCCATCTTGGTCGGCTGGCGGGTGAGAGATTAAGACGCGCCCTGTCCTACCCTCTTCATTCAATCCCTCGTCAGGCAGACAGGCCTAGAGATCATGCAAATTGGGGAGAGTCTCCCTTGCCCGTCTTCCCAATCCTTATTGAGATGCAGTCAACAGGCAGCTGCACTCTCTCCATTCAATCTCAAATGAGGGAACGAACGAAGGGATTGGGCAGCCCCTGATTGACTCCTCGTTGTTAATACAATGGATGAAACTGTATAGGGGGTTCGAGTAAGCATTGATTTCTTGCTGTTCATACAGTGATTAACGAACTTCGAGAGCGTTAACATAAGAGAACGAAGGGATTGGGCAGCCCCTGATTGACTCCTCGATACAATGCAGAAGAAATGGTAGCGGGACTTAATCAGTGCTATTCATCTGACCAGCGAGATTACATTCGAGATCGAGAGGCTTCGGCCATAAGCTCAATCCAATCACACGACCTTGTTTCAGCTCGATCCTGTACACGAGATTGGAGCAAGAAGAACAAGCTATTTATTACAAACCCCCGAGACATCAAATCTCCCCTCATTCTCCCGATTGCGCGCGCTTTCATCTCATATCAATCCCCGCTCTCTTGTCGATTTGGTTCACTACCACTTTCCATTTCGAATCAATCTCCCTCGCCCGCCCGCCCGGGGCCATTCTAATTAGGTAGAATTTACTCGCCTGTGCACCAATTAGTCGATCCGGGAACCATTTTCTGGTCATTTTCAAGTGCTGCTGATCGAGTAGACAATTGCTAGTACTTGAATGTTTCTATAATTTATCTCTATTTCGAATTTCATTTGCAAAACACGAATATTTGGAAGCCAAGTGCATTCTTATTTATCGGATCAGACTATTGCCATTGTCTTCTACTCATTCCCTCAGTAGGATCCTCAGTATCTCTGATCGGCAAAGTTCTCCCTTCCGTGACCCCGTGTGGCAATAAATCACTTGCTACACGCTCATAGGCCTCTTTCCTCGGGACCATCCCTTTCATCTCCTTTTCACAGTTGTTACGCCCTTATCGCGCAATATCACACTGTAAATGGCTCGCTTTCGTGTCCGAGAACACAGCCAAAACATTGCCGCAACTATATGGCTACCGCAATAATCACAAAGCGGCAGCGCCGATTCGGGCCCAGCGGATTGTATTGATATACAATGTATTGTGAACTTTTCAGAGCCTTTGATGCATCATAATCACGTGTACTGACAAGGATCTCCCCCGAGACAAATGAATCGGGTGCGTGGTGATGGCGCAATTAGGGACCAACGATACATATCACAGATATCAGTGGCACTTATCCTCCTGCAAATCGGAAGTGTCTTCGCTGGTAAAGTCACTAACGGACTGATTGATACTGAATTTTCACAGAGTAAGCCAGGAGAAAAACTGTTGCTGAAACCCAAATCCATCTATCAGCGTGCTTCTACGATAAGCCCGTTGACATAATCTTGCTACTCGATGGCTCGGGATCAGTGGGCGATGACTCATTCGCTAGTCAGGTATTCACTTACCCATCTGACAATATCGTTTTACTTTCGCTTCGTTTACTTTTTCTTACACGTTAATGATGTCAGCATTTACATCTACTCTGTTTTGTGGTACTGTTGTCGACATCCTTTGATATTTGTCTACAGATAAACTTCGCCCTCCTCTTCGCTCGTCGTCTCAATATCTCCGATGACGGAGCTCGATTGGGCGTGATCCAATATTCGGATGAGATCCGGACCGAGATAGAACTGGGGCAGTTCAACGATCCGAGACAAGTAAGAGTTGCGTTTCAATGGCTCATCAATAGTTGACGATTGAGAAATACAACAATGGTAGGAGCATTGTTCATTGTAACAAATAACACAAAAAAAGATAATGGTAAAGCTACCGCATTTCCATTTTGCCAGTTAGAAGCCGCCATCGATACAAAAATGGATTACGGCAAAGTTACCGTAATCACCTCTTTCCAACATCGAGCCAAAAAATCGATTACAGTATAAATACCGTATCCCCCCTTATTCCAGTTAGAAGCCGCCATCGATGCAAAATTCGATAACAACAGGGCTACCGTATCCCTTGCATTTCCAGTTAGAAGCCGCCATCGAGCGCATGTCGTACGCGGGCGGCGCCACGCTCACCGGCAACGCCCTCGACCACACGCTCAAGCACGCATTCGTGGGTGCGACTCATCTATCTGATCCATAATAAGAAAGTGTCCAGCGATCGGTTGTTTATATTTTGTTTTAAAACAACGACTGACACGAAGGGATCGCAATTCATTAGCAGTCTCCAAACTTGTATCCCCAGTGAAACACAACACCGCATTGTATTAACTGGATTCGCCAATCAAGAACCGATCAATACGTACAACATTTTTTTTTTATAAAATCAATATAATTTCAGGCGCCCGAGGCGGAAACGTGCCCAAAATCGTGGTGGTGCTCACTGACGCGCAGTCACAGGCAAGTGAAAGATTCTTCCTTTAAAATGTTATTCCCAGACAAATACTTCCAAGACTATCGGAAAACCCAACCAAGCGGTTATCTTGATACTATGAAACACAACTCTTCCAGGACAGCGTCCTCCTGCCTGCCCAGAGGCTGCGGGACGCCAATATTACCGTATACGCGATCGGAGTTACCAATCTTGTTAATGCTGGGGAGCTCAATGAGGTCATCGGAATAATAATCTCAAAATTTAATTAAATAATTAAACTATTTTCGAAATTCAGATCGCTGGTCACGCATCGCGCACATTTGCTGTGCAATCACTCGAGACACTTGACAAACCACTGGTTGACTCGATCACACTTGATATGTGCGCCACAGACTTCCGTGAGTTATGACTTATCTCACATATCTACACACCTTTCGTGACAGTCTACTAGTGTGTATTACGCAACAGCCACTATACAGTCTATTATAATGACAGTCTCGACCCCATCCTCCCTCGATTGGATCAGAACTAAATATTAACACTAGAGATTATACGCCAATCGATAAACGATATTCAAGGACCCGGGGAGCCCGAGATCATATGCGGGCCGGATCACATCGGGGTGCGCGCCGCCACCAAGCAGCCCTTTGACGGTTTTGTATTTGTCCAGGTATGGTATCGCTTCATCATATCTCACTACCGCCAGAGGCTTAAATCAAATTTAGCCTTGTCTGTAGCGCTCCAATCGATATTTCACCGTTTCCATTCCACTACACAATATCCGACATCGAAAACAATCGATAATCCCCCTTCACAGGACCACTTTCACGATGAAGAATGTCGCGCTGGGGCGATGGACTTTGACGACTCGCGCCTCATCTCGCTCAATATCCCCTTCAACAAGTGCAACGTGCACCGATATCGATCCGTACTAATTAGCTAATTATCTTAATTAACTAACTAACTAAGGTCGAGCCGCGCGGAATCTTCGTCGAAACTACAATAGTCTTCATGTTCCACATGACGTCAGATTTTCGAAAATAAACGCCCCAACCAATATTTAATTCAGATTCATGACACAGGTTGACCACATGGTCAAGATTCAGTGTTTCTACATGGAAGCTGATAAGAATGTGTCAAATGACCTGGAAGTTAGGTACGCACGCACCTTTTGGTTGTGAAATATAGACAATATTCAGTATGATCCCAACGCTATTCCGCGATGCCATGTATGAGATGCCTACGTGCTATTACACACTTCGCAAAGGGTCCGCGGACGGGCCCGAACTTGACTATGCGCAGTTGGGCGACGAAGTCTACCATCGGTATTTCACAATTCGTCACACAATTATCAGTTTAAAACACGTTTAGGTGGGAGTGTCTAGAGCGTAACGCCGCCTACGATGTCTTCGGTATGCTCGTGCACTCGTGTTACGTCGACAATGGGCTAGGAGACAGGGTGGACATCCTGGACGCCAAGGGGTGAGGGCCATATATTACGAAATATCCCGAATAGCAAGCAAGTGACCACGCACACTGATTTAATACCCACAAAGTATAAATCGCACACTCAATTGGAAATTTTCAAGGGTTTTTTTTCGTTAGAACAGCTATGTGAAGCGCTAATGTCAATGGAATAAGCACTCACAGGCCTCCGAAGAGGTTGTAGTCGCAATCCCTCATGTAGGGAGGCGTCTCACGGTTCTGTTCGTCGGCCATACCTGCAGGGCATGTAGATCAAACAAAACAATTGAAAGAAAACAACGAAAAACGGGGCCAATCGATAACGAAAGAAACTTGAAAATTCGCACTTTTAAGCGCGATACGAGTGTCACCTGAAGTGCGCAAGCATTATTGATTGAAATTTTTGAAAAGTACAGTAATCTTAACATATTTTAATAACTGGCTCAAATTAAATAATATTTTTATTTATAGTTTTAAATTCAGTTGCGGTTTGGATCCTGTTCTTCTCGAAACTCCTGATTATGCGGATAATCTTCGCCTCGCTTTCAAACCCTATCACGTCTTCAAGTACGCAGACAAGCCGGTGCTGCAGTTCCAGTGCCAGGTACGTAAGAACGAGGATTATCGTTTTTAAACCCAAAAGAAAACAGTGTCTACCATTGAAAGAAACCAACCCCAACTTATCTTTAATCCGTCGTGAAACATATGTGATCATTAGGCTTTCCGAATTTACTGTTCAGTTGATTTTATCTACAACTAGATACCCATCGGTGGAGATCTTATCAATAGTATTGGTCTGTTGAGAAGATCTTCCGGAAAAAACACGGAAAACCCGGATTTGCTCAAAAGATCCGTTCCGTGCCATAACCCGGTTTCGGCTCTATGCAGATCACGCTGTGCATCAAGTACGACGGCGGCTGCACGGGCATCACGCCTCCGCAGTGCCCTGCCCCGCCCACCTCCAACCAGCTCCGCAGACGCGTCAAGCGGGTACGGTAGCCAATATTGATTATTGTTTTTTTTCTTTTTACACCGCAAGAGAACTTCTCATTAGAAAACATACCCCACTCGACCCTTTAAATACGTCGTGAAACATATTCTATCGCAGAAATCGAAACTCACCGCATTCGAAAAATGCATATCCCAAAGCGTTTGATGCTTCTTCACCTACAAAGCCCCGTTTTATGTTTATTCGTATCATCGTTAATACAAAAATAGCTGGAGGTTACTCTGAAATAGCATAAACATTATTCAAATATTACATTTCAGCAATCGCCCGACTACCGTCAATCGCTCATCTCCTCCGAAGAGGGCGTCCGGCACGCCACCCTCGACGTCTTCACTCGGGCCATCACCATCCTTGAGAAGGCGCCTCGCTGCTCGACGGACCAATCGATAATCGCCCTGCCTACCGTAGCCCTAATCACGGTGTTCAATGTGGCAATCGCACTGTGCACCGCTGCGATTTGGACGCTCGCACTGCGCACCAAGTTCCGGTCCCGATCCCGGCTCCAGCTCGTTGGGGCTTAATAATAAAATTATGTTAACTAGCACCTCACCAATCTGGTCAATCTGGTCATCTCGATAGTATCTTGTCTGATGAAGAAAAATGCAAGAAGTTCTGCAATGTATCATGTATCCAATATAGCAATGTATCTAGTTCTGCGATCCTTCAATGAATTGAGAAAAGCCAATCCATGCAAGGCGCATAATAATTTATTCTTCTCTTCGACATTGAAAAAAGATTGAGAACAAAAAATGGAAGCTAACGGGACGAGAACTAACGGACACAACGACAACTAATGGGAATATTGGCCTCGCTCTTTCACACACTATCTCACATCATGATCAGCGAGAATGCATACAAAACTATAGGAAACGAGGCCTTCGCTCGAATGGAGCCACTTGAGAACTTGAGTCATCGGAAAACAAGAAATCTGAGAATACGAATACCGTCAAGCGGGAGGAAAATGAAACATGTACTGTATTGTACGGTATTTTACGGTAAAAACAAGTGCAGGCTGCCATTTCGTTCAGAGTTGACGAATTTTCGCCAAATTTGGATTTTGACCTTTCCAAGTGATGGTCTAAAATGCATTTTCTGGAAAATTAAATTGGTCGCGTCTAAATAGTCAAACTCGAAAAAGCCGGAAATCGCAACTCGTGGTGTAAATTTCGTGGTGTGCGTGCACTTTCGTGCGCTGGTGCACTTTACATTTACGCTTCGCGCTCCGCGCTCCGCGCTTCGCGCTTTCACTCTCGGTGCGCGCTTGCCTCATCTGCCTGGTTTTCGTTTTATTTTAACACTTTTTTCGTTGTTTTTATTGATTCGCGCTGATTTTGTGTAAATTTTTCGTTGCAGGCGGGTAACAACACACGATAGGACCCAGCTGAGCGCCCACTGCGGCGCACCAGCCCCGTGTTTATTAGATGAGTGAATTTTACACTTTTTAACACAGTTGCTGACGTTTGAAAAGACGAATTCCTTTTTCTTTTTCTCTTTCTCTTTTTTCTCCGTTATCTCCGAAATTTCTCCGTTAAGGAGATTGTTTATTAGATGAGTGAATGCTATTTTTTTAAATCAAAGTTACTGAAATTGGAATATGCGAATAATCGTCTGACTCTCTCATTTCGCCATGCTCTCTCATCGGTCAGAGATAAGAGAGATCATGGGAAAGTGAGAGAGTCGGAGCATTAATTGAACAGACTTGTGGCTTGTGGAACCATTTCAGTTACATTCGCCACTTCCGCCCGGTCTTTTCTTCTCGCCCATGTCGATCGGTTTGTGTTAGCTTTTCTAATCTATCTTATATTTGACATTTATACGTTTATCTTTTACATTTATTAATTGAGTTTGTCGTTGATAGTAAACCTATTCATTCTGGGATATCCGTGAAATAAGGTTGCCCCTTTCAGGCCCGTTCTCCCTCTTTCCTGCCCCTCATTTCGCTCCTGTAGCGATGACCTACCAGAGCAACTCAACACCGTATGCACGCACTCATCAGGAATTGCGACCAAATGTTGCCGGAACCGATGCCCTTACGAGGAGCTGAGAAAGGTGGAAATATTGCTTATTTGTATTATTAAAATAAAAGTTAAATTATATTTCAACGTTAACCCGTTTAAAATTGCCGAAATGAAGGAGGTGATGAGCTCTCAATTGTTGATGTTTGTTCTTAATTATAATTTACGTTATTCTTCCAGTTCACGGCCACCCGTGTTGGTCAGAAGGGACACCATCACAGACCCGAGATGAACAAGAAGATCTACCGCATCGGCAAGTCGTCTGACCGCCGAGAGCAAGAAGAACAATGCTGATTAGGTACATACTTTCCATTCGGAGTTGGCTTGTGGTAAACTTGTCAGGATACGGTGCTATCGCACCCTCTTGCCGGTCTCTGCCTCTCTTCCTCCACTCAGGACAGTCGTCGTTTGAGGAGAAAAGAGAATCAGGTGCACTCGGATTAGGCTTCTAAAACGATTTATTTCGTTTTTCACGGATAAAAGGTTAGTTTTTTTTAGTTAATCTTTTGAATGTTGGTGCAATGTTAGAAATTTAAAGTAATTTATTTACCTTAACAAAGTTAACAATTATCGGATGCTGAACAAATGAACATAGCAATCTAGATAGTATTTTTCTATGAATTACAAACGATTTGCCTATGAACGAGTAATCAAAAGACATCTATATCACTCATTTCAGAGGGGTCTGAGTCAAGAGTGCGGTTTGTGGTCTGCGGTGTCTCATCATCATCGTCATCGCTTCCCATTCCCATTCCTTCTATTCCTTCACTATTGTTCATTCCATTGTCCCCATTAGGTCTCATTCTCTTCATCAATGTCTTCTTTCTTCCTCTACCATTCCTCCTTCCATTCACTGCCCTTCGATTGATCAATTGATCCTCCCGTTCCACTCTCTCCGTTGCTCGTCTTCTCCGTCCCGCGTAATTATTCAGACGATCAGTGATCGTTCTCTGAATGATCAGACGATCTTCAGAAGAGCTAACCATTCTACGATGGAAGAGTACCTGAAAGGTTCGTGAAAATTATTTGTTAAATTCTATTGAAGGTTAAATACCTCAAGTAGCCATTTTGCCTTAGCCTTATCGGCCCTCGCACTGACAGGCAGAGATAGATCCGAGCGATCGTTAGGATCTGATTCGTCATAAATATGCCTTTCAATGTCCGTAGCGAGCTTGGTTATCACTTGATTTGCATCAATAAGATCAATCTCCTCTTTTGTCGAAAACGGTTCGTACGTAAAATCTGAAGTGCAAAATGTATTGAGCGATCGGGCGTGATTAAATAGATCGCAATTTATAGTTTTGTTGTCATCAGTCAATTATGAAACGAATGATTCTTCTCGCACCTTTCGTTTTTCCCATTCGAGCGGAAACTTCGTGAACAGCCGTTTCGACGTTTTTAACTGCATTTCCCATCTCTACCAGGCGGTCTCTCGTTCCATTTACCTGTTATTGATGCATGTTTCTAGTCAAAATCGTTTTCGGATAAATTTTTCATATATTATACCTCCATATGAGTACTTGTTGAGCGATTTGCGCTCTGCACTATCAATCCGTTCCATGCAAGATATAGATTATTGACCATTGTCTTGATTCCGCTTAGTTCACTATGCATTGACACCATCGATGTCATCATAAACTGTCTGAAGGTGGTGTCATCTGCAAAGAAGATTAATTTGTCGGTTTAGTCGTTTCAGATCAATACCGGTACTATTTGGAACCACGAGAGGAGCTGTGCCAGAGAGCGAGAATCCTGGTGGAAGCTGTGAGGAATGGACCAGTGGAGTGAAACCCTGAGCAGGAAGAATCCCCGAGGTAGCAAGAGAAGAGGAGCCTCCAGTCAATCCTCTCATCAGTGGGACCGATGGGACCGGCTGAGATCGAGGAGGAGGAGGAGGAGGAGGAGGCACAGGACGACGAGGTGTCGTCAATGGAATCGCACCGCTCGCTGGTCTCTTCAACTTCCGAGATGGAACGATCGGCGGCTGTCCGACCATTGATGGACGTGGAGTGGAGGCACGCTGCGATGATCCTCCAGCAGCAGAAGCCATACTGCTGCTTCGGGTTCTTCTTCCCGATGATGAAGCAATTGAACCCTGAACGCACTGTGATGGTAATGTCATTAATGTAAAAGCACCAACCGTATCGGATTGTTCTTCATCAGTTCCATCTATTCCTCTCATTCTCAACATTTCAGCCTTCATCCTTTTCTTCGATTTGTCTACGGCGCGGACAACTCCACTCACTCTTTCTCCTAGGAAGTTGTCGTAGTCCACATCATCTCCCACGAATGCTATCCCTTTCTTCAGTGCGCACTCTTGCACAAGCTCGTAGCCAGAGGCTGAATGACATACCATCCATTTCGACATCTGAATGCAAGAAAGTGAATGACTGGTAACAGAAAGAGACATGAAAACAACAAAAATCACAATAACATATAATATAAAAATAATTAATTGATACGTGTGATCTTTGATCTTCGTTGACAATTTTCTGTTAAATACAGTAGTGATTAATTTTGCGATTTTTTCTTTCTTCATTTTCATTGTTCTCCACTATTCTCTTCATTGCTCTTCAATGGGTAGACCAAAGGTATTTCATTTTCTTTCATTTATTCATTACTTATTGAGCTTTAGCTGTCAAAATATCGGAGAAGCAGAGCGATAACCAAGATTCGGAAGTGCACGAGAGATGAGATTCGAGGCATGCGTGACGACGGCCTTACCTACAGGCAGATTGCGGATGAAATGAGAAAGAAGAGTATGGCTTTTTTGTTTGAATTAGAATGAAGAGAATTTGCAGGAGATCAGATTTCATATTCTACTGTTCGTAGAATAATTCTGAACAAAGGAATTCGTAAGCCTCGTAAACCGTATACCCCTCGAAGCATTCCTCGTGAACTCCATCCTACGATCAAACTGATGGTTGATGCTTTGTATGAAGAGGAATCAACACGCACAACAAATGAAATTATCAACCTTATCAAGGAGAGCACGGGAGTAGAGGTGTGAGAATTTGTTTTGAAGACACGGTTCTCCCACAATCATAATGATACAATAAGGAACGTAATTCAGGTCAAGAGGGACGTGATCGCAAATATGAGGGCCGAATTGGGTCTCCGTCATCATCGAGTCCGATATGGGCATTCCGTTAGACTAATAAATCAACTGCTACGTATGATATATTGTGAGCGAAAATTGGATATGGGAGAACAGTTTCTTTCCCATACTATAACGGATGAATCGTACATTCAATTGGGAAAGAACGCAAGGACGTGTTTTGTCAAGAACAGAAAAGACGCTGTTCACGCTGCTCCAAAACATGTGCCAAAGGTGAAACAAATGAGCTCTAAGCGATTAATTATCGATTTGTTAGGTACTGGTGTGGGCAGGAATCAGTGTCCGCGGCCCATGCCCTCTCAAAATCCTCAAAGGGAAAGACTCCATAGTCGATAGCATTGGCTATCAACGTATCCTTCAGGAATGTTATGTCAACTGGAGCAGGTAAAATTTATTTATAAACGAAGATTTAACATTACAAAAAAGGGATACATTCGGACCATCCGCCATTCTTGTCCAGGATTGGGCTCCGGCCCATTCCAGCAGGAGCACTCGCTTGTATATGGAACGATCTGGAATTCAGGTATTTATTACTTTATTTATATAAGAACTTTAAAGCAAATAGTTCTCAGTAAATAAACAGTACTTTCCTATAACCGTCCCAAAATCCTACAACAGGTCGAGGACTGGCCCCCGGAGTCAGCTGATTTATCACCTATCGAGACTGTTTGGGCGTTGCTCAAAAGATGGCTTTGGAATCATTGGAAACCTAAGAGTATCGATCATCTTATCGATGGGATTCACCACTGGTGGAATAATCACCTGTCCCAAGATCTTTGTATCCGATTAATCGAACGAATGCAGTATAAAATGAGGGAAATCTTAAACAATAAAGGACGTCCCTGTCCAGATTAATAGAATGCTCAATGTTCCATTATAATCTAATTTTCGTTATGTCCAAAAATCTATTAATTTAAGTTCACCAGGTTCTTTGCACCTTTCCCTAATTGTTCACAAATAAATGTGTTACTCTGAATAAAACACTTCGAAATAAAGCCAAAATTGCGCACAGGCTAACAAATTTTTGAACAAATATTAAAATCAGTGAACCTCTTTTCTCCTCAAACGACGACTGTCCTGAGTGGAGGAAGAGAGGCAGAGACCGGCAAGAGGGTGCGATAGCACCGTATCCTGACAAGTTTACCACAAGCCAACTCCGAATGGAAAGTATGTACCTAATCAGCATTGTTCTTCTTGCTCTCGGCGGTCAGACGACTTGCCGATGCGGTAGATCTTCTTGTTCATCTCGGGTCTGTGATGGTGTCCCTTCTGACCAACACGGGTGGCCGTGAACTGGAAGAATAACGTAAATTATAATTAAGAACAAACATCAACAATTGAGAGCTCATCACCTCCTTCATTTCGGCAATTTTAAACGGGTTAACGTTGAAATATAATTTAACTTTTATTTTAATAATACAAATAAGCAATATTTCCACCTTTCTCAGCTCCTCGTAAGGGCATCGGTTCCGGCAACATTTGGTCGCAATTCCTGATGAGTGCGTGCATACGGTGTTGAGTTGCTCTGGTAGGTCATCGCTACAGGAGCGAAATGAGGGGCAGGAAAGAGGGAGAACGGGCCTGAAAGGGGCAACCTTATTTCACGGATATCCCAGAATGAATAGGTTTACTATCAACGACAAACTCAATTAATAAATGTAAAAGATAAACGTATAAATGTCAAATATAAGATAGATTAGAAAAGCTAACACAAACCGATCGACATGGGCGAGAAGAAAAGACCGGGCGGAAGTGGCGAATGTAACTGAAATGGTTCCACAAGCCACAAGTCTGTTCAATTAATGCTCCGACTCTCTCACTTTCCCATGATCTCTCTTATCTCTGACCGATGAGAGAGCATGGCGAAATGAGAGAGTCAGACGATTATTCGCATATTCCAATTTCAGTAACTTTGATTTAAAAAAATAGCATTCACTCATCTAATAAACAATCTCCTTAACGGAGAAAGACGAGTTGGAATTCGTCTTTTCAAACGTCAGCAACTGTGTTAAAAAGTGTAAAATTCACTCATCTAATAAACACGGGGCTGGTGCGCCGCAGTGGGCGCTCAGCTGGGTCCTATCGTGTGTTGTTACCCGCCTGCAACGAAAAATTTACACAAAATCAGCGCGAATCAATAAAAACAACGAAAAAAGTGTTAAAATAAAACGAAAACCAGGCAGATGAGGCAAGCGCGCACCGAGAGTGAAAGCGCGAAGCGCGGAGCGCGGAGCGCGAAGCGTAAATGTAAAGTGCACCAGCGCACGAAAGTGCACGCACACCACGAAATTTACACCACGAGTTGCGATTTCCGGCTTTTTCGAGTTTGACTATTTAGACGCGACCAATTTAATTTTCCAGAAAATGCATTTTAGACCATCACTTGGAAAGGTCAAAATCCAAATTTGGCGAAAATTCGTCAACTCTGAACGAAATGGCAGCCTGCACTTGTTTTTACCGTAAAATACCGTACAATACAGTACATGTTTCATTTTCCTCCCGCTTGACGGTAGGGTTGTCAAAATGAAGAACGCGACTCTTCATTCCGCGTTCTCTCCGCGACTCAGACCTATGAGAGGCAACGCGGACTGAAGAGACGGCTTCTTCATTTGGATAACTCCAAATAGGAAACAACTGCTAGGGAAAAGGGGCTAAAGCTGGAATGGGAAAGATGCAGATCTTCACAGAAAGAAGCTGAAAATGCGAGGAAATTGGTTCGTTGAAAGTCTTGTAAATCATAGAATAATGTCGTTGGATGCATTTCTGCCTCCGATTGGAGTGTATTCGCACTGGGTCGGTCGGGCTCGATACGGCGTCATGGCCCGCTCCAGTTTCTGAATGATTTTTTTTTTACATTCCAATCACCCTACGAATCAATTCAACAGCACTTCAGTGTAATTCGTAGATGCCGTGAAACACAACTGATCTCATTTTCGCACGCAAGCACAAAATCAGCAGTTGCCCAACCTAGGCAAAATGCCGTCGTTCCTAGACCCCCATTGTACAGAACAGTACCTACCCTACCTGAATGTCGCTCCCAGACTGAATCTTTCCTCAGTTATCGATCGGTTCTCTACCGTATCTACCGTACCTGACTGAATGTCGCTCCCTGTGCATTGTACAGTTTGTAGCAGCCGACGATGGGAATGCAGGAAGCGGCGGAGAGGGCGAAGAAGATGCCCAGCACCTGAATGACGTTGACTGACCGCCCATTCGACTACCGTAACCCCCAGGGAGTTCGCTGCCTTTTCTAGTGAAAGTTATTCAGCCTAAGCTCACTTAATTTATTATTCAATTTGCATCTTCAAACTTACATTGGCGGCTGTAGGGTACGCGTAGTCTTGATACACGAGCGGTTTGTAGTGAATGAACGAGGAGAGAATCATCAACTGAATGGAGGGAATGATTTTTTTTTAAACAAAACACACATTTGGAGCATATCACTTTTTGAATCCATCCTTGCGTTTTCATTTGCTGGTGAAGCATATAAAATCAAATATTGGAAGCTTATCAGTCTGTCGATTTCGAACTCCGTCGCACTCACTCACCAACAGCACCACCGGAGCGGCGACGGTCCATGCTCCTCCCAATTCCCTAAGCTACCGTAATCTATCCCCTCATCGATTAAAATCAGTTCTTGATCCCACATCCGGGTACAGTAATAACTCACCATGCACACTTCCCGGATTGAAATCAGTTATCGATCCTCCGATCCGGAATACCGTAACCCCTCACTCACCAACAGCACCACCGGAGCGGCGACGGTCCACGCGCTCCTCCAGTAAATGCCCGGCTTGAATCCGAGCATCTCTTTGACGTCAGCGGTGAACTGGCCAACGCCTGAAATAAATCGTGGCTGTTGATCTTTGAACTTTAGAGACGCTTTTCCCAGGAAATCGTCTACCGTACACCCACCGTATACGAATGCAATGACCTCCGAGATATCGTATTCTCCATAATCGATAATGCTCTTCGATTACCGTACACCTACCGTATAAGAAAGCGACGCCTAACCCGCCTACAGTAACCCTTCGAGTTACCGTAGCCTAGCATGGTCTACGTTCTTGATCTTTGATCTCTCGTCAACTGTACACCTACCGTATAAGAATGCGATGACCATCACTTCGCAGAACACTGCAATCAGCAGTCCCCACGTCGTACCGTACACGATGATCCATTCCATGATGAGGATACCGCCCTGAGATTGATCTTTGATCTTTGATCCTTGAACTTTTGTCTACGAACAAGCTACGAACATTTGGGGTGATTCATGCACATATCACTGCAGTAGTGTTGTTCGCTCGAGCGTTATTCGCCGAGCGCTCGCTCGACGAGTGAGTGGAATGAAACCACTCGTGAGTGAATTGGCACTCGCGAGTGAAAATGAAGAAATCCACTCGCGAGTGCCAATTCACTCGCGAGTGGATTTACATACACTCGCGAGTGAACTCTTCTCTCATTCTTCGTGCCCATAATTGAGTTATCGCTCTTCGAACAATGCGAGAGACGAGGGCGAAATCACTCGCGAGTGTATGTAAATCCACTCGCGAGTGCTCGGGCACTCTCGAGTGAAAAGTGAAGAATGCACTCGCGAGTGAATCTCATTCGCGAGTGAAGAGAGAAGAAACCGCTCGCGAGTGACGAGTGACTCGAAATAACAACTCTACACTGCAGTGCGTCAAATAATTATCATTGGGAAAAAGTGATCTTTGATCTCTAAAATATTCGAAATGTCTCACATTCGTGCACATGAATATGCCGATGATCATGTAGAAGCCAAAGAGAAGGGCGAGAAATCGCTCCCTGCAATTGGTAGGAAATTTCCCGGTTTTAAGATTTCCCGGCTCCGGTTCTCAAATACCGGCTCTGAATTTGAACCAGTAAACAGATCAGAATTCCGATAATTATCTTTTTATTAGCTCGGCGAAATCCTTATAATTGAATACTATACTCTTTTCACGCTGCACATTCTCGGATATGTTTCAAGAGGGGTGTAAAGCGCCATAGAGATCGAATATCTCCAATCGTCTCTCAGCGGGAATCAGCAAAAAAATAAATGCACTTGCACAGTAGGGATGGCCAAAACTGTCTGAGCGAACCGCTCCACTCGAGAGTTGAGAGACAGGAATGAGTCCGAGGGAAAATGATCTCTCGCTTTTCGGACAGTCGACTGTCCCAAAGTACAAATGAAGGTTTAGAAGCACTAAAATGTTCACGAAAAATATCTCACGAGCTTTAGATCATGTCTCTATCTTTCTTGAAGTGCTTGTGCGGTAGATATTGAAAGGTAAAAAGTCAAAATGATCAAAATGAAAAATATGTTTCACCAGAATTATATAGATGGTTATTTTGAAGTTGGGACAGTCGACTGTCTGAGACAGTTGACTGTCCCAAATTTTGAGACAGTCGACTGTCTGAGACAGCCCATTGGACAGTTTTGGCCATCCCTATTGCACAGACTTGCAGCATAGACTTAATTATTTTCACTGAAACTCTATGTAGATATTTATCCACCGATTTCCAACCAGTATGTGCATCAATTTCTCACCGATTCCTCTTGATGATCGGGTACTCGTCACTCAATCCCGTGATGATCGCTTCCGAGCCTCCGAACTGAACAGAATAATCATAGACCTACGCTTTTCTGAGCCAAGCTCCGCCCACTTTTCCTCACAGTCTGCCAAAGTGAATAATATTTGGTTGCTTTCTGATCTCTCTGACAAGTCCTAGACGTCGAATCGATAGTTAGTACTCGCCGTACTGTCGGAAGGATAAAACCCTCGGATCGATAAATTCCACACACCGACGAGTCCAAACCGAGCGTGATGAGCATGAGGAAGAAGAGGACGGACCAGCCGGGCGCCCATGGCATCGTTGCAAGGGCCTCCGGGTAGACGACGAACACGAGGCCGGGTCCCTGAACACGTCCGGGATTTATTATCCGGTTCTAGCAAGTTGGATTTCCCGGTTCTATGTGTAAAAATGTATAAATGAAGCCAGGGTCTCTGGTAGACGACGAAGACCAGTCCGGGACGCTGAAGGCCGGGAGCTATTTACCGGTTCTTGCTTCAGATTTCCTTTCTGTATCGGAATATGGTTCAACTTGGCAGACCAGACCATTTCTTTGCAATATTTTGAATTCCGATTCTTGTCGATATCCCTGATCCAAATGGTGCGGTGCAAGGGTGTCAGCTCTAGCAATAGTTTTAGTTCTTCGTCTCCGAAATCAAAGAGAATAGTAATATTTATACAGCCTGGAATCAATAAATCAGTTCCAACATATCTCGCTTGAACAAATTGGTTCCGCGAAACATAGACGAGAATGTGATTGATCCGCAATGAGGTCATCTCACTAATCACAATGATCTCACCTCCTGCGCGACATCCTCGATTCGCTTGCCCGACTTGCACGACATGTACCCGAGCACCTGCGAAGGACCATTATTCATTAATTTAAAAAACTTTTTTTAAATTCTAGATACATTTTCTTTGTCAATCGCAAATGTTTTGGCTACACTCTCGCGCTGCGCTTCGAAAAAAATGTGTAGCGATAGATGTGTTTCAGAGATTCGATTACAGCATGGCACCTAGGAAACATTGATCGTCGGTTAGTCTCTTTTTGTTTTAGAAATTAATAGTCATTACTCACTCTCATCCCATTCTGCCACTCTTCATCCAGCTATCTCACCAATTGTTTAGAGAGAGATTAGAGAGGAAAATTAGGAGACCCTTCTCTCTTCAGTCTCTATACTCTCTCGTCAGTCAGACAGAGCGAGAGAGCACGTGAAATCGAGAGAGTTCTGTATCCTACCGAGAAGATGACGAATCCGGACAGGAAGGAGGTGGCGCAGTTGATGGAGGATGTGAGCAGGGCGTCGCTGCAAATTGCCGGATTCCGGTTTGAGTTTCAGACATACAACGTAAGACAATTGCAAACTATGGGGCGATCAAGCTTCGGCTGTTAGTCTAAATATTCTATAAAAAATTATCTGTTCCAGGTCTATTCCCCGGCTCTAGCATTTAATTTCCCGGCTCACTAGTAGACGTTGTTGTGGAAGTTGTTGTAAGACGAGTAGGCGAGGAGCACGCCGAAGCCGGGTCCCAGTGAGAAGAAGACCTGCGTAGCCGCGTCCTGCCACACGGACGGCTCCTGCAATCGAGAATTAGGTCTATTCACCGGTTCCGGATCATGGCCTTACAATTGCCGGTCCTTGATAGTAGGCGACGTTCCGGATCACTCTAACATATAGATACATGTTTTTCTACTTCCCCGTGCTGCAATTCCCGGCCCTCACTCAAAGCTGCATGCTGGCGATTCCTACTTGCCGGATCGCGCTAATTCCCGATTATCCATGATTTTATATTTCCCGGCCCTCCATTTCCCGGTCCTCACCCAAAGCATCGTGACATTCGGCTGCAGGTAGTAGGCGATGCCCATCTCCGAGCCGGGCAGCGTGATGCCGCGCACGAACAGCACACCGAGGACGACGTATGGAAACAGCGCCGTGAACCACACCACCTGCAATTGCCGGCTTTGGTTCCGGCTTCAACAGTAAACGTTTGAGGCGTTCACATTCGCATATTCTGTTTTGGATATTTCGTGGCTACGGGTACGAGCTTAACCCCTGTAATGAGTGCGTACAATTCCCGTTTGTAGTCTGACTATTTTCCGGCCCTGGTTCCGGCTTTGCCAGCAATCGTTCATCCGGAAAGTAGGTGCAAGGTTGAGAGAGCAGAGACTACGTCAGCAGCACGGAACGAGTGGAGGCAAGAAGAGGAGCGATCTTTGAGACTTCCTATTCCTCGTTGGGATTTCTTTTCCACAAGAAAGCAAGCTGATAAGTGATATTCTTTTGAATCGTTTGATTTATTCATGTGGAAAAACGTGCATAGAAAACTTTGAATAAGAAGACGGCTATCTACAGAGAAAGCGTTCCTGAGATAGACTAGGTTGCGAAAGAAAAAGATTGAAGTAAGAAAATTCATTTGTTATTTTTGGACCGGCAACAAGAGGAGCACTATTCGACGCAGCGCATCGAAGCATTTCACCAATCGATGAAACATATCTGAATCTTCCTAGTTTTTCGCTTCATGAAGCATAGAGAAGGAATCTTTGCTCACACACGTTGGGCATAGATTTCTGTCTTTGCGGAATTGGTTACTTGCTGGCAGTGATATTGGGCAAAGATATTGGGCTCTCTAAATTGATCTTTGATCTTTCGTCCCCTCTGTATCTTTACGGACGCTCCAATCCCCTTCATAGGCAAGTAGCAGATGCTATGACTTTTCATTCCACTACTCATTGAAGACTCATTGGATAAGTCCTCTCATGCCCTAACATCCCTGAGCACTCTAAGAATATTTGGGACCTTCGGGTAAGGTTGCCATCTCACCTTTCCGGACGTCCCGATGCCCTTCCACATGGAGAAGTAGCAGATGACTTTAAAGACCTTAAGGTCCCTAAGAATCCTAAGGACCATAAGGACACTCGCTAAGACCTCACCTTTCCGGACGTTCCGATACCCTTCCACATGGAGAAATAGCAGATGAGGTAGACAATGGCGAGTGCGATCACGATGTGCCAACTGAATGGAAATCAGCTTATTGTTATCGTGAGATCATTTTCCATTCCACGCGTAGTTGACCTATGACGAGCTGAGTGGAGGGAGGAGGGAGGAAGAGGCCGGGAGGAGGCTAGTGATTTCGGCTTTCCTGCTTTCGGCTCCCCTACCTATCTCTTCCCTTCCTCTCTCCCAGACAATCAATGGCTCGCTAACCAGCACATTGAGTTTGCTGAGCATTTGAAACGCAAGATAGTCAACAGCGACACGGGCCTCTCCTCAATTTCGATGAACTGATATCATCTGTTTGACAAGAATGTATGCAAATCGAGAAGAAATGCGGTCACGATGCGCCACTTGAATGAAAGCATTCATTGATGTTTCTCGAAAAGAGGAGAGGGTCTAAACCGAAAATGTTTTTTTTGCAGAAATCTTTCATTTCAAATCGGTTTCACGTGCACCTCTTGAGCTGATTGAATTCAATTCCTCAGTACGTGCGTGAAATTGAATTCAATCCGTATCGAAAAAAGTAAATAGATAACAAACTCTAAAGATATTTCACACACAGTGTGTTTTCCCCCTATCTAATTTAATAAAAAAAAGATGCTCACTTAACATCGCCCAGATCGCTCAGACTCCTCGCGACGTGCGACCCGCTGTCGCCCGCAGCATGCAGCCCGAGGAAGCCCTTGCTGCAAGAATAGGGAATTTTACAGCATCTGCAGCACGGCTTCAGCGCAAGGAAATTATGTGAAGTTGCAGCCGCAGTTGCGCCCTTCAAACTTACATGAAGCATCTTCTCCTCGGCTGTGGATATCACCGCTATTCCAGCGCTTTTCTTCACCTTTATCAAGATGGTGGCATCTATCTACCAATTTGAGCCGAGCAAACTCACTAGAAGTACTCCTCAGCTGCGGATATCCTCGTTACATTGTCCGTGGGAGGAGGCGCACATTTCTCGGAAACATCGAGACCAGAGTAGCTGAAAGAGATTGTGGGAACTTCTTTGGCAAAGGATCAAAGATCAAGTTGGCTCAGGCTCATAACAGACGTTGTTACATACACTTTCGGGAAATTTAAGTGATCTGATGATAAAATAACAAAAAAACTCACTGCGGTTCATAGCAGGCCGGCGAGTTGTACGAATTGTTGCAGCTCGCCCAGGGCAGTTTCGTGGTGAAGGACGCGTACCTGGAGGAATGCAAACGAATGTTGATCTTTGATCTCTGTGCAGCTTGGACGGAATTTCCTGATTCCTAAGAAAATTCAGAGTCAAAGAAGCGCACTCATTCATCTCCGAATGTGTTTCAGAGCACCTACTAGCCGTTGCCGAACGAATACTTTTCAATGACGTTGAGTTTTGCATCTTAACACAACGAAATAGTCAATAAAATAACTCCCAGGAACTATTGTCGTTCTAAGTATCTAAAGTAGGGTTGTCAAGATGAAGAATTGGTCTCTTCATTCTGCGTGCTCTCTCGTAACTCCGACCGGTGAGAGAGTGCGAGGAATGAAGAGACACATTCTTCATTCTGACAACCCTAATCTAAAGCTATAGCCTTCGATCTCAGTTCACTCAATCTCATTCGTAATGCTTACAAGAAGTGAAAGCCCCAGGCGATGATCACATTGTAGAAGAAGTCCGTGTAGAAAGCGATCATTATCACGCAGTAACCGATTCCTAGAATGTTGATCTTTGATCTTTGATCTCTGGTCTTTGATCTTTGATCTCTGGTCTTTGATCTTTGATCTCTGGTCTTTGATCTTTGATCTTCGATCGCTCAGGATGAGGGAGATAGTAACTCCTCCCTGATATCATTCATTTAGAATGAGGTTATTGCTTGCAGTAACAAATTCGAGAGTTTTATGCAATCTTTGATCTTTGGATTTCGTTTACGAAACACCTTGCTGAATGAGTAGATCTTCGGGACTTTGGTCTTACACCACGGGGAAGCTTTGACGAATTCTTGCCCATTTCATGCGGTTGTTTCATGATCTCATGCTCCTTCTTTCCTGCTCTAATCTCTTCCTCTCATGTCCTCTCCTTCTCTGACTCTCTCCCTTCACCCTACTCTCTCGCCTTCTCTAACCGGCGAGAGAGCACGCTGAATCGAGAGGCCACGTACCTTTGAATAACGGGCAGACCCGGCCCCATGTCGTGATGGCTCCTTTCCTGTAAGAAAAACGAATAAGATGGGAGCCGCTCTCTCCATTTGCCGCACTCTCTCGCCGACTCTGACCGACGAGAGAGCAGGCAAAGTGGAGAGACCGTAAGACACTCTCGGGAGATACATTTTCCTCCTTCTACCGGAAATCGGCGCTTTTCTCGGCCCTAGTTCTCCCCTTCTTTTTCTTGGTAACAAATTTCAGCCCCTACCCGATCAAAATCTGTGAGAGGCTCAAAACCGGAAGTTTAACGGTGAGAAAATAGCGCGAAAACAACAACAAATAGACTGGTTCCTATTCGATTTTACGTCAAAGAACGGTTTGCTTTCTATTGACGTCACAGAAATCGGAGAAAGAGTGATTTTGGCATTGGTTATTCGGAGTGAGTGACCATATAAGACGAATGAATGCGCGTTTTCGAAATCAGTGAGTACTTCAGCTTATTTAGAGCATCAAGTACTTCAATTGCGAAAACATCTAACGTTAATGTTATAATTGAAGAATCTTCAAGGTCTAATTATGCTGAAGTACTTCGTGATTTCGAAAACACGTATTCACGCTGTCTTATATGCATGAATCCCGTCCAGACCCCGCCCCCTAGCGTGGAGAGAAGAGTATGCGATTCGACGACTACAAATGAAGATTATTGATTCCCTTTTCGTTTCTTTGTTCTTTTTTTGTATGACCCCTATTTGTGTGCTATTTCGACCTGGATAAAAATGATGATGATGATGATGAATCCCACTGTTTGTTCGGCAGGCATGGTGGCATCACTACAGTAATAGGTTGGATTCATCATCCACATACAATAATACGATCACCGAGTACCGAGTTCAATCCCCCGCCGAGGCAGCCCAAGCCTTGCTGTCCCCCAGGAGTCGGCAAATTGGTAGCAACCTCGGTTACGAAAGGTAAACGTGCCCTAGAAGTCTGGACAACAAGGGATCACGCTGGCCTCGCCGTACCTGGCCTTACCTGTGTACACCACCAGGCGTGGTTGTCTCAAGACAACTGTAAAATCGCCTTGATTGTGGAAGCAACTTTACCTTTACCATACAATAATACTGCGCAATTGGGATGAGTTTCAGAATTCGTTCGTAATGAATTGCAATGTGCTGAATCGATCGAGCCCACTCGGGAATTGCAAACGATAACGATATTTTTATGATATTTTCCTTCTCATATATCGTTTATCGTTTGCACATCCCTAGTGCCCACGTCGATATCATTCTTTACAAGTAGAAAAGGCGAAGAGAGAGGCAAGCTGCTGTCCTTAGGTTGGTGATGTCGCGTATTACGGGCAAACCGTTGATCGGGTCATGATCTGATTTCGTGATCTGATGCTATACATTCACTGTTACATTCAGAAGGACCGGACGTAAATGTGTTCTCCAAATCATAACAGAGCACCCGAAAGCATCAAAACAAAAGCCGAAAACATCAAAACAACAACAAACCGCACCGATAATACTGTCCCAGGGACAACTCCATGTAGAAGAGTGGCACACCGGCGAAGAGCACCATAATCGTGTAGGGGATGAGGAAGACGCCTGAGGAAGGAGCGTGATTAGAAAATAGGTGGCATGACTACAACAAAAAAGCATTTTTGAACTTTTGCTCCATTTTGGTACACCGTAATGAACACTCTAAATCAGGGTAAAAGCACCATGATGGTGTACCATGGTGTAGGGAACGAGGAAGACGCCTGGGATAAGAGATCAAAATTCGAAGGATAAATCAGGCTGAATTCGTCATATCAATACAGCTAAACTGCGCAAATGGGATGAGTTTCATAGGTCGTTCAAAATGAATTTGTTCAGGCTGAATCAGTAACGCATCGACGGGTTGGACTGTAAACAAAAATCCTATTTCGCTCAGCAGAAACGCGCCTGACTGATAGTGTGGCTTATTGTTCGTGGCTCTTCATTCAGATTTCGGATCAATGATGCGTTCAATAAAGGCTGAGCATTAGAGTTTGAAATATGGTAATCGTCTCCTCGTCCCGCGTGCTCTCCCGTCACGCTAACCGATGGGAGAGTATGGAAAAATAAAGAGACTCTGTAGGAAGTGGCACGAATAGAATCCGTACCTCCTCCATTCTTGAAGCAGAGATAGGGAAAGCGCCAGATGTTCCCGAGGTCCACGGCGAATCCGACGACAGAGAGGAGGAAATCGACCTGAAGTGCGACTCATTGGGGGCTTTGTTTTGCTGTACCCCTAGCTACCCCCTATCTATTCGGCGACTAGGTAATGTGCTGTTCGTTACTTGTTTTCACCGTGAGCAAACTACATACTAGAGACGGGGGCGAGCAAACTACACTCGGGCCCGGTGACACAATGTCTGTGAAGTAGGGGATACTCTACGATACAACAGTTTGTTTTTTTAGATTGGAACCCAAGGAGGGAGAATTGTCGCGCTTTCCGCAGATCACGATTTCTAGCATCGATGAAACACAACTGAGGAATGATTGTTAGCGAGAAAATGTGAGAATGAAAACAATAATGAATTGGCGAATAATGAAGAAACGCCCACTGCTCGTCGATATTGATATGAGTGGCAAACAAAGAAGGAAGCTAATTGCTGATCTACTGTATCCGGAAAGTGTTATCCGGTAATTAAATTTTAATCGAAAATCTGTACTAACCGAAGTGCAGCACATGTATCACAATTAGAAAGAATCTTGGTTTATAAGTGAAGAAGAATAGAAGAAAAACTGCTAACTGAGGCAAAGAATAGAGAAAGACTTCCTAGAATAATGCGGCTGTATGTTTCGGTCCATTGGGTCGTAGACACCCAACCGCCTCACGAAGGGTGGACCTCGTCAGTGCGACGCCCTTCGCAAGTAAGGAAACAAGAGAGATAGGGAATGAATGTATATCACTGCACACACCCTACTCGCTCCATAGTGTGGATGAATTGTGCAAACCTCACCTTGCTGCTCCACGTCTCCCTCCCATCCTCGCCAATGTTCGTCGCTCCCGTCGGCTTCTTGACGTCATCTGCCTCGATCACCTAAGAACAGAAGCGTGCCTTGACTCTCCCCATCCGGTAGAGTTCAAAATTCGGGTCGCCGTATCTTCATTTCCCGCACTCTCTAACCGGTCAGAGAGGCGAGAGAGTGTGCGAAGTGAAGAGACGATTACCCGTATTTCGAACTCTACCATCCGGCATCAAGTATCATGGTTACTCAAGTTGTATCCTCATTTCGCCTTCAACAACATCACTGAACTTTCTATTTTTTCCGTGGAATCCCTGGGGGAAAAGGCCCAATCATTCTTATGCACTGTTCTTCAAAAGGTTCCTTTGGATTCCGATGGGACAAAATACAAAAGTGATGGGTGTGCTCGACGGGTCGACGAGAAAAAATCGCTAATCGGTCGTCAATAGAGTTCGAAATACGGGTCGCCGTCTCTTCATTTCGCACACTCTCTCACCGGTCAGAGAGGCGAGAGAGTGTGAGAAATGAAGAGACGGTGACCCGTATTTCGAACTCTACTCACCAATCGCTGCTTGACTCCGTTCAGCCGGCTGCTGTCGTCCTCCGCCTCGTCACCTGCACAGGGAAGGGGATCAGCTTCTTGTTCGGGAGAAAGCACTCTAACCCTCTCCTTCCTGAGATGTCTTTGGGAGAGCAGTTTGTCAGCAACGCCTACCCCAATTCAAGTGACGTCACGTTTGTTCGAGAATCCGTTTGTGATCGCATGCTTAAGACTCCAGAAAGCGATGCGCCCGGCGCTACACTCCATCGGCGTGTGGAGTGCAGTGAGATACGGTTCGGAACGATTTCGTTATACCGACGTTCTCATGGTCAAAATAATGCTTTTAAGCTTAAAATACATCCGCGAATTCCACAGCGCTGTCATAGGGATAAGTTAATTTTGGCAGTCAAAAAGAAGGATGATTGTTTGACATTCTGCGTCGGAGTACTTCTTGCATTGATGAAACATATTTGAATTGAAGACCAATGATTCGGTAAGTACAATCACAATGGTTCTGCTGCTACGCATGAGGTGCAAGTTAGTAATGAAGATGCTAGAAAGATGATAGTGAGCATTTTTCGGATAGGCATAAAACCGATGTTCGCGCAGTACACTTAGTAAAGGCAGTATGAAGCGATTGCCGTTGAATCCCCGCAGAGTCATTAACATTCTCCGAGATCTATCATTCACTACCTCGAATGGTAGGCTGAAAATCGAAGAAGATGTAATCAGCACAATGATGTCTTTCAGCGGCATGTCCAACTGATAAACCCTGATGCAGCGCAGACATGAAGATAGGCAGCGGCGGATGATGCCTCCTCATTAGACTTTCAATCAGAAGAAGATAGGGATGAACCATCCTAGACACACCCGCGACATCCAAAACGACAAAGTTGGCGGGGATACATTTATTCTTGAATTTAAAAAAAAGCAAAAGAATTGTCAGACGAAGCGCATCGGCGGTACATCTGGCATTGATGAAGCACATTTGAATTTCAGCGATTAAATTCGCAGTGAGAACATGTTGGACTTTTACGGACAGATTCCGGGCGATGGCTGTCCGTCCGAATCGCAACACGCTTCCGGATTGGTGGAAAATTAGTAGTGTGTGCGGATTGTCCGTCCGTTAACACTAGCGGGAAGTGCGCATGAATCAGTGCGCATGGAAAACCCGTGAAACAGTCGATTTTGCTTGCGAGATACTGCAGTATGATGCGCGTGCGACAAAGTGAGCCATCATGCAATGCAGACATTAGCAAATCGAATACCGCAGAAGGAGGGAGGATCCAGATACCATCCTAGACTCAAGTCCAACCCATCAAGGAGGAAGCGCAGACAAGAAGAAGACCAAGGATAAATCACATTGCCTCTCACCGTACTCATCCCTCCTCGCCGTAGTCATCTGTGACGGAGGAGTCGACTGGTCCTGCACCGTCAGCCGGATGCTTCCATCGATCCGCAGCGTGTATCTACTGCCCACTCCAAGTGGATCGGGAGGCAGGGGCGGAGGAGGCACAGCCATCACTCAACCAGAAGGGGATCTATCTACCATCCTAGACCCAACGTCCAACCCATCAAGGAGGAAGCGCAGACTAGAAGAAGACCAAGGATGAATCATTGCCTCTCACCGTACTCATCCCTCCTCGCCGTAGTCATCTGTGACGGAGGAGTCGACTGGTCCTGCACCGTCAGCCGGATGCTTCCATCGATCCGCAGCGTGTATCTACTGCCCACTCCAAGTGGATCGGGAGGCAGGGGCGGAGGAGGCACAGCCATCACTCAACCAGACAGGGAATCTATCTACCATCCTAGACCCAACGTCCAACCCATCAAGGAGGAAGCGCAGACTAGAAGAAGACCAAGGATGAATCATTGCCTCTCACCGTACTCATCCCTCCTCGCCGTAGTCATCTGTGACGGAGGAGTCGACTGGTCCTGCACCGTCAGCCGGATGCTTCCATCGATCCGCAGCGTGTATCTACTGCCCACTCCAAGTGGATCGGGAGGCAGGGGCGGAGGAGGCACAGCCATCACTCACAACCAGAAAGAAGACTGGCGGGGATCTACTGTGTGTCTCTCCTTGGTTTCCTCCCTACCTATTCCTCGGCAGCTTTCCCTACACACATAAGTGCCGGAAACTCATTAGCCGTGTCCCAACCATGTACATGATACCTCTCGGAGAAGGAGAGACAAAGGGGCTGCCTAGTAAATCCCGTTAGATGTGAGTACACTTGGATGTGATGTGTCCTAACGACGCGAAGAGGTACGGTAGTCGGATAATCGATAATTACCGTCGAGCAGGGAGTCGGCTGACGAGAAGGCCGACTGTGTAGGGGAATCCATATGTGACGATGGGGGCTGAGGTACGGCCGGGCTATTTAGCACCTTTGGGCCCGCCGATTTGGCCCTCGGTTGACTGGGCACCGGCGCAAGGAGTAAGTATGTATGAAGAAGAAGAAGAAGATGGAGAAGAAGTAGAAGTAGAAGAAGGGGGGAGGGAGTACGTATCTATGTAAGTATAGGACTACGGTAGGGCAGGGGAGGGGTGGAAACAGAGGGAGGCGCCCATAAATCGGCTTGTGCGTGCAATGAATACGGGACGAGGTTGGCGTGTTGCGCCAATTAGTGATAGTGTGCGCTAATTGGAGTGGAGACGGGGGACAAATGCGGTAGGGCGCATGGTGACAAACGGTTGGAGAACCCACTGGAGAATAGGGTTGTCGGAATGAAGAATTCGTGTCTTCGAGAAATTTTATGACCAACGTGTGCAGATGCTAACACACACACACACGAAACATGCCGAACCCTTAAATTCCTCACGCATTTAGCGATCATTTCCTTGTCTTGCCGTCGAATGTGCAAACCTTGCGGAACCTTTTTTGTGTCAGAAAACACAAAGAGGGAAGAATTGAAAAGATTGTAAGCGCTATCGCAAACACTCCTGTGAAGTAAGACATATCTTAGAGCTTTATCTGTGCTCATTTTGTGCCACTTCGCAGTGACATCGAGCGCAAAAGATTATCAGTTGCTGCATCACATCCCGGCAATAAGAAAAGATCAAAGGAGCACCGAAATGTGAATTTCATGGAGGAAATTTGATCCGGATTGACCAAGAACTCAATGGTTTGACCATTCTATCACAACTTTTGGTGATGAATCGTTAACAATCTTGAGAGATCAAAGAAGCAAAAAAAAGGAGAGAATTGTAAAGGATACAAATGCTACCGGAAAAACGAATGACGGATAGGGCGGAAGCACACACTCGCTCAGAAAATAGTACATGCTTCAATAATGATGCCTAGAAAAGCCATGATCTTCTCAAATCTTCTCAAATCCTCGCATTCCCTTTCTTAGTTCTGCCCTACATACTTTGTAAAAAAATGGAATGAGCTTCATGACAAACTCAACAGCTAATAAATGCTAAGGAGGAGATATCGTTTGCAACAATGATGGATACATAATAGGAAAGCTATCGGAATCACGCCTCATGGCTCATGGCACGCCTCATGGACGGAACCTCACTCACATAGAGTGCGCATATTATTTGCAATGATGCTTCATTGGCCCTAGATCTGAGGAAACGATGGCCATAGCCCTTCACATTTAGAGAACTATCAAGAGAGTTCAGTTGAGTTTCAAGAACACCTGATATCGAAAAATTAATGCTACACAGTGATCGTGTGTGGATAGATATTATTAAATATTTGCGTTCCTACAGCTATAATGTGCAAAGGGTAGTCCATACTGATTCGGTGATGCATTGATAGACAAGAATGAAGAAGCGAAATGAATAAGTGGAATGCCAGGGAGCATTCCATCAACGAAACTAGATAAATATGTTTCAGAAACGTTTCAAGAAGCGTTGAATCTAGACGTCAGAGATGTAGTGTGCGTTTCATTTGAATATAAAACAAATTATTTTAAACTGAACCCACCCTGCTCCTGGGCTGCGCTGCCCATCACTGATCATCAGCCATCAGAAGAGGAGTGAGAGGAGAATCGAAGGAATCTGAAATTCACAGACCGGTTCAGGGTTACAATTTAGAGTTTTCTGGGTACAGCTGATCTAGAAAGCAACGAATGCTGAAGAAAAATGGAATTGTGCTTATAATAAGGTGGTCCAACTTACAATAGTCTCCATTACTGATTGCCCCAGTAATGGAGAAAGTAATGGTACATGAAAAAGCGACCCCGTTATTCTAAGCACTTACAGAATTTATAATTACAGAACCAAGTAAGAAACGAAGTAAACTGGATGAATGAATTGCGGACTCTAATGAAGAACCAAAGGTCGCAAAACAACACATCGCATCATAGAATCGATATGATCTGAATCAGGGCGGTAAATCAGCAACGAGAGGCACTCTTAACGACCTGTAGCTGTTTTATCAGCACTATTAGCACCCGGGTCAGGTACTGATTAGAAGCAGGAGTGGCTAAAATTTTCCGCACTCCTCATTTCGCATACTATCTCGTTCGTTTGACCGGCAAGGGAACTCATGAAAGAAGGAGTTGAAGAATTTCATTCCAGATCAGAGAGAAATTTAGGGAGGATAGCACGAGAGAACAGTTGAAACGGAGAGAGACAGACAATCGAAGAATTTCTGTGGCACCACTTACTGATCGGGGGTCGGAATGAATCACTCTTCCTCTTTGCTTCCATTCATTCGGAGAATCTCATTGCGAGAGACGAGATTTTTTTTCGCATCCCGCACTTTTTTCTCTCTTTCTTTCTCTGCATCTTTGCACCAACTGATCGTTCGGAATCGAAAGAACAATTTGGATTCTATTCACTGTGAGAGTATTGAATGGGACCGTTCTTTCCGTTACACATCTCACTGAAGAGAGAGCGCATTCAATTTCTTGATCTGTTCTCATTACGCTCTTTTTTCCATTCTGTGAGTCACAGCGCACAATGGTTGAGTAGTTAATGGTACGTCGTTTAACGCAATGCACGCGAATTTGAACATATTTTTTTCGGTGCCGGGTGCGGCCAACATTTTTGAAGGGGATGCATGCAAATTTTGTACACAATGACATTGAAGGAACAGTGAGGTTGGTTATCGTAGTCAATTAGAAGCTATCAATGAATTTAGGAATATTGTAAGTGATTATCGATTGATTTTGCAGTTAACAATGAGCTGAAGACCTGGTTATCAATTCATCGGGGAGTAAGGAGCCCTGTTTTCTATTGGATGAGACAGTGATTATCGAATGGATAGTTCTGAGCTACAATAACAACGTTGAGGTCCTGATTATCGATTGATTGAAGGGCAGAACCATAAGGGTTAGAACAAACAACGAAGTTTATCGATTGACTGAGGGGGGCGGGGCCTTGGTATCAATACGCTATCTTGATCATAGCTGGAAGTTCATCACGGGGCTATTGCCGAACGGGAACAGGGACGAGGTGAGGGCCGCGGCCGGGTTTGAGGCCATGCGCACCATCAGTCCCTCGTAGATGCGCTGCGTCCTGCAACGAAATTGGATTACGGTAATGAAATATCGATTTTTGATGATCGATTACAGTAATCAAAAATGGATAAATAACCATTACAGCTGTTAAAGCGGTAGTTCATTACTGATTATTGTATTTTTGTGGGGGGTAATTATCGATTCCTCCGTGAATTACCGTACCTCGTCTTGACGCGCTGGTAGATGCCCTCGGTGATGTGGAAGGAGTACCGCTCGATCTCGGGACTGGAAATTGTTTATCTGTCCCGACGAACTGATGGGGATACTGTAGTCTCATGCAGCTGTTTTTTTCTATCTACAATAGTAGCCCTAGAAAGTAGTGTGTAGCGCTTCCACCACCGAACACCGAATACGGTAGGACGCACGCTATTTATGCAGGTCAAATCGTGATTACGCCCCGCCGAACTCTTCCCTGATTACGGTAGCCCTACCTGTGGCCGAGCACATCGTACGTGTCCTCCAGCAGCACGAGCACCGCGCGACCGGTTAATCTGCAAATCCGGGAATTAGTGTTTTCCGATTCTCCCTAAATCCCGGTTCCCAAGGACCCGGCCCCGTACCTGGACAGCCGTCCGGCATCGTACAGCTCCATCTTGTCCTCCTCGTCGCAGACGTACTGAGAAATTTGATGATGATATTAGTTCGCCCAGATTGGCCTTTTTATTAAAAATTAGCTGCTCCTGTACAAAAACGCCCAGAATTTTATAATTTAGATGACGGAATTTAGATGACGGAATGATTCATGCACCCGGAACAAACACTTCACAGCCCTCACACTTCACCTATAGCCTCAATTGTCGTCATAAGCACCCTCGGAAGTGGGATGGTCCCTCGTGAATACAAATTTTCTCTTCTCGAGGACACAGACAATCGAGACTAGACTGGAACCCGGAACCATCTCTCGAGAGAACTGTGGCGCTGCCAAAACATCCGGATTCTATAGGCTCCGGTCGCTCGGATTCGCATGAAACTATCATGAGCAATCCAAAAATAGACAGGGCTGAGAATCGAGCCGGAGCCGGGAATCTAGGAGCCAGAGCCGGAACCAGAGCCGGGTATCTAGCAGCCGGATCTAGAGCCGGAACCAGAGAGCTGGCGATTAGCGCTCACTCACCCGGAAGAATCGCGGATGCTTGCCGAAGAAGAGCGGGACGGGCGTGTTCAGCGTGGCGGCGACGCGCGACGCGAACAGGAACTTGGACGTCGGCTGGATCCTAAAAAACGGCTCCGGTTAGGGAAAAGCCGGCTTTCAGAGCAGAGCCGGGAGCCGGGAGACGGGTCGGGACCGGAGAATAGCGCAACTACCGTACCTGTCCGGATTCCACTTGATCGAGTCCGTGATCGTGACGGGCGCCGGATCGTTCAGAATGGACTCCTCGTCCTGAAAATCGAAATTCAGGCTACCGTAACCGACTTCGGCCTACCGTAGTCCTCCCCCGCGATCGATAATTGAGGATTTCGTTCGCCATTGAACATTCCAAATAGCGCGCAACTCCCGGTGCACGCGGTCATTCTCTCCCCGCTCTTTCTAACCCGGCGCGTCTAGAGCGCACCCTAGGCGCAGGGTACTTAGGCGAAGAAAGCATACCGCTCGGTATGCCAAGGTCCGAAGACTGTGGGTTATCGCCACTATGAACACCCCACAGTCGCCCTCCTTGACCTGGCTTTTTTTGTTGTTTTTTATTGTATCTTCCCGTTTCTGAATACCGTTGCCTACCGAATCGTTAGCGTTGTCATCAAATGTCATTCATGAAAATGTTATATTTTTTGGAGTAGAATCGCAATTTGTTAATTGAGTATTTTACGCTAACTCCCCTCCAACTCCCTCCGCCTCTTCCCTCTGTTCGAAACTCGGTCAGCCTAGAGTGCTTCCTACGTTCAGGATACTTATGCGAGGAGAAAAAGCCGGCGTGCAGGCCGAGGTCCGGAGACCAAAGGTAGGAGCATGTGTGTCCTATGGTCGACACTCGACCCGGTTTTTTGTTCTTTTTTACGAAATCACATTCAGATCCTTCTGTGTTCCAAAATAACCCTGACGGGATTCGACCCAATTTTAACACAATTTTCCTGTTGTCTTGCTTGGAAAATGCGACTTTTACGTCTAGGTCAGTTCTGGTCATTTCGACGGGAAGTGGAAGCCCTACACTGCGAGAATGGAGTATTAGGTCTAGAGCTCGCAGAACCCGGCGCGTATAGCACGCAGCCATCCTATGAACTCTACAATGAAATCTCACCTTCTTGCTCCTCGGCCGCCGTCGCTTCTTCTCGGTTCCAGTGCTGAAGGAGAAGACGGAGCTGGAAATGGGAATGATTATTCTTCTTCTTTTTTTTCTTCTATGAAATTAGGGAGCGTCAGTTCCACTAAAAGACTACGAATTTGCCGTGATCGGAAATCTAGTTGAAAAATAGCTCCAAACTGGAGGTGCTGGTGAAGATACTCCGCTAGTTCGTTCTTATCGATGAACCACGTTTTCCCCACTGGTTTCCCAAGGTATTTACCACTGGTACACCCACCTCACTGCCCACTGGGAAAAGTACCAGAGTAGAAAGGCTGAGTAACTCACCCATCACTCTCATCCTCGCTCATCTCGAAGCGCCGCTTGGCCTGAGAGCATCCGTCCTCTGCGTCCGTGTCGCACTGAAACAATGGATTTAATTTTTAATTAATTAATAATTAATAAATAATTATTTTCGAAAATCCCGTGTCTCACTTCCCTTTTCATTTCCGATTGTTTGTCACTTTTGCAACAAACCCCGTCTATTTTCGCTTTGTCCCTGGATTATTCACGGCTTTTTCTCCCCCAAGAACTATCAACATCGACATCACCTAACCCCATTATGACGGCCCGACGTCTGTATCGAATAAGCGGTCACGTCAGTTACGGACTCAAATTGGAAGCAAAGTTCTCGCCCTCTCGTGTTTGCATGGTCTATATCTCTTCATTCTCCCTAGTATCTTGCCGGTCAGAGACAGGAAACAGTGTGTGAAGCGAGTAGAGGCCCTTTCCGGTTCCTAACAGCGCCTCCGGAATAAACGAGCTCGTGCATTTTCAAGCAACTTCCAGTGGAAATGGTCATCCCGAACGAAGTTGCGTTGTAGCTAATTTTCTACTGACTGAACATGAAATAGTTATCAACAACTTCCAAGGACGTCGAAATTGTAATCTACGGAGAGCTACTCGTTCCTGTTTCAATAAAAGCGAGCATCCCGAACGAAGTTGCGTAGCGGCTAAAGTTCTACTCACTGAGCATGGAATAAACTGCTCCAAACGTGTCCAGGAATAGTCGAACAGGGTAAGATTACGGTAGACCCACTTCCAGTCATCCCCGTCTTTCTAGTAGTCATCTGCTGTATCCATTCCCCCTACAGTAATCTGTCAGGACCCTAACATGTTCGTGGTACGGTAGTTCGGTAGGTCATACCTCATACACATCCCTGCCCGGTCTCTTTCTGCTAATCTTCTCGCCCTGCACGGGAAATGCTTCCATCGCATACTGCAGAATGGAGTTGGCGAGAATGTTGAGGTCGTTGTCCTCGACTCTCTGGAAGAGAAGAGTATTATTCTTCGATAATCACGATTCGTAGTAAGAGGATAGTCAGCAATCACGGCTTTCAGCAATTGAAGAATGAGATCATTAAATCGATATTTAGCTTTCATTTGTTCATTTTCCGTTACCTTCCTAGTATGGAAATCGCGGCACATAAAGAGTATAACTGTGTTCACATAAAGCGAATGAGCGCACATTACAGAGTGACAGGCGCTCATCTTCGTACGGACTAAGCGCAAAAGATCAAAGATCAACCCACAAAAAAGAACGTATCGCCTATTCCCCCAGCCTCCAAATCCTTCATCAGAGACCAGAGACCAAAGATCAAAGATCAACCCACATGTCCGCCTCTCTTCAGGTTCTCAATCGCTGGCGAGAAGGTCGTCCGAATGTGCCGGTCGATGATCTGCTTGATCTCAGCGTTGATCTCCGATTGGAAGACCTTCAAATGGACAATTAGACAAGAAAAAGAAAATGGACAAGAAACTATGTTGCACAATAAGAAGAATGGACACTTTTGCATAGATTTTGCACAGCGAATGTTTCAACTGGCAATATTTCGAATGCAGCTCAAATGCAATAGGAAACCTAAATTCAAATTGGAATGCTCAAACGTCCTGCTTCTGTCCTATCGATCAAGGAAAATATCGGAAAGATCAAAGATCAAAGATCACCGCTTACCCTTCTCAGCAGATTGAGACTCTTCTCCGCCGTGTCCGCCAGGTCGAGCTGCAATTGTGTCGAATTGCAGAGATCAAAGATCAATAAAAATAAATATTAGTGTGAGTCATGCTGACTCAGAGTGGGAGCGACAATTCTGTTAGTTCCGTTGATTCATAATTTTTTTAGCGTGAATTCAGTAAATACTGAGAAGAAATTCGATATTTCTAACCTTGGACTTTCTGATGGTGTGTCTCAACACGTTGGCCTTGGCCGTTGCGCCCTCGCTCTCCATCGACGCTAGGAGGGCTGGAAAGGATGATCTTTGATCTCGAAATTTCGTTTAGAATTTCGTTTTCCATCCTGTCTTCAAGATACCCAGAAATCAAGCGGAATTCATTTGTATGAAAAGTAAAGCCCGTGATTACAGCTAAATACACCTTTCAAGGAAATTGCAAGTGTACTCGCCGAATTAAAAATCAGAGATCAAAGATCACAGCTCACTGTCCAACACCTCCAGTAGAAAATCATGAATGACCAAAGATCAAAGATGAAAGATCAGCCACTCACAGTCTATATTTTCAGTCTTATCAAAATAGGTTAGGCATATTGAGATTAAAGTTCAAAGATCAAAGATCAGCCACTCACTGTCCAACACCTCCAGCCGGCAGTTCATCTTGTTGCCGTTCCCGTTGCCCGTCTGCAGGTCGAACATCGTGAACTGATGAGAAATCGATAATTGAGAGGTTACGGTAGGTGGCAAATATAGCAAAAACGTTATAAATTCAAGCTCCAGCAGAGAAATATTGATACATTCGATTTCGGTGAACAAAATAAATGAGTGATTGATACTTTAACAAAAAAAATCACAATCTCAAGAATATTGGATCAATCGATATTACCGTAGATTACGGTACCTGATAGTGATGGCGCTGACTAAACGGGACGGCCGTTGACGTTGAGGAGGACGAAGTGAAGGCGGATCTGGAGGAGAGATCAAAGATCAGGTTGAGATTTCGGTATCTAAAGGTTACGTAAAATCGATAATTCAATCGTCACTTCGTCGTTTCCTAACTCTACGCGAATGTGAGAGATCATTGGAAATGGAGAGAGACGAATTCGTCAATGCCTCACCCGAGAGGCAACAACGTGAGCAATAGGCACAGAGCGATGTCTCGCCTGGCGCTGGCGCTTGGCGAATAACAAACGCCCAGACAGAGACGAAAGACAACAACAAAAGGCTAGTAGCGATGGAGGGGGAAGAACGTGACTGAATAATGCGCAGGCTTCATCTGATCTATCCTAAACTGTTAATTAATATCTAAGGGAGGCATGCATGAAATGCATGAAATGCGTTAAACAGCAAGAAATGTGAAGGCTGCTCAGAACGTTTGGCTAAGAAGCAAAAAAAGGAATAAGTGGGGAAATTAAGAGATTCAGGTTGATCTTTGATCTTTGATCTCACCTCGTTGGACTGCCCAAGCTCGCCGCTGCTGTGCTCACTGCCAGCCCCGGGAAGATGTCAAGGAAGGAGTAGATGGACGGCGGTCGATAGTAGCCGAGCGGCGGGAACGATACGGGTGGTCCCGGTGGTGGTACGGTAGCCGAGGGGTACGGTAGGCCTGTGGTCGGTCCGGGCGGTACGGTAGAGTACGGTAGGTCACCGGCAGGGCGCGGGACGGACGGCTCTGCGGGCGATTCCATTGAAAAATGGAAGGAAACGACCACAAATGAGGCGAGAGAGTGGGAAGAATGAGCATTGAGGCAACAATGAGGATGAATTTGACTCAATTAGTTGCGAATTTTGCAATTTTGGAGGTTCAAAATAGCGAGAAAAAAAAGTAAAATTATGCGAAAATGAAAGAGCTGAAGGCAATAACAACAATAAGGATGAATCTAACTGAATAAGTAGTTATTTTACATTATAAGTTCTTAAAAAAAGGCATTTTAGGGGTGAAAAAGCGAGAAAACGCAGCGAGAACAAGCCATTTCACGTGAGGTTGTGTGTGCGCGTATTTTGTTTGGGCGAGCGAGCGTGCGAGAGAGGGAGAGAGAATCGAAGTTGCGTAGGGAGGGTGGGGGAGAAAGAAGGGAGAGAAAGAGCGAGAGGTACCCCTCTCTCCCTTCTTCCCCTTCCCCTCTCTCTTTCTAGTGGAAAGGAGATATCGATCAGTGCGTTTCGCTCTGTGTGGGAAATCTTTTCGTTAAAAAAAGAAAATAATCAGTTTGAAACAGGGAAATGGCAATAAACGAGCGTTCCTTGCCCTTTGCGATACTACTGATAGAATGACAAACATCGCAATCTTTCTTTCTTTCTCTGTCTGTTATCTCTAACGCCGCAACATTTTTCGTACAGTGTGGAATGGTGACCTTCGGATTGATGTATTTGGTGATAATAACAATCGATATTCGTTGGGTACTGTAGCTAAGCACCGCTCAAACTTGTTTTGAAGCGGGATGACCACCGGAAAAGTCGATACTCCTTTCATACTGTAATCTCCGAAATGCCATGTGTATTTACGCTGACAACAAGTCCATGTTTATTCCGAGTCAAGGGGGGCAAATACGGCTAGTGGCGGAGGGATCAAGGATCAAAGATCAAGAATCAAGAAGAAGGGACATTGACTACTGTAACCAGACGATTCCTCGAAGAGCCCGCAAATTTCGACTGGGTTGCTGTTGCAGCTGCAGCTGCTGCAGCTGCTGCAGCTGCTGTTGCCGTCGCAATCGGAGATGCTGCAGGGCGGACTGCAAAAGGGATTGTTTTGATGAGGAAAAACAATAACAAAAACGTGCAAAACAGAAACAAAAATAACGCACTTTGAGGGTCATCGTGGGATCTTGCAACAACGGCCGTTCTTCCTCATCGGCCAACTGTGGTCTGGGCTCAGGCTGCAAGTTAAATTAATTTATGTAAATGAGTTCGAATATGTATGTTTCGAAACTGGAAAATGAAAGGAAGTCACCATTTTGTGTGGAAAAGATCGCTTCATCAATTGCAAATACTTATGTTTCAATGAAAAATTAAAGCTGAATTATTTCGGTGTGAGATCGATCATCATCATCTTTTTTTTATTAAAAAAAGTATTTAAAAATTCTGAAACAGGAACCAATACAGTTTCCACCTGTTGCCTCCATTCCGCCCTAAATGCACATTGTCTATGTGGTGAATAAAGAATAAGAATAAGAATAAGAATACAGTTTGCGTTTTCGAATATGTTTCGTAGGCAACTGAAGTTGACTTTGAAAGTACCACAATCGATTTTGGCGGAGGATCCCGTGTAAAAATAGAAAAACAACAAAAGTGTCTGCTGGAACAATAGCCCAATTCACCGTGACTTCGAACGCGACTGTAAACAGTTTGCATTTCTTATTTTCTTGCAAGAATTTCCGCACATGTGCACAGTAGAGTGCGAAATGTGACATTACCCGACATCTCGGGTACCCGCCAGCGCGGAATGAGAGGGAGGAGAATGTCGGGTTTCACTCGAAATGATCCATTACCCGACATCCGCGCTATGAAATCTCACGTTTTTGTGATGCTAATTGGCCGTTATTAAAATAGCTTCTCATTTCGCCCTATTCTCTCTCTCGTGACCTATTCTCTCTGACCTATTCTCTCTCTCGTGGTAATGGCGCGTTGAGAGGGTGAATGTCGGGTAATGTCATTCGTCGAAATTCGTCTCTCCTACCCGGTCTCCTACCCGATTACCCGACTCGAATTGCGCACTCTAGTGCACAGTGAGAAACACTGTGAGAAAAGGGTGCATTATCGCAAAATTTCGATCTTTGTTCTTTTTATTATGTTGTTCTCAAAATTTGCCCTTTATGTTCCCTACGATAAAGTGGGGGTGCAATATTTTCTAATGATGCGTTGTTTCTACGCATAGTATCTACCATACATTTTGCTTTGTTTTTTTTAATCAAAAGGTAAGTTGTTCTTATTTAGAGTCTTGCCTCCTCAATCCACTGCCTTTTCGAGGACCACTTAATATTTTCTAATGACAAGATGTTTCTACAGCTCTATGCATTTAGGTTTTCGAAAATCAAAACGAGTAATTTTTGGTTTTACCTCCTCAATCCACTGCCTTTTCCTCATGAAGGAGGGCCCATTCGGGTTGAGCGGCTTGCCCGCCCGCCCGTCCTTCTTCTCGTCTGTGTTGCAACTGCAAATATATTTATTGTTATTTACATCTATTTCTAACAGCTGGCCTTATCAGCGGGCAACACCTAGCGTTGCCTTACGACGCAAAATTGCTTGGCGTGAATACACCTTTATACGCCTTTACATCTATTTATATTTGTATTTGCCTGTGTACTAGATACATTATAACCTTGAGCCCATATCAGTCTCAGAGTCAATACCGTTCTACACGTATTCTTGCATTCTCGCACAATCACGAAAGTCTTAGGTCCGAAAGAATCAAGAACCCGTCTCTTCACTTTTGCGTGCTCTCTCTCTCCGGTCAGAGTCGAGGGAAGCGAGAGAGGCGAGGGAATGAACACACGGATTCTCCCTTCTACCGGCACGGCGCTAATTAAATGCACGGGGCTTCTGAAACCTGTGCAAAAGTGGTCAACACAATCTCTGAATGGTTTCTGGATTCTAATTATAGCCGCCCTCATTGCGAAACTGGCGCCGCTAATGTAGTCTTCAAGTACGTATTTTCGAACTTCGAAAGGTCAAAACAACACCAATTACAAATGGGGCGTGCGCCGAAGCCTTTGGATGTTTTTGAAGATTTGAAAGAGCAAAAATAAGTGCAATAACCATAACAAGCGTCTTGCTTGCAGAAGCCTTTGGCAGATTTTGAAATTTACACGGATCAAAATAACAACAACAATAACAACAATAAAAACAATAACAATAACAAACGCACTGTGCGAGCGAGATGAGTGCGGCCAGCAGAGTACCGACGATGAGAAGACGACCACGTATGATCATCTGGAAAATTTAATTTTTAAAAAAAATTATCGATGGAATTATATTATCGTCAAGGAGCACAACTAGATAAGAACACGGAAAATATATATTGTTCAGTATTTCAAAAAAATATCTTTGTAGTGGAACAGGTAAAATGCGTGGATTGGAATGAGTTTCAGGAATTGTACGAAACGAAGTGAGGCTATTTGGCGTTGATCGTTCTCATTTTTTTCCGAATCAAAAAATAAATAAATATTCTGAACGTGGATCAACACAAAGATGCCATTCATTCAGGACACTTCTCTGCTTTTTGGTCCATCCTTTTATCGTACAGTATTCTCTTCCTATCGTTCTCATTTCCTCCCCTCATTGACATTCAGAGCTGTCGTATCCAGGGACAAAAAACAGAGAAGTTCCCCATTCAGGAAACTACTTCACCAATCGGATCGACGGACACTTTTATTATTTAGGGCGCATTGTTCCCTCGCTTTGCCCGACCAGACACATCAGCATTCAGCGCGAGCAGTCTGGCGTCGTCGCATCCCCATTAATTGTCTACGTGCGCTGACCCATTGAATTAATTTTCAAAAACAACGGATCCCTGTGAGTTTTGACGTCTGCGAAGTTGCGCAAAGCGTTTATTAGTCATTAATTGCGCTTGACTACCGTAATTTATCCTCACTATTGCACCCAAAACAAGTTAGCATAAAGCAAAGGACAAAGTAACAAACGGAACCGAGCTGTTACGTGAATAATTCGCACCCATCGCATCTCTGTTTAAGACATTAAAATGTAGCTGCACACGGCAAAAAGCACGCCCCAACACTAGATAAAAACTCAAAACTGGCGCTATTTCCGGTGGAGGAACCAAATTCAAAATGAAGAAGGTGGAAATGGCAGCGCACCAACAACAATAGATACGTAGCAAAGCACATTATCTATCTGCCAAACTAAAGCACCGCGTGTTGGCTTCCGCGCGATAAACAGCGAACACCACCCGGAATTTGATTAGGGCGGGATCTCGGAATAGCATTGGGTGTGTTTCCAAGTCACGAGTTCGTGCCCGAGCAACAGGCGTCAGATCAGTAATTCAGTTACTATCACACTCGCATGATCTGAACCGCGACCTACTTGTGGCAGTCTATGTACTAGGGCTTTTTCAGAATGAAGAAGTCGTTTCTACGTTCGAGGTGCTCAATGATGAGACGGATACTTCATTCTGAATGTGCCCTAGATACGTGAACTTTCCGCGATAACAAATGTTATAAAATGGAGAATTACAACCAGTGGTCACCGTCGAAAGGATGGGAGAAAGGTGAGGTGAGGAGGCTCCTCATTTTGCAAGTAATCTTAATTTCTCTGCCTATAGTGATAGTGTATGAAAAGGTGCCCTCTTATTTTTGCATGGCTCCTCGTCTGCCCCCACAGTGAAGAAATTCGCCCCTAATCTTCGCTTGATTAGAGATCCCTGCGTCAAAACAACAATCCTATGATATCAGGATGAAAATAGGCGTAGATAGATTATTTATGAGCAGATGTTTCCTTCCAAGTTTATGACATTTATATGACGATTGAGGTGCTTATTTAGCGATTTCGCTTGTCTAAACAAATGATGTAGCAAATAAATAAAAAATAAATAATAAATAAAAAATAATAGAGGTGACAAAGCGAAGTCCGATTGAAGAGTGGTATTCTTCAGCCCTTGACCATTCTCCCAACAAGATTCTGGTCCTCGACAATGCAGTTATGCAGATTTCCCCGCTCAACGAAAGTCGGGTTCCTTGTTCTATCCCGTACCTACTACCTATGTTGACGTCACTTCTCGGTTTTTGAAACTTCAATATTTTTAGCTCTCTGTTAGATTACTCGATTAGCGCAACCTCCCTCACTACAGCCCAGATATGATGTCTGAAACTAGGGCTGTTCTCACTACAATTTTCGAAAGAAATTTATATAATGCTTGAAAAGATAGGTATCGTTAGCATTTTTTTAAATTAAATTAGTAATTTTTTTAATTAAATTATAGTATTTTAGTTCACCTGTATGTTCTTGCGGTGGGCTAGGCCCTGATGGAAATCGGATGGGAATCCGATTCGTTGACTACCTGACAAATTTATCGATTATTGAAGAGCTACCGTAATCCCGAATACAGTAATCCACGATTACAGTAACAAATATTATGCACGGAAAAAATGACTGATTCGCGAAATTATTCTAATGAAGGCAGGCTGCACTATTACTAACGACAGTCATCGCATCTCGCGGGTCTAGACAATGCAGAGAAAAACAGCTCAAAATCGGATGCTTTATTCGAAGAGACAGAATGAAGAATGCCTCGCTTCATTCCAGCTATGACCGATTAGAAAGTACGCTAAAGGAGGAGAGAATTATTCACCCAAACAGCACAGTGTCGCTTCGAATGTATCTAGTAGCCGACTGCGGATAGTTGCGATACAGAAAGGCTGCGACTTGTTAGAGCGAAGAAAACGACTGAAGAGGCCGTTCTGGAGTTCGCATTCACTGTCTAGATAGAAGGGGCGGAGCCAGAAAAACGACTTGTTTCGAAATAAATGAATCTTTAGTGGTCAGAGATTCTCTTCAGAACAACAAAGACCCGAATTGGACCCACTCTTCTTGTAAAAGCGATGAAAAAAGAATGACGAGACTGTTCTGGATGCCTCAATCAGATCCTAGAACTAATGGGAGGAGTTTGAGAAACGACGTTTCAAAATGAATGACCATAGACCAAAGTCGCCACAGACCCTCTTCAGTACAAAAACGACCCGAATTGGACCCACTCTTGAATATCTGCAACCCACGCGAATTGGACCGTTCTTCGCTAACTGTAAACTGCGCGGTTTACGGCCCTATTTCTGTCCCGCGTCCTTTCCAAATCTCCCCCGAAATAGGCCCATCAATGGGGAGAGATTTATTTTGGTCAGGTCATCAAAACCGGCTGCACCCAAGCAAGTCACGTAGCCTGGGCCTCTTGCAAAAGCGGACTACCAAAGACCACCCAGGCACAAAAGAGCGCGACTCTTCATTGAAAGATGGGATGAATGATGAGGGGTGTTTGCGCGTTTCAAAAGTAGTCGTGTAAGCGATAGGGGCAGGGTGGTCCTGGGAATACTGCGCATAGCTGAGTGATGCGTTAGCTGTTTGTATTTCGCGTCTAGCAACAACTGCGCGGTGTTGGGACGTTGTGGAAAATTAGTTCAAACCCAAAGGTAAAAAGGGTAAAAGGTAAAGATGTATTCACAAGCAATTTTACAGTCATAAGACAAGAACAGCTTTTAGACGGACTATGATACCCTGCGGTCCAACGCTTCTAGGGGTAGGTTACCTTGTGTAACCGAAGTCAAAACCAAAGTAGGCAAATAACTATGTTTAGGGTTACCGGGTGTGGGTGTGTTAATTAGACAACCATAGCCAGCCAAACAATCCAAGAACTGCATACTTGAGTGTCCCCCGACCCGTCCCATCCTCGCCAAAAAGACGCCCCTTGTCTCGGCACATAAAGAAGCACCCAAACCACGTTAGTGAAGAACACTAGACAATGTGTCCCCCAAGGCTCCGCCCCTTTTTCGGCCCCGCCCTCCCCATTTCGCGCGATCTTTTGCCCGTTAGAGTCCCCCATTCTCGATGGCCCCCGGATCCACTCAAGACCACTTGAGAAGATGTAGCCTCGCAATTCTCGGAAGAATAATCGCGCGGAAAATTGTGCGCGAGATGATAAATAATAAAGCAGGTAATTTGTGCATCATTTCCGCGCAATAAACTTGCGCATTCCGCGAGTGGAGCAAGAGGACGGAAGACTATTTCGAGTGGGCGAATGCCAATGAAGAATGCACCCGCTCGTACCCGAACTTTGTAGAACATTGGATCAAACACAAGAAACATCTGGACATGAATACGGTATGACTATGATGAGTAAACAAATTTTAAGGCTCTCTTTTTCGAGTGGGCGAATGCACCCAAACCCATCTTGGACCGATGCATTGGCCACTCAGTAAAACCTAGGGTTCGTTAAAAATTGCATGTTGCGCATTTGTGAACAGGGCAGGAAGACTGTTTCGAGTGGGCGCGAATGGGCAATGGATAATGTACCCGCTCGTACCCGAACTTTCGGAACTTTACTCGAATAAAGCGTGTCATGAAATGGTGAAATATAGTAAGTCAGAATCCAAAAACGGCTATTTCGAGCGTCGGCACACTATACGCACAGCACAACCCATTCATTTGGAAGTTTTCAATGAAGCATTGGTTCTTGAGATCGGATTCTTTTCGAGTGTATAATTATGGAGATAGTGTAAAAATAGGCATACCCTATGACATTTAGGAATGATTGAATCAGTTAGGCAGTCTGAGGACGTGCGCATGCGTTATGGCTAATGACCAATGAAAGTGTATCCGTTCGTTCTCGATTTTCGGAACGTTTTAGGGGTTTGATCCTTACTCAAGCACTCATAAAACAAGATAAAATTGGAATGCCTATGAGCAAACTTCCAATGAGGAAATGGAACGCCCCCAATATTTTCGGACCTGCATAACTTTTTTCGGACCACGGTAATGAAAAAGTGTTCTGCAATGAGATAAACGCGGAACAGCTACTTAGCTATCGCTAGCCAGATCAGATAATTAGAGGAAAGGTCTGAAGGCTTGCGTAGGGACGCGTATTTGTCCATAGCTAAGAACATTCCTATCAAGATCAAGTAAATGATGCGAAAATTCACAAACAGTATAGGAAGTGACGCGCATTTAGCACGCTCTTTTGAGTGGGTGAATGATCACATCTAGACTCAGAAGTGCATCGCAGAAAGCGGTCGTGCGTGTAAAATAAGCGTAATTATGCGCAAAAATAGGCGCTTCAAAGGCAAATCGTTTTACAGTCGTCTAGTGGATGATAACTGATACCAAATATTGACAGCTTGAGTCCAGTTAGACCGTATCTTCAGACAAGAAATAGACTCAAAATAAAACAGAAATAACGGATCTACGTCGCATCAACTAATTCGAATCCGCTGCCTAATGTCGAAAGTGCGTCGGTCACTCAATTTATCGTTGAACCACAATGATGAGTTTCAAAGGGCAGAAGAAAATTGTCGGGATTACAAATTTGTATCATTGTTAATTGTTGAATAAACGGTAATTGCAAAAGTGATGAGATAAGGCGCTCGTTGACGAAGCGGATTCTTCATTCCGATAGCCCTAGTAAGAAGGTGGGGTTTGATCCCACTATATATCAGTACACTAATCAGTGATTAGCGGCGATAGTCAAACATTCGATGACATGGTGATGTATGGAACCCTCACTGAAACGTAAACTAATGTGGAATTTGCTCGGCTTTGTCTGAATCTCTCAAAATCGCGCAATCTCTCGAAAGCCAGGTGAATTTTCGGAATTAGCGGAGGTTAGTCCTTCCTCAAGTTCCGAGACAAGACTCTACAGGAATTCGCACGATTTGATAAAAACGGGCGATGACGACAGAATTATCAGGTCAGAGAGACGACGAGAGAGCATACGAATAGGAGAGGGTCAGACAACGACAAGATGGGAAATGGAGAAACGTAGGCGCAGGTGCTAACAGAATTTCGACGCATTTCTCACTATTCCCCAACAACTTATGCACCACCCCCAGGTCTGGTCAAAGGCGTGATTAGAGTAGCCCCTGAAGTCTGTGGTTTTCTAATTGTCTCATTGGTAAAAGGGCTGTGGTTAGAGTAGACGAGATAGGATAGAAAAAGAGGAGAGTGCGTGGACCTCATTTGCAACAACCTTGTTATTTTCCGCACTAATCACAGAGGGCTTATCGTAGACACTTACTCGCAATGTAGCGATTACCCCACGCTTGAGCGAATGTCTAACTCTCTTCAAGCGCCATGCTTTATCGCTTCTCTAGCAGCCACAGATAAGGTAAAATGGAGGCACAAGAACCCACGCAGGGATACAGTTCCTTGGTTTCCTTCGGAAAGTCATGTTTACGGTGCAAAATAGGCTCTGCAAGAGGGGGGGGGGCATGCTACGCCATCTTCGAAACCGGAAATTCACCTCACTTCCTCACGATATGCAACACAACCCACTCAGAAAAGCCTTCACCCCAGATGTTGACCCCGATGTGATGAATGCAGGCGACGAAAACTAGAGTGTCCTAAGGAGAGGTCATTCGATTTCAAGAACACACTAGATATTTTCGAATGCAAGCCATCACACTCCTTTCAGGTACACCGCACGTTCCGAAAGACAATTACGCAAATTGGAGGAATAATTGTAGTATTCTAAGAGACTAGCCCGGGGGGAACCCGTCGATATTAGCAAGCCCTCAGACATTGCCCATCGCCAATGCAATAGAGCCAATGCATGTTGCGTATAGCACAAGTGGAAATGGCGTATAGAACACAGCCCCCACTTCAGATGACCCCGCAATGTGATGACTTCAGACTTCAGACAGACTACGAGCGGTCAAGTGAATAGATTCCTACGATCGTCGGTCAACAACGTCTTTCAGAATACTAACATAAAACTTTGATGGTTTACAAACGGGCCGTGAAGGGAGTAAAACCGCTTGTGCCAACAATGTGACTATCAATTTTTGAAAATAACTGAAAAATCAAAAGGAAATTATGGCGGTGGAAGTGACGGACTGTCAGAGACAAAGAATCGTTCCATGAATTTGTAGCACCCCACACAACGTAACTGCATTCTAGCCAGCAAAACACCGTCTAGATAGCTGATACAATTTCGGATCTTGAATATGACTAGCATCAGATTGTTATCCCGGTTCGAAACACATTGGTTCGTGATCAATGCAGCAAAAAAAAAGATGAAAAATAACAAAAAATGATATTTTCGCAACACCCCACACGCCAAAGTGCATTGCCGGCTGCAGGGGTGGAAGGAATTTCGTGTGTGAGACAAAGAAGACAAATCGGATGCAAATCAAATGCTAGCGCGGGGGCATCTCCCTCTTCCTTCTACGTTCACGTCTCCTCACTCTGCCTTATCTATCTCCGTCCAAGAAACGACAGAGTATGGTGAAATTAGAGCGACGGACCATTTTCCTTCCTTCTAATCGTTTCTTCCTTTAACGCCAGGGTCTCGCAGGTCAGAGACGCCTAGAGAGCACGCGAAAGCGAGAGGGTCAGACAGGTCTTCGGGAAGATTGGAAGGGGACGACCTCTGATGCTACACTGAACGTCGAACAACGACGCTGACGCCCGTCGGGGTTAATCGAATAAGAAGCGTGGAAGAGCAAGTTACACGTAAGCAGAGCGCCTTTCGCAATCAATCAGAAATAATTGCTATCGTGTTTTAATAGGATTGTACTCGGGGAAAACAACTATCACTCTAATCAAGATAATGCCATCGTAATTGGGAAACAACTGAACAGCTACTGTGATCTACGAGAATCAATAATTCTTGGAAAAAATATAGCTATAGTATGAAACGCCAGCTGGGCCAGAGCAAAAGGAAGATTCTAGTTTCGAAACATCCTTCCTTCCCACTCAATGATGATGTAGCCACAATGATGAAGTGGGAATGGGGGCGTTCTAGAGTTTAGCGAACCCGAAACCCGGGGATTTGTTTGTCAAACTATGAGAACGACGACTCTTCTTCTAGAACTCACCCTAGCTCCGCCCACTTTTCGAAAATTGAGTTCGAAACACGGGTAACTCGGTTAGAAATGACGAGATTGCAGGGGAACTGGAGAGAGTCAGAAAGCCCTGCCCACTCCCCGTGCCTGAGATCATGAATATGGATAATCTTGACGCGACATCAGCGCATCGTCTAATTTCCCTAATCGGTAACGCCTATCTCGGAACAAATTGTGTGTGCTGTGAAAGATTCTAATTAGATTCTAAATAGATTGCGAGGTTGACCTCTGAACTGGGGCAAAAATGTTGCGAATCGCGGCATTTTTACACAGCGAACGATGGGGCGTTGACATCAGTACTGTTGGGGGAAAGAAAAAGACCGACGAAAGGAGGAACTCCGAAGTATCGTAGTATCGTGGTCAGAGAACGTAGTTAGGAAGAATAGCGGGAGATTCTGGACCGAAAATGTTGCGAATCTAGGAATCGGAGGACAGAGAATGAATGGGGACAGATGATGTTCGGATCCCATCCGAACGTATACGATTCAGTGTAGTGGGAAGCGAACGATGGACGGAGGAATGGCTAACACTAGAGTGCGCAAAACGGGTAATCGTCTCTTCATTTCACGCACTCTCTCGTCTCTCTGACCGGCGAGAGAGTGTGCAAAATGAAGAGACGGTGACCCGTAATTCGAACTCAAGAAACGAGCAAGAATCAGAGTCCGTACAAACGTCTCCCGCCCCTGAATACACGACAAAAAAATGCATAGCAGACGAGGGGGCTCTGTTGTTGAAAATTTCATGACGAAAGAGAAGCAAATGTATGGGTCTCTTCCAGGAAAATCTTGGAGGATTAGTTGGTCGCGCAAAAATGTGTCATTTTCTCGTCAAAGACTGATTGAAATTCGTGATAACACCCCCTACAAATGGCTGCGAGAAACCCCCGAAGGAATCCCAAAAGTTGTTGAAATAATCAACTTCGAAGGAGCAGACGGATCAATATTCCAGCCAGGAAGTCGGGCTGTGAGAATGAAGAATCCGCCATTTAATTCTCTCATAACTCTGAGAGGAACGGAGTGACGAACTATTCATCCTGCCAGCATCTAATTGGAAGGAGCGCGACTAGCTGTATTGTTCGAGATTTACTCACCGACAGCGCACAAGAGATCATCGAACAACACAACTTCCGGGAATTTAGCATTGTTCGCGCTAACGAACTTTCGAACTATGCACCAGACAAGTGTAAACACAAAAGGCACAATGCAAGTGCGAAAGCACGCCTGACTCTCTCATTTTGCAATGCTCTCTAGAGTCGGACAGAGAAGCGAAAGCATAGGTGTCCTAGCCGCCGGCTGACCCCATGACCCCGGGTACATGGCTGCGCAACGTTGTCGTAGGGGTCATTGGTAAAAACTGTTTGGTGATCGATCGATAATTGGTACCATACCCAATCACATCTACAGTAACCACAATTACCGTACATGGCTACCGTATCCCAGTAGCATCGCGAACTGACTTTTTATAAATACCCTGTCCGACAACGTTGCGCAACCACGTACCACGTACGCAACCACGGTCATGGTCCAAAATGGGTTGGTAGGTCATGATGAAAATTGTCCCTGAAACATATCCCAATGTGTTGTACAGTATACCATTATCGATTTTTGGTTTGTTTATTAGTAAAGTGCGCATCCTAGTATCACCGGGTTGGAGAAAACTTCGATTACGAAGGTTGTTTACTAGTAATGAGCGCATCCTACAATCACATGGTTTGAAAAAAGCAAGCGAAATCGACATTTTATCCAACCCGGCGATTCTAGGATGTGCTCTTTACTAATAAACAACCTCCGTAATCGAAGTTTTCTCTAACCCGGTGATACTAGGATGCGCTCTTTACTAATAAACAAACCAAAAATCGATAATGGTATACTGTAAAACACATTATGATATGTTTCAGATACAAGTTCCACCATGACCCACCAACCCTTTTTGGACCATGACCCCGGGTACGTGGTTGCGCAACGTTGTCGGATAGGGTATTTATAAAAAGTCAGTTCGCGATGCTACTGGGATACGGTAGCCATGTACGGTAATTGTGGTTACTGTAGATGTGATTGGGTATGGTACCAATTATCGATCGATCACCAAACAGTTTTTACCAATGACCCCTACGACAACGTTGCGCAGCCATGTACCCGGGGTCATGGGGTCAGCCGCCAGTGCTGGACAGCTATGAGCGAAAGATCGATGGAAAGTGAGAGGGTTGAACCATTCTGCAAAGTGCGAAATCACGTCGTAATTCGCGGCATTTTCTCGGAATCTTACAGTGAAGAAAAGGCATACGGTAGACAGCAACAATTATGAGTTAACAATGCTCGCGAGCAGATACAATCTCCAGAAGAGATCAACGATCGGGTCCAGGGATGTCAGAATGAAGAATCCGTATCTTCATTTTCCCTACTTTAGAAAGAATGAAGAGACCGATTCTTCACACCCCTGATTGGAACCTCTTTTGTTTCTATATTCACTAATGATAGCGAAGGACAAGCTACAAGATGTAGATTCAAGTTAAAGATCAAAGATCAAGCGTGCAGTCCTCGACCTGAGTACAAGCAGTAGATCCTATGACACTGGGGGCTGGACCCATTTAACCAAAGTCGACTCGCTCATTCTCCCGGAAACCATCCTATCACGCGAGCCGCATCCCCTTTCAGTCCCGTACAGAGTCGACGAAGGATCAGGGTAAAGGCAGAGAGTTAGACAGCTCATCCCAAGGCAGAAATAGTAGTGGGAAGTGGCTGCTTAGTACGAGTGAATGGCTAAACGCCGACTGATTGCGTCATCAAACGACAAAAAGCGGCTGACTGTAGAAATTGCGCGAGCTAAATCACGTTCCGAATTCGCATTCTAGAGTTTCATAACGATACCCCGCCTCTGCTCTAACTGAATACACATGATGCGGGGACAAAAGTAGAGGGGGAAGCTTGCTAATAATATATGTGACCCTTCAACCCCCAGAGATGAGGAGGATGTACGCGACATACTTGAGCTGTGCCCTGCCTATTTCTAGAAGTATAAGGGATCCTCCCGCGAATGAACCTTTGAGATGAGAGAGCAAATGATTCAGACTAGAGTCAGGACAATTGAATTTGAGGATGAATGAGTAACTACAGGGAATTACTGTGAGAAGATGAATGACGGTATTATTGTGCCCGAGTTTTTCTGACATCTCGCATTCAGCAGCCTGCATTAAATAGCACGATAGATGTTAGACTCGAGTTTTAAGAACTGGAAATAATAGACACTCTAAATAAAGATCAATTATTATCTAAAAATAAATAATACAATAACAAAATAATAAGTGGCTACTACGTAGATAATAACGAATCAATGGAACAAAGAGGGGGCGATTCAAGCAGTCCGTTGGAGTTTCGGACGAAAACAATACATCTGCTAAAGCATCGTGCGACTCTTCCTCCCAATTCGCAGGCTCCTTCCCTTCCTCAGGACAAAATATATCGACATAATTGGCTTTATGCCGGTTTGTGTATATTCCTGTTGTCGCGGAGGAATGCCGTCACATTCGAACCATAAATTACTTGTGTGTAACAACGAACGAAAGGCGTCGGTTGGTATAGATACAAATCTTTATCGGCACATTGGCATTACGAGCCGATTAGTGGTCATAACAAATTATTAAAGGAAGTGGACGCTTACCTGTGTGAGATGATGCTGATGAGGTATTTACCCGATGGTAACATTTATCGCTATTGCAAAAACCCCTAGTGATTCGCACGTAGCAGCTTGCAAAACAGCTAATTATAGAGCTACTTTATCTAACTGCATCGATATTTAGAGGCTGGCGTTTTACCATGGATCGGTAACTTTTTAATGAATACTACTGCAAAAATTCTAGCTATGCACGAAGCTGCTTGGAAAAACTTCATCCATTAGAGATATTATATTCTTTATAGCAGATGCCGCTTCTAACTGCATTGACGATCCCCCGAAATACCCGACAATTCCTCCGATTCGCCCCCATTATTACACTGATATGATTGATAACGCTGAATGATACCCGGTGAAAGGATGTGGTTACTACTAATACCAGTCGGCTGATATCAAATAATTGATCTTTTTTATGTCTGGTGTGATGGCCCAACAATTTATTTACTTCATCGAGGCGTTGCCGTAACCTAATAAAAAAGAAAGACGCTCCTTCGCGTTAACCGATCAAACCTCGTAGGCTGCAGCATCAATGGTTCCTTCGTTGTACAATTGTCTATGGGTCATTGCGTACACTACGCTTCTCATCAATATCCGTACGGTACTCGCGACACTCTTCGCTCCTTGCACGCCATTCACTATACAAATCTCACTCGTACCACATGATGTCATGCAATCTCCATAATGCGAATAATTGTCAATGCAATGTAACTTAATAATACAGCGTAACTTCTTACGCGGGCCCTTCGCCTCAGCTGCACAATAAAGAAAACACTCAAATGAATCCGAGAACGAGCACATTTATGCGGGCAACGCCTGATAAGTGAGGGAACAGCAAAATGGTAGCTACGAGTTTTCCGCTTATTAAACGAAAGTGAAGTGAAAAAGAACGCTTATTATTATAAACGAGAGCTCAAACGAATATCCAGCCATTAATGACGATCATAGGGTACTTTGTGGGGGTGTGCTAGAATAAGCGAACAACGAATAGAATTCTTCTCAAGAAACAAATACTTATGCATTATTCGAAACATGTCAAAATTTTCAGTGTGGAAATCTACGAGAATGTAAGTGTGAGAAGTGAATAGGGGGCGAAAGAGGGGGGACAGGGGGTGTGTACTGGGCTAAGAAGTTGTGCACGGGGGTGAGGAAAGGGGGTAGGGGGGAAGATAGTCGCCGGTGGTGTCATCGCGTGCAAGCGCCGCGCCTCTCACGCGCCGCCTCACTCGCGCCAGCGCGCGCGCCACTCTTCTACCACCATCCGCGCCCGCGTGTCCGCTTCTCACGCGCTTACGTGCTCCACTGGGGAGCCGACTGGCCCCACATGGCGCCGCCCATCTGACTACCGTACGGCGCGGCGGGCTGCTGCTAAAACGGGTACTCTCATCAACCTGCTCTACAAATACCACCATCAATCCCCTCCTTCAGTCATCATCTCTCTTCTGCGGCTCGCATCGCTGCTTACACATTATTATCAGCCTTCTATCCGCTCTAGTGTTGCCGAATCGGCACGACTTTCCCATTTTCTCTTACATTCTCAGCATTAAACTCGAGTCAAATGCCGATTCAGTAACACTAATCCACCTCGTCTATCTCACTACACCACATCTCACCCTCTGCTGCTGCTGCTGCATGGCATGCTGCATCTGGGGGACCTGCTGCTGCTGTTGCTGCTGGGGCTGCTGCTGCTGCATGGGATTGAGCGCCGCGCCTCCGCCCACCACGCCCATCGCGCTCTGGCCCTGCGCCTGCTGACGGAACAGCGCGTACAGGTCCTCGTAGCGCTCGTGCTCCCGCTGCACCTCCCGTTTCAGCGTGTCGTTCTCCTTCGTCAGATCAGCGATGCGACTGAAAAAAACACGAATACCTAATCATCTAATACCCTGACACAACGGACGCAACGGCAGTAGATCGAATGAGAACATTCGGATGATTTTTTTAAGAAGTGAAAAATGTTGGTTCTCGTTTGGTATGTTCTCATCCGACGTAGTACCGACACACCACATCAAGTCAATAAAAGGGAAAAGAGTCGTCCATTTGCGTGACACGGCTCCGCTGAGTTTTTTCGCCGCAGCGCGAGACAGATAAAAAAACGCAGATCCGAAAGTGTCCGCGCCACGCAAATGGGTCATTTGATCCCCCTTTGACTTGATATGAAGATGACAGAATAAGGACAGAAAAGTCATAACAATGAGTGAAAAAGACCGTCTTTTGTGAGGTAAACAGACCAACATTTAGAGAGAAAAAAAAAGAAAGAAAACGTACGTCTCCATCTCAGCCATTCTCATCTCCATCTCTCCTCCCATGCGCGGTCTCTTCACGTCGCCGAAGCCGCCCATTTCATCGGCGGGCATCGGACGACGCATGGGGCCGGGGCCGCCGAATTGGGGTCCGCCGAAGCCGGGTCCGGGTCCGAAGGGCCCGCCCATCGGGGGAGGTCCACCACGGCCGCCCATGGGTCCGCGGGGTCCGGGTCCGCCCATGCCCTGGGGAGGGCCGGCGCCCATGGGCGGCAGGCCGCGACGGCGACGCTCGCGCTCCTCCTCCATGTTCACGTGCCAGTACCGGCAGCGCGCCGTGCCGCTGGAACTGTTCAACGCTCATTTAATTGTTCCGATAGTAGCGACGGTTCCGGCCAAAATAAGGGCACAAAAAACAAGCGAATCAGACAACTAACCGACTGCACTTGCCGGTCTGGAACTCCTTGCAGACGGGGATGCCGTTGATGGTGTCGCTGGTGGAGACGGCGGCGACCGCACGCGCGAGCAGAATGTTGAACTAGAATTTATAAATTTAAGAACGAAAACCTTGGGTGATGATTCATTCGCGAAGGTCCATGACCTTGGCAGTTTCGAAAATGCCTCACCTCCTTGGTAGCCTTGTACCGATCGGCCTCCTCACGAGGAACGTGAACGAAGCGGCAGTTGTCACGGTGGCAGCCACGGTTCTAAAAATATATAATTAAATACGGTTTATAATATATTAGAAAAAAGAAACGTGCCTGGTAATCGATGCAGAAGTGCACTTCCTGCTCCTTGTCGTTGCCGGCAGGGGAGTCGGAGGGGTGGAAGAACTTGCATCGGTTGCCGCGGTTGCAAATGTTCTTGAGAAAATCGCGGCAAATGTCCGAGCGCTCCTCTTTCTTGACCTCGACCATGACTGCAGAAAAGAGGTGTGAGCAATGGCCGGGGGCAATCGATTGCGGAATTTCGCAACAAATACGAAATTTTAAGGACCAATTTCTCTACTGAATTACGGTGAAATTATGAAGAGAGTGTGCGCAGGGTAAACAGGAGGAATGTGCGCGTGAAGTACGATAAAAGCGGCACGAAACGTAAGCAACCTCGCTCGAAATCGAATGGGAGGAGAGGGAAAATCGGGGAAAAAAGACGCGACCGCAACGCCCGCAACGCGTGTGTTACTAACACACGGTTCCGGCGTAGCCACCGGGCTTTGATTATTGGATTTTGTTCAACGGTGGAATTTCTTAGTATTTTCCTTTGAGCTTTATTGGCATGATATTATCGACAGGGCTTATTAGCAAAAATATGGATTTTAAACATGAAGATGTATGGATAAGCGGTGTTTAACATTTTCCGGATACGAACCGCGTTTTAGCACATCTAGGTTTCGCGCACTTTTTACCGTACTGCCGCATACAAAACCGCGCTGAAATTTTGTTTATTTTCAATACAAAAGCTGTTTTCACACGCTGCTGAATAAAAAAATCCCTGTAACCGGGTGGCCAATCGCTGGACCACCCACTTACGATTGTTCCCATCACCTCAGAAACACTGGGCACGCGATTATCGTTGATGCCCCGCCCTCACAAGCGAGCACAAGACTATGGGTCAGTTCGTAGGCGAAACTTGACTGCTTCAAATCGTACACCTACTCTGTGCAGTATCCACGCCACATGGTCAATCTATCCGGCACACTATCGGTTCATTGTCGGCCCGTGCCCACTGTGTATTGTATCCGTAATCGTGACCTTTTCCTCCACAGTGCATGTCCCTTTCCCAGTCCAACACCGGGGTTACTTTGATAACCAAAGTTGCAGTATTCACCTACATCAAACGCCTGATCTTTCCTGATCGGTCTGAAGTGGCCGACGTCCCGATGCCGCCCGCTCAGCCCGGTGCACCCGCCACGAGGGAGGCACTGCCTGCCACGCCGGCCTCGCGGGTACGCCCCGCGTTATCCATTGATTTTATCGATTTTTCTCACTTATTTGAGACAAAGAAGCTTACTCAATGGCATAAGTCTACATTGATGAGTTTCAGAAGCGACCCGCCTGCTCCACAAGCTCGAGCTCGGCCGGCCTACCGGTCGCGGCCTCAAAGGCTTCCCGTCGCGGTTCCCACTCGGCCAATCGTGTCATCAAGACGGAGGAGCCAGATGGTAAGCTTTTCAAAATGTTTAGTGTCTTCTGAAATCCGAAATTACCGAGTTAGGTTGATTATTCCGTATTTTATGTATTAGATTAGGATGGATGCTAATTCGAAGTTTTGCTGCTCCAAGCCATATTTGCCCTTTTAGAAGCCTCTCAGAGCATGGATGAGTCGAGTGAGATGATGGATAACGGCGTACAGTGAGTTTTCAATTTCAATTTCAATTTTTTATCCACCAGAATATAATAGGGAACAGGTGAGTATCGTGGATCTTCGTTAGATTTTGGCGGAGGTCCGTCGTCTTGATGGCGAATCGGTTTGGGGGTTGGGGCTTCGGGGGTTGTTTTTTTGTTGGGGGGGGGGGGAATTTTGCGACTTTCTTATCACTCGGTTTCGTGCTTTACCCCCCCAAATGACCCATTGATTGTTTTCTTTTGGTGGCTTCCTTAATCAATTTGTTTTGCTTGAGACCTTGTAAGTGTGAGCCAATACGCTGTGAAGGTTTTTTTTTGAAACTTAAATCAATCGATAAATGAATTAATTAATTAGGTACTCGGACATGGGTGCAGACGACGAGGAACCGTGCACGTCCTCGTCCATCCTTCGGACGCCGTCCAATGCCAAGCCGAAAGCAGACAGACGTCGGACGGGCAGGGAGATGAGCGAGGTAGGCATATTTTCAAATATGTTTCATCTCGCAAATGCAATTTAAATTCACCAGTCACCTGCTTTTTTTGCTTCCCCTTCTGCACCTGCTTCCCCTTCTCATGAGCGTTCCTATAGTGAAATGTAGTGTTTTTTTAATAAGTTGTAAGCAATAGATAAGTCTAGAAAGCTGTACATCATCCTTTACTTGGCGGCTGTAGGTCCATTTTGTCCGTATTTGCCTTGCAAAACTTCTCTTCAATTCAAACGCGGTTTCCCGCCTCTAATTATTTTCAAGTGTCTGGCATTCTTAACTAGTCTGTACATGCTCATCTTGTGTGTAAAGCTCTCCCTTGCTATTTTTAGAACTATGTCAGTGTCACTAGCCGCCTAGTTACCTTGCAAGCCGCCACTTTGAATTCAACAACGTTGTGAAACGCACGTGGTGCGAGTCGCTTTCGCGCCACCTCGTCTCTCCGTGCCTCCTCCCGCCCTCTCTCAATCTCTCTCTCTCTCCGCTCCTCCCGCCCTCTCTCACCGTCTATCTCACCCGTTCTCCCCGCCACTGGCTCCGCTCGCCTATCGAGCGAGAGAGAGAGACAGGCCGAGGCGGAATATCTCGCGCCGTCTGTGCTTTGTTGTGCCGCCCTGGCGGGTACGGTAGTCGGCGCACGGGTGCAGAGTGGGAGCAAATACATTACTTGTCGTCATGCGATAAATCTTTAGTCAAAACGAACAGAATTTCTCTCTTTTCTTTAGATTTTTCTCCTTTTTCTATTCCGAATATAGTTCTATTCTTTATTTTTATTTTTTTAAATAATTTTAAATTCAGGAATCTGATGGGTCGGACCACACCCTCATCGGATCCCCCAAGAGGAAGACTTTCTACACCATCAATGATCGTGAGTGCATAGTGTCCTTGCGTTCTGCCATTTCGGAAAATTCACCATGGTGTGCTGTGGTGTCTGTATCTGTTTATCTGTCTTTATAATGTGTGTGGAAGGTCGAATACAGATGGGAAAATGACAAAATCAAGGCGATTTTGGATGATTGTATCTGTATTCGACCACTTTTTGTGACGCACCGAGTGAGTAACAGCCAATGCACGGCGGCTGGCATGTGGGATGGTCTGACTCATTCTGATTGACATACTCTCTTGGCTGAGAAAATTGGATTGGAAAGAGTCAGATCATTTTCTATTGCACAATATGGGCCATAGGAGCTTTGCACCCTATTCACATTGTTTTGTTTCAAGTCTCAGCACCCATAAAATGTCCATCAACGAGTGTCTAATGCCATCCCATTCTGTCATTTCCCATAATTCACCGTGGTGTGGTGCTGCACTAACCCGCTTTCCAGCAGTGCACGGCGGGGCCGTGAGTGATGTGACGCCCGTGGCAAAGAGCGAAGAGCGACGGCGACGAGGGAGAAAGAGAGTGAAGAGGGCGGAAGAAGGAGGAGAGAAGAGAGAAGGAGAAAGGGAGGCGGGAGGAGGAGGAGGAGGAGAGAAGAGGGAGAAGGGCGAGAGGAGCAGGGAGAGAAGGAGATCCTCATCGTGTTCGTTGTTGTGCTGCATTTTCGTTCCAACCGGGCCGGTAATCAGACCACTATCTATTTATCCGAATCAATCGTGAGATCACGATCTATTCGCTATAAAATCATGTTTAAGCCATTCGTTATATTTTCGGCTTCCGGTTGGCAATGAAAATGTATGTTCGTTGTTGCACTCACTGCACCGCACTCTCTCACTTTGCAGTGGTCTCTCGTTTCTCTGATTGAGAGAGAGAGACAATCTCTCGCCGGTTGGAGAGACAAGAGAGCATTGGAAAATGAGAGATTGTGTGATTTTTGCACCTTGCACATCACTTTCCGCAGGATGAGTTTTTTTTAAAGTTTCAGTAGAAAGAAATGGTGTGAAATACCCCTCATTGGACTTATTTTTGATCGAGAGTATGACAATAATTAACCGTATTCAGTGCACAGCAACCAGCCGGCCGAGCGCTTCCGTACCGACATCCTCACGCAGATCCGGGCCGCAGATTCGGAGTATACGGTGGGTTACGGTAGCCGGAGTAAAATATATTGAGTGGTTTTAACAAGATAAAGTGACAAATATATTGGCTACGTCTAGGTTCAACTGAGACATAGTGTTGACGGGGCGGGAATGTACCGGGTTTGTCGCTTTCCGGAGTTCACTCAGAATCTTGCAATATATACGGTACGGCAGTACGGTAGATGGAATATTGGGTGGGTTACGGAAGTCGGAGGGTACCATGTACGATGATAAGCAGCATAAGCGTGCGTTGTTTTGTTATTGATAATTTATAAATCCGATCCGTCATCGCGATTGAACGTTCCCAATTTTCAGTCGGACATAGTGTTGATGGGGCGGGAACGTACCGTGTTTACCACTTTCCGAAATTCACCAAATATTGAGCTGTTTTGGAGTACTATTTTTTTTAAATTATATTAATTTCATTCAATTGAATCCGCTTGCAGCCGTCCTCGGACGAGCCGTGCCAGGTGCTCCGTCTGAACGACCGATGGCGGGAGGAGTGGAGTCACGGGGTGCAGGTGAGCCACCTCCTGTCTTCTATTTCCATCCTTCATGAAACTCAAAAGATCTGGCAGCTATTTCGGACCTCTATCTTTCCATCTTTATCCCCTTATTTTCGTTATTCCGAACAGAAAGTGTAATACAGCAACAATATCAATGGATATCGAATACGGACTGAATTTTCACTTTTTCTTCGTGTTTCCTTTGCTTGCATGATAACCTTTCTTTTTAAATGGACAATCATTTAGGTTCTCCTATACGAATAACCTCGCTAGGCCATACTATATTTTCACTTTCTTTTTTAAAAATCTTTTTTTCAATCGATAATCTTCTAGGTGCTTCTCCACCCGAAGAACCTTCCCCGCTTCGAGACTCGCCCGTGCGATCTGCCCGCCCACTCGAGCGGCCAGTTCATACTGTGAGTTTTAAGTCCCGGGCTCTTTGGTCGAAGATCGTGTGTACGATCCCATTTGCTAGATCTGCTCATTCCTGGACCTACCGCATTCTTGACCTACCTCCTTGCAGGCCGCCCCACTACATCCAGTCGAAAGACGCTTCCTACCAACGGGAGGGCACGCACAAGAAGTACCCGGTGCCGCCCCTGCGCATCTACCAGGGAGATCGACTGGATGAGCTGTGGCTGGAGAGACTGAACAGGTATCATACGTGGGTGGGAGCTAGATGCGACGGGTTTGAAAGAAGGGGGAGGGGGTTTGCTGGGGATCTTCCTCGGAGGTTGGTTGAACCGTGGAAAGACTGAATCGACGAGAAAACTGAGAATGATGGTATGGGGAAGTAGTCCCGCAACATTGAGGCCACACGAGTCTCAGATAGGGTGAACGGAATGTTGTGGGAGATGAATTCTTGAAGAGTGTTCTAAAAAATATTCCACTAATATTTCCTAGCTAAGTGAGGCCAATACGATGACTCCCTGTCAGGTTCATTTGCTATGTTATTGCTATTGTTTTTATTCATGTTATTGTTATTGCCAATCCTCTTTCCTTCAGATCGCACGCAGCGCACCGCCTGCCGCAGCTCGCCCTAGGCACGATGCTCGACCTGATGAACGAGTTCGAGATCGAGTGCTTCCAGGTGGGTCGTGTTGTTGTTGTTGTTGTTGTTTTCATCTTTATTATTATTGTTAATAGATAATGCCATAATGCTATCACGTTAAGACCTATACTAGGCCCTTCATAGCAATCGTGAAACTGAAAGAAACCTAGTATTTGGCAGATATTTATTGTTTAGAAATCGAGGAGCCATCTTGTGATTGCAATTGAGTAGGCTTCGAGAGTTTCATAGCAATAGTGGAACTGAAAGCCATCATGCCATGTTTTTGTTGATAACCACACAATGATTGCATCGGAGCATGCCTCGAAAATTTTGAAGTACTCGTGAAACTGAATCCATCATGTTGATTTGTTGCGAAGTGATTTTTTTCTCAATTAAACTATTCAGAGAATCCACGGTGTTGTGTGGGGTTGTATCAATAGTGGGAAATCCATCAAATTGATTTTTTTTTGTAAAATTTGATTATTTTTAAATTATATAATTGCAGAAGATCCACGGCGTAGTCCTCGCGACGCTTGCCTCGCCCGCGTCGTCCTCCAGCACGACGGAAGTGGACGAGGACGCGCCCTGCGATATCTGCCTACTGGTGGGTTTTAGAAGTTTAATTTGCTTAATTAATTAAGTAAATTAGTTGAAATTGAATAAGTATGATCTGCGACATCTGTCTACTTGTGGGTTTTAAACGGCTTAATTAATTAAGTTAATTAAACTAATTAATAAATTTAATTGGCTAAAATTGAAACAATAGGCCCTACGATATCTGTCTACTGGTGGGCTAATTATCTTGTGAAACTAGAATGGGGGAGGGGGGTTGAGGGATTTGGGGAACAAACGGAAGGTGAGAACACGCCCTGCGACATCTGTCTACTGGTGGGTTTAATTGGCTTAACTAGATTAATTAAGTTAATTAATATATTAAATTTGTTAGTATGTAGCGAATGCAAACACGCAGATTAAAGTTGCACGTTCTGGTTATGACATTAGAATGGTTGCAGTCGGTGATTGTACGTGGGGTGAAAATAATTTTAACTGTGAGTTGATGTTTCAACGCCTCGGTATGTCCCAAGTCTCAAGGCGGATCTGATTTTGTCGTGTCCTTGACCATCCACAAATAACCTTAATTATAATAATATTAACTATTACTAATTATAAAACAATGCAGAAGGAAGCGGACGAAGAGGATCAGATGTTCTTCTGCGACGGCTGCAACAAGTGCGTCCATCGCACCTGCTACGGATACCTGGATGTGAGCGAGTTGATCTTTGATCTTTGGTCTCTGGTCTGTGATCTTTGGTCTCAAATGTTTGCTCAATCCATTGCCCTATCTGTATGGTTCATTCGACTTAATTATTTAAGGTTGAGGTTAAGGATTTATGGTTAAGGTTCCCATTTAAGGTGCCCGAAGGCAACTGGGAGTGCGAGATGTGCCGGGCGGTTACGTTTGCGAGACAGTGAGTGGATTTTCCATATTTGTGTTGCCTGATCGAGGAAGGTGAATTCGTGATTCGCCTTGCCGCAATATTAAGAAAATTTCCTGTTATGTTTAGTCGAACCTGCTGTTGTTGCTGTCGAATCTGCTGTTGAAAAATACTCACTAGAGCTAAAATATTCATTCTATTTTTTTTCTGAATTAATTTAGTTTTCATTAAAAAAATGCTGAATCTGGTTTTTTTAATGAAATGATGATGATGATGATAGCTAATTGCAGTGAAACGCTCAAGTGCGCGCTGTGTCCGGCGCGCGGCGGTATGATGAAGCCGGTGAAGGGCACCGACCAGTGGGTGCACGTCATCTGCTCACTGCACCTACCCAATGTGAAGTGAGTGCGGGGGTACGGTGGGGATTACGGTAGGTGATGATCGGGAACTGGGTTGATTCTGGTACAGGCTGAAATAAAATTCATTCATTCATTCATTCATTATGTATTCCGTCAGGTTAATGTACATGTAAATGCGATAGAGTTGTTTGCTAGAGACGGATGTACGTCGACGTTGTCGAATCGGTTCTTGCGGCAGCAAGGGCGGGGGTATAATCAAAATGTCTGTGTATAGATTGGAGTACGGTATGTGAATATCACGATCTGGATGTATTGCTGGGATGTATTGAAAAAAGGTTGGGTGTATTGATTGGGGGTACGGTAGGGTCACCCTACTAGGGTGTGGATTACGGTATCTAGCAATGCGGATGCTATCGCTCATACACGAAAAAGCTAGTGGAAAACTACCTGGAAATTTAAAACATAGGCCGCATTTAAGGTTTTCGTTGACAAGGCATGTTACTTGCGTTTCGCAAACATACGCCGTCATAATTCATAGACATTCATAGAATAAGTCGATTTTTCAAGGTCTTTTTCATAAACATACGCCCGCATTCGTAGGCTTTTGACACATAACTTTTTTCATGTATGCTATGGCTTGTCAGATTCGGCACGGACAAGGCGGGCAACGACATCATCCTCGGCGTGGATCAGGTGCCCGACGAGCGATTCACCCTCAAGGTTCGCATTTTATTAATAATATATTGTTATTTTTGCCGTCACTGGAAATAGTCACTGGCCTAGCAGTGGGCTCCCGCAGGACTTCGTGTGCCTAGAGTACGGGGTGACCTTTACCTTTACCTTTATATTGTTATTATTTTAAAAGTTTCAAAATTAGATAGTATGCAAGATCTGAGCATTTCAAATTAATTAAATTGATTTTTAATTATTAATTAATTACGATAATTGACTAAAATACGGTATTTTAGTGCCAGTTTTGCAATCTATTTTTTTTTGTTTTTCAAATTAATTAATTGTTTTTATTAATTACGCTAATTCTTCAATTTCAGTGCAACATCTGCGGCCTATGTGTCTATTATTCATGATATTTAAGTAATTGTAAAATTTGTTTTTTTTTTTTCAGTGCCAAATCTGCGAGCTGAAGGCGGGCGCGTGCATTCAGTGCGACTACCGCGGCTGCGCCACCTCCTTCCATACGACGTGCGCCCAGCGAAGTGGGACGGCCGACGTGCACCATGTGGTACGGTAGCATAGTGCGGTGGGACAGATGGGGGACGGTAGTACGCCAGCCTAGGACCCCCTCTCCCCCCCCCCCCGCATTTTCGTCTCCAACTGGGAACTTTTCATGCGGTTCAATCGTTGGATGTAGGGGGGGGGGCGATTCTTCAAGGAGCGTCCTGTTGGCTACGAAAATCTATGGCATTAAAATTTCTTTAAAATTTAAAATTGTAGAAGCTGACGAATGACGATTACGAGTTCCGGGCGTTCTGCAAGACTCACGCGAGGGGAGCGATGGAGAAGAAGAAGGACGGAAAGAAGGGAAGGAAGAGGAAGGATATGGTGAGTGAGATTACGGTAGTTAGATGGATTATCGATTTTTGTGAGTTCGAAAAAAATGTCATACTAGTTTAGGAATACGAGACTGTGGTTAGTAGAGTGCCTGAAACGGGAGCGTTGCGGGTGGGAAAGGCTCGTTTACAAATTGAGAAAGAAACAGGGTAAGAAGGGGCGAAAAAGAAGGAATTGGTCAGAGATATTACGGTAGTTTGATTATCGATTTTTTGTAACTTCCAGAAACAGCTACTACTAGATTTTGAATAAGAGGCGGTGGCTAGTAGAGTGTTTGAAACGTGAGCGTTGTGGGTTGTGGAGGTGGATGTACAAGTTGAAAGAATAGTTGTTAGTTGAGACTGAAAAAGAAGGACGGCAGGAAGGGACGGAAAAGGAAGGTAATGGTGAGAGAATTACGGTAGTTGGATGGAATATCGATTGGTTGTGACTTCGAAATCGCTAACAGGCTAACACTAGATTTTGAATAAAAAGCGGTGGCTAGTAGAGTGTTGGAAACGTGGGCGTTGCGGGTACATTTACAAATTTAGTGTTAGATAGAAAGAGGGCAAGAAGGGACGATAGAGGAAGGAAATGGTGAATCTATTGGTTTGATTTTTACGACGAGAATACCCCAAACATTACCCTATCAAGCTCAAGTTGCCAGTTCTAGAGCACGTGAAACTTGAATATTGCTCTTGACATTTAAAAAAAATCTCGTGGGGAAAGCACAGAATGTTCCAGTGCTCATTAGATTTTGCAATCTCATGATGAATTATAGTTATTTTTCTTAAATTTTAATTAATTAATTAAATTAATTTAAATAACACCCCCATAGATGGAGCAATCGGAAGACGAGGCGGACGGCCGGAGCGAGCAGATGCGCGGGCTGGAGAGGGCCTTCTTCCTGCATGTCAAGTTTGAGGACGCAGTCAAGAAGTGAGGATTTATTTCTAAATAGTAAATACCTTATCTGTTGCAAAAATTTGGAAAAGTGATCGTTTCTTTGTTTTTTTTTGTGACCTTGAAAAAGCCGATTGGTTCATCAAATTACGGTTTCCCACTGGAAGGTGGCGTAGTGCTTCATGAATTGGTCAATGCTTGGAAATTTCCTTGTCTGTGATCACGTTGCTCTGCTGTCGGGAACAAAAAAAACACAACAATTTGTAATGTGGAGCGCTCTGCGTCATATTGCGATTGCTGTTGAGAAATATATCAAGGCAATTTGTAATGTACACCGTTCCACTCTCTGCAGACTGGGCTGCTCGAAGCTGCACGCGTCGGACGTGTACGAGTACTGGAAGCAGAAGCGGGCCGAGCACGGCGGACGGCACATGGTGAGTGGTGCAGCGTGTAGATTGCGAATTGGTGATTAGGATTCTGGTGCTGGGGCACAGGGTGTAGATTGCGAATTGGTGCAGCTCCAATAGTTATTGAAAAGAAATCAGTTGGTCATTAACAAGAGCATCGAAGGCGGATTCGCGTTTCACCTTTTCTATACTTTGTGAAACTAAATAGAACTTCAATAGGTAGAGGTCAAAAACATAGAAAACAAAATTTTGCTTCTTTACTTTGTCACCAGTTGCTGGTGAGCGGTGGACTTTAAATTGATGATGGAGCAGTGAGTGCAGTGTGTAGATTGCGAATTGGGGGATGGGGGTGCTGGTGAGTGGTGTTCATTGCAAATTGCTCCTCAGATCGCGGATGCGGACCACGAGATCGACGTGGAGGTGGACACGCCGGTGCTCAAGCTCGAGGACAGCGGCGACGACGGACAGGGCGGACTCATGGTGAGTGGGAAGGGGGGGGGGTGTCATACATTTTCATTTCCAACCGGGGACCGAAAATATATAGTGGTCAGACACTGACACCGTAATTCTACTGGCTTAAATCCCTATTTTATAGTGGAAATATTGCGGTCTGGCTACTGATTTCATTATATATAGTGGTCTGATTGCCGGCCCGGTAGTCACGAAAATGTATGGGGAAGGGTGTGTGATAGAAGCAGGTGGCGTGGTGCTTCATCGATTGTTCAAGTCTTGGAAATTTCCTTATCTGTGATCACAATGTGCAAGACAACGAAATAACACAATTTGTAATGCACAACGTTCCAAGGGGGGGGGGTTAGGATTAGGGTTGGACGTTGTTCGGTATCGGCACTGGCGACCCTTCCCTTCTCGCACGAGTGAGACAGTCTAGAGATAAAATTGTTTGTACCAACCTTTCCTCGGAATATAGATATCGAGCCTGCGATCCTAGTGAGTAGTAGTAGAATAAAAAGGTAATGTTGCTTCCATAATCAAGGTAATTTTACAGTTGTCATGAAACAACCATGCCTGGTGGTGTACACAGGTAAGGCCAGGTATACGGCTAACATTAAGTAGTAGAATCAGCAGTAACAATGATAACAATAACAATGCTAATTGCAGCTGAGCGCGGATCCGGCGGTGCAGCGGCTGCTCACGCCGTACAATCAGAAGATCTACCGCCTCCAGCGATTCGTATTCCAGATCCTGGACAAGGTTAGACATTTGAATCAGTATCGCATGAAATAAATCACATGAAACGCGAAATTGCATTCTCTGGAAATATTACATTATTAAATATTATAATAACAACAGATCCTGGACAAGGTTAGGGGTTTGCATCAGTACCGCCGCATTCTCGTTTCTCCCACAACCTATCATTCCACCGCCGCACATTTACCAATTACAATGAAGGAGCTAACCCCCAAAAATTAGATTTAAAATAATTCCTCCCTAGTCTCCAATATAACCGAGTATTTTCTAATATCATCATTGGTCCTGTACTATTCGATCCCTGATGCCAAATCAATGTATATTTACAGACGCGAACGGAGTGCGATCGGGTCCGAAGGAGGGAGCGGACGAAGAAGGCGCAACTCGACAATGAGTACGTTGTTTTTGTTTAATATTTATTTGTTTATTTAAGTAAGGACAATTTTATAGTGACTTCCCCTTCAACGCCTATGGTAGGGCGAGATGGTGCATATTGAGAAAGCCATAATGAAAATTAAAAAAGCGAAAGAATGACGAAACTTTTACTGTGTATCGGAAACTTTTGCGATTTTGCCGAAAATATACGATGAATTAATCTCGCGCAGACACAATATCGATTAATAATCGTAATAACATTGAATGACATAATTGTGAATGCGAATGCATAGAATTAATTAATTAATTATTTTTCTTCAGATACGATATCTTCAAGAAGCTGATCGAGTTGGACTCTCTTCCCGTGCCCATTTCATCCCGGGAACTGGACAAGATTGTCGAGTCGCTCGAGCAGGATATGACGCCCGAGGAGGTGAGGCGATGGCTGATTGTGTACCAATACGGACCGCGGTGCACTAGTTTCCATGAGGTACTCAGAAGTACAATGGAATAATGTGTGGATAGATTATTTAGCAGACGTTAAATCCGACTACGATTTATGAGAAATTGTTGTGTTTTTTTTGCAAAAAGAATCGATGTGTAATTATTGACAGGCATTGGAAGGGGAGGTTATGGGATGAATGAAACATAGATACGGGGGGGAGCGCTTGTTGAACGATGAAATCAAATCTAGCAATGATAATTAGAATTGTATCATTCGACAAACATGCAGTTATTGCCACCATCCTTTTCGCGCCAACCTTGATAGCTGGTTGACACGGAAAAGTAACTGGCCGAAATGCACCAAACAACCCGGTTTTGTGAAATGACTCAATAGCAAAATGCTCGGTCAGATCACGAAGAGGAAATCTTATAATTTTGCAATCGATGATTATCAGTGATTGAAACCTGCATTTTCGCGCCGACCTTGATAGCTCTGTGAAACTGGACATGTGATGGTCAAAATGAAAAATCAAAATTATATTTAAATAAAAGTGCTCATCAAGATCGCGGAGAGTTGGTATCAATAATAATAATATCAATCGAAAGAAAAATTGCATATCATTGATAATAGCCTTTTCGCGTCCACCTTGAACGAGAAATATGATGGTCAAAATAATAACTCATCAGATCGCGGAGAGCGATCGCATCGCGGAGGAGATGGTGGCGTGGGCGCCGTCGTCGCCCTCGAAGAGGAAGATCAGCGGAGTTGGAGGTATATTAAGTTAATTATGTTAATTATTTAATTAAATAAAAATTAAATACAATTTAAAAATATATAACTAGTTGTTTACTGTTACCGCGGACCAAGAAGCAGAGGGAGACGTATTAATAAGTAATTTAATTAATTAAATATAAAATTAATTTGCTAATTAATTATTGCAGTACCACCAGCAACGACGCCTGCGTCTGCCGTGAGGAGGGAGAAGAATGGTATGCATTATTTTTTTTTTTTGTTCGTAGAACGACTGAATTCTTGTCTCATTGTGAAACGGTGTGTGACTCTGATCTAGAGGGACTGTTGAAACATGGGTTCTGAGGGATATTTATGATGCTAAAGTCATGAATTGCGAAGGATGGTGGATTTGTATTGTCACATCGGAGTGGTACGCATTGGAAATGAAACAGCGGGATGTATCTTACGCGTAATTAATTATATTAATTATTGTAGCAACGCCAGCGACGACATCTGCATCATCGCCCGTGAAGAGGGAGCGGAATGGTTAGTTTTATTTTATGTGGATTTAATTTTGAAAATGAGATCAGGACCCGAGAAAGGGTCTGAAAACGTCTTTTTGTTTAAAAAAATTCTTCTTTGTAGCCGAACCATCGACATCATCAGCGTCGCCAGTGAAGAGGGCGAAGAATGGTTTGTTATTTTTTTCATTTCAAAGTTTAAAAAATATTTGTAATTTCATTATTGGCGTTTAAAGTGAAATTAGCCTGACCGTATGTTCTTTGCAGCAGCTCCAGCAGCTGCAACACCGGCTACGCCCGCGTCGACCTCAAAGAGGGAGAAGAATGGTTGGTAAATAATAATTTAGTTTAGGTTTCATGTAACTGTGGAACCTGGATGTGCCTTTATTTATTTATTTATTTTTAATCTAAATAGATTATTTTCAGCCGGACCCTCGACAACGCCCGCATCGCCCACGAAGAGGGAGAAGAATGGTCGGCTTTTTTTGTTATTGTTGCTGTTTTGAATTGAAATAGGCATTTAAATTCAATTTTTACCCCTAACTATTCAGCAGCAGCCCCAGCGACGACGACGACACCGGTCAAGGCGTCGCCCGTGAAGCGGACCGGAGCGGCAGGTTGGGCTTATTATCTATTCACGGCCTAAATTTGACTTCCTATTCTAGCAAAATGTGAAATTTTGATCAGTTTGAGCTTCAACTTCCATAGATTTGAACACGACAACTTCTATACATTTATGAGCGGATTTTTAAAAATAAATAAACTTATTCCAGGAAGCGCTGCGTCAACGCGACGCTCCACGGCCGGACGCGTCATCGTGAGCACCACGGTCGATAGCGCGACGGGTGAGTCGAGTCTAGAAATAGTCGTGATCGTCTCTTCATTTCACGTGAACACGCCTCTCACTGGTCAGAGAGGCGAGAGAGTGTCCGAAATGAAGAGACGATTACCCGTATTTCAAATTCTAACGTCGAGTCAGGGAATCGGTGGTCAGGTGGATCAAAAGGGGTCAAGGTGGCTTATAGCAGCGCGCATTGCGTCTTTTGTTGTTTGAATCAGCGAGATTGCGGCTAGAGCAGTCCTTCGATATGCCTGGAAAGTGTTCGTTGACAATAGTGATAATAGTTTGATTATCTGATCTACGTAAAGGTAAAAGCAGTCAGTTTGCGGTTATAATGATTCTACGAGTGAGCTCGGATCGCTCATGGGTAATACTCTCTTTGCGTACCGGTGATCAATAAAATATTAATATGAACGGCTTTGGAACTGTGTCCTTCTTGGTTGTATTAGTCTTGTTCAGCAGGTAGATTTCGGTTGCAGCAGGCACCCAACTGGGCTCAAATTCCGTGGCTCAATGATTAATCTCTTTATTTTAATAATGTTATATTTTAAATAATGATGACAACTAATTGTGCAGCCCGTCACGCGGCGTCGCCATCGAAGGAGAATGGCGTGAGCGGTGCGGCTGCTGCAGCTGCAGCAGGAGAGAGATCGCCCACGAAGAGCGGCAGGAGAGCGGGGTGAGTGGGGGGAGATTTGCGTGTTGTCATTTTACTTGTTAGCGGAGCTTAGTCGAGGCTTAGTTGAGAATGGGTTTGTTTTCTGATCAATCCCGAGGGCGTTCTTCCTACTGAAGTAGGAAGAACGGTTGGTAGATAGGATAGTAGTGAAGCGAGGAAGTTGTGCGTAGGAAATAGGAGGAGGAGTGGGGATCATTTTTTCAAAGTATTGAGAAGAGATGGAATGGGAGCGAAGGATGGTTGTGGAGGCGTAGTGAGCGTGAAACATGTATGAACTAATTGTTAGAAAAGAGCAGGATGAATGAGCCTCTTTTTTAGTTCGAGGGCTCATGTCAACTAGAATTGAAGGACGGTTGTAGAGATGTAGTAAGAGTGAAACATGCAAGTACTAGTAAGTGAAAGTAGCAGGAGGAGCGGGTGAGCGCTGTTTTTGTATATGTGTTTGTTTTTCGATTCGAAGGAATCACAACACTGATGTCGCAGGAAGGTTGTATGAGTGTAGTGAGAGTGAAACATGGACTTGGTGGGGGGGGGGGGCAGCATGCAGCAGTAGCCGATGCGCGGATGAGTGGTTGTTTTACAATTAGAGAAGAGACGCCGATTGCGATTGTGAGAATGCTTGGTTGATGAGGCGACGGTGAAACGAGGAACGAGCGAATAATGGGTTTTTTTTTGGTTTCCGTGGAAGAGACTGATTGGGGCCAATTGGATTTACCATAGATGTAGAGGTGGCCAAACATGAAACTTTTTTTTGTTTTTCGATCGGAGGACTGACGACTATTGAACTCCTGCATTGTTTTGATAATGTATTGATGCGCTGAAACATGATTCAGGTTAGGGTTTTTTTTTCGAAAGCTTCTCCGAGTCCTATTGAATTTCTGAGAGCTTTGACGGTGTATTACAACAGGGAAGCACTCGTCTACCAGGTCAAAAATGTGAAACAAATCACTCATCATATCAATTCCAGTGCCGGGCGTGTCTCGTTCGCTTCAGCCGCCTCTCCGCCTCCCTCCTCCACGCCCACCCTCCGAGGCGCCCACCCCTCCCCTTCCAAGACTAAGACCCCCGGCGGAGGAGGACCACCCAAGACGCCCGCCTCCAAGAGGCTTCGGCCCCAGAACCCGCCCGACGACCCGATGCCCACCCCCGAGAGCGCGGCCAGCAAGCTCCGCGAGCGACGCGAGGTCAGGTACTCGAAGTGATCTTTGATCTTTGATCCCTTGACCTTTCGATCTTTGATCTCTTGAGATTATCTAGAAGATTCTTACCCCCCCCATGTCTTACGCCCCCGTTCACTGCCTACCCCCGCTGGTTTCTAATAGTATCGATTGTTTTTCTCTAAGCTTCGGGTTCCGAGATTTGTCCCTTCCTCCCACTTCTCTGCTTGATCTTTGATCTTTAACCGTTAATCTTTAATCGTTAGGGCACCAAGTATTGTTTTAAATTTGTGTATTATCATCATCTCTTTGATTGTGCGGTAACTGACTGAAGATTGTTCTATTTTTCCTTGATTTTTCCCGTAATTTGTTAGTAAGCGCAGGTCTCTTGATCATTATCTAATTTGTTTCTACCGTACCTCACCTGTATTTTTTACAATATTTTATGTAACAGACTCGTTATCACGCTTTCTTTCGATTCATCTCTGATCTTTGATCTTTACTATACTTTTTTGTCCTGTAAATACTCGCCACGCACATAACCCGGCCTGTTTCCTCTCTTTATTGTCAGTAATAAATAATAATATTAAAAATGGAGATAACAATTAACAATGGGGCAGATACACGATGGATAGGACTGTTGAATAATATTAGAGATCAAAGATCACGATCTCTCCTTTCGACGGAGTACGGTAATGGCTACAATGCTGATAAGGATGATTATGGAGCATCCGAGAATGACCGAATAGGCGAATGCACTGGACAGGCATCGATCCTGCGGTGCCATTCGAAGAGCGGAGAAGGAAGGACCTGGAATACGGTAGATAAGGGTACGTATCTCTGAATACGGTAGTCTATTGAATCCCTAGATTACGGTAACTCGTTCCTGATTACATCTCCTCAAACTACCATCGTGTTACGGTAGATTTATTCAATAGTTAAATTACTCACCGTGCGATCGCTTCAGACTACCGTACTCATCGGTCAGCGTCAATCGGGTGTCCAAAATGTGTGCAGACGGATGGAGCGAGTCGAGGTCACTCATGCGACGAGTGCGATTGAGGGGAGATGAGGAGGAAGAGGAGGAGGAGGAGGGGAAGAGACGGGCGCAGTCCTGCGGGGAAGATCGATTGAACGGTTGGGATACGGTAGATTGAAAGTATTGTTGCCAGATATCATTGTTGCTAGATGTCACTTCAAAATGGTTGGCTACGACCTGGATAAGATCCGATAGCTCGTAATAGATAGTTAATGTGAGCTGGGTAGATTACGGTAGGTGGAGGTTACCGTAGCCAGAATCTCCGGTAATCACGCTTACCGGACTCGGCGCGCACAGCTCATCCGCTCCCGCAGAGCTACCGTCCAGCTGGAGGTGGTCGAATCTGGAATCCGTAATTTGCAGGGCCGGTAAATGCTAAAAACCGGATAGCCGGGAAATAGGCTCACTTGATCAGACACGGTCGCACGGCGCACTGGAAAATGATCTCGTCCGAGTCAGGAAATTTGAAGGCGCGAAGGTCGGCGAAAGCGCGAGTCGCGTCCTCGGAGTACCTAAACGTTTTATTAAAAATTATAATAAAAATTTATTTATAAAAATCTGAAAAGATTAGAGGGGGTTCCAGCTGGGAACCGAAATTCCGGGGGGGGGGGGAGACATCCGAGCGGCTTCCCCTCAGGAATCAGATAAAAGTACTCGGCCTATATATCCTTGGGATAGGGTGTGTGCTAGTCGCGGCGGAGTACGGCTAAACTTGCGAAATAGTGCTGATACTGTAAAACGGATTCCGTAGGTCTATGAAAAGCAGACACAGCGATTGCAAAAAGTTGCCGGGTCAAGGCGATGTCCTGGGATAATTTCTTTTGATCAGATAACCCAAAGACTCCGGACCTCGGTGTGAGGGCTCTCGTGAGCTTCGTTTAAGTACCATGCAACTAGCGTGCGAGCTGGACGCGCCGGATTAGATAGAGCGGGCAGAGGCAGCGCGAGTGGGAGGGAAGATTGCAGGGTACGCTAAATCGCTTTGAACGCATGCAAGCTATCTAATGCTCTACGGACTAAAATTATGCCATAAACCTTACAAAATTCTCAGAATGAACTATTTTCGATCGATTCGGTATGGTACAGTAATCAGACCATGCAAGTACAAAAAGGTGCCAGGTCAAGTTTGCGTCCGAGGGAGCTTTTGAACAGTATTGTGAACCCTCGGACTCCGGACCTTGGCGAAGGAAAGGATTGTTTACATCGTATAAGTATCGTACATCTACAATGCATGCTGGACGCGCCGGGTTAGACCGCCCTCGGAAGTATATGACGAAAGGGTCTATTGTATCTGGGGATTTCTCTGGGTACGGTATCTGGTTACCGTACCCCAACCAACTACCGTAATCTCCTCACCTCACATCCGACACCAGCTGCTGGTCCACGATCGAGCACGAGTTATCGATCACTCGCATGCCCTCGCCTGAACGGGTACGGTAGGTCAGCTTTAGGGGTAAGGTAGGTCAGATTTAGGAGTACGATAGGTCAGATTTAAAAGTTCAATTTGTCAGATTCATGACCTGAATACGGTAATTACCTCCACTGGTCATCGCATTGCAGCCCAGCACTCGCAGGCCGAAGAGAGGTGAGGCTGGAATAGAATAAATGTTGGTGGGGCAAATGTGCTCTCTCTCCCGCCATCTCTAACCCGGCTCGCCTAGAGTGCGCTCATGCTCTCTAGCATATAAGTCAGGCGTGAACGGACGGTAAACGCCAGTAGGGATGAGGGGCTGTCGGACGCCGGCAGTCCTGTCGACGGTACCCTACCAACCTGGCTGTTGCTGTTTTGATACTACACTTGCTGGTGCAACTTTTAGTGCCTGATTCTATCGTTTTGCATACTCTCTATCGGTGTCGCGCATCTCACGGCACCTGAGGAAGGTCAATGCAACTCACGTCGCTGCTCCAATGTCCACACGAGCATCAGGGGCGCGCCCAGCTTGACGTCGGCTGCAATACGGTAGCTTGGGTTACGGTAGCCGGTTCAGTGGGGGCACATATTCATATGAACACATTCGTTGAAGATCCCGTCTCTTCACAACACACTCGATCTCAAAAGTTTATGAGGAAACGAGTAACCGAGGCTTGCAGTGGCGCGCAAGTCATCACTTCAAGCGCAAGAGTACGGTATAGATTGGGTCATATTTTATAATCAGGATTACGGTATCAGACTCACCTAGCGAGGATCCGTCCTGGCTGGTGATCGAGAGCGAGAGGGACGGAGGCAGGGCGGTGCCACCGAGCACTGCCGATGGAGTGATGTCACTGGAGTGGAATTAAGAGATCAACGATCAGCCTTCATTATGCGCATTCGCACATACAAAAATCAGTAGTAACCCTCTTCACTACGTCAGCCCTCATTTCAGAAACAAAGACCGAAAGATCAAAGACCGAAAGATCAAAGACCAAAGACCAAAGATCAAAGATCAAACCTGATAAAGTCGACGTTCGTCGCCACAGTCATCTGCTGCTGCGTGTACACGCAGTGTGCGGCGAACGATCGGTCTCCTGAGAGGAAGAGGGGGATTACGGTAGTCTCGAGGGGTACGGTAGCTTGTACCGACTATCTAGCAGATCAACGACTTGTCGAATGTTTTACTCTATCGATTTATTTGTAACCTAAGGAATACTGAAACTCGCGAAAAACTGGATGATATTCTAGCCGATATTGCATGTGCATTATTGGGGAAAAGGGTGGTCCAATGGATATTCTAGCTTTTGCGGAGCTACAGTAACTGTTGGCTACCGTAATCCTCGAAAAATCGATACTATTACCCGAGGTCATCAGCTGCGGGTGGAATGCGATGGACACGATGGTGGCGATCTCGAGCGACTTGTCCTCGTTCTGATAATCGATTATTTGTGATTACGGCATCCCACCGTACTCTACCGTATCCGCCAGCGATTATCTAACTTTGTTGTTCTATGGACCGTGGGCTACGGTACTCTCTTTTTTTAGTTCCCTACGAAGTTCCCGCAGGACTTCGTGTGCCTAGAGTACGGGGTGACCTTTACCTTTTACCTTTACGACGTTCATGACCAAAAAAACGCGGGAATATATCTAGCAAAGATCAGAGCACAAAGATCAAAGACCACTCACGTTCCGCTTCATCTCAATGCCGCACGTGCTGATCTGGTCCAGCTTGATGGCCAGTTCCGGAGCCGTCGAATTGGCCGAGTAATCGTAGACGACGGCGCATCCGGTGACACGACGACGACGCTTGATGAAGATCTGATGTATTGATTGATGGATACGGTATCCCAAGATTACGTTAGCCCTAGTATGATCTGTAATATCGATCAGTTGATACAATATCCTTCTGATACGGCAGCTGTAGATAGGTAAGGAAAATCGACTTTTTTTGCACAGTACCGTGGGAGTTCGTACTACAATCGGATTACAACTACTTGCATATTGATTGCCTATCGATTACCGTATCCGCTCGATACCGTACCTGTCCCTCGAAGACGTCCTCCGTGACACCCTTTATCCTCAATTCGTCCGGTCCGCAGACGACTTCCGGTGTGCCTGAGGGAGGTACGGTAATCGATTGATACTGGATACGGTACTATCTGATAGGTACAGTATTCGATCGACAATTGATTTTTTAACTAATTTGAGTTACGATGTTCAATCAATACTCTGTAGGATACGGTAGTCGGGCTATTACCAGCAACTTTCTCTTGCTGAATCCCATCAAGCAAGACGAATTATGAGGGCGGTTCAGCTGTAACTGACAGGCGATAGTGCATGAGGAATTGAGAGAGTTTTTCTCTGACCGTCGAGATAGAATGGGGAATCGAGAGAGTCAAGAGGTTTGAGAGGTCAGTAGCCAATCGGTCGGAATACGAGCCCATTGACAGCCTGCTCGTCTTTTGTGTTTTTGTCTGACTCTTTCGATTGCGCGTGCTCTCTCACTGTCTCTTACTGCTGAGAGACTGCTGCTTTTTAGGGGACCCTTTGTGACCCGCGAGGCCGGGCGGAAGAACTATTTCATGGATGGTTGAGAATGGAGAAGAGATGGTCTGAGACTTTTTATGAATGTGGCTCGGAATATAGGAACTCTGAGAGGAGATGAATTCAATCGTTTGAAATCTTTGAACTACCGCCAATAAGAAAAGCTAGACAGATTTTTAAAGTGAAAAATAGAAGAAAGATAGCGAACGACATTTAAAAATTTGGAAACAGTGTTATCGGAGACGAAATCATCTTCATTAAAATCCGTCACAAATATAAGTGAAGCCACAAAGTTTAGAAGTAACGCAATGAAGTGAATCACAAAACGCGATTTATTTAACTTTTGAAGTTATTACCAATCAATTGATTGTCCAGGGTCTTCGCTGCAGCACTGGCGACAAGCAGCTGAAAGATCAAAGATCGTAGATCAACTCGGTTCAGGACCAAAGATCGACTCACCAACGCAAGCAGACTCCGCATTATCGTTCGATCTTCAGAATTCCAGGACAGACGAATAGCAAAATGGGATCAAGAGTCTGCTCTCTTAGGACAGTATCTCAGGACTGAGAGGGGATGAGGAAAGGACAGAGTCCATTCAATGGGATGAGATCTTGTGTGCCCCCTCTAACCTTGACACCCCTCCTTTTTTCGCTCTCTCCCCCGTCCTCCCGATCTGTCTCTCTCACTTCTCCACGCTCTCTCGTTTCCCTGACTGACGAGAGATCAGGGGATAATGAGAGACAGTGGTATTTTCTATCCGAGTCCTGATGCAAGAGTACTTTCTCGAGATATGGAGCCTAATCCATCATTCTGTCTGGCCGGCGAGAGAGTGTGCGGAATGGGGAGAGCAGAGGGATCGAGTACTGGCAGAGATTATGGAGTGCCGAACGATATCTCGGCCCAAGGCCGAGAGCTGATTGGCATGCATTGTAATTTACAGAAGATCCGAAGAATGATTAATCGGGGTGCCAACTTTATTTTCATGTATTGGCGATGAGAAATAAATGATATGAATTTCTTATAATTTACAAAGAAGATCCTTGGAATTAATCGGCCTGCCAATTTTCATTCTTGTATCGGCAATGAAACACAAATGAGGGCATTCTCTACTAATTTACAAAGAGAACGGTGATCAACTAATCAGCCCCCCCCCCACATCGTTCTTCCATTGTCGATACACGAGCAGTGTTCCAAATGGTGCTCAAAACGATAATCTATCCTAATTGTAAGATGATAGCTATTTGGCATAATTCATAGAAAAGCTACACTGGCTCTTATTGTGGCATGAAAGGAGCCGGCCATAGTGAATAGTTATTTGTACAGAATAACTCGAGCTTATTATCGAACAGATTATCTTCCGCTCTTGAAATGCCTGCGAAACACAAATCCTCCTACCGATCGCATCACGAAACAAAATACGATCGGGACCAACTTCTTCAAACGCTGTCTCTTATTCCATCCATTTGGCATCCATTCAACAATCAACAATCCGCATAATTTTAAACAATTTTATCAATCCGCTACGGAATCTTGGCAACAAAATCGACGCAAAGCTATAATATATCTGCAAATAAATCTGAGCTACGAGGCCTTAGAGCATCTCAGATACCCGTATAATCTACAAAGAGAGAAGAGAATGCATCCAACCCTAGGGGGCAAGACTTCGAAATGGCCGAGTGGGGGCCGACTTCCTTCCATTGACACTTACACTCAATGGGAGGCAATCGATCCACCCAGTCATTCCTAGCACTTATTATAATATATAAAACATTTAACACAATCATCCATAATTAAGAGGATCTTCGAGGTAGGTAACTTCCGGGTGGCCCCATCCGTCTTCTAGGCTAGAGTAACTGCAGATAACGTCTTGCAATCCAACTCACCGCCAACTCGAAGAATCGCAAACTGAAAAGAAATAATTGATACCACTGACGTTTGTGTTTTACCTTGTCCACGAGAACTACTCAGGATGCAGCCAGTAATAATATCAGCAATTTCGTTTCAATTCACAAAACCTCCCACATATTAGCTTTACGCTGCCTCCATCAATGCAACATCCACGCTATCCACAATATGAATCGAATTAGTGTATCGAACTAACTCCTAATAAACTCAAGTTTACCATACCCCCTGCTCACCTTCTTCTCCTCCATCCACTCGACAAACTCGTCCTCGTCCATGGCCAGCCACTTGGCTACGAGCGATACGGGAAGAGAGGGACGATACCTGCAGAGGAAGTGATTAGGTTAATGATTGCGAGGTTTGTTGTACGAATCAAATCGGAAGGAGCATTGACGGTTCACTACACTAAGGAGATATATGAGGAGGATGTTGCACCAATGCACCTCCTGTCATTGAAAGTTTTCGCATAATAATTGCTTTTCTTTCCATTTTTAGCGAAACCTTCGCACACATTGATAATGATAACTAGATATCAGGTTATCATTTAGCCATAGCACGAAAACACCTTCGCTTGCAAAAGTTATTCATTATTTTTCAAAATCGTATTCTCTGCACTATTGATCATGCCAATTTCTGGATAGTTATAACCACCCCAGAGCACTAATTCTCCTAGTTTTCCAGCCAAAAACATCCTTGAAATAAGAACTTACGCCTTGATGAACACATTCAGTGCAGCGATCCGCTCCCGCTCGACGAACATATCTAGGAGATACGCACACATGAGCGGCGCCTTCGACTCGTACAGCTTGAAGAAACCAACCTGAATACGGTAATCAAATAATCGATTGAAAAATTGCATGAAACCAGTTTTAGAATCCTATTAAAGGTTGTAATGATTTTCAGGTTGTGCTTAAAAATTTCCCTATCTGACTTGTTTCACGCTTCTTTCATCCACTTCTGATTAGTCGACAAGCCAATGTTCCTTCGGTTATCGGACTCAACAAAGCAAAATAGACACATAAATCACAGACCCCTTGCTTACAATTTCTACTGATTCCGAATTTGATAATCCCAATAGAATTCACAAAATAAATAGTTACCGTACCTGATCTCCCATCGTGAGCTTGTTCCTGACACGCAACGCGTACGCGACGCACTCCGTCTCCTTCATGGCCGGCGTGAGGGACCGGAGAATGGTGGTCACGTCCGTGCTGTTGCACATCGCCATACTGTACAGCAGACGGTACGCGGTGAACTCGGACGCGTTCACGCAATCCTCCACCTGAAAGCGAATTTTTTTTGTAAATAATTAGCTAATATTGGGAAAAAATAAAGTGACCAGGCACAATTGCGTTTCAGCATCCCATAAAGACGAGACGAAGCTTGAACCCGATTTGAAAAAATATATAAAAATGACAACACTAAAATCCAAGTCGGTATCGCGTTTCAACTACTCATAAACAGTGTTAGAGATTTACTTTAGCTAATGCATGTTTGATATCGATGCAAAAAACCAACCTCCTCATAGAGAACCTTCAGCTGCGATTGGCACTTGTTGAACTCCTCCCTGTCCTTGTTCTCGAGGGCGATACGCGCGTGAATCTCGTACACTTCCACCGTGAAACTGCAAAGAACCGAGTTATTTGAAATTCGAAATTATAGCTAGCAAGATATTTGTTTCACGTATAGTACAAATGCTTCCGAACTACTTATTCACCAATTTTTATCCGTTCTTGCATTGAAAAGAAAGCACTATTAATCAACTGACCTATTCCTGATCCTCTGGACTGTCAGATCTTGCCGAATCGATCGGAACTGATCGCACATGTAGCGATACTCGGCATTCTGCTGCAAAACAAGCAAATTAAGATAAATTCAAAAAAATTAACCTGCCTACCTTATACTTATTCTTCATCAAAGCCAGCGAGTCTCTCAGAACATGAAGTGGCCTAACCGTAGCCGGGTCGGGAGCCTGCAAATAACGATTATTGAATAAAAATGTTACCAACAGTTTTAAACGGCAAAATAGAGCAAACATACAGCAGTCAACCTGAAATACTTCTTCTCAATCTCATTACTAGTACCGATAACAATATGATTACGAGAGGGACGATAGGGAACGGCCGGAGCGGCCACAATCACATCCTGCAAATAACCGCCATTAGAACACATAAAATAAACTTGTTTGAGTTCCTCAAGTTTCCATCACTAATAGCAATCGTACACATAATAGTATAATGACTTAATGAAACCCAAAATCGAAGGTAAAATAATCGATAAATACCTGAGCGAATCTCCTCATCCGATCCTGCTTCCTCGAGACCTCATGCGGGTCAACATAATCAAAGTGCAACTTCTTCTTCTCCTTCTTATTATTAGCCTGCAATTTGCAATTTACACTCTGCTTCACAATTTCGCAAAACTCACCTTCTCCTTCTTCTTCTCTGCCTTTTCTCGCTGCAGGAGCTTCTGCTTTTCCTTCTTCGAAAGAAACTGCAATCGATGCTTATCTCCAACCCTTGCTAACTCTACACTACTCGCTACGCCAAACACCGCGCCATTTTGGACCGTGATCGCACCCCCTCCCGCCCCGCCTCCCGCTCTAACCCCGACCTTGGTCTCTCCGGTAATCTCGATACTAGGACTCCTCGCTTCTCTATCCTCGTACCACCCTCGCTTCTCGCTCGACCGTCCGGATTCGGAAGGCGACGAGGACGACGTACGCCTCCGTCGCCTATTCTCAGTGCCCTTCGGGGGTGGGGCCCATTGGGGCTTCTTTTCGGGCGACGCGAGTGGATTGGCCTTTGGCAGATTCTTCGCTGCCGGCGTCCACTGCTTGTTCAGCTCGTAATTCTTCGTGTGCGGTAGCGGTTCCTTGTCCCAGTTAATGAACTTGAACGAGCCCGACTGGAGCATCGGCCGCAGCCGCGCCTCCAGATAGCCCATCACTTTCTCGTGATCCGCGGCGGGCGCTGCGGCGAGCGAACGCTCCATGTAACTCCTGCAAAGTAAGACATTTAAAATTGGTAAAATGATTTAGATAAATCAAATTTAAAAGAATTGGAGCAATCAACCAACCTCACACTATCAGGAACGTTGCCAAAGTGCGGAGCCTTTTCGCAAACCTGCAAGTGGAAATTATTAGTTTCAAAATAGATAGACTATCATAATTTACGTATATCTCAGGAGCACAAGAATTCACAAGGTGCATTGCAACTGTAATTAGCTCTTTTCAGATTTGTGGTTGTTTTTATGATAAACAGGCATTGTTACAGGTGTTCTTATCGATTTCAAGCTAGTTTCTGTTATTAGCAACAATGCCTGCTTATCGTTATAAATAATTATGTTATTTTTTATATATTAAAAAATAGAGTACCTGTCCGCCGACATCCATGGGTCCGCCGCCCTGCTTGACAAAGTTGTTCTGCAGGCGCGGCAGGCGGCCGGCCATCGGCTGCTTGAAGGCGAACGCCTTGAAGTTGTTGGCCGCGGCGAGCGGCTGCGACTGCTGCTGCTGCTGCGACTGACCATTGTTGTTCCACTGCTGCTGTTGCTGTCCGTTCTGCTGCCACTGCTGCTGCTGCTGATTCCACTGCTGTCGCTGCTGATTGAACTGGTTCTTGAGGCGATTCTGGCCGTTCCAGCCCACGTTCTGCGGCCGGGTGGGCCCGTTCGGGTTCCAGGCGCCGCCGAAACCCTGATGTTGCGGGTACGTGTAGGCGTCGTTGGCCGCAGCCAGCCCGTTCGAGTACTGCTGCATCAGCCAGGGAAAGGGCGTGGCGGCGGCGGACGGAGGCGGAGGAGGCGCGGGCGGAGCGGGAGGCGGCGCGACGCGTTGGAGGGCTGCGGCCGCGTTTGCCCACGCGCTCTGCTGATCGGACGAACCTGAGGGATTGGGCGGCGCCGACGGAATCGGAATGGACGAAGGGTCGAAACTGCAAGGAAATGAGGTTAAATCCGCTCAACATAAGTGTAAAATAATGCAATAAAGGTTTAAAAAAACAAACTTACTCCATGGTTTCTAGAAGGGGCGCGATGATTAAGAGGTTTCACGACGCCTGAAGAACTGGAAAGCACAGATTAGACGAGTGAATAGAGCCTAATACGATCGGTAACACGGAACGAACGAAAAGCGCAAGCAAAACAGCCTAACGATTCAAGGAAAAACACGTTAAAGTTATTGACCAGTGTCGAAATAGCGAAATGCCTCTCTCATTTTTGCACACTCTCTCATACACAGTTGTGTGACTGTGAACTTTTCAATTTGAAACCACCGCAGAAAACAATCATACGACAGGAACTTCGCGACGAGACAAAGAATTTCGAAAATCAAGATTCGAAAATGAAAAGTTCACAGGTACACAACTCACGAACTACCGCATTTGACACACCGCGAATATACACCGAGTTCTAAATTATTGTATTAATATTCTAACTAATTTATTAACGAACACGTGAAGAATTAGGCAGAAAATGTGAAGAGTGCAATTATTTATTTCCTGCTTGCATTGGCACCTTCCGATTTATTGTCGATTTTTTTTTCCATCATCATGCAGGCATGCCAGAGGGGAAATATTTTCGCAAATAAGCTCTTCCGTTTGTTTCCCTTACGTTACAAGTCGTACTTTATCCTTGCAATAACATTTTTTCTAGTTTCAATCGTCTTGTTTTATCAGTTTTAGTGCGCGTTGGGTGCGCGCAATATCGGGAATCGTGCTTGTTTCTCACTCGACACCGTGCAGCATTTCCATTCGTTTGATATAGCTGAAATGTTTGCCGTTTGCTAGCTTTCTTTGTGAGTAGGGTTCGCCAAATGAGACGAACTCTCGCGAAAGATCCTTTATTTCTCACCGAGAAATGGCTCTCGACTGAGAGCTCTCACTCGAGAGTTTCTAATCCACTCTCACTCGAAAGTCATTCTCTCACTTGAGCGCTCGACGAGACGATCGGTGCAAAATGACAAAGGATTGCCAGAGAGGCGAGCCCTCTCATTCTTCACCTCACCGCGCACCGCAAGGCAAAAGAGAGGCGAGAATGAATGAGATGGCTCTCGCGAGAGCTCTCGGTTGAGAGTTGCTCTCGCCGAGAACTCTCAGTCGAAAGGAGACCGATTCGTTTGAGTTGAAATGAGACAAATGTAATCTCTCAACTCTCGCCAAACTCTCATTTGGCGAACCCTATTTGTGAGTATTCGTTTGCCCTAACAGACTGTTTAGTAACACTGTACAACCGCTGGCTTTACCAGTGTGTTCCACCTAGAGATGTTTTACGACTGTAAAATCGCTTGACGTGGATACATCTTTGTTTTTTTTACCAGACTGTTTGGTCATCTTTGACGGTCAAATTAGCTCGCCTGAGTCCGACATGTCAGTACTAGTTTGCCCTAACAGTCTGTTTAGTACTAGTTTACACTAAAAGACTGTTTGGTTGTCTTTTCCAAGCCAAATTAGCTCGCCTGAGTCCGACATGTCAGTACTAGTTTGCCCTAACAGTCTGTTTAGTACTAGTTTACACTAAAAGACTGTTTGGTTGTCTTTTCCAAGCCAAATTAGCTCGCCTGAGTCCGACATGTCAGTACTAGTTTGCCCTAACAGTCTGTTTAGTACTAGTTTACACTAAAAGACTGTTTGGTTGTCTTTTCCAAGCCAAATTAGCTCGCCTGAGTCCGACATGTCAGTACTAGTTTGCCCTAACAGTCTGTTTAGTACTAGTTTACACTAAAAGACTGTTTGGTTGTCTTTTCCAAGCCAAATTAGCTCGCCTGAGTCCGACATGTCAGTACTAGTTTGCCCTAACAGTCTGTTTAGTACTAGTTTACACTAAAAGACTGTTTGGTTGTCTTTTCCAAGCCAAATTAGCTCGCCTGAGTCCGACATGTCAGTACTAGTTTGCCCTAACAGTCTGTTTAGTACTAGTTTACACTAAAAGACTGTTTGGTTGTCTTTTCCAAGCCAAATTAGCTCGCCTGAGTCCGACATGTCAGTACTAGTTTGCCCTAACAGTCTGTTTAGTACTAGTTTACACTAAAAGACTGTTTGGTTGTCTTTTCCAAGCCAAATTAGCTCGCCTGAGTCCGACATGTCAGTACTAGTTTGCCCTAACAGTCTGTTTAGTACTAGTTTACACTAAAAGACTGTTTGGTTGTCTTTTCCAAGCCAAATTAGCTCGCCTGAGTCCGACATGTCAGTACTAGTTTGCCCTAACAGTCTGTTTAGTACTAGTTTACACTAAAAGACTGTTTGGTTGTCTTTTCCAAGCCAAATTAGCTCGCCTGAGTCCGACATGTCAGTACTAGTTTGCCCTAACAGTCTGTTTAGTACTAGTTTACACTAAAAGACTGTTTGGTTGTCTTTTCCAAGCCAAATTAGCTCGCCTGAGTCCGACATGTCAGTACTAGTTTGCCCTAACAGTCTGTTTAGTACTAGTTTACACTAAAAGACTGTTTGGTTGTCTTTTCCAAGCCAAATTAGCTCGCCTGAGTCCGACATGTCAGTACTAGTTTGCCCTAACAGTCTGTTTAGTACTAGTTTACACTAAAAGACTGTTTGGTTGTCTTTTCCAAGCCAAATTAGCTCGCCTGAGTCCGACATGTCAGTACTAGTTTGCCCTAACAGTCTGTTTAGTACTAGTTTACACTAAAAGACTGTTTGGTTGTCTTTTCCAAGCCAAATTAGCTCGCCTGAGTCCGACATGTCAGTACTAGTTTGCCCTAACAGTCTGTTTAGTACTAGTTTACACTAAAAGACTGTTTGGTTGTCTTTTCCAAGCCAAATTAGCTCGCCTGAGTCCGACATGTCAGTACTAGTTTGCCCTAACAGTCTGTTTAGTACTAGTTTACACTAAAAGACTGTTTGGTTGTCTTTTCCAAGCCAAATTAGCTCGCCTGAGTCCGACATGTCAGTACTAGTTTGCCCTAACAGTCTGTTTAGTACTAGTTTACACTAAAAGACTGTTTGGTTGTCTTTTCCAAGCCAAATTAGCTCGCCTGAGTCCGACATGTCAGTACTAGTTTGCCCTAACAGTCTGTTTAGTACTAGTTTACACTAAAAGACTGTTTGGTTGTCTTTTCCAAGCCAAATTAGCTCGCCTCAGTCCGACATGTCAGTACTAGTTTGCCCTAACAGTCTGTTTAGTACTAGTTTACACTAAAAGACTGTTTGGTTGTCTTTTCCAAGCCAAATTAGCTCGCCTGAGTCCGACATGTCAGTACTAGTTTGCCCTAACAGTCTGTTTAGTACTAGTTTACACTAAAAGACTGTTTGGTTGTCTTTTCCAAGCCAAATTAGCTCGCCTGAGTCCGACATGTCAGTACTAGTTTGCCCTAACAGTCTGTTTAGTACTAGTTTACACTAAAAGACTGTTTGGTTGTCTTTTCCAAGCCAAATTAGCTCGCCTGAGTCCGACATGTCAGTACTAGTTTGCCCTAACAGTCTGTTTAGTACTAGTTTACACTAAAAGACTGTTTGGTTGTCTTTTCCAAGCCAAATTAGCTCGCCTGAGTCCGACATGTCAGTACTAGTTTGCCCTAACAGTCTGTTTAGTACTAGTTTACACTAAAAGACTGTTTGGTTGTCTTTTCCAAGCCAAATTAGCTCGCCTGAGTCCGACATGTCAGTACTAGTTTGCCCTAACAGTCTGTTTAGTACTAGTTTACACTAAAAGACTGTTTGGTTGTCTTTTCCAAGCCAAATTAGCTCGCCTGAGTCCGACATGTCAGTACTAGTTTGCCCTAACAGTCTGTTTAGTACTAGTTTACACTAAAAGACTGTTTGGTTGTCTTTTCCAAGCCAAATTAGCTCGCCTGAGTCCGACATGTCAGTACTAGTTTGCCCTAACAGTCTGTTTAGTACTAGTTTACACTAAAAGACTGTTTGGTTGTCTTTTCCAAGCCAAATTAGCTCGCCTCAGTCCTATATTGTACAGAAGCGTGACGCAATTGCACGCAATCACGCGAAATTTCGCGGGAATGTAGCGGAAGTTGATCACTTGGAACGGCGGCCACAGCGAGCAGTCCAGCTAGAAATAATCAAATCCATCCACGTCAAGTGATTTTCCGAGTCGTTCTATAAGTAACTAAAGTCGCTAGATGATGCCAACTAATGCTATTCATTTGAAACATCCCATAGGCTGTGAAGTCAAGTAAAAAAAACTTCTTCGTAATGAAGAATCAGTGCAGCTGTGCAGCAAGCAGTGTTTAGGCACTCTGATCTATGTTGATATCGCGAATAGCTTATTCGTACTGAAGAAAACAAGATGTGGGGGCAAATAGGGATCAGTCCAGCGGATAGGCACTGTGATCAATGTTGGCATCGCACCGCTCACCAGTAGAATGCAGTAGAGCTTCTGCCAGTACTCGCGCACGGACTTCGCCACGCCGTTACCCTCCAGAATTCCCACGCCTCAAATCAATTTTATTTGTATCGTGTCAACTACGGTTGCCTTTCCGGAGCATTTCTACCCGTTCTGAGCCTCTCCTTTTTTTAATTGAAGCCCGAGAGCCAACCCACCACAGACAGACAACCGGTAAATAGAGTGGCCACAGCGGATCCGGCGTTTAGCCACAGGACAAAAACGCACCAATGATCACAACAGCGGAGAAGAATGGCGTAGCGAGCGTGTCCCAGAAGACCTTCTGACCGATTCTCATCCAAAGCGTGCCGGGGAGCATGCGACTCTCCAGGAACTGAATGGGATTGTTTGCAGTATACTCGGGTGCTCTCTTTTTGACTCGAAAAATCCTTCTAATCCACCGATTCTGATCGTTGTTATGCTTCGAAGAGCAGTCCGTGAGGAACTCTCTTCACTGATTGCATGCCTTCAGTTCGGCATTGCACGTAGTGCCATTTTTTAGATTGTGGAAAAGCGTTCCAACAATCCCCCCTCGTACCTTGTACCAGAACTGCACCCAAGTCTCTCTAGGATCTATCTACAATTAAGTTCCACGTGTTGCTTTTTTTGTAAACCATGGAACAGCGTTCAAATAAGTTTCCCCTCCCGTACCTTGTACCAGAAGTGCGACATGGGTCCGTACACCAGCCCGATAGACATCATCCGTCCTGCGATTAGGCTAATTTGTGCCTGACTCTCTCATTTCACCGTGTTCTCTCGCTTCTCTGACCACCGAGAGATCATGTAAAATGAAGAGACGAAAAGTTTGCTCGATTATGCTAATGATTATCAGGGCGGGGGTTATCAGCTTGCAAGTTCAATTGATAGTACAACGGAGTTTCTCTTTCTGTCTGCCTTCCTTTCTCTTTTTTTTCTTACCCTATCAGAACAAATTGTATCATTGTCATTATCAGAAGGAAAGCTTCTCCTTACAAGTAGGCAATGAAGAAACCGACTCTTCATTCTTATTATCGAGCAGAGCTTCGGGATGAGGGATGAAGAGTCAGACTCTTCATCCCTGCACTTACCAGCCTGCTTCCAATCCGTTTCCGGGTGCTTCTTTCTGTTGATACTCTGAAATTGGCCGGATTAAGAGATCAAAGATCAAAATCAGTAGATCGAAGATTGGAAACATGTGTGTACAGAAGTGAGGAGATGCCCGAGGGTCTGATGATCTTTTGAAGAACGGATTTCCAAGCAGTAAATAGGGGCTGTGGCTTCCAATCTCGTAGGCAGAAGCATCCGATCTAGTGTCCCATAAGGTATATAAGTGAGTTGATCAAGCATCAGTCAGTTGCTCCTCTACTTTCTGCCTACTCGTCTTCCTTCTATCGCTCTCACAGTGCTGTCTTCTTCAATTCTTCATCATTCTTTACTGTTCATCCCTCTTCTTTGCCCCGATTCTTCATCACATTTCCATATAATCTAATCACAACCCACTTTCTCAATCCAACCATCTCCACAAAAAAACAGAAGCTTCAATAAGGGTTCCAGGGTGCTCTTCTCTTCATTAGCGCTATATCTCACCGGCCCGAGTGACGAGAGACATTCTTCACTCTTCAGATTCTAATCCCCATATTCCAAATGTAGAAACCGATGAAAATCCAACGCTTTGGCGCCCTCTCCATCTTACATCTGTACATACAATTGCGACTGAACAGTACTTGTTGTATGGCATCCCCTTAGCATTAGCCATTCGCCACCCACTTCTAGTGCGATTGCAGCTTGTGCAACTGGGGGATAGACTAGGGTAAATCAGTCAGAATAAAACCAAATCAGTACTTGTTGTATGACATCGGCGGTGCCGAGCAGGGTCGTCGTGGTGAATACGTTGGTGAAGAGCAGGTATCTGGAATGGGACTGGTAGGGTGAAGAGTTGGTCTCTTCAATCTCTCTTCTGAAAGAGCCGCTTTAATTCTACAACAGAAACCTCTCATTCTTCGTGCATAACCCATCCCTTCTCATAAACTAGGCTACTATCCGGATATTCTGATCCTATAGAGTCCGATCAAAAATTGAGAGAATTCTAGTTCAAACTCACTTAGGCGAGTACGCTGTCGCGATGAATTTCCGCATTTTGAAGAAGATCCGCATTTGAGTGCTGCAAAGGCCAGCTTTTTCTCTGATCTAGCTCTTGATGTTAGTCTAGAGCTAGAATCTTATGCTTAGGCTAGGGTCCTTAGGAGGTGCTTAGGCATGGGTTCCTTAACCTAGGATGCTTAGGAAAGGCCTTACATAGTGCGGAGCGGAGACGAGTAACCGGGCGAGAGGCGAGCGAGTGGAGGGAATGAGAAGGATGATGAACAAAAAGAAATGGACTCTTTGCATCTCAAAATCAAATTAATAATCTTTCGTTAAAACAATTGGTACAATGATGCTAATTTTCATGTTCTTATTATTATTGCTTCGTCTCTATTGTGCTCCGATTTCCATTACCGTATCTTCCTCGATCAATCAATAATCCCTCCATTACAGTACCAACTACAGTATGCAGAACGGTTCCGGTCGCCCGACAACCCGTCCCCGTCCCGTGGGCAACGCCAACCAAAGAATGTTCGCATCGATTCAGTCCACACTCCGATCGGGCAAAGGTGACCATTCTCTCATAATAATTGGTGCATTTTTGGTGTTCAAATAGGGATTCTTCATGAAGTAAGCATAGCTGATGGCTTGGCATTGAAATTCAATGAATCGATGTGCTTTAGCAGTACTAAGATGGAGTAAGGCTGTCAGGGTGAAGAATCCGCTTCTTCAGAATGCAAAGAAAATAAGGTCATTGCAGAATTTCGACAGTCCGACGGCGCAGGTCCGAGCCGGAACGAGCGTGCCCCGAGGAGAAGAGAGCACACGGCAGTGGTGCTGAAGAGCGTGGACGAAGTGATCGCACAGCTGGCGGATCTGGAGAAGAGAGGAGAGCATTCAACTATTGAGATTAGTAAGTTTGAAGAGAACTGATGGGACATGGTAATTCCCATTCGGGAGTAGCGCTGTTAGAATGAAGAATCAATCTCTTCTTTTGGCATCTCGCACTTCTAACATCTGGTCTTGCCAGTTGGTCCCACCTGGCGTTGTATTACGACTGTAAATTCGCGTGAAAAACACAAACATCTTGATTTTTTTTCGCAAGCCGAGAAGAGGCGAATTGTTCATGCTGACTACAAATTCTTTACTCTTCAAAAGGGAATTTTCAGTAATGATAAAGTTAATTTCAGAGCAGAATCTCGAAGCGAGCTCGGCGACCCTCACGGAGATGTGGGACGAAGAGTGGGCGAAACTTGTCGAGGTGCTGATGAAGGTACGGTGGGGGGGGGTAAGGTAGATGTGATACAGTATGATTTGAACGTGAACCGACTGCGAGGGGGTACAGTAGTACAGTTCAGGGTTACGGTAGACGTAGGCGATGATACAGTACTCTCAAATTATCGACTTTCCTCCCTTGCAGATGTGTCTGGAGAGCGACGAGGCGGTATTCGTCGTCGAGCTGCTGCCGATATTCATGAGTGAGTGCGGGTTACGGTATTTCTGGGATACGGTATGGTGACGAATTTATCGATATTTCTGCTCAATAATGGGCTATGGTTCAGAGCTGGGATTATCGATTGAATAGAAGTATTCAGCGTAAACATAATATTATACTTTCAGAATACACCGACTTCCTCGAGGCCTTTCGCGAGCAGATGATGACCATCGCGAGCGCGTTCGTGCTTGGAGAGGAGGCAGGAGAGGGGAGGCGATTGGAGCAGGTAATAATCGATATGTGGGGATCACGGTAGGGTTAGTAACCTGGATGAGGAAGGAGATAGGAACAAATGAGCGAGCTGTCAAGCACTTCTGAATAATTGGTTTCCGGTATCCTCAATTATCGATGCCCATTCCAGGTCCCTGCCTTCCTCGGATCTCTCCTCTGCGCGCGCTGGCCGCGAGGCATGCACAGGGATACGCATGAGGTGAGATTTGCTGTGCAATTTCCATTTTCCAGGGATGATTCCGAGGAATTTCTGTGATTAGTTTATTGTCAATTATCTTCTTCCATTGTGGATGAATATTATTATTTTCTTTAGAAACTACACATTGAACACTATTGACGCGAGTTGATCTCTAGGAAAATATTACTCATCCGTGAAACACAACTGAATCAACAACTAATCTTCTGGCTCTGCAGTCCAATCCAATTGATATAAATTAGTGCACTTACATATAACGTTGAAAGTTATTCAATTATCATTCCATTTTGCAGTCCAACCCCATTTTCTTCTTCTTTAGATACATGTAACTTCAAGACAATAGGGATTGCAACGCGGAGCCAATCATGTCATCATCCAATCAATTTTCAGTCCAACCCCATCCTCTTCACGGCGTTCGAGGTCGTACGGGGATGGATGCTCGTGGTGCAGGAGTCGAATCCGGAAGGAAAGGAAGAGGAGAGGGAGAGGAAGTACAAAATCGAGAAGGTTAGTGGGAAATGGGAAAGTGTAAGGATTAAGGTGTAAATGAGAGGAAGCAGTCTTCATAATAACGGTGCAAAATGGGCGCGCTTTCCAGTGGAGAAATGCTTTGATTTTTGGGCAATGTGCTGACTGAATAATCAAATGGGCCAATCTCAGGAACCATCGGAGGACTCGGTCGACGACGTTGCCAACGAGCTGCAAGACGGCTGCAAGATCGGGGAGACGACTGCTGCAGCTGCTGCAGGCTCCGCCCAATCCGAGGATGAAGAGGAGGAGGCTGCAGAAACGTCGCCTGAGCTGTTGAATCGATGCTGCAGCGCCCTCGCAGCACTGTGCGAGAGCCAGCAACGGTACGTTTTCAGCATCCTAAAGGAGAAATCATTAGAGTCCAGGTGGTTCATCTGACAATGAGGCAACCGTGAAACATTATTTCTCCAGGTGGTTCATCTGACAATGAGGCAACCGTGAAACATTATTTCTTTGTTCAATTTTCTCTCGTGGCGCTGTGTGAGAGCCAGCAACGGTTTATATTTTTTTAGACCACCGAAGAAGAAGTAATTAAAGTAAATGGCTTTCTATTGAGCTATTTGGAAACCGTGAAACATATTTGTTTTGCGATTGGCATTCGGGAACTGTATGTACATACACTTCCCTTGGGATACTAAAGTATTATCGATTTTTAGGGTTACCGTATCTGCAGTATCTCAATTATCAATCTATGTTTTTCAGTTCTCTCTGGTTATCTAGGCCCGAGCTCGTGGACGACATGTACAAATGCTTCAAGCGGGCCATCACGCACAACCGAGAAATTGACGGGTGAGTGGACGGAGGCCGGGTCCGGAAAGTGGGGAATTGCCGGCCACTGGGGGGTAGGAGGGAGCAGAGAAGGGGGCGGTAGATTCTTCTGTAGATTACGGAATCTCAGACATCTCTGATCCCAGATACCATAATCTAATTGACGATAATGAATAAATGAGATCGAGATAGTCTCTCTGAACATGTTTTCTGCAATCCCTGAAACACAAGTCGATTTCGATTTGAGACGATTATTCAAATTGTTGATTTTTATCGTGCGTTTGAAATACTCAGCAAATGAGATGTGAGCTATCGATTGTCTGGGAGAGAGGCAAGGGGAAGGAAGGGGGGGGGGGGGGAGGAGGACACTTGATCTACCGCCTCCTCCCGGTCTCTTCCTTTCTCCGCCCCATCGAACGTTCGTCAAAGGTCAACTACGAGTGGAATAGAAAATAATCTTACGATAATTGCAGTAATGTCAAGTGTTCTCTCCTTCACTCTTACATGCTTATGAACGAGTGGACCCGCAGCAAGGCAGTGACGACAAAGTGCTCGGCGACACAGACCGCATCGACTTGAAGCCCCGCCCACTTCGAAGCCACGCCCCCCCCCCCTTTCTTGATAGTTTCGAATGCCTCTGTCTTGTTTCCAAGTTCTGCCCTTTCTAGCTTCGAATCCAGACCATTCCTATAGTTACCCATGCCCTAGTCTTCAATTTTAGTCTTACAACTTCATAAATTAGTCACATTTCATATTTCCCACCTATCAATTTTCTCATCTTGCGATACAGTTTTCACAATTATTTAGTGCATCAGGTATTGTGGTTGTTCTATCTGTCGATCTCTATTGTACGTAGGACCATTCATAACTTTCCTTGTCGCAAGTTAGTAGTCGCGAAGAGTTGGCTGATAAAAGCATAAAAACTCAATTTCGATGTGTTGATGTTGATTGAAAGCACGTCTACTTCGTGACCGACATACTTTTGCGATTATTTCATTAAAAAGTAGTGACATCTGTGAGTTTTCGATGTGAGATGATTAATCTGAGCTACCTGAGCAGGCCCTCAAAACTCTCATGTTTTCAATTTCTTTTGAACTGAGATTTGACCGTTTGGCTGTTTGCCAAAATGACCCTGAAGTGCTGACCACAAGCCCATTCATTCTTCAGTCCGTTCGATCGCTCGCGCGGTTCGTGCCCTCTACTTGTCTATTTCATTCACCCCTTTCCAGCCCCTCGTCCACGATGCCTCTGGAAGTGTGCATCGACTCGGCCCGGTCGACGTACGAGTGCCTGTTCGGAGGTACGGTACCAATTCTTTCCCCTTTTCAATAGATTTTGCTGGACTACCGTAGTCTAGATGCTCCTTTTCGGAGGTACGGTAGCATTTTCCTATTGATAATTCTGAGATTATGGCTGATGAAAAGTCTATCTCTTCATACGCGACTATAGAGAGCCAGGGAATGTATCGTAAGATTAATCAATACATTGGCTAGCGTAATCCAAATGTTCAGTGGCTTTTCGTAATCGACGGCTACCGTAATCCAATTATCGAATTATCAGGCGCTGATCGACTGGAGATCTGCGGCGAGCTGAGCGTCGGAGGCATCACGCCCACCCTCGGTCAGTGCACTCTCTTAATTTATCTGTCAAATCGATGCTAACCATCGTAAGTGTTGGCCGTATGTACTGCTAACTCGCGGAACGTTTTAATAATTTCTCAATTTCACAAGCTATCTCGCCCAGAGCAGGCGCAATGGAAAGATTGAATTAAATCGTTCCGCTCGTAAGCTGTGATGACGGTCCAGACTTACGGTGGTTAGCGTCGATATGGCAGGCCTGTTCGAGTCCATCTATAAGATCTCGCGCTCGTGGCCGATCCAGCACCGCGTGATGATCCGGCCGAGAGGAGGCGACTTCGTCTATGATGGTGCGTGAGAGGGGGGGGGGGAGATCAAGGATCACAAGTCTACCGTATCACTTGCTATGAGTTAGAAATCGTGAATAGAGATTGGTTATGACTGTAAGCAGGGCTTCTCAAAGATCACTAAGCTACCGTACTTCTTAGTCTTGGGGCTGACATTGAATCAACTCGAATTCATTAAGATCGAAGACCCGAATCTTTAGAGAATGGCCCCTACTGAACCAGATTACAGGATGGGAAATATAAGCTTTTTGTTATTAGAAACGGCACAAAATGAAAAGCCGGATGCTCGGATGCCGGGAAATATAAAAGATTATCTAATTCGCAGACGCGGAGATGGACGCGATGGAGGCGGACATCCGGTCGCTGAAGGAGCGAGGAGCGAGGGGATTCGTGTTCGGCGTGCTGAATAAGTGAGTGAAATATGTAGACACTCCAAGCGCGTCAGCAAAATAATGACACGGTTGTGGTGCATGAGGGATTTTTGAATGTAATTTTTTTTAAGTGGTTTGACTTCGCGTTTTACATATTTCACAATCAAAGCCGTTGAGTTTCAGCTCTTCTATAGAACTGGATCAAAATTTGTTCATCAATTTCCCTGAGATGGATATTCGAATGTCAGAAATCAATAACTCATAATTCCCAAATTCTTCCTCACAGGGACTATTCACTGGACCAGGCGAAGTGTCGCCGACTGATCCAGGCTGCGGGTGGTCTGCCCTGCACCCTGCACAGGTACGGTAGCACCAATTGTTTCTACAGTATCCCCAACTTGCCAAAATAGGCTGCGTGAACTGCACAGGTATACGGTAACACCATAAGGAATTGTAGGCACCGTATCCCAATAGTATTTCCATGGCCCACACCCTCCGGTTGTTTTGTTCGCCAGTTCGGTTAAAAAATACTCCTTTTGCAGATACGTTTCAGAGTTAGATTACCTTTCCAGTTATCCGTATATGCATTAATATTCGGCACATTACTATATCCCACACGCCACATGCTGTATTTAGGTGTTCCCTGTCTACGCTCTAGCTTCTACAGAACTTCATGCTACAGTTGCCACCCCCATTCCCCTAAATTTTCTGCTGATGTCCCTACAGAATCTCATCCTTAGATTTAGCTTCATAGACCTCCTTTATCCTATTACCCTCCTTGAAGATGCTTCGACTGGACGCCGGATTGGCGGGCCGCGATGCTTGCGGCGTGCAACGTCGGCTTCAACACCATCCTCACCAGGTACGGTAGTCTTGCTGAGCCGCCCTATCGCATACTGATTATTTATATTTTTTCTACGCCCATGACATTTTCCCATTCATCTATCTGTAATTTATACCTGCTACCGTATTCCCTTCTTGGAGTGTAGTTTCTTAGAAAATCAATAATCAGCAAGTACCGTACTCCCGATACCGTAATCCCTTGTAGCGGCCAGCAGCCCACGGTGGGCACGGCGGTCGAGACGCTGCGCGAGATGGCCGAGCACGCGGCCACCATGCCACGGCCGATTGAGATCATGGCTGGTGAGTTACGGTATCCAGGGAGAATCGAGGAATGGTTTTATTATACTCTCAGCTTTTTTGAGTTAGGTCATGGCCGGTGAGCGAGGTTCGGACAGGGAGCATCGAGAAATGACTTTATTTTCTAATGCTTTTTTCTTCTTACATTATCCAGATCAAGAAATTACAATATTTAAGGATACAGCTATTTTTATGTTAGATAATCGCTGGTGAAGAGGGGGTACAGTATCCAGCTAGAATCGACAACTGACTTTATTTCATTGCTCCAGGTAGCGGTCTGGACGAGACGAGTCTGCGGGCGCTGCTAAACCGGACGTCCATCCAGTGGTTCCATGGGTGAGTTGACGGCGCGTTTTTATGAGGTGGCTGTGTTTACCATAGCACAATTTCGCTCAATAATCGATGGAAACGCACGGTAGCGATTTCATGTTTTAACATTAAAATGAACACACTGATCAACCGGACCACCACCCAGTTGTTCCATGCGTGAGTGGATGCACCGAACTAGCCCGATCCTAGGAAATCCCTCAAAAAAATGGATCGACAGTGAGTCTGTGCAAGTCAGATGATTCATTGAGTGAGTTGGCGGATGTTTTTTTTTGAACTCTGTAAGCTTTGGTTTTCAGTTTTTTGTACACTCTCTCTTCCCAGATGGCAATACAGATATTTTGTTTATTTTCATCGATCATCACCACAACACTGTCCAAAATGAATCCTACCGGTCTTGTGGATTCCCTGAAACATAACCAGATGATCTCGTATCAATCAAAAACGCCCGAAACGGAGCATTTCAAAAGAAGACTCGACTAACCCCCGGGCAGTGCTCGATGCGACCCCTGATAAATTGTGATTCAATAATTGACTAATCATCAGATCCGCCTCCACTCCGCTCAGTCAGGCCGCGCAGCACGCGCCGCCATTCCCGATGGGACCGCAGGTGAGAATGAGCGGACACCGACTGGTTTCCCGGCCCTGGTTCCTGGTACCCGTGGTTTTGGTGATTTTGTTTTTGGTTTTGGTACCAATTCTGGTACCCGTGGTTTTGGTGGTTTTGGTGGTTCTAGGGACCAATTCGTGCAGCTTCTGGCACAGCCTGGTGCTGGAAACTGATCACACTTATTTTCTTAGAAAGGGTGGGATTCTAGGGGGGGGGGGTGCAAATCGAACTGCGAGAATACGGTAGGTTATCTAGATCTAAGGAATTTCCCTACAGGACCAGGAACTGCGCAAGTCGGCCGACCGGAACGTCGTTAGACTGCTGCACACGATCATCAACGAGCGGCGACAGGGCAATTGAATGTCTGTCTCTCTCCGTTTCCCATACTCTCTCGCGTTCTCTGGCCAACTGTCTGACCCTCTCCATTCCACGCGCTCTCTCGCACGGGGTCTGACCAACTGTATGGCTCTCTCGATTATCCGTCCTCTCTCGCTGTCTGACCCGCGAGAAATATTTCTACACCGTATCTATCGATGTGATGCCTTCCATAATAACGAATTATTCGTTGTGTTTACGAGTTTGAGAAAACAATAAAAATAAAAATAAACGACTGATATTCAGATGCTCCCTACTGGTATCTATGTATTGCAAATTGTGATCGATTGATGAGCTGAACCTGATAAAGTGTCGTGAACACATTTTTTTATTGACTTTAATGAACCAATTTTATGGATCACTCGCTGCTTGAGGCTACAAACGATGCTAGTGTGTAACGAGTAGCAAAAGCAAAATGAGAAATACAAATACACCGGCTGTTCTTCTTCAATACGATTAGCTCGCGTGATTTCTCCTTGAAAATCGACCCCGTCTCCTTGAGATTCGCTTAATTTCCTACAATAAAACAACATACTAATTACGGCGTTCTTTTCATTGTTTTATTGTAAAGATAAGGTACACTTACCTCCTTCTCGGCATTGGAAAATTTGAATCGATCAAGAGCGAGCGATCTTTTCTTGTACTTTTCCATTTCTTCTTTGATGTCGTCGACATATTCCTGGCTTCGCCCATCTCTCACAGCGTAAATCAACTGCATTGTGAGCTGGCGAAAGATGGACCTGATGTTGCGGACACATTGGCATTTGTTCCGTGGTTATTTGTGTGTGCCGTATCTACTTAATTTTTGCGCTGTTTTGTTACTACCAGAATGAAGAGTCGACCTCTTCATTCTGGTCAGAAATCAGCAGGTTTAAGAGACAGATTCTTCATTCTTATAGCCCCAGTTACCACTAACTCGACTATTTCGGTTTCATCATAAATAAAGACGATGGGATTGTTGACTGGCTTTTCTTTGCCGCTGATGAAATCGTCCTGCAACAGCTAACATTAAATAAATATGCATTGGTTCCAGAGCTCACATTTGCGCCGCGCTCTGACCCCCATTGCGTGCTTCCCACACCATTCTGACTCAGTTGTTCTGTCCAGAAAAATGTGTGCTAAGGAATTAAATGTTTCAATCTATCCCGCCAAAGGTCTTCTTTGTCGGAGGAGATGGTTGTGTTCTGGATCGGTATTACCACACTAGAATTCGAAATACATGTAATCTTCTCTTCATTTCACGTGCTCTCTCACCGGTGAATGTGTGAAAAGAAGAGACGATTACCCGTATTTTGTAACTCTATACCGCTCTACTTACGATCATCAATTCGATTGCTGGCACCATCGGAATTTTGACGTCTTCGCTCACAGATTGCTCAACAGATTGACGACAAATGCAGCACGACTTGCCGATATGGTCCATCTAAACAAAAATATTTTTTCTGCCAAATTTTTGTCAATGTCAAACTCTATGCATATTTAAAAAAAAATGTTTGTTCTGAGCTTCCATATCCGATTAGACCTTACTCGTTGTTGCTCCAACCATCTGATGATGCACGTACGATGGAAAGTGTGCTTGCATGGCTCTAGCGTTGCCGCTCGCTGAGAGAAGACTTTTCACTGATTTTGGTTGCGATCGGTCTACCTTTCTCCGGATGCCTTCGAAGCAGACCGCACACAGCTCGTCCTCCGAACCGCCATCTTCTTCGGCAATTGCTGCTGCAGCAGCAGCACAATCCTGTTCAACGACATCTGCAGCTTGATCCACGACGATAACTGCTGCCGCTGCAGCTGCTGCAACCTCAGCTGGTGCTGTCGGTTCTTCGGCGATAGCTTTTATAGCTGCAACAACTTGCTGGACCGTAGCTGCTGCTTTGATCCGAATCTGTGAATTTAATTTTTTTTTTGACATACAGCGGGGATACGCGTATGAACTGCCTTGTCAAGCCTCGACCGGATTGGAAAAGGTAGAGGCAAAATAAAGGGAGTTTCTTGACCAGGGCAGCCAGAGTCAAGAATCTATCGCTACAATCCTCGTACTCTATCACCAGGTGCGTCTAGAGAGGGCGCGGAATGTAGGGGCGGGCGGCTCATTCTTTAGGCCAATTGCTGACCTCCATGTCTGCAGCCTCTTGCTGTAGTCGGACGAAGGCTTGGTATCTGTCGAACAACTTCTGACGCTCGTCGATAATATCTCGAATGTATTCGGCGGATTTTCCGGCCTTACGCGCCAGCTTCAAATCTTCCGACGTGCGCAGCAGCCATTCGCTGTGCATTATTTGCAATATTAAAGAAAGTGTCCCACGAATATCTGGCTGACTGAGTTCTCGATGTGAGGTGGTGGGTCGCTGTTACCCGATCACACTTTCGAAACTCCCAAGTCACCATTTTTCGTTTGAACTGAGTTATGATCAATTGGCTGCGTGCCAAGTGACCCTGAAAAGCAGGCAACGAGCGAGAGAGTATGCAAAATGAAGAGAGCGCGCCCTCTCAGCCCTCACTTTGCATAATCGCGCGCGCGGTTCGTGGGACGCCTTCTTTAATTACAAATATTGATGGCAATTCCATTATTTCGTTTTTCCTCGTGGTACCATGCCCGTAACGGAATAAAAATTGATTGAAATTTGCATCGTTTTCATTTCCCCCTGTCTCTCTTACGCAATGTTCTCGAGGTGATGGTCGGCCGTTTGGATGAAGTACATACTGTCATTGAGAATCATAGTCCGCCATCGCATTGTCGATAACTGAAATGTTTTTTTTCTTTATTTTCTTTTTTTTTATTTCTAACGCGCTAATATTGAAAAGAAAATTCCTAACGCATTGATGCTGCCTTCTGCTGCGTTTCAGCTAGAGTTCTTGATTATAGTAAAAACTTGTAATACGTCGTAACCTATTGAAAAAGTATTCAACCTCTCCTGTGGGGCCATGCAAGAAGATTTGCGGAAGCTTGTTATTTCTCTCATCTCGAGCGCAACGAGAGCTGAATTTCCTCTGCGGACAGATGGGGCAAGATAACTGGAATGCACTTTTTTAGTTCAATTTCACGTCTCGTTCCCCTTTTATAAAGAAGAAGAGCAACAATGTCAGGAAAACTACAAGGGGAGGTACTCACAAGCGTGGACTCGCATAGATTGATGAAGCAAGTTCGATGTAGAGTATGTCCACACTGGAGTGCGACCGTCCTCTGCAATTTCAATTTATCAATCAATTTATTTATCAGAATCATGCGGATATGGTGTTATATGGCATGCTGATCTCTCTGCAATGGACCGAGTTATTTACATATCAGGACATCACTAATGAAGAATAGAGAAGACAATGTTCATTGCAATTTTGTTCCTGACGTCAGGGGTCGAGCAATTTTTTTCTCGTTTTTTTGAGAAAGATGCAAAAAATGAGTAAATGAATAATAAGCCAACTTTGATGGTGATGTCTTGCCAACAGATACCACACTTGCTTGCATCGATTTCAGTCATATTCCGAGTGGTATATCTGAACTCAACGGTATCGACAAATGAAGAGCAGAATGCACTCGCAACGGAATGTGGAGAGAACGAAAAAAAATGGCTAGCGTCGTTTTTTTTGTTTTAATAAAGGTACCAGACGCTTGATAGCGTCGTTAATTTAATTAATATTTGAATACTCTAGAGTTCTCTTATTGGGAAAATTTCTTGATTTCCAATAAGGCGAACTGTAAGATGTCAGAGGAGTGTGCAAAAACCAATGGAAGTTGATGGAATCGAACCAACGACCTTCTATCCACTGAGCTAAACCCCCTGGTTCGACCATCCTCGTGACTCGTGCTATGGTCTTAGGGCGCGGCATCTCACAGGGATCTCGCAACTCCCTTACAGAACAAAGGATTCTTCACCCAGCTCAGCCTGCAAGAGTGTACGCACAACTAGGAGATGTTTGTTATTGGAGAATCAATTTCCTATATCGAAAAATAATAAACCGTTCCGCGTATTCCGATTCCTATCGTTCATTTCGACTTTTGACTGGAGGGTCTCCGACCCTAGCTCTTGTTCCTAATCGTTTCCTAGAGGCACTAGTAGCATTTACTGAGAAAATGAGAATTTTAGTACTAATCAATAACGAGCTAGCGAATAAAATGTTCCGTATTATGCGCTAAACACCGTAGCGTCTCCGCTGAGCACTTGAATGTTACGATAAGAGAACCCTAGTATCGACAAATGAAGAGCATAATACACGAACCACGGATTGTGGTTCGGAAGAAAAATGGTTCGCGTCGCTTTTTGTTGTATTGAAAGCCCGCGCCCGGGCACCAGACGCTCGCTAGCGTCGGTTATTATTTTATTTGTGCAGAGCCCTTCTCTTCGCTCTTTCCACGGTCTCGAGACACGATAGAGAACGCGGATCGTGGCAACGATTTCTTCATCCTGACAACCTCTGACAATAATGAATGAATGAATGAACCTCTAGTTGAACGCGACTTGGTTATTGTACAGCAATTAATTCGCAAACAGATGTGTACTGGAATCATAATTTATTTCATCCCCAGAACAATTCGATCAAGACTCTCCTCCTTTCTCGTACTCTCTTCACCACGAGGATTATCGATTTGCAAGAGTATGCAGAGTGGTCTCTCTTCTTCTTCCATCCTCTTCCTCCTCCTCCTCCCCTCATTCGACGCCTCTCCCCCGGTGAGGGACGGTCTGACGCAGCGCTGCCATGGGAAAGGAGTGAGTTTAGCCCCAGTCATACCCGACCCCCCCCCCCCCCGACTCCGACTCGAGTCATCCCCGACTGGCCTAGCAGTGATCTCCCGCAGGACGCAAGTGCCTAGATTAACGGGACGACCTTTACCTTTTACCATCCCCGACTCCGCTAGGACCCCCGGTACCCCCCCCAAGCTACGGTATGCTACGGGGATATGGAGGAGCCTCTGGATACACACCATGGCTCCTCCATATCCCCGTAGCATACCGTAGCCCTGCCATATCGGCCCACCTACAGTACCTCTACTTCCTCCAGCGAGAAGAGCACTCTAGATACTTCACATTACCGTATTCCTGGGGCCCATATGTTCACATCGGGACTAGAGTGTAGTCTCGATACCGTAACCCTAATTATCCAGCGAGAAGAGTACACGTCGAAAGCGGAAAGGGAAGGGAGGAACCGTATCGGACGATGAGAAGGCAAAGACCAAGGGAAAGACGCGTGAGTTTGTAGTCTGTAGTCTGATCTTTGATCTTTTATATCTGTAGCCTAGTCTCTGATCTAGTAGTCTGTAATGATCTTTGATCTTCGTCATCTGTATTCTGATCAATGATCCTTGTAGTATGTAGTCTACTCTCTGATCTTCGTCATCTACAGTCTGATCTTTGATCTTTGAAGTCTGTAGTCTGACCTTTGATCTTTGTAGTCTGTAGTCTGATGTTTGATCTCTTGTGCAGTGGAGACGAGTCAGCGGTCGCTGCGACGTCGAAAGAAGATGAGCAAGAATAAGGATGATGATGGAGGAGGCGGCAGGGGAGAGAAGACGGTGACCGACGACAAGAACAGGTAGCATCTACAGTATACGGGTAGGTCAGGGTACGGTTGTCCAGAATACGGTAGCTACTAGTTACAGTATACCTGGTGGGGCGGCGGCGGGCGACGGCGGCTCCACCTTGGTATCGGGACTAGAGTCTAGTCTCGAGTCGGGGCTTGTCGAGTTGGGGGTTGTCGTCGTTCCCGTAGCCGTTTAGATACGTTGAACTCGTTCAATGTCTATCTACCACACTATCGGGACTTGAGCCTAGTCGCGAGTTCCGGGTCACAGAAGAGGAATTGACACCTTTTACGCGGCAATCTATCCTACTATCGGAACTAGAATCTAGTCTCGAGTTGGGGTAGTTGCCGTTCACGTAGCCGTTTAACGTTGCAATCATTCAATGTCTATCTACCCCACTATCGGGACTAGAGCCTAGTCGCGAGTTCCGGGTCACAGAAGAGGAATTGACACCTTTTACGCGGCAATCTATCCTACTATCGGAACTAGAATCTAGTCTCGAGTTGGGGTAGTTGCCGTTCACGTAGCCGTTTAACGTTGCAATCATTCAATGTCTATCTACCATATTATCGGGACTAGAGTCAACTGAGGGACTAGATCCCAGAGGAATTGACACCTTTTACGCTGCAATCTATCCTTCTATCGGAACTAGAGTCTAGTCTCGAGTTGGAGATCAAACTACAAACTACTTTAGTGGACGCGCGCGCAAGGCGTCGAGCGGCAGCGGCACGAAGCGCAAGGTGTCCTCGACCAACAATGAGAAGTGAGTGGTACGGTAGGGGGATCTGTAGTCTGATCTTTGAGTTCTATCTGATCCTTGTAGTCTGTAGTCTGATCTTTGATCTTTGTGTCGGACGGTAATCGCTACGGTACCATACTAACACTCAACGGGATACAGCATCCCATCGGGACTAGAGTGTAGTCTCGATATACCGTAACCCCGGCCCCGATTCAGGTCTGAGATGCCCCAAATCACCAAGGCCGAAGCGGTGACGAAGGCCGAAGCGGTCACCAAGGTGGAACCGCCGTCGCCCGCCGCCCCACCAGGTATACTGTAACTAGTAGCTACCGTATTCTGGACAACCGTACCCTGACCTACCGTATACTGTAGATACCGTAGTCTGACCTACCGTACCCGAACATGCTGTAACCTGACCTAACGGGGCCGAGCTTGTTGCACACTAGACTATACTATAGATACTTTGACCTGAAATATCGTACTCTCGCCCACCGTACTTACCGTACCCTGAACTACCGTATACCGTAGCTACCGTACCATTGGATACCGTACCCTGAAGTAATCATACTAATCTTCCGTACCCCTCTCATTGCAGTGAACACGGACACTGCGGAGCTGACGCACGGCCTGACCATTTCCGAGGAGCTGCGCGGCAAGCTGTACGATCCCGAACGAGGTACCTTGATCCCACTGGGTCCACAAGGTACTGTATCCGCACCATCGGGTACCCGGGAGTACCCTACCCTGTCTGGTGCACTCCAGAACCACGAGGAACCATCGTATCTCGGGTGCCGTACGGCTACCGTTAGTGGTGTGTCAGCATGGGGAATACGGTAGTGGTGTTCTTTGATCTTTAATCTTTGATCGTTGATCTTTGACCGTTGATCTTTGATCTTTAATCTTTGATCTTTGATCGTTGATCTTTGATCTTTGATCTTTAATCTTTGATCTTTGATCGTTGATCTTTAATCTTTGATCGTTGATCTTTGACCGTTGATCTTTGATCTTTAATCTTTGATCTTTGATCGTTGATCTTTGATCTTTGATTTTTAATCTTTGATCTTTGATCGTTGATCTTTAATCTTTGATCTTTAATCTTTGATCGTTGATCTTTAATCTTTGATCTTTGATCTTTGATCGTTGATCTTTGATCGTTGATCTTTGATCTTTGGCAGATGAGCGGTCGATCAAGGGCCGCAATCCGGACGAGCCAACACCCGAACAGTTGAAGCGAATGATCTCGTTTGTTTCTGTGAGTGGCCAACCGTATACCTCCTGGGACGACGGTACTCTAGGTCCTGCATGCTACCGTACCCCTAGAGATCAAAGTCCAAAGACCAAAGATCACATCTCTCGCAGCAATGCCTGACTTCGGGCGCCCGCGGGCTCATCGAAGAATTTGACGCGGTGAAGACGTTCAACGTGGACCTCCCAGCGAGCACGGCCACCCATCAGGCGAATCCCACCAAGAATCGATACAGGGGTGAATGATTGGGTTACGGTAGGGAGTGGTTATTGATTGATCTTTGATCTCTTGCCCAACCTGATCTTTGATCTCAGACATTTTCTGCATCGAGCCATCGCGAGTGATCCTGAAAGACGGCAAAGAGGGCGACTACATCAACGCGAATTGGGTGCGCGGCCCGCCCTTCCTCAACGACTTCATCTGCACACAGGTACTACGGTAGTTGGAAGGGGATACGGTATTCGAGGGATGCGATAGTTGAGAGGATACGGTAGTCGATGGGATACGATTGCTGGGGAGAAGGCTAGGCATCATGTGGCTGCAATTATTCGTGACTACTTATGACTCAAGTTGATGAGATCAAAGACCAAAGACCAACGATCGCCTCACTTCAGGGCCCGCTCGAAGGCACGATCAACGACTTCTGGCGAATGGTCGTGCAGGCAAGTAGATACCGTAACCGAGTGGTGCGCCTACCGTAGTCCACACCACGCACTGGCATGGTGTGCATATCGTACTCCACACCACGTGGTGCGCCTACCGTAACCCCATCCCTAATTCCAGGAGCAGGTCGGCTACATTGTGATGCTGTGCGACCTCGTGGAGCTGGGCAAGAAGAAGTGTGAGAAGTACGGTACCATACCGTAACCCGGCTACCGTAACCCCCGGCTACCATGACCTACCATATCTACCCCACCCTTGTAGGTACATTCCGGACAAGGAGGGCGAGGCGATGATGTACGGAGGTTTGTAGTCTGTAGTCTGGTCTTTGATCTTTGATCTCTCTTGTGCAGACTACAAGGTGACGCTAATGAAGACTCTTGTCGACGGGCACTTCATCAATTCGGTGTGCACTATTGACATTCCCGACAAGCAGTCCCGCATCGTCTACCATCATCAGTGGAAGAACTGGTGAGTTGAGGAAGTTGATCTTTGAGCCAGAGATCAAAGATCAACAATATTAGTCCACGAATTGACGAGACGAGAAGATGGACTAAGATCGAAGAGCAATAGACCCGCTAGAATTACCACATGCAAGCCAAGAGTCCTGGCTGGAAGTCTGACCCGCTTGAACTACCGTAATCCCCTACCGTAATCCCTCCCTTCGTCAGGCCGGATCGTGGAGTGCCCCTCACAGCCCTCGCCGGTCTGCGCGTGCTGCGTCACGCCCGCCTCACCAAGTGCCCCACCATCATCCACTGCTCGGCCGGAGTCGGTGAGCATATACCGTAGTCTACCGTAGTCCTACAGTAACGTAAGTAACCTTAGGTACCCTGCCTTGCCATATACCTACCATCTACCCACAGTACCCTCACCACACTCTTACCGTGTACCCCCATCTACCGTACCCTCTGAATCTACCGTAATCTACTCAGGTCGCACGGGCACGCTGGTGGCCATCGAGTACATGCTACAGACGATCATCACCACCGACGGCCCATACGACATGCGCGAGATGGTCAAGGCGCTCAGGAGTGAGTTCCGGGGATCCGGGTTATGGTAGCTGGTACCGGAAACGAGGAGCCTAAAACCCGGTCCGGATCTGAGAGATGGGTACTTGGTTGGCACTTAATACAATGTCTCGAATATCGATTACGGTAGCTGATGGGAACCGAGTTCCGGTATTTGGTTTCGGGTCCCGCTTACATTAGGTACCTGGCTGCATATAATCTGGGTTACGGTATCCCATCGTTCAGACCAGCGTGCCCACGCCATCCAGACGGCGCCACAGTACGCTTACGTTGCGCAGGTATGGATTATGAGGGGTGATCTTTGATCTTTAATCTCTGATCTCTCTTCCAGGCGATTCTTCGCAAGATGGTCTCGCTCGACCGCTCGAGCCCGCAGGCGAACGCCAAGTACCAGCAGTTCGCAGGTACCGTACCCCGACCTACCGTAATCCTACCCACCGTACCTTGGCCTACCGCACCCCTCCGGACCTACCGTAATCCCCGCTTCAGGAGAGATGAAAGAGATCTCGGCTCCGCCCCCGCCTCCTCCACCGCCCTCTGAGCCTGCGGCCGCCGGACCCTAGATGACCTACCCTCCGGCCCGGCCAATAGACGCCCTACATGATACTCGGTTCCACGCTTCACTAATGAAGAAAACCTTCTTTTCTTCGATATCCCGTAGATTGCGAATAAAGTGGAGAACGAATGTCAAATCACGTGGATGAGTTGCATCACAAAAATGCTTGCGCAGAATACCACACAAATGTCGATAATCAATGAATGTCAGTATGCCAATTATCCCTTACACCTTCCTTGTTAGGCATAATTGAAAGGATGGAACAAGCTATTCACTATGGCCGCATCAGCCTGTTCCATGATGGAAATCAATGGAAAACAATATTTATCCCGACAAACGATCGAAAAACAGTGTTGAAACAGTGGAACATATTTGCAAGAAAAAGAGGGTTGTGGGGAATGAAGAATCGATGAGGCTGTTGTCGTCGCAAACGGCGCTCATTTCTTGCCGGACTTCTTGATGCCGGTTCCGCCTGCAATCAATTGATTGGCGTGAGATACATTACCTTCAGCGACAGTAACTAATGCACTAAACCACCAAATCTAGTTTTCGCACGCAAAATTGGTGAATAGGAAGTGAAAACCAAACAAGTCTAATGTTCGAATTCCTTGACCATTTTTTTCCGAGTCCGAAGATAATACTACTTTCAATGCAAGCCTTCAGTCGTCCTCCAGTCGCTTCACATTTAGCATAGCCTACATACTGCCCAGTAATTAATATAGTCTACGCTTATGAAAGTTCAAGCTGTAGTGCTCATTCATGAGAATTTATTCACCGTCAACCCAGAAAAGTTAGTTCCCACCTGGACCGCATACCATCGCTGCAGTAATTCATCGAGTCACATCTTACGATGCTTTTACCGTGTTGTTTTGGGTTTCTTATTCTCAGGATATTAGGCCAGTTACTCACTTCCATGGGGCCCCATTCTGTGGTGCCATGTAGCATTTTTATAGAGCAACACCCTTTACGTATCCCTAACTATATGTCTCGGTAGCGGTTAAGAGGAGCTCTGGGATCTGACTTATTGCTAGTTACTCACTTCCCATGGGTCCCTTCTGGGATGCCTTGGCTGCGGCCTCCTTGAGCGCCTTCTGCTCCTCGATTCTCTTCTGCTTCAGCGCGAGATCGTCTTCGTCGAGCTCCTACAAAACATTAATTATTAATTCCGCAAAAATAGGCTTATTTTCACCCGCAACGCACTGGATTACATCACACAGGACTTAGTTTGGTCATTTCACAAATGAGCATTTTAATTTCAATAAAAATAGACGTAAGTGTTCCGATGAACCCTAACTGTGACTCATATTGATTTTACGAGTCATTCAGTAAAAATTAATGTCGAAAGAAACAATAAAAATATTTTCGAAACTGTGCAAACCTTGGTCTCCTTCTTGGCCGTCTTCAGCGGCTTCAGCTTGCCTCCCTGGCGTCCGGACATTGTGAGAACTGGAAAACGATCAATTGGATTGCGAACTAATAAGGGAACAGTAAGCAAAAACGCGACCATGAAAGGAAATTGTGAAGGAAATCGCGAATTGCAAATAGGGACGTAAAGGGAATAAACACGAGTAAGAGAGCGCTGTCGAATCGATGAGGGTGACTAGCGTCACGCTAGTAGCGCGTAATGTTGCACAATGTGCGTCAGTGATGAAACTCACGCGGTACTGATTCACATTACACGCTCTGGCGGCGGAAAACAACAAAACACAGGGGTCGATAGATATAGATCAATAACGATGACAAGCGAATAAACTAGAAATCAGACTTTCGCAACAAACAATGAGGAAACACCAGAAGCATCAGTAGTGGATGGCAATTGATCGAATGGGAGCAGGAAAAGCAAGAGACGAGAGAGGCGCGTGCTAGTGTTTTCCCGCCAGACGGCTTTCGAGCGCGCGTTTGAATGAGATCTTTCTATCCGCAAGGAAGATACTGTCAGCAATCCACATCACAATTGCGGTTACTTCTTTTCTGAATACATGCTTTGCCAAAGAAAAATTGTCCCAAGCTTCAAACTGTCCAAAAAATTCTTTGCATACATCAGTCGCCGAATGTGAATTTAAATCATTGACGACAAGAAGAGTATCTGGCAGACGATCATTGGGTTGCCCCATTCCGCAATATTCAGTAGGGAAATCCCATCGAATATTCAACACAGAAAACAAAAGCATAATGGAAACAGTTAGTTTATCTTCAATACTAAAAACAAGAACAATCAACGACCTAGACCTTGTTGAAGGCAACAACATCGATGGATTGGACAAGGTCCTCAAATCCAGTGATGCTCTCTTCGAGGGCATCGGTAGAGACCTTGTCGTCTTCGACGACGCAGCAAATCTGGAGCTTCTTAATTCCGAAGGCGACGGGCAGAATCTTGCCGGCTCCCCAGACGAGTCCGTCCATCTCGATAGAGCGGACCTGTAACGTAATACGATCAATTTTGTGACAATGGGTTCAAAATTTAGAACAAAATCATTACCTAGATCATTTCGAAGCAATTAATTTGAAAAGTAACTGGATAACTCACGCTCTTCTCGATCTCGGCGATATCGATGGTGTCATCCCAGGGCTTGACGTCGAAGATGATGTTAGACTTAGCGATCGGGCCGGGCTTCTTCGACTTCTTGGCGGCGTACTCTCTCAGACGCTCGGCGGTCTGCTTGGCCTGCCAAGGACGATCATCAGTAAATTACTTGTACAAAAAGAAATATACTTTTTTTTGCAGTTTGACCATTTCGAAAGCACAAAATCATATCGAAAGCGCAAAAAAAAAGACCTACCTTCTCCTCATCCTCGGAGTCGGATCCGAAGAGGTCGATGTCCTCATCGTCGTCAGCGGCGGCGGCGGCGGAGGTGGTGGCTCCGGCCCACTCAGCGCGCTCCTGAACCGGTTATCGTTAGATTTCGATCGAAATTGGCTCAAAAAAAGGGGCATAAACCGGTTATGAACGTGAAATTTGGGAAAATAAAGCAGTTTTGCTCACCTTCTTGTCGTAGGAGGCGACGTTCTTGTACCAGCGGGCGACGTTGGCGAACTTCTTGGCGTCGGGCGCGGCCTTGAGCGAGTCGAAGAGCGCCGAGTCGTCGCCGGACAGGACGAAGCCGGTGGCGAACGCCTGCGTGGCGAGCGCGTCGTTGAAGGCCTTGAGGCCGGCGTCGTTCTTGAGGTCGAAGGACATGCTTGTTCTGGAGGCTGCAGTAGCTACCAAGGAGTGGCTGCAACGGTCGAGCTGACACGGTGTGAAAACTTCAAAAATTACGGTAGATTTTCGCACCGGGAGCCAATTTGCTTGAATTTCCCAAGGCACACTACGAGCGTGTATTTTCAGTTACGACTTTTCTCCGGCTCGCACACCGGCCGCACCCCGCGACTCTGATTGTTATGATTATCGATTGCTTGTTACGCGATTGTTATGATTACGCAATTGTATCGCGGGTGTAAGGGATAGACTACTGGTTGTAGTATTCGCGTTCACATTTCTTTTCGCACCCCTTCTTGTCTCATTAGGAACTCGTTTTTGCTGAGCTCGTGTTTATTTCCTCTAATTAATGTCGCGTTAACGACCTATTGCAGGCAGGAATAACCTTGATCGTCGTTGTTCGATGTTGCGTCGGTTAGGCGGGTACTCCACGTTATGGAAGCCGAAGAATCCCCACTCGCTCGAGTACTTGAAGTGAGTGGTTTCCTTTCAACGTCTCATCTCTTTCATTGTTCTCACTAGTTCTTAATGTTAGATAGCTTTCCCAGTTGTATAATGAGAATCAACATGAAATTCTTCCCGCATTTGGCTGAACTGGAATCCTTTTCTTTCCAGATACCTCCAAGGTGTCCTCGTAAAGAACGATAAGGTGACAGAGGGCAACAAGAAGATTCTGGTCGAGGCCCTTCGAGCAATCTCAGAAATTCTCATATGGGGCGACCAGAACGATTCGAGCGTTTTCGAGTGAGTCTTTTTATCTTTCTATCGGAATTCATGTTCCAACGCTTCGAAATTCCGTGAGTAAATGAGTTTGTTACAAACCGTTTGTATACTATTTCATGTCCTATTAAAGGTAAAGGTGGCTTGGCATTATCCTCGCAAGGGCGTTCTTTCTTCCAATCAATAATTAATGTTCAGTTTCTTCCTGGAGCGTCAGATGCTGACGCACTTCCTTCACATTATGAGACAGGTTTTTCTTTTTCACTTTTTCCTATTTTTTTCGAGCTTTTACATTTTGGCAATGTGATCAAACCTACTCTAGCTAGCTTTTTTCATATTTTTATCATTTCAATTCAATTTTAGGATAACAGTGGATCGATTTGCGTGCAGTTACTGCAGACGCTCAACATTCTTTTCGAGAACATCCGTCACGAAACATCTCTCTGTGAGTCGCCCTTCTTGTTTTATGTTTCATCAAAATATTGTCTTCTACGCATTAGACATTGCGCGAAACATATGTATTTTTACCTATGAGGAAGTAAATTTGAAAATACTAGCAGCATTTCTTAGCAAACTCTGTTGTGAGCATTGCCTTTCCCCCTCCAAATGCTATTTGCGATGTGACTCAAGAAACGACGCTGAATAACATTCAAATGCCATCTGAAAAGGTCTTTTTCATGCATTATCAATGAGTAAGATGGAGAAAGTTAGAGAAAATTGGAAGACGGGAATTCGGAATGAACTAATTGATTAAAACATTGTTTGAAATCACAGATACGTTAGTTGAAGGGTCTCATCGCACACATGAGCTCTACGTTCTATTTTTGACCCCCCGAGGAATCGATAAATCAATAAATCGATAAATCGATAATTGCAGACTTCCTGCTCTCGAACAACCACGTGAATGAGATAATCACGCACAAGTTCGATCTACGCAATGAGGAAATCATGGTGAGTGATTGGGGAAAGTGTTCTTATCCGATTTGTTCCATACAACAGCTCTCAGGGTGAAGGAGGAAACTATGTTAGAGATATGAAACTTGAAATCTCCGGGCCAATTATTCTAGATTTTCCTAATGTTCGAAACGTTGAATTGGCGGTATACGAAGAAATTTCGATTAGCACCAAATCAGTTTTATGTCTAGTTCGATGTTGCATCATCAGATTAAGATTAAGTTTCGTAAGATAATTTTTAAACATGTAAGACGCAGTCTCTGTAAGAACACAGTGATAGTGGCACAACTCCGTCATAATGATCGCCCAGTGCTCAACTTTACCAACGTGACCCCTAGGAACGGTATTTACGATTTTTGATCTTTGATTCCAAACAAATTGTTCCACAGGCGTACTACATCTCGTTCGTGAAGACGTTGTCGTTGAAGCTCAACCAGGCGACGATTCACTTCTTCTTCAATGAAGCAACGAACGATTTCCCGCTGCTGACGGAGTCGCTGAAGCTGTACAACTTCTCCGAGAGCATGGTCAGTGAATGTTTCAATATTTCCGCTAGGCGGCAGTTGAAAAAATTCACGATTTAGCGAATTATATCCCTCCAGTGTCCGTAAGACTAGTTTCCTGTCCATTGTTTGAGAGATGTTTTTTAAGCATTCTTAACTCTTTGCGAATTAAGTAGGCAGCTGAATGTTTTCGGCGATCAATCATTCATTAACTAGTTAGTTGTTCGGCGTTAAAGCACAGTCAGGATGTCATTGGAATTCTTCATTAGTTTCACTGATCAGAGAACCATGAAACACAGAACATTCGTGATGTTACGACGACTGAATAACAGTCGTCATTTTGGTTCGATGATGTTTCTTGGAGTCGTATTACGTGTCAACAATCTCATTCTCGATGATCTGCACTTTAGCCTCGATGCAGCAAAAAATAGAATGTTATTTTGGGAATTCGGCCGAATCTTATCCTAGTGCACTGACTCACACGGATTATCAGCGAAACGTGAAACGCAAAATTGAAAAGGGAAACCAATTTTGGACGAAATGGAACCAATTTTCTAATTAATTAAGAATAATTAAATAATAATATAAATTGATCAGGTGCGCATCGCCGTCCGGACGATCTTCCTGAACATTGTGCGCGTGCAGGACGAGAACATGCAGAAGTTCGTGCACGGCGCCTCGAGGGTGAGCGATTTCAGCCAATTTAGAGTCTTTTTTTTTATGCATGCCTTTCGTTTCTCATGAGATTGGGGGTCATTGGGGTCATTGGTGTGGTCTAAAATAATAGGCAGTGAAGGGAATGAGCATGCAGAAGTTCGTGCACGGCGCCTCGAGGGTTAGTCATTAATGAAGCTCAAAGATGACGGGAGGGGGGGGGGAGGCTAAGTGTAAGATGCTAAGATAAGGTAAAGATGCTACCTCTGGAAAGATGTGCTTGAAAATAGGAATGATGCACAAAGGGCTGGGATTTGATTTGACAGAATTTATTTTTCGCAAGAGCGGGAAGAAAGCAATCAACCTTGCGTGGCATTGAAAATGATGAGTGGTAGGTGAAACCGAAAACGTGCAATGATGTATGGTGCTTCCACGGTTGCTGATGAATTTTATTTTTCAAACTACTGAAAAGGATTACAGCGGCGATAGTGGGAAATAATGTGTCATACGTATAGTTTGAAACTCGAATGTGTCAGGCTTCTAGTCAGAGCCAAGATTTTTTTAGTTTTCCATACGCATACCCTCGTGCATCGCTAATCGGAACTGAGAAGAGATAATAGCGGCAGCGTGAAACCCAAGTTGGCCATTTGAGGGTTTTACGCATGCGACTATTACAATTATTTTTGCGGGTCCACTATTATTTCAGTTCTTCTTATTGCAAGATTACCTAGATGGCTACTAAAATCATCTGTTCCGTCCGTATGCTCAATTTCTATTTCAGGAGTATGTATCTGAATGAAGTTTAGTAGACGATTATCAAAAAATCAATTTTCCGTTCCGCTAATAATTCCAATTCCTATCTCAGGAGTACCTGAAGGAGGTGGTGGACGGGATCGTCGGGGTCTCGATCGACCTCGATCAATTCGTGCGATCTGCGGAGAATGTCCAGGCGAACAGGGACCGGCTGAGGACCAAGGTACGGTAGTTTGGGTACGGTAGTTTGGGTACGGTAGTTTGTCAAGGTAGCTGCGGTGGCTCAGAGCCAAGGTACGGTAGAGGTGTTGGGGGTATACGGTAGTTATTTATTGGCCAAGGTACGGCAGACTTCGAAAAATAGGAATTATACCAGAAAGTCTTATTGTTTTGTATATTTTTTACCCACTGGATGAGAAAAACAGATCAAACTTGAAATTCATTGAAACTGATGATAGGAAGGTGAAACTAAAATAGCGCTGCTGAGTAAGACGAGCCTGCGTGAAGGAACGAACTTGTGAGTTGACCATATGACTAGCGAACAGTGTTTGATTATGAGTTTACGGTAAAATGCGCTGGGCATAAATAGAACTTTGGATGGTAAACGTTGAGAACCCATCAAGCATAATTGACCCTGGCGGATTTGTGCTTGATTTTATGCTTAACTAATCTGAAAGAATCTATTATTACTACCTTGAATAGTCCCCCGGCTGTCAAAAAATCAATCAAAATATACTTCCAGTAGTACTACTACGGTATTACCTGGGCTACCGTAACCCCTCAGCAGGCTACCGTAATCTCTCCATCTAGGTCGACGAGCTAATCGATTCGTTCCACTACGTCGGGGAGCTGCTCATTCTGGGCGATTGCATGGCCGACCTCGCCCGACTACTGTCCCATCGATTGTGAGTTCAGGGTGGATTATTGATAGGTGGATTATGGTGGAAGAGGTCTAGGCGACTCCAGGTTTCTCACAGCTCTTGAAATGAAAATTCCGAAAACTTGAACAGTAATATCGAGAAGAATGCGCGGTAAAATATCTGCTATCGAATATCCGCTATACACTCTGATTTTGAGTACAGTCGATTGCGGTCAATTATGGATATGAGTGATTACGGTAGAGTAAGTACTCCGAAAAATTGAAATGCGAGTACATTTAGTATCTGATTCCGTAAAATTCCGTTAAACATGATCGATTCAGCATCTTCCCTCTTCTACTCACCTCTCTCGTCCCTCGCACCTCTGATGCGGCAGTGCTGCTGTCGTCTGTCGCGGCCCTGTTCGCGATCGGACAATTCATTCAGGTACGGTAGGAGGAGTGGGGTACGGTAGGTACTGTAGGATATCGAGTGGGGTTGTTCATTCAGGTACGGTAGGAGAGGAGGGTACGGTAGGTGCTGTGGGATCTCGGGTACGGTAGCTGAGCGCTCTTTACATAGGTTCAGGCACTTAGAAATTGAGGAGATGGTTTCAAGAGAGATTAGCATTGCTACTTGTTCGTTTCAGCCCATCTTATTTTAGTGTATTACTTGCTCGCGTTGTAAAATAAATGAAAATATTCGCTAACCACAAGGTGCTCTTTGTGCACTATCGATTTGTGTCTCACAGAATCTACTTGTATTCGGCTTTCTGCTAAATTTGATCCTCTTCCTTTATTCTATTCTAACAAAAAATATAATTTTTTTGTTCCTGAACCACGCAAGTTCGACGTAACCGTTAGGCTAGTGTTTCATGACTATTATTTCTCTATCTCTGGTTTCTCAGGATCAATTGTAGTGGCTTCGAAAAACTATTTACAAAATCATTGCTGTTAATTCTCGACTGTGTTCAGAAACAGTGATAGTTTGAATGCAATAGTTTAGAATGGGGCGTTGTCGTACGACTGTAAACTCGCTCGACACCTTTATTTTTTTCCTCTTTCACTCATTGCAGATCGTGAACCACAAGGAGCTGATCCACACGATCCTCACGGCGCTCCTCTTCGAGGACTCGACTGTCCTCGTCTCGCACTGGGTGAGCATGTTGTTGTTATTGTTGTTGTTTTTGGGAGATGTTTTGGGTACAATCTAGGGGGCGCAGCGTGCAGTGATTGTGTACGATAGTTACAAAAAATATTTTGGATTTTTTCGGTTATCGACCTTGTCAGCAAGTCGATTTGCGTTTCAGCCGAGTTTGAAAGGAGCAGGCATGCTCTGATGATTGCTAATTGTCTCTTTTTGGGGTTGAATAAATAATTAATTGCTATATACAAAGATAGCATGCTGTTTTCGCAATGGTCATTTGACCCGCGAGTTTGCGCTTCCATCAACTCTGTTTATGCTTGTGCGTCACTGGGTCAACTGATTTCACGAAGCCATTTTGGGAATACTAGAAAGTATATTATCTCAAGCAGAATGGGAATGGTCTCTAGTCTTTGATGTTTAATCTCTAATAATTGATCTTTGATCTCTGATCTCCCTTGCAGACGCGCGCGGACGACTCGTTCTGTCTGCAGGCGGTGCCGCCACGCGGCCCGCAGCCGCAGAGCTCCGCCCAGAACAGGTGAGCGATCTGATCTTTGATCTTTAGTCGTTAATCTTTGGTCTTTGATCTTTAGTCGTTAATCTTTGGTCTTTGGTATTTGACCTGATGAGGGTGTATTCGAGAATCGTAAATTTGTACGCGTTCAAATTTGCTGTAAGCAGGCGTGATTGGGTTTCGCGAGTATGAGATAGTGGGATACAAACTTTGTCATCAATTTGTTATCTCTTGACAAATGAAAATAGAAATACCAGAGTTGATGAGGAGGAGGTGTTGACTGGGCTCATTTCTCGGCAACATGAATCTCACTTTATCAACGCGCATTCTTTCTCCAGATCTCATACGATGGCGGTGAAACACAAAGCAGTCACTTCCCTTCTCCCAACCTCAATCGCCTAATTGCTTTGCCTAATTTGTTAATGATAATCACAAGGGGGGGGGGGGGTAGGGTAGTAGAATAGTAGAATTGACCGGATGATTCACTTGTTATTATTACCGTCATTCCTAGCTCTCATATCAGCTGGAGGGGCGAGGGGTCTTATTATATTATTCATGCAACCGCAATCCCTCAGGGTGCTCTTCAATATCAGCGCGCCACTCTCCCCACTTGCATCTAAATCCCCCTACACTAGACCCTTATTGATCATCGTTATATGAGAGTACGGGGACAGACTCCTGAGGGTGCTGATTATTTGTGTAACATCGGTTCTCCAGGGTATTCTTCAACGCGCTCCTCTGCGCGCTGGATGTCTCGATGAACGACGACTACGCAGCGTTCTTCGCCCTCTACACGATATACGCCATCTTCGAGAACAAAGGTACGGTAGGGAGGGGGTACGGTAGGTTGGATAGGATAGAGTACGGTAGAATAAGAGATCTAATTGTAAGAGAACACAGGTACGATAGGGGGGGGGGTACGGTAAAGTACGGTAGAGCAAGAGATCCTAGGGAGCAAAGGTACAGTAGGAGGGCACGATAGACTAGAGACCTTTGAGAACAGAGGTACGATAGGATGGATATGGTATTGCAATGACAGGTCATGGTTGAACTATGTCACCATGACAGTAGCTGGGTACGATTAATGAACGCAGAAAATGGACTAATCGAGGCGGGGTTTCACTGCTGCTACTTGTGCTATCGCTTCGTTTGACATTTGCTAATAAACGGCAAATAGAGTCGATAAAATGTCCCCCAATTAACGCCAATAATTTCCGCCCATTCGTCCCTGCAGATTGTGAGTTTCAAGTGGATATAGTAAAGCTGTTGTGGTGTGTGAATCGTCAATTATCTGCACACTATGTCGTTTATTAAAAACAACTTTGAATTTGAGCGCATGAAGCTGAATGAGATGAATTAAGTAGGAAAATATGCGCAGTGTAGTTCGCAATGCCGATAGTCATCCCTTCATTTTGCATGCTATTTCGTGAGAAATCGTGCGAAGTGAAGTTTACGCTTGTTTCGAACTCTACCTAGCAATCTGCCGTTAACGTTACACCCTCAGAGATGGTATAGTTTCTATCGGATGTGTTGTGAAAGATGAGAGTTCAGAGACCAAAGATTAAAGATCAAAGATCAAATATCATTCAGGCGACGCGGACGAGCTGCTCACCGCTGCGCGGCTGCCGCACGCGAGTCGGCGGCCGGAGGTTAGTATTTATTTTATTGTGTTAGGCGAGATTCCGATGGTCGACTAAAGATAGTTAGGCAGTTGTGTATATCAGTTACGCGTGAAGCACCGAATGTTCAGGCGCAAAGAAAGTCGTAATTTTTTGTTGTTTTTTGGAGCAAGACGTAGAGTCACACTGCAAGTTCGTGCTTTCCCGGAATATGCGCGCTCTGTGAAACCGCGACTTGATAGGCGCTTGCATTGTGAATGAAATTTATATGAAGATTAACGAGGGCGAACTGAGGCTTCGGTCTAATCCCGACTATCATAATGGCAGCGAAACCTCGTTGATGCTGGCGAAAAGTTCTCTAAAATTCAGAGCTGACATGTCAGCCTAAAATTTTTATTCTCTATGAGACAATAGATTTTGATATCCCAGTAACAGCGGATGCCGTATGCTATGGCACCACCGAAACCCCACACTGTTGCAGGCGGACCCGGCCACGCGGCTGGAGTCTGAGAAGGACTGCGACCCGCGTCTGCTGGAGGCGCTGCGGCTGCTGGTCGGAGCGGCAGGTATACGGTAGTTTTGAACACACTATTTGTATCTATTGCAAAATGAAATGAAAAAGGAATTGGTGATAGGCTTTTGGGCAGCTAGGAAAAAAGGTCTGGATTCTGGTCGAAGTGAGAGGTTTTTTTTTGCGTTCAGAAGAGATTTTCTCACATTGCAACGCGTATGCCCCCAGTTTCCTTTATGAGTTGCACGAAACTCAAAGTGAACAGGCGATTTTCTTCTGATTTTCCTGCAATGCTGAAGCGCTTGATTAAGACTCGTCCTGAATTGAACGAAACGTGTACTGGCAACTTTTCTGCTGCATATTGTTCACATAGACAGGCTCAGTGCGTTGCTGCGATTGTTGGTAATTGTGTGGTTAAAATAGCTATCTTGAGTCCTCGTCACTAACAATCAGTTGATAGCATATATTTATGTTAATATTCGCAGGTCGCGCGAACTGCCGGCTTGTTACAATTTCAACTATAGTATATCGGATATATTTTTTCTAAATATTTCTTTTTTAACTTTATTTTTAAATAATAAATTCGCAGGTCGCGCGAACTGCCGACTGCGCACGATCACACTGCAGCTGGCGTGCCTCGTGCTGCGACAGTTCGTGATGGTGCTGGACTCGAACGACGTCCACGACCAGATACGGGCGCTGGCCGAGAGTACTAAGGTGAGTACATTTTGATAGGTTTTGGCAAGAATTGAGTAGTGAGGATGTGGGGTCCACGAGCGACCTAATAAAGAACCGACTTGAACCGACCTGCGATTTCATTCTCGCTGACAACATTTGTGTAGATTAGAGCCGTTGACTAGTACACTAATTGTAAGGTGAGTGGATAATTTTATTTGTAGAGGACAAAGAGTTGAAATCGAATGCTCGATATAAAATGCGTGTAATAAAACCTAGTGAAACGAGAAAGTGTCTAAAATTCCCTGTTTAGGGGACCAAGAATTATTTTTAAAAAGGAACTGTAACCACGTTCATTGCATGTTCTAAATCGTTTGTGGGTAATAGAGGTAGGTGAAACGCAGAAGTGGGAGCCTAAATACGAGCACTGCTTGAGATCATCAAGCAAGAGCGATGCCTGCTATGCTAGTCTGGACTTTTGGTGGTAACAGAAAAAATGAAAGTTGATTTTATACTTTGAACTGATGAAGTACAGACATTGAACATTCGTGACACTTCCGCTCTAGTATTTAAGTTGCAACGTGAATGCTGAGGGGTAGACAATGGTCGGGTTCTTTTCTCCGAGGCAAAAACTAATCATTGGAATGCTCTCGATTTTCGCTATGTAGTATTCAGGATGAAACACGAACGCGTAGCGTGACATGATTTAGGTTTCAAGTGCCCGTAAGTATATACAATAACAACAGCAGCAACAATAACAACACCAACAACAACTTCCATTTCCAGAAGTGCCTCACTGGCCGTCTGTCGGACGCAGCCTTCGTGCACCACAAGGACCTCTTCATCGACATGTTCGACGAGGAGTACGTCGAGTTTGAGGTGAGATATATTTATCATAGAAATCGAGGAAGGATTGAGAAAAGGGATGTGATTCATGCCTAGTTGTGAGGATGAAACACAGGATCACAATGCGGGAAATGTGGTGTTTTTGTATAGCAGCAAGAGGGGACATGAATTGATAGGATAGCGTTCCGCACAGGGTTGTAGTAACGATGAAGCATAAGCGTGCAGTGTTGAAACTTGGATCTCTTCATCGAGATGTTCGACGAGGAGTATGTTGAGTTTGAGGCGAGATATTTAACACAGATCTCGAAGGAACATTGAGAAAAAGGATGTCATGCGTGTATAGTAGTGAGTGATCGCAATGCAGGAAAGGCGTTTTTAATAGCATAAGATGATGCGCAAGAATTAGTAGATTCACGGTGCGTGATTTTTTTAAAACACTAGCGCGCAGTGTAGAACCTCTTCATCGCCATGTTAGTAGTGAGAGTGAAGCAGGCAAGCAATTTGGGAAATTGGATAGTTTGAATAACAAAGGACGATCAGGCATTGGTTGGCTCTCATTGCGCACATTCTAGTAGTGGGGATGAAACACAAGTGTGCAGTGTAAAAATCTAGAATCTCTTTATCGAGATGTTCGACGAGGAGTACGTCGAGTATGAGGTGAGAGGGATTGGCAAAATAGACAAGAAAGACTTAGAAAATGTATCTGATGCGAGTAGAGTAGTGAGCATGAAGCGCAAGATTGCAGGGTGGGGAATGTTATTTTTCACTGGCTGTTGCTCGTGGACTGATAGGATAGCGTTGATCGCAAGGTTGTAGTAATGATGAAACACAAGAATACGGTATAGAAATTAGATTGATTCATCGACATGTTCGACGGGGAGTGCATCGAGATTGAGGTGAATATTTACATTTAAATTAATATTTTGTTTACGGTATAAGATCCGGAGCAGGTATTGACAAAATCGCACTTGTGTTGGTGCTGTAGTGAGAATGAAACACGTGAATGCAATGTGGGGATAGTTTTTTTTTTAAACCAGAAGAGGCAACTTCTAATTGTCACGTTCACGCTGTTGCCAAGGTTGTAGTGGAGATGAAGCACAAGTGTGCAGTGTAGACACTAGAATATCTTCATCGACATGTTCGACGAGAGTCTTATTGGGTTTGTAGAGAAAAGCGATGCATCATTGTTTAAAGCGCGTCGATATCACGGTAATAGTTACGGTGAAACACGCGATCACAGTGTATAGAATGCGATATTTTGAGTAGGAGGGAGCAAACTAATTGGTAGTTTAATTTTTCCTAATTTCAAGTACTAGGTATGAAACACAAGTATACAATGTATTCATCGGCATTATCGATGAGTGGCATGTTGAGTTTGTAAGATGTTAAGCGCGCATTCATTGGTCACCAACTCGACGCTATTGATGTTGCAGTGGCGATGAAACACGCGATAAACTCTACTCACAATATACGTAATATTTTATTCTGAATGCCACAAGGAAAAGCCACTCTCATCGTTCGACCCTCGCTGTTCTCGATTGGCCACAATGAGGAATATGAGAACCTGAATGGCGGAGACACATTGATAGCAGCATCATTCCTCGCTCCAATGTAGGGGGCGAATGAAGCAGAAGAGCTCCGTTGGACAAATTGTATATTTTTTTGAGGATTCTAGAATCGCTCGTTCTATTGACACAATCTAAGCGCTTTCTCTGTAGTAGCACGAATGAAACGCTAATGTGCCACTATGACTTGCCATAATAATAATATTAATATTTGTATTAATTAACAAAACCTATGCTCAGTCTCTGCGTTATCAAACGCAAACGGCTTATTTAAAAAAAGCAACAATATTTAATTTTGCAATCATTCCTTCTCCGCCTACAAATATTCACGCTTTTTAAAGTAATTAAATAGCATTAACTAAATACATTCGCAGTCATTCCGTCTCCGGCTGGACGTGGTCGGCCACGAGCTGCTCCTGCCGCCCTCTTCCTCGCCCATGTCCGGACTGCAGCTGAACAAGCGGATACCCAGTGGAAGGGAGGAGACCACCCGGGCGGTGAGAAGCGATTAGAGATTTCAAACGGCAGAAAGAAAATAAAAGGAAGATGGAATAATAGTGTTTTTCTGAACTGCACCCCTCATCATTCGCATTGGAAACTAGCCGGGCGTTGCCGACCCTGCGGGTGGCAAGCAGCCTGCGGCTGCAATGAGGCTCGCTACGCTCGCCAGCGTGTGCGCAACGCCGGGTTGTGATAGTCTTCTGCGAGCGCTTCGCGTCGCCGGGTTGTGTGTTAAGGTTTTATCCCAGTCATGTGCGAACGCTTGCGGACGACTCGTGAGGCCTTCCGCAAGCGTGAATTTGTTCCACCGTACTAACTTTGATCAAGCGAATCACGTTAATATTATATAAAAGTAATGCGGTATTGATTTACGACAAAACTCATAAATCAGACCCAGTGAACTACGTTTGGGCTAGTGGGCTACATTGGTAGATAAAATATTCACAGTCGCGGACCGAGTTCGCATCGTCCCTGGCGAAAGGCTCGTGGGGCCTCGGGCGATCCGAAAAAAGATGGGATGGGGCCACTGCGTGGCCCCATCCCATCTTTTTTCGGCTCGCCCTCGGCCCCACGAGCCTTCCGCCAGGGACTCGCAAGCTTCGCTCGCTACGCTCGCTCGCCAGATGACGCCGGGTTAAAAACGCGCACTTAAAAACGCGTTAAACACGTTTCCCTATTGCGAAATATTGAAACATTATCAGTAAACATCGATTGGCATCGACTCTGAGCTTTCTGTACTCAAAAACGCGAGTACGCACTTAAAAACGCATCAAAACACGTTTCCCTATTGCGAAATATCTAAACATTACCAGTTAACATCGATTCTGAACATTAGAATAAAATTCACGATCGATTCGGTTGAGTTTCAGCTGAAAATGGCTCGAAAAATAGGTTATTGCATCATCATTACGCAATATTGCATAGTGATGACGAAATTGATTAGTGAGTTTTTGAAAATTTTGATTACAAGTAGTTTGGTGCCAAGTACGATCAATTTGGTTGATTTTGCGGTGAAAACGGTGGAAAAAACGGATTATGACGAAATGATGACGAAATCAATTATCGATTTTTTTTCGAAATTTTTTTTCATGAGAAGTTGTTTGGTAAAGGTCCGAGGTGTGTATGATCGTTTTGAGCCGAGATATGAGCAAAAATTTTCGAGCGTGACAGACAAACATACATACAGACAGACGGACAGACAGACATTAACTTTTTATATTACTTAGTAATTGTTTAGCTCTGTAAGGATAAGTTAGGGAAGGAACGAAAATGCACATGGCTCGCTCAATCACTAATTCCCCCGTTAAAAAACCCGTTCCTAACATTCCATGGTCATTCTTGACTGATATTTGTTGTTTTCCGAGTATTTCTTCAGGGAGTTATCGAAAAATCGGTCACTGGTGGGATGTTATAGGAAAGTAGAAACATGAAGCCAACGGTGCTCTCTAAACATGAAAAAGTCCAATAATTGTTCTTGAAAAGTATTATAATACGTGCTACCTAACAAGTACCTAACAAATTAGACCTATCCATTGTCAAAGAGATCAACAATCAAATTTCAAAATCCAAAGGCCAAAGATCAAAGATCAATCCACCCTCTTTCCAGACGCTCGCCTCCTATTTGCACGTGCGCCGCCTGGAGCGGGACATGGCGGACGCGTGCGACGACGAGCTGCCCGTGAGGGTGGGCGACAACCCGCTGGTGGCCGTGGATGACTGCATCAATCTGGGTGAGTGATACAGTATACCGAGGAGGGGATGGGTACGGTAGATTGCTATCGATAAGTGACTTTTTATTGGAATTAAAGATTAAGAGGTGTGTGGTGAGGGTGGGCGACAATCCACTCGTCGCCGTGGATGACTGCATCAATCTGGGTGAGTGATACAGTATACCGAGGAGGGATGGGTACGGTAGATTGCTATCGATAAGTGACTTTTTATTGGAATTAAAGATTAGGAGGTGTGTGGTGAGGGTGGGCGACAATCCACTCGTCGCCGTGGATGACTGCATCAATCTGGGTGAGTACGGTAGATGGCTATCGACAAGTGGCTTTTAAACTTAGTGGGTACTGTAGATTGGTATTGATAAGTGAGTTGTATGGGATGCCCGTGAGGGTGGGCGACAACCCGCTCGTCGCTGTGGATGATTGTATCAATCTGGGTGAGTACGGTAGATGGCTATCGACAAGTGACTTTTAAACTTAGTGGGTACTGTAGATTGGTATTGATAAGTGAGTTGTATGGGGTGCCCGTGAGGGTGGGCGACAACCCGCTCGTCGCTGTGGATGACTGCATCAATCTGGGTGAGTACGGTAGATGGCTATCGACAAGTGGCTTTTAAACTTAGTGGGTACTGTAGATTGGTATTGATAAGTGAGTTGTATGGGGTGCTCGTGAGGGTGGGCGACAACCCGCTGGTGGCCGTGGATGACTGCATCAATCTGGGTGAGTACGGTAGGGTGCAGTAGGGTACGGTAAATTGATATCATACTATGACGTAGCGAAAGAATGTGTACTATCACATACTACTACTATAAATAGAACTAATTTATTCTAAACCGGATGTCCAAGGAGAATTGATATCGCGGTAAGCTGGTAAACTTATGTCAATGGTGAATCGCGAAATTTGCGGGTGCACAAATCAACTTTTTTTTCTTAATGCGACTGTAGCCAGAGGATGATTGCGCGAAGAGATCATCAAACCGCTTCGCTCGATCATCCTCTGACCAAAGCAGTTCACCACCAGCCGAAGATTATGCAGTATCCTATCATTCCTTGCAATCACTTGCCTAGCAGTGATCTCCCGCAGGATGCAAGTGCCTTTATTAACGGGATGACCTTTACCTTTTACCTTTTGCAGCCAACTCGGACCTCCTATCCTGCACGGTGGTCGTGTCGCCGTCGAACGAGCGACAGTCTCGCTTCCTGGTCGCCGACCAACTGCAGCTCATTCTGGTGGAACCGGCCGGGAAGGCGGGCTGGGGAGCAGTGCGATTTGCCGGGTTGCTGCAGGTGAGATATTGAGGAGAAGGTGGGTGCTAGGAGCGCCGGGTTGAAAAGAGTGCTATTTTGAGTGCAATATAAATTGATGTTTTATGAGTAAACGCTCTTCCTAATATTGCTCACAACGAAAATGTTGTGGTTTGATGAGTGAGTGGATCGGCAATCTTGCAGGGAATTGAGTGGATTTCTAATAGCAATTGTGCCCTCAACATCGGTGCTCGATCGAAATTTTGGGAATTGAATAGTGGTTGAGACGGTAATAAGCGAGGCTATTTGATGAAAAATAATTAATTAATATTTAAATATAATAATAATAATAATTGCCAGGACACATCGATCTCGGGCGAGCCGACGGACTCGCGCGTGTTGCACATCGTGGTGGAGGGACCGCCGCGGCCGAGCGGCGTCAGCTGGAGGGTCGGAGCGGCGAGGCGGACGCCGTTGCTGCAGGTATGGATGCATACCTGTGCCAAGTATGCACTTGGCATTTTTGCTGCCTATATGAACGGGTAGCCGCAAATAATTAGAAATTCTTTCTTGGGGTAGCCGACCTATCCCTCTCAAAAAAACCGTCATTTTTTGCACTAAACGCTCAACAAAAATAAAAAAATTCTTACTGGGAGCCGACCTTTTTCAATTATCAAAACTTTTTTTTCGGGTTGCCGCGTACTTAAGTACATGAAGTACGCAGGTGTGTATGGATGAAGAAAGGGGATGGGATAGGCGGTATGGGGAATGGGCTGGAAGAAGGGATCGTTGATGTATTTTGTATCGGCGAAAGGCGAGGCACTGGCCCGACTATTGCAGTAAGGGGTTGTAGTAGAGGTGAAACAGAAAAGTGGCGGAGTCTGATTTTTCGAAGAAAGCCCCGGAAAGCACAGGAAAGCCGAGTATCTGAATAATCTTTCAATTAAATTTTTTGTTGTAGACCACAAGAAGCTCCCACTGTTTCACGACATACTCCCTGTACTTATAGCATGAGTGAAACTTAAAACGTGGTCCTCTTTTCTAAAATAAACTATCCGAAATTCGATCCGTCAACGTGTTCCATTCACAGGCGAAGCTGGTCTTCGACGACCACATCCGCTGCATGGCCGGCAAGCAGCGGCTCACCAAGGTGGGGCATTTTATTTATTTTAGTTTATTAATTAATTTTATTTATAAATTTCCACTAGAAATTGCCGCAAAATGCAATAATTTGTCTATTTGCGACAAGTTTGCTCACGAGCAGAACTAGTGTTTCACGAGGGAGGGATAGGAAGAAGGTGTGCGTGTGGGTGTTGATAGATTGAAAATTTCGTTGTTATAAAAACAGATTTGTTTTATTTTTCACAGATGTGACTCGTTCCATTAGTGTTTCAACCAAGGGCTATACGAAGTGTGGGCCTTCGCCTTTGATAGTAGTGTGGTTCGATTAGTTTTGAAATAATTAAATTGAGCGCTTTCGAAGAATCAGAATCATAAACAGTACCCTTTTGTGCTTCACTCGCTGGTCAATTTGCCGATGAATCATTCGCTATTGATCCCTCTGCTTTTTCTCATCTTAAAATGAACACATCAATTCAACATTCTAGAAGAAGCAATGGCAAGAACAGCTCTGAGCGATAGGAATATGTATCATCAGCGCTACCAGCTCCATCAGTGCTTCACCTGCGAATCATAAGAACGGGCAGCTGCTCGGCGTTTGATAGATGGGGGTTCTGCACAGAACAATTGAAAAAACAATAACAATAACACCAAAACAACAACAACACCATAACAATAACAACAACAATCACATTGCAGGGTCGTCAGGGCGCGCGCGAGCTGAAGCACTCGGCGCTGTGCGCGGTGCTGCGGCTGCGGCCGCCGGTGGACGCGCGCGGCCACCCCACGGACAGACTGCAGAGGGTCAACCCATTCAGGGTGGTCACCGGATGCGCACCAGGTACAATTTGTGTTTCACGAATAGCTGAAGACGGGACTAATGCTCTTTTGAACAATACCGCTTGAAATTATCCTTTTCAACAAATGTAGCGCTATGTTATGAGGTAATGAGGAGAGTAGTTATGGTAAAGGAAGGGGTGGGAAGTAGAGGGTCAACCCGTTCAGGGTGGTCACCGGATGCGCACCAGGTACGGTAGAATTGGGAATATTGATTAAAATGATATGGTGAACCGGGAAAAATGTGTTTCACGAATAGGTGAAGCTGAGCTTGAACAATATTGTTCGAAATTTCTCTGCTCAACAAGTGTACCGCTCACTTGTTGTACTCTTCGGTTATGTGAAATTGTGGCGTAGGAGGGGAGTACTAACGGGGAAGCGGCTAGCACCCCGATAGACTGCAGAGGCTCAAGCCATTCAGGGTGGTGACTGGATGCGCCCCAGGTACTTTTTCTGTTTCATGTTGAATGTTGATCCCGTGGGAACCATATCCGGTCGATTAGAAGAAAAGCTAGGTAAGTGGCCAGTAAAGTTTGTGTTTCACGAATATGTGAAGATGGGAGTAGCGCTCTACTCAACAATAAGACTTGAAGAGACGCTTCAATAAATATAACGCTCACGGGTGCCTCCAGCTGTGAGGAATGATGGCGTAGAGGGGCAGTTACGGTTGAGGAAGAATCCGGACAGACCGCAGAGGGTCAACCCGTTCAGGGTGGTCACCGGTTGCGCCCCAGGTATGGTAGATTTGGAGTACAGATTTGGTAGGACAAACTTAGATAAGGTAGATGAAAGGAAAACATTGGGATGAGCGCAGAATAATTAGTGTTTCTCGAATTGGTGAAGAGAGGAGTAATGCTCGGGTGAGCAATATTTCACGAATTTACTGCTCACGGGTACCTAGAGCTACGAGAAACGTTACGGGTGAAGTAGGAGGGGCGTAGTTAGTGTAGAATTGGGATATGGATACTGCATATGGGTTACGGTATCGTGCGTTTCAAATGCTCAGCAAAAAAAAAATGTGCTGGTTAGCGAGCAATTGATTGTATGGGAGAGAGGAAGGGAAGAGCTAGGGGAGAGGAGAGCAGGTAGTTAACTAGCCTCCTCCCGGCCTCCTCTTCCCTTCTCCCTCCACTCACACTCAGTTCGTCAAAGGTCAACAACGTGTGGAATGATAAGTAATCTCACGATAGATGCTGTAAAAGGGTTCCCGGACAGACTGCACCCGTTGTACGTATTGATTCGGAATATTAATCCTGTGAAAATATGAATTCGGTCGATCATAAAGGAACGGAAAGTGATCTGTAAAATTTGTGTTTCACGAATAGGTGAAGATGGGAGTAATGGCCAAATGAACAATGTCTCGCTGGTAGTGGCCTCAATAAAAATCAATGGTCAAGGGATACGTGAAAGTATTCAATAGGTTCTGAGTGCTTGAAAGGGCAAAAAAAGGTGGGTGAAGGCTTGGGAAATCGATTGAAAAATTGAAATTGAGCGGAGCAATTTGTGTTCCATGAGTAGCTGAAGACAAGAGTGATGCTTGAACGTTGGAGCGGACCGTGCAATAAAACTAAATGTCTCATGTGTGGACTTATTGGGCATTTCAAAGAGTTAAAAGAGGACGGAGTCTTGGATCGGAAGGGGCGGAGCTCGGTACAAGGATCATAGCTCGTCCATTTTCAGGCAGCGTGCGCAAGCAGAACTCGCCCCATCCGACGACAATGGAGCAGGGACGGGAGGAGGACGCGCCTCCCGAGGATCCCGTCCCCAAGAAGTAGGTGCCCCGCCCCCTTTTCCCCTGACTCCGCCCCCTTTTCACTCGCCCATAGGATTGTAGCCCCGTCCCTCATTTTCACTCGCCCTGCCTCGAAGGGTAGAGTCTCACTAAGATTATTTTGCTATTTTGTACTAAGCCCCGCCCCCCTTTCCCCGCAGTCTCTGAATAACCCCCTCATTCTCTAGTGCTGTGCTGACCGGTGAGAATACGCGCGATAATGAGAGAAAGTCAGGTCATAGTAGTGTGTACATAGACAGAGTATACTCGATATTTGTGTTGTAAATTATTGACTCGAATTGTGAAAACTTGTCAGTGTAGAGTGAGATGCCATGTGTGAAAGACATCGAGAGATAAATACGTGTTTTTTTCTATGTTTTAGATAAATGGCGATTGATAAATGAAGAAATAGCCACAATAGAAATAATGTACACAACTGTTCGACCACAGATTTAGCGCTAGTGTGGAATACGATATACGAATGCGAATACGGAATACGCCATTCTATAGGGCTGAGAAATTGACTGCTGACAAGTTAATGAAATTGAATCACAATTTATAAATTGAGAAAGTATGAAATAGGAACGATTAAAAATCCAGGTGCTCGATCCATACATGTCTTATCGTCACGGACCGAATATTGAACAGACCATTTTGTCCATTGATAAGCTCGCTTTGTGTATTCAATAGGGTAAGCGAGAATTTCTTCTCGGAGTGGTGGAGGAACTGAATGTGGAATGCTTCTTACTCGAAAACCTCGAGGACTTGCGAAGTATTATAAATAAAATCTGCATTTCGCGTAGTTTCTACGCTGATAGTGGTATTCCTTATTGGGCACTAGGGCTTTCAGAATGATGAACTGGTCTCTTCATGCCGTGCACTCACTTTCTACTGTGATAAATGAGATAATCATAATCGGAGGAATGAAGAGGCGCATTCTTCATTTTGACAGCCCACACAACATCAAAAAATTACCTGAAGAAGTTGCTCCTTTTCTGCAGCCAATATGCAGACACTTCGACAGCTATCTTTTATTTCGAGTTTCTCACACTTTCGGCACAGTATGGATATAATTATCGGGCTAAGACTAGGGTGAGAAGTGCTGTCACATTCATGAAAAATGAAAATTGATTTCACCATATCCGCAAGGCGAATTAGAAATTCGACCGAGTCTGCAAAATCCCATGTTGGTTTACATTTTTCGCATTTTTTAACCTCTTCCTAGCTCATAATGCAGCGATGAGAAATTCACATGACTGGGGTTGACATTTGCGATGAAAACGAGGTATTGATCGCTAAAAGTAATGCCAAATTGGAAAAATACAGTGACAACTCACAAGTTAATTTTCGATGGTTTTCGGAGGACTGTGCGAACTATTCTAGCGAGATGTTGGGTGCTGCACAAAATGCTAAATTTGCAAAAAAAAAACAATGCGAACTCACTAGTAGCCAACTTGACTCTGCGTTGTTGATTTTCGAAGACCTATTGTAACTGTTTCAACAGACATTCCTGAAACGAATTCAGTGCACATTCGAACTATCTTTGGGCTATCATTAGAGAGGTAGAAAATGCTTATATTGAAGCTTCGAATTAGAGGCTTCAAATATTCAAGAAATCGCTGCATTCCACGGCGATCGATCGCGAGATTCATTTTCTGAGAAGATTTGAGAAGAGAAAACATATTATGGAACGTACATATGTGTAGAATACTGAATGTAAGGAAACTTCAAAAATGGCTGTTGAAATTGAGAGTTTATCAAGCGCCGTGGAAACGAAATTTTTCCATACGCGACTCTCCCACCACCAATAGAAGCACATGTGCAGCTCTATTTTGTTATCCTAAAAGTGTGTTGATAGATACTTTTGGCTCACCCATCACGTCAGACAGAAGCCACTCATGACAATATTGTAATCAATGACATCTATTGATCTAGATACTCTAGATCGAGTACTATGGAGAAAACGTACAGCACATCCGGACCCCGTTTAACGAGGAGAGAAGATTACAATCGAGAATACGAAGAATTTGTCCCCTCATTTTCATTGTTTTCCTGTATCCCCCTATTGTAATTTTTCGACCCGGATAAATATGATGTGATGATGTGTGATGTGATTGAACGGATACTACAGTGACTTACATTTCGTGAAATTTCCAATCCTCCCAAATCCTCGCTAGTTTGCGTTCGTAGTATGAACGCATCAACGAATTCTTTTGACGATTTGTTAACCTGTACATTCTAATGATTCGATTTAAACAATAATAGGTCACCTTTCTCATTCGAACGATGGTTTCGCAATCCAAGAAGTGGAGAATTCGGTCAATTACATCTCGAGGAAATTTCAGAAACGAGATCATAATTTCTCTTCTCTTTTGAGAAGTATCTAAGAGATCCTTGACAAACTAGGTATGAATTAGAGAATATCGTCTGATTAGATAAAGAAAGGCTATAGATTAGATAAGAGAAGTGCTAAACCGAGGTGCTAAAAGGTACTGAGATAACGCTAACAATAAAGTAGGGTTGGCTAAACGATACTCTAAACGTGGCAGGTTTAGCTCCCCCTCCCCTAGCTCTTCCCTATTTCGAGCGAGAGCATGCGGAATGAAAAGTGCTTCCGATCTCAGGGGCACAGAGCGTAGGGGGAGCTAAAACTGCCACGTTTAGAGTATCGTTTAGTCAAACCTATAAAGGAGCCCAATAGGGGATAGAGGCAACAACTACAACGATCCAACAAAAGTTGCGATCGGCAAAGGTAGAGTCCATTTCGTATTCCCCAATCGCAGTCAATAGCATCTACTCAACACACTAGTTGATGAACTGCCTACCGCCAACTTCCGTGCAGAACTTTCTTGAAGAGCGTAGGATACTGTGGGATCTCATCAAAACGCAACCGTGCATATAAGTATTTGTTATTTTTCAGTAATGCGAATAAATTACATGTTGATTGGCGGAGAGCCATCATTATTGTTGAATTCAAGAATACAAATATGAAGGGGGTCAACTTCTGAATATGAAAGACAGCTAAACGAACGAGTATCACTAGACATATTGTTAGAATATAAGATAACGAATTAGCGGAACACTTAACATTTTCGTCATGAAGTCGATAAGAGTATCGATTCCGTATTCCCGTTTTTTCTTTGTGTGATTTTTTCATGTCTTTTCTTCGTTTTTTAAAAAATAATTTTTAATCTTTTATATTTTTATTTGGAAAATGTTCAATTCAATTGCAAGACATGCGATTATTCACATTTTATCACAAGTCTGTGAGTAGTTGAGAAAGAATCGAATGATCTTCAGTCATCGATCCAGCTGGGATTCAACTGAAAGAATCGATTCCACCGTAATCTCGATGCATCAATAACTGACTTTCCTATCTGACGCTTCCCTTGTTGTTTTTGGCCTTGCTCTTGCTCTTCTGTTGGAATTGGTCCTTCTTCCGTCTGAAAATGAGGCTTTTCGATTTGAATATACGAGAAAACCAACTTCAGGAATCCGCCAATTCCTCCTCCCTTTCTCGAATTTTCCATTGGTTGAGGCGGTAGAGGTGGAGGATTGGACGGAGGCTGAGGCTCACGGGGCTTCTTCACCTTCTCGGCCGTGCTATCGCCTTCCTCACTCAAAGATCAAAGATCAGAGACCAAAGATCAAAGATCAATCCAACGTGTTCTCTTCCGATTCCTCTCCCGATCGACTGTCCGACCCAGACGACTTCTTCGGCGTTTTCGCTGGCTTCTAAATACATTACTTAATTATTTTTAAAAATAAAATAACCCTACCGATTTCTTTCCCTTTCTCACAGCACTCGATTCCCTCATCACACCCTGAAATCAGTCGTTTGAATTGGCGCCAGATTACGGTAATTACGAACTCCCTTGGTCTGCACGACCACCATCGGCTGTCCCTTCGTCGGCCTCGCCTGCATCTCTGAAGAGCGACGATTACCACAATCTGTTCCCTTGTCGATTTTTCGACAGGCGACGTTTCCCACTCGCCACACCACGCACCCTTTCTCGTCATTGGCGGGGGCACGAATCCGCCATTCTTCAGCACGTAATCCTCCATCAGTCTCCCGATCCGATGCACCTCGTCCTCTGCCGGTCCCACTTCCACACGCAGAGTGCCTGCACGGAGGGCGACGATTACTAATTGCTCACGCTATTGAAATTTCGACAGGCGACGTTTCCCAGTGAGTACACCACCACTTACCCATCATCGTCTGGCTATCGGGCGCCTCGCAGTTCTTGTTCAATGTAACTTGGCGGGGATTCGGTGGACACTTCGGAGGATCGGATCCGCGCTGAAGTGCAGTGGTGTGGTCGAAGAATACTAGTTCAATGTCTCGCCCATTTTTCGACAGGGCGACGTTTCCCAATCCACCACACCACACCTTGATCTCGACGAGCTTCTTGTTCTTGTCCACGAGGTATCCGCCCTGATCACACAGTGCACGGTGCGCGCCCCACCTGAAGCGAGGGCGACGATTACCAATTCAAATTCTAGTCCATTTTTCGACAAGGCGACGTTTCCCACACCACACCACGTACCGTCTCCACGGATTGCTGATTGCTCGTTCGTTGTAGTGGTCGAGTAGATGTTGCTCACCCTGACTATCATACTGCAAATAAATCACTTATCGATTACCTACCGTATTCTACCGTACCTCGACAACCTCTTGCGTCTTGGCGAATCGAAGCACTCTGAACTTGCACTTGGGAGCGATTGGCTTATCCGATTTGACCCTGAAGAGAGCATAGATCAAAGATCAAAGATCAAAGGTTACTGTAGGATCAGCTTCTGCGATTGGAAGAACGGCCGAGGCTGTGGTGTTTCCGATTGCTGAGAATTCGACGATTACAGGTGGCTCACGCAATGGATATTTTGACAGGCTACGTTTCCCATCGTCCTCACCACTCACCGGAATCGGCGACGACGGATCCTCCTTTTCCTCACCACTCTGAAATGAATCGTTGATCTCTGATTGATCTTTGATCTTCAACCTCCTCATCAGTCTTCGACTTTTCCACCACTTCTTCTTTCTTCTTGTTCTTGCTCTTTTTCTTCGGTTTCTTCTTTGGTTTCACAGGTCCGTCGAGTTCCTCTTTCTTGTATTCCCTCATGTCCCAGCATTTCCTGCACAAAATATCCATTTTTTCCAATTTTGTCAGATTTTATTCAAAAAATCAAATCTCCCACTTATCCTTGAGCCGCCGCACTTTCTCGCTCTTCTTCGTTGAAGAATTCTCGGATCCTTGCTGCGCCGCTTCATCCGAGAAGAACTGAAGGGTACGGAAGTCAGTTATCGATTCCCGAAGTGTACGGTACTCAGTTATCGATCCATCTCATCTACCGTATACCTGAGGTCGCTCCGATTTCCTGCTCGACGGAGACGCATCGAGAATCCTGACAGCGATTGATTTAGCATACCGTATTCCTGGCAAAGTGCCAAGTACCGGGTCTCTGGGCACCGTGTCAGCTACCGTATTCTCTGGCATGGTGCGAAGAATCGTATCTCTTGGAAAAATGCCAAAACCGTATATTCGGTGCAACAGTATTCCGAGCCAGCTACAGCATCCCTTTGACACCCAGTCGGCTACCGTATCCTCTGGCACGGTGCCTGCTCCCGTAACCGTACCGTTCCGATTTCTGCGGAGTCGGAGTGGATGACTTGAGGCACTCCTGGCTCAGCTTACGGCCCGGACTTTCCCTGCAAGGAATGGGGTGGGCGGAGTCTCTCAAAGTGGGCGGAATCTCTCACTTAGCCGAGAAGTACTCATCATTGTCCTCCTCTTCTTGATCCATCGGAATGCTCGGTTCGTCCGCCATCGCTGAGTGAGATCGACAACTGAAGGTGCAGATTAGGCGAAGAGTACGGTAGGAAGGGGATACGGTAGGCGAGGGGTACTGTAGTCGGGGGGGGGATCGCTTACAGTCGAGTAGAGCCGAGAGAGAAGAGAACCGCGCACGAGTAGGCGACCGAGTGATGAATGAGGGAAGGAGGAGGAGGGAGAAAAGGAGGGAGGAAGAAGGAGAAAAAGGGGATAATGGAAATGAAGAAGATTTGCATTTCAATTAGGAGTTTTATCAAATTTGATTAGAGAAAAAACATTTTGCGATTCATCAATTTTCTCACGTTGCTTCTTGTTTGCAGTTTTTTTTTGGATTCTTTGGCAAACCACTCGGAAAACATTTGACTATTTATCAGAAGCGAGATCTGCAGAAAATTCGGGCAACAAGTTATGGAGTTGTTGAAAAATTCCTGAAAGCCAGAGTGGAGTTTCCATTTCAAAGTCATGAAGAAAATGTCGCACAGATTCACATAACAAACAATTTGTTGACGTAGCAATACTTCTAAAATACAACATGAAAATGTCTACAACAAGAGCAAAACGATCTCGGGAGAGTCCTAAATTGCATGATAAGAATCTAGCCAACATGTCCCTTTGTATGCGGTAAGAGATCCTCTTTTTTTTATGAGAGTGAAGAAATCTCCCGTTCGTTCAGCCGAGTCTTAGTAGTCCTTCCTCTGTGGCTCTCTCGTATCTTAGGAACCACCGAACTTCCATTCGTTGTCCTTCACAACCAAAAAAAGGCAGGAGACTGCATTAGATCTCGAGGCCATTTTCCTTGCTTTGCCGTTGACTATACACTCGCTTCAAATACCGCTTCCCAGCAAGGCATTATTACTATTCTATCCTTGATTGGTTACTTGTTAGCCTATTCTTCTTCTTCTTTCTCAATGTTTCTCGAATGTATTTATTATTAATATTATATTATTAAACCGCTTTCGTGAATCCGATTTACCAATGAGTTCGCGAGGACAATTCGCTGTGTTCTTCATCAATATTTTTTCAATCACTCTAGAATTCTACGCATTCTCAACCACTCCCACTGGTAAAACTGATCAGAACGAATGCCAAAAAAACCCTTCAAGTAAGATTTATAATTTTGGAAGCAGACACAATTAACAAAATATCGTAAAGAATGATTGATGAATATATTGAATAAATAGTTTTTTTTTACATGAAGTGTTTCCGATTCGTCCTCATCCGGGATGGAAGAGAAAGAAAGAGATCATGGGGAAGCGATTGAGTGCTATCGTGAGATTATTCCCCCTTCCACAAGTAGTTGTTGACCGTTGACGAACTTAGTAGAGGGAGGAAGAGGTCGGGAGGAGGCTAGTGATCAACCTGCTATCCTCTACCCTACCTCATCATTTCCTCTCTCCCAGACAATCAATGGCTCCCTAACCAGCCACAGCATTCTGATCCCCATTGTTCTCTCCAGAAAAGGGTGAACAAGGGGATTAACTTTTGAATTTTCCCGCCACACCGTAATCGGACTGCAAAAATTCAAAATGAGCGGGGAGAGCGGCCGCTCCCTCCGCCCAGGCCTTGTAGTTCGATTCATGCAAAGTGCGCAAGTACATAGACGTAAAGATCTCCCCCTTCTCTGTCGGAGAACGAATGCTGTGCAGCACATTGAGTTTGCTGAGCATTTGAAAGGCGCGATAGCTCGGTTTCTTGTAGAGATGAGACGCTCGCTCACTGTCCGTTTACGATTCGAGCGACGGAGAACGTGAAAAGGCAATGGGAAGAAGGCGATGGAAGAAGGTGAACCTATCGTGCGTTTCAAATGCTCAGCAAACTCAACGTGCTGGTTAGCGTATTGATTGTCTGGAAGAGGGAAGAAGGGAAAAGGTAGGGAGGAGGAGAGCAGGTAGATCACTATCCTCTTCCCTGCCTCTTCCTCCCTCCTCCCTCCACTCAGTTCGTCAAAGGTCAACTACGTGTGGAATGGGAAATAATCTCACGATAAGAGAAATCTGATGCCTGAGAAGGTTCGACTTTTCCAGTTAGAATAAAGTTTGGGCGTGCCTCAGTTGAATGGTGGGAACTTGTAAGAGCCCAAACGAGCCAACTGATAACATCAGTATTTTCCGTTGCCATGCAAAAAAAACAATGAAGATACGATTATTCATATTTCCAGCTCTACTATTCATTGACTCGCAGTTTCCTTCGATGCCTGATCAGTGTCTACCAGCCGTCATCTATGAGCACAATAAGAGTTTAGAGTTCAATATCGTAAGAGTATTTTCAATTCCACGCGTAGCTGACCTTTGACGAACTGAGTGGAGGGAGGAGCGAGGAAGAGGCCGGGAGGAGGCTAGTGATCTACCTGCTCTCCTCCGCCCTACCTCTTCCCTTCCTCTCTCTCCCAGACAATCAATACGCTAACCAGCACATTGAGTTTGCTGAGCATTTGAAACGCACGATAAGAACATACAAGCTAAGGGCGTTGTTAGCATTCCTTTTTTTCACCCGTCCATCTCCCTATATATTGCCGTGATAATGATTGAATAAATGTTTTCTCGCCTTTTTCGTTTCTTTCTCGTCGTTACTCACAACATCATACATTTTTAGAACGAGACTGAGACAGAAAAGATATTGTCCTCACATACTAATTGGTTTAATTGTCCTACCGCAAAGGTCGTAAGAACCTTGAACAGCAGGGCCAGCCCTGTTCCGATGCATGGTCTGACTCTCTCATTTCGCGATGCTCTCTCGTTTCTCTGACCGACGACAGATAATCCTTCGATTCGCTCGCCCAATTAAACTCTTCAGTGAGTGTCCTTCCGTATCTCACTCAGTCAATAAAAAAAGATCTCCGATTTCGATCTAAGCGCCATACGGCCGTCACATTCGCATCACTAACCGCCTGCCTGTGTGGTCCTTCCATTCGTCCTTCTTTTCGTGTTTCTTTGTCTCGATATTTCATAAACGTCGCGCTGTTATTCTTGTACAATGGTTTTTATCGATATCATGTGACAACTCACTTCCAGAACCCTATACGTTCTCAACTTCTCGTTAACTTCGAGACATAGAAGACAAATTGAAAGAAGAAGAACCAGCGAAGCAAGGTAAGCATCATGGATCGGATATAATTCATGATACTAATGCGCGATTTTTCAGAAACTCCCAATCACGATGAGATTCTGAAGGATGACCAAGGATGCCAACAAGCAGGGAGCAGAGGGGAATGAGGAGAAGAGTTTCAGTGAGAGTAAGTGAGTCGCAGTGGAGGGGTCCAACTTGTAAGGAATAATTCAGTCTAACTTGTTAAACATATCGGCGAATAGTGTCTAAACGAACTCTCATCTGACTCCCTCATTACGCATTGTTATCCAGCCTCTCACAGATGCTAGAGATCAAGGGAAAGCGAAAGAATCAGACCAGTCCTTGTCCGAAATTATGATTGATTGAGTCAGTTCGGCCTAATCCGGCTGAAAATTTTTTTTTCAGCCACTCATTTCTATGGAAACGAGGCTGCCCGTTCCCTCATCACCGTACCTTCCCTCCCCCAGCATTCGAATTCATTGTGTGTATTGTGTGAATAAAAGGTTGTCTTTATATTGTTCTCATCGCAATCAGCCACTCATCAAATCGGTCTCTTTTAAACCGAGTAATCAACAGTTTTCTAAAGAATAATATCGTTCCGGATCGTTTCGGTCTCCTTTCACTTCCATGATAAGAATCTATCCCACATGTCCCTTTGTGTGAGGTAATAGATCCTTTTTTCTGAGCAAAGGCAGGGAAGAAATGGCCCGTTCGTTCGGCTTTAGTGAGTAGTCCCCCCTTCCCCTCAGTAGTTCTCTCGTATCTTAGGAACCACCGAACCTCCATTCGTTGGCCTTAACGACGAATAGAGAGATTGCCTGTATTGAGGCCCCTTGCCCTTGACTATACACTCGCTTTCAATTCGTCTTCTCATTTGGGCACTAATACACAATACTCTAGCCTTGATTAGTCATTCCTATTCTTTTTATGCTATCGCATTGTTATTCGAAAATATTTCATATTGTTATCAAACCGCTTTCGCAAGCTCAATGCATCATACGATCTCACGGATTTTTCATTTTTTTATTCGTTCTAGAATTCTACATATTCTCAACCACACTCACTCATCAGTGATCACTAAATGGGCAGTTTACAAATAAAACTAGTAGTACAAGTGAGTTCATTTTCATTTTTTTCGACGATGGCTAACTTTTTGGTAGAGAAAGAGAAAGCAAAACGAATAGTGCGTTTCGACCTTCACTTTGCAGCCCTATTGGCTCATCAGGCTTACATGCTCACAATTAGTCAAAGATTGGGGCATTAAAGAAATTCGAGAGAACCCCGGACATATTTCATCCAGGGATTATGAGTGGTGCATTCTACTAGGCAAACAAACTTCCGTAAATGATAACAAGGGAGCATTTCAGGTCCGTCCGACACCCGAAACAGCGCGAATATTCACGAAAGGGACGTGTCAATTGGAAAGTCGAGCTCAGCAGAGGACATGGAAATACCGAGCACGGACTTGTTCGTCGTCACGTTATAGTCGAAGGAGACAGATTGATTCTGTAGAGGGACTGGACAGTATCGACGCAACGACGCAAGAACGATTTGTTTAATTGAAAACCCAACAATTGACCCATCCATTTCGTTCACAATTTTTGTACTGCTGAGAGAATAAATCGTTTCTCTGGATGCGTTTCTCTCTCGCTCATTTAAAGACATACACGCACACACACCGACAAAGATTTTTTACAACGGACAGTTTTGGAATGAGTGAGGAATCGTTTCGGAATCCGCATTGAGAATGAAAATTGGGATAAGTTTCAGAATCATTGCATATTTCACGGTTGCCGTTCGACTACAACCCTTTTCTGTCGGTGTAGAATGCTGTGAAGGCCACTATCACATGATCTCTTATCTTTGACGGATCTTTGACTAATTTTCCAGCAGAACACCTGTTCTAGCACCTGGGCGGTGACTGGAAGGACTTCCTTTGATTGGTGTCTGATGTTCACAAGCTAGAGTGTTCCTCTATGCCATGAGCCAACTCGACAGATACCTTTTCCTTTAGCACCTGGGCGGCGACTGGGATGACTTCCTTTAGCGGGAACGGAGGGCAAAGGCCCTGTCATATTTGATGATAATGGCCACTGGCCAGAGGGCATTATGACACGGTCCATCACTTCACCGATGACTGAAAGAGATTCCTAGCACTTTAGTTATTGCATAAGAGATAGCATTTGATGAAAGCTACATCTTTGATGCTCTTTCATGACCGCTGACCCTCTGGCAACTTTCGCTAGGAATCTATACAATGGCATTTTCTTCGATCACGATACCTGCCTGCCGCTGATTGGTTCTCGAAGTCATTAACACTGACAGTCTTCACGTCTCTTCTATGTCTCGCCTCCTTCGGGAACTCAACATCCTCCATTGAGAATCGCCTCTTACTTTCCGACTACTGATTAGATCTTCAAGTCGTTAACTGGTGGTAGCCACTCATGGCACAGGTATTTAACACGATGGATAAGAATCTTTGGAATCGTAAGAACACTACCGCCATTTTATTGCCTTCTCATTTGAAAGAGGATCAGACTATTTCATTCTCAGCCCACAGAACAGTTATGAATACAATTGAAGTGGAGTTTTAGATTTTTTTCCTTGTTAGGTCATGGAGATCGGGAGAGCGCTATGTTTCGAGTACTTTTTTTGGCTCCTCCCACCATTCACCGCGTTAAGCTCCGCCCATAACTCTTACCTATTGCTCTGATTGCATTCATTCATTCGCTCTTGATCCACCGTCGTGAATTTCCCATCTTTAGCCCTCTTCTTATAAATTATAACAATGTTGTCGTTTGCATCGCACCGTCCTTCCGAATAATCTTATACGCTTTTCATTCGTTGTACTATTACATTTTCGTCAACTCATGTGTTTCTGTCGCTTCCTGACATTACCCCGTGTATAATTTATTGTTTTTCCAGAACTCTACACGTTCTCAACTGCTCGCGCACCCCAATACAAGAAAGGACAAGACAGAAGAAACAATGGAAACAAACAAAATTTGAGGTAAGCCCTAAAAACATTGTTTCTACTATCTATGCTGATAATACGGTGGCGAACGAAGTGCAAGCTATCGTGAAATAACTTAAAATTGGGTGATCACTGAGTGACCAAAAAGGGTTATCGTAGACTCTGGCTGTTATTCCCATCCTTCTCTACTAGTTCTTCAGATGTCTCCCCCCCCCCGCCTCCAATTATATACCCACCTCATATTTGTTGCAAATAATACCGTCGCGCCTCGGTCGTAGATAAATTATTCCAATTCTGCAGATGTCCAGCAAAATCGAGTACCTCCGCCAGCCTGCGATATCTCGAGATAGATATAGATCTAGAGATCGCGGCCCTCCAAGCGGCGCCGGTGACCGCCCTTCACCTGCCGCCTGCAAGCGGCGGTACGGCCGTCACCGTAACAGCTGCAACCCGCGTCGAAGGTGCCCATGCACCTCACCTCCCCAGCTGTCGCATGTATTTGTGTGGATAAATTATAATATTCAGCATTACTTTGTTAATCGCAATCTCACGCACCGTAAGTGACAGAGCACTCACTAGCGAGACAGCAACAGGAGATGATTCCAAGAGAGGAATGAGAGGCCCTCATTTTCACACATTCGGATCGATACAATACCCCCATTTTCACACATTCGGATCGATACAATACCCCCATTTTCACACATTCGGATCGATACAATACCCCCATTTTCACACATTCGGATCGATACAATACCCCCATTTTCACACATTCGGATCGATACAATACCCTCATTTTCACACATTCGGATCGATACAATGCCCTCATTTTCACACATTCGGATCGATACAATACCCCCATTTTCACACATTCGGATCGATACAATACCCCCATTTTCACACATTCGGATCGATACAATACCCCCATTTTCACACATTCGGATCGATACAAAACCCCCATTTTCACACATTCGGATCGATACAATACCCTCATTTTCACACATTCGGATCGATACAATGCCCTCATTTTCACACATTCGGATCGATACAATACCCCCATTTTCACACATTCGGATCGATACAATACCCCCACTTTCACACATTCGGATCGATACAATACCCCCACTTTCACACATTCGGATCGATACAATACCCCCACTTTCACACATTCGGATCGATACAATACCCCCACTTTCACACATTCGGATCGATACAATACCCCCACTTTCACACATTCGGATCGATACAATACCCCCACTTTCACACATTCGGATCGATACAATACCCTCATTTTCACACATTCGGATCGATACAATACCCTCATTTTCACACATTCGGATCGATACAATACCCTCATTTTCACACATTCGGATCGATACAATACCCCCATTTTCACACATTCGGATCGATACAATACCCCCATTTTCACACATTCAGATCGATACAATACCCTCATTTTCACACATTCGGATCGATACAATACCCTCATTTTCACACATTCGGATCGATACAATACCCTCATTTTCACACATTCGTATCGATACAATACCCTCATTTTCACACATTCGGATCGATACAATACCCTCATTTTCACACATTCGTATCGATACAATACCCTCATTTTCACACATTCGGATCGATACAATACCCTCATTTTCACACATTCGGATCGATACAATACCCCCATTTTCACACATTCAGATCGATACAATACCCTCATTTTCACACATTCAGATCGATACAATACCCTCATTTTCACACATTCAGATCGATACAATACCCTCATTTTCACACATTCGGATCGATACAATACCCTCATTTTCACACATTCGGATCGATACAATACCCCCATTTTCACACATTCAGATCGATACAATACCCTCATTTTCACACATTCAGATCGATACAATACCCTCATTTTCACACATTCAGATCGATACAATACCCTCATTTTCACACATTCGGATCGATACAATACCCTCATTTTCACACATTCGTATCGATACAATACCCTCATTTTCACACATTCGGATCGATACAATACCCTCATTTTCACACATTCGGATCGATACAATACCCCCATTTTCACACATTCGGATCGATACAATACCCCCATTTTCACACATTCGGATCGATACAATACCCCCATTTTCACACATTCGGATCGATACAATACCCCCATTTTCACACATTCAGATCGATACAATACCCTCATTTTCACACATTCGGATCGATACAATACCCTCATTTTCACACATTCGGATCGATACAATACCCTCATTTTCACACATTCGTATCGATACAATACCCTCATTTTCACACATTCGGATCGATACAATACCCTCATTTTCACACATTCGGATCGATACAATACCCCTATTTTCACACATTCGGATCGATACAATACCCCCACTTTCACACATTCGGATCGATACAATACCCTCATTTTCACACATTCGGATCGATACAATACCCTCATTTTCACACATTCGGATCGATACAATACCCTCATTTTCACACATTCGGATCGATACAATACCCCAACTTTCACACATTCGGATCGACACAATACCCCCACTTTCACACATTCGGATCGATACAATACCCCCATTTTCACACATTCGTATCGATACAATACCCTCATTTTCACACATTCGGATCGATACAATACCCTCATTTTCACACATTCGGATCGATACAATACCCTCATTTTCACACATTCGGATCGATACAATACCCTCATTTTCACACATTCGGATCGATACAATACCCTCATTTTCACACATTCGGATCGATACAATACCCTCATTTTCACACATTCGGATCGATACAATACCCTCATTTTCACACATTCGGATCGATACAATACCCTCATTTTCACACATTCGGGTCGATACAATACCCTCATTTTCACACATTCGGCTACAATACCTCCACATGTCCCAATACTCCCTCCCCCCATAAATCGTCATCCTTTCCCCAAACATCTCTAACCTACGTGGATGGTTACGAGAGAAAAAAAACAACAAGAAAACTAAGAACGTGGCAAAAAAAAACAGCAATAAACGAAAAGGGAGAATAACGCGGAAAGAGGAGATGGTGGGGGGGGGGTTGCATCTCCCTCGGATCTTCGACAATAGGGTGGGGAAGGAAGAGAGGGGGCGTCGATGAAGGAATGGATCCACAGCGAGAAGGAGGCACCACTGAGAGACGGACTGAAACCATTTTTATTATGAATTATTTAATATTGGGATATCGAAACGCATATTGATCTGTCAGCCAAAGCGTATCTTCGGCTGATTCTCACGAGCCTTCAGCAACACTGGTGGGATAGAAAGGTGACAAAGTGAGGGCATCCGCAAATTGGATCGCCTTTTAGAAAAGGTGACAGTTCAATAATGCCGAGGAGGGCATTCGCATTTCTAAACGAGTCACCTTTCCTAGCACAACGGTGTTCCGCGAGCGTTTATGCGAGAATGGCCCATTATGGGATAACCTACTGGGATATCAGCGAAGCACATTCTAAACACAACGCACAAACCGGCAACATATGTTTCGCACTAGTAAAATCTATAATAATTATATCGCTTTTTTGCATTGAATTCGAGTAAATTATTATACATATGAGGCAGTTTGTGAAACAATCGAGCAACGGCTGCAGTTGGAAAAAAAATCAATTCGCTGAACAACGGCGATTTGATGTTCTCGAGTGTGCCAAACTATTCCGGATCTGCTCGATTGTCTCACAAACGGCCTCATATGATAGCGCGCGAACATACATTTGCATTGCCTACCGGGGACCGAAAAAATATATTGGTCTGACGCTAATAGCAGGGGTCTCATGGCTTGAAAACGATTTTATAGTGGATATATTGTGGTCTTACATCAAATTCCGTCTGATTATAGTCTGATTACCGGTCCGGTAGTTTCGAAAATGTATGGCGCGCGAATAAGTTTCGAAAATCGACATCATTAGCTAGGAATATCAAACTTTTCTCGCCGTCTCCTACTTGACTCACCTCATTCCATACTCCCTTCAATCTTCCGTGCTGCATTCACAGAGAGAGAGTCAAGTGCAGCAATTGGCTGCATCAACCATGGATGGCACCTGCAAACAAACAAAATATGTTACCATCATTATTGTCTAGTCAAGCCCCATTTTTTAGCCCCGTTTGAATGAGAGTCGGATAATCTTGAGCGGACTCCGTACAAAGCGACTTCCTGGTCCATTTTATTTTGTATGCAAATCAATATTACGGGCAATACTAGGATTTTCTTGTCCATTTGAAAATAAAACATCATTATAATGGACCCGTCTCCCATTCATTTTTCAATAGTGCGCGAGAACAATGCGGCCGAAATTCACAGTTGAAAGGGGTAATTTCGTCCACCAATAATTCCAATGGTATGAGCCCGTCGTAAAGCCAGCACAACCGAGAGAGGTCGTACGACTACGACTCGTAAACAGGCTCGAGTATCCGAGGAATCAAACTGTGCTATACTAGTGAAGTTCAAAAATAAATGACAGAACTAAACTAAATAGGCAAATGATTTCTATTCAGAGATGGTACCCACTGAAGATAAAGACTAAAGGAGCCCGAGAAGCATAAAATCAAACTGTGCTATATCAGTGAAATTCAAAAATAAATGTCAGAGCTAAACTAAACAGGCAAATGATTTCTATTCAGAGATGGTACCCACTGAAGATCAAAACTAAATGAGACAGGGAAACATAAAATCTGCGGGGACCATAATACGGTTATAATCATGGCGAAATTTGTAATGCCAATCACACAAAACACAATCGAACTTGAATAACACAACGAATCGTCACAATTTTCATAATACGCTTCTTTATCTTCACCCTTACCTGTTTGAGGCGAGCACGGCCGCTCTTTATCCATTCTTCTTCGGTCATCTCCTTAACGGAGGAATGGAAGAGAGGAGAGGGAGGAAGAAGGGAAGACAACCCTAAAACAATTCGAGGTTACGATTGTAACAATAATCGATAAAATGCTGTATTCCAAAGGGAGAGAAAACTTTGCGGAGAATTTGACTACTACAATTGCCATGTGAGCAAACTACACTTATCAGGCAAATGCTAATTTTCAAAGATGGTTCCCGTTGAACTGCTAAATTAAAGGAGCCCGAGAAGCATAAAATCAAACTGTGCTATAAAAGTGAAGTTCAAAAATAAATGACAGAACTAAACTAAACAGGCAAATGATTTCTATTCAGAGATGGTACCCACTGAAGATAAAGACTAAAGGAGCCCGAGAAGCATAAAATCAAACTGTGCTATAAAAGTGAAGTTCAAAAATAAATGACAGAACTAAACTAAACAGGCAAATGATTTCTATTCAGAGATGGTACCCACTGAAGATAAAGACTAAAGGAGCCCGAGAAGCATAAAATCAAACTGTGCTATACTAGTGAAGTTCAAAAATAAATGTCAGAGCTAAACTAAACAGGCAAATGATTTCTATTCAGAGATGGTACCCACTGAAGATAAAGACTAAAGGAGCCCGAGAAGCATAAAATCAAGCTGTGCTATACTAGTGAAGTTCAAAAATAAATGTCAGAGCTAAACTAAACAGGCAAATGATTTCTATTTAGAGATGGTACCCACTGAAGATGAAGACTAAAGGAGCCCGAGAAGCATAAAATCAAACTGTGCTATACTAGTGAAGTTCAAAAATAAATGTCAGAGCTAAACTAAACAGGCAAATGATTTCTATTCAGAGATGGTACCCACTGAAGATAAAGACTAAAGGAGCCCGAGAAGCATAAAATCAAGCTGTGCTATACTAGTGAAGTTCAAAAATAAATGACAGAACTAAACTAAACAGGCAAATGATTTCTATTCAGAGATGGTACCCACTGAAGATAAAGACTAAAGGAGCCCGAGAAGCATAAAATCAAACTGTGCTATACTAGTGAAGTTCAAAATAAATGTCAGAGCTAAACTAAACAGGCAAATGATTTCTATTCAGAGATGGTACCCACTGAAGATAAAGACTAAAGGAGCCCGAGAAGCATAAAATCAAGCTGTGCTATACTAGTGAAATTCAAAAATAAATGACAGAACTAAACTAAACAGGCAAATGATTTCTATTCAGAGATGGTACCCACTGAAGATAAAGACTAAAGGAGCCCGAGAAGCATAAAATCAAGCTGTGCTATACTAGTGAAGTTCAAAAATAAATGACAGAACTAAACTAAACAGGCAAATGATTTCTATTCAGAGATGGTACCCACTGAAGATAAAGACTAAAGGAGCCCGAGAAGCATAAAATCAAACTGTGCTATACTAGTGAAGTTCAAAAATAAATGTCAGAGCTAAACTAAACAGGCAAATGATTTCTATTCAGAGATGGTACCCACTGAAGATAAAGACTAAAGGAGCCCGAGAAGCATAAAATCAAGCTGTGCTATACTAGTGAAGTTCAAAAATAAATGACAGAACTAAACTAAACAGGCAAATGATTTCTATTCAGAGATGGTACCCACTGAAGATAAAGACTAAAGGAGCCCGAGAAGCATAAAATCAAACTGTGCTATACTAGTGAAGTTCAAAAATAAATGTCAGAGCTAAACTAAACAGGCAAATGATTTCTATTCAGAGATGGTACCCACTGAAGATAAAGACTAAAGGAGCCCGAGAAGCATAAAATCAAGCTGTGCTATACTAGTGAAATTCAAAAATAAATGACAGAACTAAACTAAACAGGCAAATGATTTCTATTCAGAGATGGTACCCACTGAAGATAAAGACTAAAGGAGCCCGAGAAGCATAAAATCAAGCTGTGCTATACTAGTGAAATTCAAAAATAAATGTCAGAGCTAAACTAAACAGGCAAATGATTTCTATTCAGAGATGGTACCCACTGAAGATCAAAACTAAATGAGACAGGGAAACATAAAATCTGCGGGGACCATAATACGGTTATAATCATGGCGAAATTTGTAATGCCAATCACACAAAACAAAAGCGAACTTGAATAACACAACGAATCACCACAGTTTTCAAAATACGCTTCTTTATCTTCACCCTTACCTGTTTGAGGCGAGCACGGCCGCTCTTTATCCATTCTTCTTCGGTCATCTCCTTAACGGAGGAATGGAAGAGAGGAGAGGGGGGAAGAAAGGAAGACCACCCTAAAACGATTCGAGGTTACGATAGTGACAATAATCGATAAAAAGCTGTATTCCAAAGGGAGAGAAAACTTTGCGGAGAATTTGACTACTACAATTGCCATGTGAGCAAACTACACTTATCAGGCAAATGCTAATTTTCAAAGATGGTTCTCGTTGAACTGCTAAATTAAAGGAGCCCGAGAAGCATAAAATCAAACTGGGCTATACTAGTGAAGTTCAAAAATAAATGACAGAACTAAACTAAACAGGCAAATGATTTCTATTCAGAGATGGTACCCACTGGAGATCAATACTAAACGAGACAGGGAAACAAAAAATCAGCGGGGACCGTAATACGGTTATAATCATGGCGAAATTTGTAATGACTATCACACAAAACAAAAGCGAACTTGAATAACACAACGAATCACCAGTTTTCAAAATACGCACCCTTACCTGTTTGAGCCGAGCACGACCGCGTTTTATCCTTTCTTCTTCGGTCATCTCCTTAACGGAGGAATGGAAGAGAGGGAATGGAAGGGAAGGGAGGAAGAAGGGAAGACAACCCTAAAACAATTCGAGGTTACGATTGTAACAATAATCGATAAAATGCTGTATTCCAACTACAGAAATCATTGCGGAGAATTTGACAACTACAATTGACATGTGAGCAAATTACACTTATCAGGCAAATGCTACTTTTCAAAGATGGTTCCCGTTGAACTGCTAAATTAAAGGAGCCCGAGAAAAATAACTTCAGTTAGTGATATTAGTGATGTTCACTTATTAATTTCGCAACTATACAGATACCTACCGGAGATCAAGACTAAAAAAAAGCCCGAGAGAAATAAATTCAGTTGGTGCTATACTAGTGAAGCTCAAAAATAAGTTTCAGAACTAAACTAAACAGGCAAGTGATTTCTAATCAGAGATGGTACCCACTAAAGATAAAGACTAAACGAGCCCGAAAAGCATAAAATCAAACGGTGCTATACTAGTGAGGTTAAAAAATATATGTCAGAACTAAACTAAACAGGCAAATGATTTCTATTCAGAGATGGTACCCACTAAAGATATTACATTTTCCGTGAAGCGCAATGTTTTAGAATGCAATGCGAATGCATTATATTAGTTATGAACCCCAATACCACGGAGAAATATTTCAATGTGATCAAAAGGCCTAACCGGCTGAATGAAAATTTGATCAACCTGCACCATTTCACAGTGCACCAAGGCAGTGCGATTATTTTAGCATTTACTGCTGCGTTCAAAACCATGAGGCAATTATCCAACGCGATCGAAAGGTCAAAAGAGATTTCGAGAAAACAATAAATTCGAAATGAAGACTGACCGAAAAGGGCGCGGTACTTGTGGGAGTCCTTGGGCCATTCAGCTCCAATTAGCTTAGAAGAACATGCCAGCGACTCCGTCCATCTCTTACTGTTCCTTCACGAAGAAAGCGAAGTACTGGTAGATGGTGGTTACAGCCAACAGAATACCAGTTTCCGATCCGATAGCTCCTGCAATGCACAATCATTAGAAACTTGAACAACGTAACAAATTCCATATCTTAAACAAAAGTATACAAATAAATATAGGAATAATGGACTGACCCCAGTGAGCACGGGGTCGGATATCGGATTATACCCTCCCCACACCCGGATTTTGACCCCGGGCTTGAAGCCAAAAAAACCGTTTTCGGACGCGAAACTCACGATTTTCAACAGTTTTCTTGCTGAACCCCCGATTTTGTGCGATTGTTCGATGATGGTGACTGACTGACCCATGAAATCAGCAGTGACGGAGAGGGCTCCGATGCAGAGACCTCCGAAGCAGCAGCGGTGGTGTGGGGACGTATCTGCAAGTGACACAATTCCGTAAATGCCAATCACTGTTCAATAATCAATCGAAAATCTCAGTAGGATACCGTACCTTTTCAACTCATAGATCATCGACTTCTCAAGATGTCCTCTCATGACCATAGCCTGCTCCTTGAGCTGCTTAGCAACGTCCTTGGCAGAAGAGCCAGACACATCGGTCCGCGTCTCAGAAGAAGGCGCACGATCCGAGCATGAACACAATGTAGATTATGCAGTGAAGAGGGTCTTCGAGCACGTGTCCAAGAGTCAGGAGGAGACAGATAGTAGCAGATTCCTCCACTGGGGAAGCTGCGGTAGGCTCCCGAAGCATCAGACCAAGTACCGAGAAGGTTCACGAGGATGTCACCTCCGAACTTCAAGGCAAGCATCTGCAATGGATAAATAATTAGTAGAGGAAGGATTTAATGAGTTAAGGGTTTAAATAAGATGAGTTAAGTGAATGCAAACCTGAGAGATGACTTAGAGATTAGAGACGAGGGCAGACTGGAGAATGATGGGAATGTTGGAGGTATAGAAGAGCTTGATGGGGTAAGACGAGTACTGGCCACGGTATCAAGCAGACTTGATGGGGAGATCGACACGGAAACCCTGCAGATAACACACTTAATCTTGGAAATTTTTTATATAATTTATTTAAAATAAAATAAAATATCTCACCTGGAAGTAGATGACGACAGCGAATACGAGGACGGTGGCCATCAGGTTCATGAGGTTGGGAAGATTCTGTCTGTAGAAGGCCTCACGGAGAGCACGCACCTGTAATGAAACACCTAATGTAAGTCTTGATATTACCTTTTTTATTTCACATTTTGACAGATAGTGGGACCAGTGACGACGTCATCATTCAAGAGGAAACGAGAGAAAGTGTCTCGAACCTTGCCGAATCTGGTGGCGAGAAGATGGAAGAGGGCAACAATGACTGCTCCCTCGAACTCTGTTCCACGGCCAGTATACATTGTAGCCGGCGAGAAGGCCTTCCACACGATAGTCTCGCAGTTGTTCGTTGCAGAGGGAGATACCAGAACCGAGACCGTAACCCTTCTGAAATGAATTATCGATTAGTGGGGAGAATTTACGACGTAACTAATGAGTTGAGAGACGGTCAGATGCATACCAGAAGGAGTTCGTCGAGGAGAAGGAGCACGATAAGACCGGCGAAGACGAGCTGGACAACGATGAGAAGGCAGATTCCGGCTCCGATGTCAGAGGGCTCTCCGTTGAGTACACGGGGCAACGTACACGATAGCCTGTCCGACGGTGATCACCATTCCGAAGCCTGAAATGAAGCATATTAATTTAACTAAATACGGGTTATTTAAGCACTTTTCACAAGCACAATACGGGTTCGACTCGAAATTCCTATTGACCATCACACACATTCAAGCAAAATGTCACCAGAACGCGTTCTAAAAAGCCTGTTTGCGGCAAAATATCAGGACATTACGCGCAAACGCATATAGCTCATCCATCCAGAAGCATATAGAGGTATTTCAATACAATAAGTACGTGTATTTCTTCTCAATTTAAATATTATTCCGATTCCGTTTTTTTATTGCTGAATTTCGAGTGCTCGGACCTGTTCTGTCTCGGTGGGCTCCTTTACAGCCTTCAGAACTTATCGAAGAGTAGGAAGTAGAGAAGGGAAGAGTGGGGGGAGGCGCCCCGATTTCGTTCCATCGACGACTGAAATATTCACGAAATCAGTGAATAAAAAAATGACAACCGTACCTCTCATCCCCATCGATGGCTTTCCTTGCAGTCCGAGTGCCTCATCGAAGAAGAAGAAGGAAGGAAGGGAAGGGAATGGCGAGGCATCGCCGTCGAGTGAGGACTGTAAGGGGGATAATTTCAATCCGATGATGTTATTATTACAGCGTACCTCTCATCCCCTGCCGCGTGGTCTTCTCAGTGTCCCTCCATCGGAAGGAGGAGAGAAGGGAAGGAAGAGATGGCGAGACGTCGCCCGTATCCCCCCTAGCGTCGAGGGAAAGACTGCAATAGATAATATGTCAATGAATAGTCAATAGTTGCGACAGTACCTCTCATTCATACCAATCAGACCATCGAATGGAAGACGGGAATGCTGGACAAAGTAGAGGAGAAGAGAACCATCGAGGGGACTGCAAGGGAGGACACTTTAATTATAGTAAAATAATCAATACTCGCTCTCGTACCTCTCATGCCCACCTCTCACGGGTGTTTCTCCATACCCGGTTGGCCTCATCGGAGGGAAAGAGGGAAAGAAGAGATGACTAGACGTCGCGCCCTTCCCATAACGACGAGGGAGAACTGTAAAACGAGTCTTTAATACACACATCGATTCAAAAGTAAGTACCTCTCATCCTTACAGAGTGCCCTCTCACGGGGCCTCCACGCCCAGATGCTCTCATGGGAGGGAAGGGAGAGAGGGCGAGTTGTAGCCCGCATTCCATCGCGTCGAGGGAAGACTGGAATAGGCAGTATTTCAGTAGGGAACATTCAATATTTGATCGAGTACCTCTTATTCCTACCGGGGCGGCTCATCAGCTTCGACTGCGTCGTCCCTCTGATTGTTGCCCTCGTCGTCGTTGACGCCGTCACGTCCGTCGATGTGTCGAGGTGAAAAAGGACATGGTTAAACACTTATCTAACTCCTACGGGGTCCCTACAATCCTTCACTCACTCCTGCCCCCTCTGCCTATTGGTCCAATTTGCCTAGCCCTTCAACTGCCCTCCCTACATAGCGGCGAAAAGCGCCCGAAGGCACGAGAAGCCACTAAGAGGGCGAACCACGATCCCACCCTGGCAACCAGGGCCTTTCCCTTCTCAGGTCTGCGATTCCACGGAGAGCTAATCATCCGCTTACGGCTTCACGTGCGCAGAAGAAAGACTAAGCGGCATGGACTAATAGTTAAAAGGGGAGCGGAGTGAGTGGAGGAGGGGCGGGGGAAGTAAACGAACCTTTTATTTGATTGACGGCGTCCTCGTCGATGGCCTCGCTTGTTGGGGCATTGGGGAGAGTGGCGTCTGTCGGTACCTGAGAAAGCGATGATTAACCAGTGAACCCAGAAGGAACCAGTCGGGAAGCACGAGAAACGAACTTAAAAAGCGCCAAGGCATTGCAAAGGAGGAGGAATTTGAAGACAAAGAACGATACTAGCACATTAAGTTCATCCATCAAGAGCCGTGCTGTGGGGCGGATAAAGCAATAGCTCACTCGATTTTCGAAAATAAGAGGGTGGGGTTAGAGGAGCCTCGCGCAAGGACGTCAATCAGCGCTTTATCGACAGAAATAGGACGATAAACTGGGAGGGAACCGGCAGGCACAAGCTTGACTTATTAGCATTAAAAATCAATCAAAAGTGGCGAAAACAATGATAAATCACGAGAAGGACTTGTCGAGAGTGATGGGGGGAAGGGGAACGGAGGGTGGATGGGGAAGGGAAATGATGAGAATGGCGAGTTCGACGTGCGAAATGAGCGGCTGGGGAAGGGAAGGGATAGACGAGAGAGTGTGTAGATCAGAGAGAGCGCAGAGAGAGAGAGAGAGTGCGTGTGTGTCGTCTCGCTGGGCGCGCGCCAGACGATCAATATTCTTTTCCGCGGACATTTGATCTTTCCCAAAATAGAAAGTAGTAGGGAAGGGAAAGGGAATGCGCGGTAGTGAACCATTTCAGGTAAATTGCAATGGATCGGGATCACAGATTGGGTTACACTTAGCCTAACTGGAAGAGAGAAAAGAGGAAAGGAAGGTACAGGAAAAGGGGGTGGAGGAATCATGCAAAAGGGAACGAAAGGGTGGTATAGAGCTCAGCCGTACCTAATAGACGTAAGTACTCAGATATCTAACGTATACTCCCCACATCAACTAAACTACCGTAACCTCCCAATCGACTAAATTACCGTAATCCACAATATCGACTAATCTGAACACCTTAATCGTTAAATTTTTAATTATTATTTTTCGGAGAACTTTCGGAGAACTTCAGTGTTTTCTCTCAGAGTTCAAGGAAAATGTAAGGAAAGGATGGGCCAACCGAATTGTCCGGAGTAATTGCAAGTTTGCTAATTGCAAGTTTATCCAATACCGAGCGAATGTAATTTATCCACATTCGACTATACCACCAGTGCGAGAAAATAAATATTAAAGGGGGATATGCATCAATCAAAGTTGGTGGGTCCCACCACGAAGAATATCAATATCAATGAACTTTAAAATTCCGTAGTGAGCTTCAGAGGCATTTCTAGAACTTCGGATAAAGTGATCTCTGATCGGGTAGCCATTCTCTATCATTCCACGTTGCCAGTTTATGCACGAAAATATTGATGCCTATCCCCCTTTAATTCCTGGCTGTTCTGAAACTTTGGGAAACACGATTATAATTCTCTCAAAAAAGAATCATTATTCTCCGTTATGGAATCCCAAATATATTTTATTGTACAACGACTCACATTTCCTCGAATAAATAAATTTTCGATATCAGGAGTCAGTGTTATCAAAGTGGTCTCATCGACAAATTCCTCTGATTGATTTGCTGATCTGAATTTGAACAATATTGACCAACTGATAGTATGCATTTTTTCTACCTTCTGATAACGAGGTTTATTCAATCTTTTTTTTGATTTTGAGTACCATCATGAATTCCATGGCACTTAGGTTTCGAAAATTGCAAATGACACACTCATATGTATACTAAGGATAACACACACCCTTCTCATTCGAACAGTCGTTTCCGTCTCCAAGAGGCCAAAAATTCGCTCCGTTGCTTTGCGAGTAAGTTCCAGAAACGTAATCGTCATTGCTACTTTTGATGACGGAGCTAATTTTTCGATCGAAGCACTTCCAATTCTACCAAGATAATAAAGTTTGAATACAAATGAACGCGTTGCTTCGATTCAATCCCCGCCAAAATTCAACAACTTTCACATGTTCCCATTTCGAAATTATCTATTAAACCCAATGGCATTGATCGTCAGTCGAATATCGGGTCTCGCATCTGAGAATCGAGACAGAATCGAGTCAGAATGGGCGATTCATGTAAAACAGTGCAGCGCAAAAACTTACCGGGATCTCTCATTTCCGAATTCTCTCTCACTCTTTCTAACAGGCGCGAGAGCAGTGTTAATTGAGAGACTGTTACATTTTCGCACAGCCCTGGGCCGTTTACGCGTCTATCACTTTGTAGAACAAGACTTTATTCATGATACTGCACATTCAAACAATCACAGGAAGAAGAATGCCTTCCACGCATAAGTAGTTTCCTTTCCATGATCCAGGACTGAGTACGAAGTCCGGGTCGTTTCCAGTCGGGTGAAGGGTGCACGATCGGCGTGTCCGATAGGGAAACGAGCAGCAGCAGAAGAGTTCTTGACTTGTCTCAGTAGAATCACTGATCTGAAATGATCGCATTTTACTCGGAGATGGCAAAAGATTAATATGCACCGGCCGGTAGTCGAACCGGGGGCATTACTTACCGGAAGAGACCCTCCGCGTAGATTGGTGCCACTGGCGACTGGTTTTGTAGCGAGGATAGAAGAGCGGACGGATTTGACAGGGCTCCGGTTCTGATTGAATTCAATTAATCAAGAAACGATAATGTAAAGTCTAACCTGATCTCTTTTAGAATTCCATCTTCGTTCTTCGACATCCATGATAACGTCTTTTGTCCTCGGTCTCTTTTCAACTCTTCAGTTCGATTGAATCGAAATACGTGGATGTCCACTCCGTTGAAGTTGGTGATGTTGGCATAATCCTCGGGCCGACAGCTTCCCACGGCCAATGAAACGCCCTCGGCACTGGTCGGAACAACCAGCACTTGGAAGGAGTAACTGCAAACTTATAATTGATATTTTCAAATACTACTCCATACTTTGATCAGGTTCAGTCCCATCAAAAAAGACTTGCTGAAACAAGATACAAACCGGTCAAGTCCGTGCTCTTCAAAGGCCGTTTGCACTCTTCCTGTGATCTTGTTGTAATCGTCAATTGACACGGGGTTAGCGATGTGGCCGATCGCCCGTTTCGCGAATTCGATTCCGATCTCGGGCCAGGATACGTTCTGAAAGATATCACGCCTCTCACCTAAGAATCGACTCAAAGTATAAGATTTTTGTCAGCGAGCCATTTTTCGATGTAGTTTTTTCAACGGTTTTGGGTCCCCCAAGACCCTTCTGGCAACCCCCTAAAAGGATTAGTGTCAAACATCATTCCCGACCGAGCTGCAGCGGCTGCAAGGTGCAGCCGTCCAACTTTGAGCCGATATTTCTACCCTTCAACAATGTCCTAGAAAAAACTTTTCTTCTTGAGCTAGGGGTAATTTTCGATGCTTTATCGACCTGTACCGGTCGCTTATCAATTTTTCGTGTTTTAAATCTGTATTTAGTTTTTGAGAAATATTGAAAAAACTGCCTCAAAAACTAAGAATTTTATTGTTCACGTTTGTAGAGCTCATCAAGAGCTTTCGAATGATAGGTCTGCGCTCGCATATCGAGGGGACTGAGTATGGTTTCATGCCAAAAAACTGTCTTTCAAACGTTTAAACTTCTTTTCATCAGTCGCTCGCCGATTCATTCCACACACACGAGTGAAATGACCCGGTGTGAGACCCAAATTCTCGATATGTTTCATTTACCCTTCATCCATGCACTGAGTCGTGATTTTTGAAATTACAATTGCGAATGAAACACATCGATAATTTACATCGGGCACCGGGTCATTTCACTCGTGAGAGTGGAATGAATCGGCGAGCGACTGATGAAAAGAAGTTTAAACGTTTGAAAGACAGTTTTTTGGCATGAAACCATACTCAGTCCCCTCGATATGCGAGCGCAGACCTATCATTCGAAAGCTCTTGATGAGCTCTACAAACGTGAACAATAAAATTCTTAGTTTTTGAGGCAGTTTTTTCAATATTTCTCAAAAACTAAATACAGATTTAAAACACGAAAAATCGATAAGCGACCGGTACAGGTCGATAAAGCATCGAAAATTACCCCTAGCTCAAGAAGAAAAGTTTTTTCTAGGACATCGTTGAAGGGTAGAAACATCAGCTCAAAGTTGGACGGCTGCACCTTGCAGCCGCTGCAGCTCGGTCGGGAATGATGTTTGACACTAATCCTTTTAGGGGGTTGCCAGAAGGGTCTTGGGGGACCCAAAACCGTTGAAAACCCGACATCGAAAAATGGCTCGCTGACAGATTCAGGTCGAATCTTAGGTGAGAGGCGTGATATCCATTCCCATGAATCAATGTCGTCATGTTTCCATATTTCATTTTGAGTTTGCATCACGCATGCGCATAAATCATACCTGGACAGTGCGGGTCCACTTCACCAAGAAGTTTGCCGTTCGCTCAATCATTAGTGTGGTTATTTCCGCATCCGCGTTGTAGGATTCGTCATCGAGTTCAGTGAACGAACTCAGGGCCCACTCGAGGAGTAGCTGAATGGGCATGATTCTACTTCACTTTTTGTGTTGCCTTTTGTTTCGTTTTTGTTGTTTTGATTGAAAAAATAAGGTGAATGTGCTGTGAAGAACTCACAACTCTGATCAGATCTCTGTGGAGAAGTCCCAGTCTTTGCATAAGGACAGTTTGGTTGAACGCACTCTTGTCCGAACTTGACCACAGCGCGCACCTGAGAACGTTCGCATTGACATGGTTAGGCAATTTCCTCCGAAGTCAAGCTCCGGCCACTTTCTTTGTTTTGACATTACTAGCTATTTCAATAATAATTATTTTTTGTACTAGTTTGTTTGTACCGATAAACAAAGGATAACAATAAACATAAATATAATATAATACATACGTGCTCATAACGGACGCTGTCGATTTAGTTATCATTTCCATATGACTAGAGCCGATAAGAGCCGCGACGTCGTCCAGGCTAGGTTTAGTGACTAAAATATATTATTTATGAATGATTTTGATCGGGGATAAATGTTGTTCTCAAAACCACATGATAATAGCCTCTTTTATATGACGGATAAAATACTTTCTAGAGTTCGAAATACGGGTAATTGTCTCTTCATTTTACACACTCTCTCGTCTCTCTGACCGGTGAGAGAGTGTGTGAAATGAAGAGACGATTGTCCGTATTTCGAACAATAATACTCACGCCCATCCAGATCCTTGATCAATTTTTCAGCCACATCTTCGTTATCGCTAGAGATGAGATAGAGGAGGCCTGTGCAATATTTGTTAATTAGTTATTTTAACTTTTTTCTTACTGAAATGGTACCTGTCTTGAAAGAATCCAATTTCTGAAAGTCGGTTTCATTCCAACTGTCTTGAGCTGAAAAGTGGGCAATCATCAATTTTATTTTAATTTACATTTACATTTTCACTTACTTTTTCACCATTTATAAATGTTACATCGAGAAAATGCTAGCTTTGTGAAGCCTACTATCTTGGATGACCGAAAAAAGGGAATGATATTTACCCGAAACGAATAAAGTCACAGCTATAACTGAACTACCTCCAAATTCCACACGCCAGAAAGCGTCCTGCACCCTTCCAACCAGCCTGATTCCCTCCTTGGTCGGCATTCGGCAGCCCAAGCGAGATTGGGTATCGATCATCTATAAATTGATAGGTATATTCTTCTTTTACTCTTTCATTTCTACCGATCTACACCGAAAATGGGCTCGAAAACATGCTCTAGCCAAAAAAATGACAAAAGATTAGTTGCATCGGCCGGTAGTCGAACCAGCCGTCTTCGCATACCGAGTAGATGCTGATCCTGTGGAGGGGGATAAATGAGTCGAATCAAACTCACATCAAGAATCGCCAGTGGGTTGAACAAGTACGAAGTGTACGCTTTGCTCATTCGCATCTGTTTTACACTCTGTAGCGTGTAGCTTTTGTGATCGGCGGCGCGTTCCGTTACGTTGGTCAGCTTCGCAAGATACGATCGCGCAAAGTCCATCATCGGCCCGAACGAGTATCCCTGAATCAATATTAGCGTTTATTAAGCCAAATTATTGCAAAACATTGATCTTAATTAATTGAACTTATTGCCATCAATGGATGCAGGACCTATCGGCATACCAGAAGAATGTTGAAAAAACTAATTGTATTTTTTCTGCACGGATATGCCGCGTTTTTGGCGATATGTATGAACGCTGAATGAAAGCTTTTTTTATCCTGAAAGGGAAATGAATATTATCAAACGTACGCTGTAATAGCTGTCGTAATTAGTTAAGTTGGCGATGGCCGGCCTTTGGTCTAAAATATTATATCGGTAATTGAATTATGTTGATTTGTCTATTCTCACCAAATGTGTGATTGAAGAGGCAGTGTAGCTCAGCTAGACCTTTCTTCTCGTCTTCAGTTACCTTCAAGGAAATTTACAGTTAATAAAAAATATGGTCCCAATACCATTCTGACTCACATTCAGCTTAATGTACGTTCACACTCTTGTTAAAGCTTCCTAGTGGGAATACAGTTGACTTTTGCCTAGAATACAGGAAGAAACGCACTAGGAAGTCCACTGTGATCCAGCTAGGCAGCTTTTACCAAAACAAGTTGTACGCCCTGCACGATTCTCTAGTTATTTTTAATCGGGTGGTAATGGGACGTCCTACCTTGCCAGTTTCATTGAACGTGTTGAGCAGTTTTCCAACAGGCCGACCCAATCGGAACAATTCTCTGCTATTCGCGCCGATTCTCTCCAAGTTGCTGAGAGTTACAGTGTGGTAAACAGTGTGGTTTAGCTCGCGGAACTTCGAAACGAACGCATGCGCTTCGGCGGTGACTGAAAGAAAAACTTCTCTTAGAACTCTTTTAGATGGGAAGAAATTATCAAAAAAAAATAAATAAAATAAAAAATTCTATATATCTGTAAATCGATAACTCACTGTTTCTCTCAGCATTCACGCAGCAGAAAAGCGTAGTCACAAGTAGGGTTGGTAACAGCATCTTCCTGTAGACGACCTGCCAGCTCATTCGGTCGAAGCGAGTGTGAATGAGAATTAGCAAGCACGCACGCTTGAGCCTCTCGCGTCTTTGGTCCTCCCCATCTCATCACTTTCAGTGCGTGATGAAGAAGAATCTACACCACGGGGGACGCTTATCGTTGCGTGGAGTTGCACGTTAAAAGAGTCAAACCCCCGGGGAGAAACACGAAGAGGGACCAAGAGATATTGTGTAAATTCCAAAGAGCTTGGAGTGCAGTCCGATTTGAAGATTCAATGTCGAACGAAGTGTTTCACGCTAAAACTTGGCGTACACTATGTAATTTCTGTGATTTTAGCGTAGCGCTTGTAAACACAAAGGTATTATTCGAAGGGAAATCATTTCACAAAAATGGGATTCAGATGCTGATACAATTAGTCATATCTACACAATAGGGTGAAATATGATAATTGAGTACATTCATATGTACAAGAATTCACAGGAAGAACAGTGCCTTCCACGAGTACGAAGTTTCCTTGCCACGACCAAGAACAGAATATGAAGTCCGAGTCGCTTCCAGCTTGTACGAGGCTACTGGATCAACAGCGCATCCGATGGGAGTCTCAGCATCAGCAGAAGACAGCTTGACGTGTTTCAGAAGAAGAACTGCTCTGTAGAGATCCTCCCCGTAGATTGGTGACTCGTCTTGTAGCGAGGAGAGCATGTTGGATGTGGGAGACAGCGCGCCGGTTCTGAACTCAAGTCATTGAGTATCGTTTTATGTTTCCCAAGTGAATCCAGTACCGAAATCTTACCTGATTTCTTTTAGAATTCCATCTCGTTTTTCGTCCATCCACTTTCTCGCCTTGCCAGATCTTGTCTCCACCATAGGTTTGTTGAATCGGAACACGTGAATGTCGAGCCCATTGAAGTTTGTTATGTTCGTATAATCATCCATGCTGACGCTACCCACGCTCCAGCACACATCCATCTCACAAGTACGAAGAACGATAACTTGATATGCGTAGCTGCAGTTTGATTAATTAAAGTGACGGAGTACGACGACCCCCCCCCCCCACCGAGCACAGAATGTTTGTTTAAAAAACGATACAGCATACCACGCGGATCCATGCTCCTCAAACGCCTTCTGAACTTTCCGCGCAGTCTCGTCGTAAGCGTCCATCGGCACGGACTTGATCCCAATCGTTCTTTTCGCATATTCGATCCCGATCAGGGGCCATGCTAACTCCTGAAGGCGAATAAAGGTAAAGGTAAAGGTGTATTCACGTCAAGCGATAAGACAACGCTAGGTGGGACCCGCTGGTAAGGCCAGCTGTTAGCAATAATAATTATTTCAGACGGAATGAATGAAGATATTTGAGATATATTTTATTCGCTCTAATATAAGGAAGGTTTTGAACACATTATATATATTTATAAGTCGAACCTGCATTTTCCTTGTCCACTGGGCCATGAAGTGTGCGGTCTGTTCGAGGGAGCGCACGGCGATCTCCGTATCCTCGAAGTAGGATTCCGCATCGTGTTCAGTCAGGGAGCTGACCGCCCATTTCAGCAACTCCTAAATTATACTCTTGCTCCAAATCTCGCTCGGGAAAAACTTTTCAGAATTACTAATGCTAATGCTTACAATTCGTAGCAAGTCCGTGTAGACCCGTCGCATTTTGGCGAGAACCACGGTCTGGTTGAATACATTCTGCCCCATTTCAACGTCCATGACACAACTGAAAACGATCGGATTAGAGCGAATGTGATCCTCTCCTCCTTCGCGCTGCTCTATCCATCCCGGCTCTCGTTTAGAACACCCCTCCTGACCGCGCGCGACTACTTACCTCGTAGGATTGTAACCGTAGTGCTGCATTGCTGGTTTGAAATGGCTATTGGTCATTGCGCTCATCACATCTTTAGGAGTCGTGCCATTGACTGCAATACAATTTGTGCGAATACCGGAGCATGAATAATTGATTGAAAAACTAGGTAGGCTAAATGAGTCTTACTCGCATTCAGGCTGCGGATCATTGATTGAACATGTTCTGTTGATCCACGGTGAGCGATAAAGGCTAACACAGCTGCAAGTAGAGCATTCGCATTCATTCAAGCATGTCGAAGGCATTCATTTGCATCAGGAAGTAGAGCGTCCCAGATTTCACAATCGTCAATTTTTCCGTTTTTTTTTCGCGAAAATAACCGTAGTTGAAGACAATTTTAAGAGGAAATGTTCTTAGATAGTGAACAATAGTGTCGACAATATAAATAGTAATCAAAACGCACTGTTCGAGAAATGCTCGTTTTGACGAAGCTCCAGCTCACTCCATTTAAAAGGAACTGGAAGGAAAATTATTTCATTTCTTATTAATGAAGTTCTTGTCAACATTCTCGGGTAAAAAAACATACCTCGTGCGTCAATTTTTCTGAGCGCTTCGAGCACTTGAGCCATCATTACGACTCCTTCTTTCGCCGGTTTTTCGCAACTGACCCGAACGGCCGCGTCAATTCCCTGAAAAAAAAATGTCCATTTGCCAATTCACGATCTATTCTCGTATTCGGGGTTCATCATTCGAACAGCTAGAGTTTTCACGTTTCGATGGCTAAAGTTTTGGCGTCCTAATCAATGGTTGATGAGAATTTATATACTCACGAGAGCCCGAAAATACGACAGAGCCGAAAGTAATACTCACGGCAAGTATGCACATTGGGTTGCACCGTTCGGACTTGCGCAGAGCCTTGATTGATCGTATATCGTGCAATCGAATACTGAAGATGTGTGCGTCTGTCGCGTAGACGCGCAGACGAACGACGTTGGTCACTTCAGCAATGGATCCAAAAGCGCCTTTTAGATACGAGAAAGTTTCCTAAAAGCTTATCTGTTAGGATAATTCATTTGATAAGAAGAACTTACATAGAAGTACTGGTCGCCAGTGTGTTCGCTTGAATCATCCCCTGAAACATAATTATTTTTATAAGAAGCTTACGGTTAATGTGAGAAAAATTATCGTCCTTGAATTGTGAATTATTCGGCTGTAATGGAGTAACTTACAATGCGTTATATCAAATAGCTGGTGCACTTCTTTCAGAGCTCTTTCCTCTTCGACGGTAGCCTGGAGATAATAATTTCAAAGGAATACTCCTTCTCGGATGCAAAAGAAGTTTCAAGAGTATTCATGTTCCGCATCGTATTCGAAGCAAATCAACACAACCAAAAGTCATTATTCACTCTGTGTAAGCTCACAGGATACGCATGATTCCAATGCCAAAGTACCTTTCCAGAAGAGTTGAACATTCTCATCCATGCTCCCACTGGTTGGCCCAGTCTGAACAATTCCCTGGCATCTTCACCGATTCGCTCCAGGCTATTCAACACGTCCGCGGTCTGGTTCATTGAGCGATATTTTGTCATGAATTCTTGGAGATCGGAAGTTACTGAAAGGAGGACTATTCCGGGAAGCTACGCATTTGAACTATTTCTCATATATTGAACTTTGCTAATATAACTCTATAATGAGCTGGCTACTTGCTATCTGAATTTTTACAAAGAAATATATTCTGATGGGCATCAGTCAATTGCGCGGTATCGCAGTAACTTACGATTTATGTCCGCTTGAGCGCAGCATAGCAGCAGCGTCGTCACAAGTAGCGCCGGTAACAGCATCTCAAAGTGGACTTCAACAAGTTAACAACGAGATGTGGAAATGCACTGCGGAATGCGAATGTTATCTGCTTGGTGTTATGCGCACATGGAGAAAATTAGAACGAACGCCGAGGAATTCAAAAGCGTTCACCGCCTTTGGACCCACCCACTTTTCATCACATCGAGCGACGAATCTCTGCCACTGGCACTATATTGATTATTATGGTTATAGTCGCATGCACTGGAGGTTGTGGCTCAGGTTGTGACAAAAATGTTTCTTCAATACAAAAAACACCTTTTATTCGCTTACACACATCGGAAACATCTTGAACATTGAACATGAGAACAGTGATTGGCCAATTACAGGAAGAAAAGTGCTTTCCACGAGTAAACCGTCTCCCGTCCCTTATCCAGAACTGAGTACGAGTTTCTCGTAGCTTCAAGCTGGTATGAGACCTCCTCGGAAACGGCGTAGCCCATCGGTATCTCGATAGAAGTGTCAGTGGAAATCTTCGCTTTCTTCAGTAGAATCACTGATCTGTAGTGGTATTCACTGTAGATTGGAGCAATCGACGACTTGGTTTGAAGATGGTACAGAACGGAAGTTGGCTTTTGCATTGCATGAGATCTGAACGAAAATTATACTTTAGTGACTCAATAAAAACGATACTTGATGTCTTTTTGGATTTCTTTCGCATTCTTTTTCATCCATTTCTGAGCTTTGCCCGATCTTGTGGCTGCTTCAGTCTTGTTGAAGCGGAATACGTGGATGTCCAAACCATTGAAGGCGGTGATGTTGGTGTAATCACCCATTTGCGTACTTCCAACGGTCCAAGACAGATCGCCTTCGCTAGCAGGCACGACCAGAACTTGGTAGGAGTAGCTGTAAATCATTTTCTCTCTAAAATATCCTCAAGATACCAACCTCGAGGAACCGTGCTCTTCAAATGCCGTCTGTATTTTCCTCGCAGTCTCATTGTAGGCGTCGATCGAAATTGGTTCCTCTTCGATTGCTCGTCTGGCAAATTCTGTTCCGACCTCAGGCCATGAGATATTCTGAATGTCATAATCATTGAAAAGTTGATTATTGATGGCCAAACAGCTATTGCATTTGTTCAGTGGAGTTCCACTCTCGAATTTGATTCCATTCTCCACCACATATTCACTTCCAAACAGTTGTTTACCGCGTCGTGAAGTATCAGTAGATTACCTGAACAGTTCGGGTCCATTTCACCAGGAAATGCGCTGTTCGATCGATCGAAAGTGCGACAATTTCCGCATCTCTATCGTAGTATTCATCATCCACCTCCAACACGGAACGAATCGCCCATTCGAGAAGTTGCTGTAATTTTGACGTTTTCTTGTCTCTCAAACATTTCTCACCACATATTACCTCCTAAAAAAGATTCTAATACTGCTAAGTGTTTAGACAACGAGTATGAGTGGAATGCAACCTCTGGCTTTTTTTTCGTTAAATCCATAAATCCTGATAAAAACTTACAACGCGGATAAGATCTTTGTGAATCAGATGAAGTTTGGAGAGTATTGACGCCTGATTGAATGTGCTTGTATTCGTGTGGAATGCGCTTTCAAGCATACACCTAGAATAAACGATAATTGTTGTTGTTGTTGTTGTTGTTGTTTATTTCTGAACTTACATAGATAGGGGCCACAACGTCGATTGGCGATTACTCGCAATCCGGTCCAATTTGTGTCCAAACTGTATCTCATGGACCCAATAACATCACCCTTTTTACCGTTTGTCGATATCTTGTCTCTGAGCTGCGCTACAGCCCGAGAAGCACGCGCGAAAGGCACCGTTGGAGAGGAGGAAATGACGAGACGAGAGGGAAAGGGGCGGAGCTTATTCTACCCGTTTCCCGCATCTCAGCCGGCCATAGTTTCACCAAGTCGAGCTTGCGCTTTGCGACGCTTAAAGTCGAAATCGAAGGAAGGTATAGGCGAGAGCGCGCGCTAGTCCCACCGGGTAAGAACAGCGGGAAGAGCGTGACGGAGGGAGAGGAAGTGTGGTGCCTCTCTCCTCTCATTTGACTATCCCCTCTGGCGCTCACACTGTGTTTAGCGCGAGTAGAAATCAAGAAAATACGCGCGTACAGAAACCTTATAAATTAGTGCACAAGCCAGGGAAACAATTTTTATTACTTTTTTCTTCTCTAATATACTCTGAATAAATATAGCAATCATTTTTCAACTGACCGAGCATTGTGCGTTATTTGGAAAGGCTAAAACCACCTCCATCAAACTCGAATATTCGATTTTTGACCCCCACAAAAGTGTCCGATACAGCTCGCCAGCCCGTCATTGGTAGAGCATCCTAAGAGCTACCCAACGCAGTTTAGAACGAGAGATTTGGTTGCGAATTGGCTTTGTGCATCGCCTGTCTCGCTTTTTGAGCGATTCATGTCACACCAAAGTGGGCGGAGCTTGTGGCCCCTATACATAGAGCTTCTTGTTATACGCATACTTTCATAGCCCGTGCCCAAGACTTTGACTACGTCATCGAATGCGGTAGAATTCACTGAAATTTGAAAATTCTTTGAATATCTTTGCTAGAGTATGCCACTTGAACATGAACATTACAGTTTTCGAGGCGTTGTATAAGCTGCTTCACATGTTCATCCGACTTTTGAGCGGTTACTAGCCCAAAGACACCTGCAAAATAATACTTCATAAAAATATGATATAGGATGGCGTAAACTGAGAATATTGCACATGTGTCGCGGATGACCTCTCTCAGCCTAATGAATTCTGATATGTCGGTGAAGATATTCAGTTTGCGAACAAGCGTAAAACATAAGTGAATGAGCAAATTTAAGTTATATATTCCTGACAAGATTTTGCGATGCGAATTTTTGTCATTTTTTTCTGACAAGATCTTGCGATGCGAATTTTTGTCATTTTTTTCTGACAAGATCTTGCGATGCGAATTTTTGTCATTTTTTTCTGACAAGATTTTGCGATGCGAATTGTTGTCATTTTTTCTGACAAGATTTTGCGATGCGAATTGTTGTCATTTTTTCTGACAAGATTTTGCGATGCGAATTGTTATCATTTTTTCTGACAAGATTTTGCGATGCGAATTTTTGTCATTTTTTTCTGACATTATTTTGCGATGCAATTTTTTGTCACTTTCTCTAACTTGGTTGCTCTGTGAAACATTTATCATTCCAAGGGTCATTCCTACTGATCATCTTCTAATTATCATCTTCTATTCATTATTGGACCGTTGTCCATCTTTATTGAGACTTCTCGCACCTTAACAACTTTCTTTGTTAGATTAGGAGAAGCAAGGAGAGCTAGAGACTCTCACAGCGTATTCCCGACATGACTGATCAGTTATTATCGTTCTCAACGAACCTTATTCGTGGATCTTCAAACCATCATTGCGTCGCCTCCATAGAGAAGAACCGCGCAGAATAAGTGAGATGAGTGAAAATGAGAGGACAGATCAATGAATAACAAAATAATTAATCATATTTAGCATTCAAATTCATTTAATTGTATCAATTGAACAAAGATCAATTTTAATTGCGATCTCATTTCCCATCATTTCTCCTAGTCTACGCTCTTCCGACTGGCTGATGTTGACAGGTGCGGCGTTTTGTTGAGGCCAATTCCTTTTCGATTGGCAAAACGCTGAAAGACCACCTTCAGGTCTTGTCGGGAATTCGTTGTGAGAGTCTCTAGCTCTTTTAGCTTCTCCTCATCTAACAAAGAAAGTTGTTAAGGTGCGAGAAGCCTCAATGAAGATGGTCCAATAAGGAATAGAAGATGATAATGATCCATAACATGATCAGTAGGAATGACCCTTGGAATGATAAATGTTTCACAGATATGCTATGAACATAAGCAACCAAGTTAGAGAAAGTGACAAAAAATTGCATCGCAAAATCTTGTCAGAAAAAATGACAAAAATTCGCATCGCAAAATCTTGTCAGAAAAAATGACAACAATTCGCATCGCAAAATCTTGTCAGAAAAAATGACAACAATTCGCATCGCAAAATCTTGTCAGAAAAAATGACAACAATTCGCATCGCAAAATCTTGTCAGAAAAAATGACAACAATTCGCATCGCAAAATCTTGTCAGAAAAAAATGACAACAATTCGCATCGCAAAATCTTGTCAGAAAAAATGACAACAATTCGCATCGCAAAATCTTGTCAGAAAAAAATGACAACAATTCGCATCTCAAAATCTTGTCAGAAAAAAATGACAACAATTCGCATCGCATAATCTTGTCAGAAAAAAATGACAACAATTCGCATCGCAAAATCTTGTCAGAAATTATGTGAAAAAATGAAGATAGCGAAAACTGTGGTTGAGTGATCAAGCAAACAAAATATACCACTTCATTTACCAATAAGGCAAAATGTTTGCGAAGTAGCTGCCACGACACGTGTGCAATATTCTCAGTTTACGCCACCCTATATTGCATGAAAGATCTTACTGTTCATAAAATAATGCACGGATTGAGGCTCGGTTTCGTTCCAAGTTCGCTTCCCTTAATAAAAAAATTAAACCATTCCAAAAAATTAAAAAAAAAAATTAATTAAACCAATTAAACCATTGTTATTTAGAAGAACCAGAATCATAGTTGCTAACCGATCATTTCCACTCGACGAAAAACATTTTGCAATTTCACGAGCATTTTAATGCTTTCTTTGGTGGGCATTCGGCAGCCGACGCGAGAGTTACTGTCGATCATCTGTGCAGTTATGGAATGCGTTATTCTTGTTCTTATTTGATTCTTTATTCACCACTCGACAATTTGCGATGGCGCGGAATGGGTAAGTGGTGGTATTTCTGGCTCAGGCGAGCTTATGGAGAAGGGGTTATATGTTTTCTTATAGTCCTAATTATACAACGCCTTGGCGATACGAATCGTGCATAATGTGCACATACACAATATGCCTAACAAAAAATACATATATAAAATACGGATAGGTTGAAAAATGGCAATATGAATAGAAAAATCAAGAAAAACCATACCTCGAGCACTTCCATGGGTTCATGAAGGCCTAAGAAGTCATACGATTTCTGCACTTTTAGCCTATCTATGGGTGTCCGACCGAGGATGAGAAGGCTACGCTGAGTTGCATTAGTAATGTCGCCCATGAGCTCACGAACGTTCTCCAAAGTGGACTCAAACATATTCGCCTGAAGACAAGAGGACTCAGGATTAGCGCTCAAACGACGTGCAATCTTGGCTTTGTGCAGGGGCATTCTATGATATTTTCCCAGTGCTCCCCACCTAATCAAAGGTGCAAGCAACTGGGAAGTCTTCTGGGGCACCAGAGGGGGAGGGGGATGCTTTTCCTAATATCTAACATCGAACGAACCTTCATACTCGTACTGGCGAGGGGAAGGCTCTGGAACTCTGCAAACAAATCGTTAAAAAATACTTTCCATGACAACAAATTTCATGCCAATTAAAGAAGGCGTCCCACGAATCGCGCGGGCGGTTATGCAAAGTGAGGAGTGAGAGGACGCGCTCTCCTCATTTCGCACGCTCTCTCGCTCGTTGCCTGCGTTTCAGGGTCGCTTGGCACTCAGCCAACTGCTCATATCTCAGTTTAAAGGGACCTGGTCATGCAAATGAAGTGAATTTCAGAAAAAAGAGCAGATTTTTCTAAGAAGAACTAAAAAAAACGCATATTTTTTACGATTTTTTTAAAGGAAGTTATGATTTTTCAAAGATTTTGAACCGGGCTGTGTACCGAGCGCTACGGTGTTTAGCGCCGCTAAACACCGTAGCGCCCGGTACAAAGCCAAAATTTGGAATTTTGAAAAATGATAACTTTTTTTTAAAAAATCGTAAAAATATGCGGTTTTTTTAGTTCTTCTTAGAAAAATCTGCTCTTTTTTCTGAAATTCACTTCATTTGCATGACCAGGTCCCTTTAAACGAAAATTGAAAACATGGGAGTCGACCCACCATCTCACATCGAGAACTCAGTTAGCCAGATATTCGTGGGACGCCTTCTTTAATATCCACGTCTAACAAACCGATGAAACTCACTGAAGGGGTGATCGAAGAGCTTGTGCAACTCAGCCAACGCTTTCGTCTCCTCGTCAGTTACCTGCAAAGAATGTTATATTAAGAACGGATCCCGATCCAGCGGTAGCCATAACCACTTCCTACAACGACACTCCAATTATGAAACGAGTGAGTCTACGATATAGTACATACCTCGCCAGTTTCATTGAAGGTCACTAGCAGATCCTTCACATGTCTTCCCAGTGCGAACAACTCCCTACAATCATCAGCGAGTCTCTCCAACCCGATGAGAACGTCTTCGGTCTCGTTCATTGCACGGAATTTCGCAACGAATGCATGGACGTCGGCTGTCACTGAAATTAATCATGATTTGCATCTGAAGAGCAATTAAGAAATTGCAGGATGTTTGGTCTGTTCTAAAAGACAATAACTGAAATAGGTGATGGCATGCCTTCTAGTGTGGCAAGTTCAATAGTTGTTCCAACGCCATCCCTTCGGTGGCATGAAATGGGATAAAGTGATGTGTCACCAACTCACGATTTCGCTCGGTACAAGTGCAGCCGAGCAGTGTTGTCATTAATATCACAGGTAAGAGCATTCTCCTGACAATGAAAGATAAAAAAGAGCAATAGATTCGAGCGAGACCGAATGTTGAATTAGATAGTTAAACTGTTACTTCAAATAAGCGTCACATGAGGCACCAAGCTAAAGTCATGCCCACTGGGACAGATCAATTGTCGATGCAAGAATTGGAACATGCCATTACGCCATCAAAGGAGAACGGGCATTTTTTTGGAAATCGTAACTCGCGGAAAAATAAATAACTACGTGTAAAAATATAAGAGCATAGAAGAGAATATAAAGTAGTGTTGTGGGCTCGCACAGAACCGAGTATTCGGACAGGGGAATGAAGAAAGATTGGGATTTTATCCGAGTTCGTCCGAATTCGGACGTCTGTTTTTCGGACAGGGTAATGAAGAAAACTTCTTCGGTTTTTGGCCCAGTCAACAACCGCTCCGAAAGTGGAGGGGTTGGAGAATGAGAATGGTAGGGAAGGAATACTCTGCGAGAAATGGCTGGGCCAAAAACCGAAGAAGTGCCGAATGAAGAATGTATGGGATTTTGACCGAATTCGGACGTTGACAGCATGAGATCCTGCTCCTTCCAGTCTCCTTTTCCCTCACTGTCTTCGAGCGGTAGGCTGCTCCTCGCTCGTTCAATAAACCACTACGATTGTTCCGTGTCATATGATGTGTGTGATAGCGATGAACAAATTCATTGAAAGAAGCATTTTATCCACAAAAATGGACCTCCGGTCTAGTCGAGGCGAACCCATACCTCCGTTGTCCGTCCACGAGAAAGGACGAGTTGTGGCCTGGTAGTAGTGAATCGCCACCGTATTCCACGACTGCAAAGGATACCATCAGAACCACTTCACTATTTTACCTTCCACCTATGATACCTAACTGTTCCCAAGCCCCCCCCCCAAAAAAAAAATAGTTCGAAATACGGGAAATCGCCTCTTCATTTCACACTCACACAACTCTGACCGGTGAGAGAGCACGAGGAATGAAGAGACGATTACCCGTATTTCGAAATCTAGCGATAGCGCTCACCTTAATTCTCTTGTTCCCACGGAGTACGGTCGCAGTGTGTGCGTTGAGGGCGGAGCAATGCCACCTCCCTTCACCTGTCGGTATGCTCCCAGGACGAAGCAGCGACCCTCATATTTCTGCAAGGGACACCCGGTTATACCTGTTTTGATCATATTTTACACTAGACTTTGAAAGGAACTTGGGAACTATCTAGTCCTTTCTACTCATTAGTCAGTGAATAGCATCATTTTCCACCATTCGAATTGAATCCAGATCCTATTATTGTACTACTTTTAGTGATGGGATTGGAGCATACCTTGGATTATTTATTCTTTTTTTCTTCAAAGTCTTGCATTCATGCGTCGAAGTGAACGCGCAGTTGAGAACGTGTAGAGTTCTTGAACATGAACTATTATGGAGTTAGGGATAGTTGAGAGAGCAATTATTCCACAAGAGAAGTGACAGCGAAGGATGGGAACGAAATGACTAGTCAGAAATAAAGAAGAATGAACGACAGAAAGGACAGAAGGAATGGAAGGGAATGAAGGAAGGAATGGACAAGAAAGAAAGAAAGGAAGGAAGGAAGAAGGGAATATGCACAGTAATAGGAGCAAACAGCTATACACAGCATATTGTTCCGATGATTTAATAGAGTATCAGAAGCATGTAATGCATTGAATGAGCAAGCATATGGAGGGATAAATCGAGGGGCCATCCAAGACGGTGGTTCGAATTGGAATGAACCGCCGCAGCCAGAGAAATCTAATGCAATCGTGGGCGGAGTCTCGGGTGGTGAATGGTGGGAGGAGGGATGGCGTGGCGCGACAAGACTCTCCTCTTTTCGCGTGCTCTCTCGCTTCTCTGACCTAGGGAGAGTGTGTGAAGCGAAGAATCTAATCAGTAGGAGGGAGGAGCCGAAGGAAACCCGAAGGAAAAGAAGGAATGTTGAGGCTCATGAGCGAACCGTCTCTTCATTCCTCGCACTATCTCATCGGTAAGAGTGACGAGAGAGCACGCGGAATTGAGAGATTCTACGACAACCGCGAGCCAGCTCTCGCCCCTCCTCCTCATTGAAACGTAAAAGAAAACGATGCGGGGCTACTCTGGTCCACTTTCAATTGAAAAGGCCATAAATGAAGGAATCAAAGATGGCCCTCCCGATTTCAAAGATCGTAATCTGTCGTGTTGAGTGCCGCAGATACGACGTTAGAGAGATACGGGGGGTTGGTTAACGACTTGTGAGATCTAATCAGGAGTAGTGGACTAGATGATGATCGAGGAAAGTTTCCGCTTCTTTCATCAATTCGCGTCTCGACATGAAGCGAGACATGAAGATTGAAGCAGGGATCCAAGGGCCGATCGAGTAAAGTATCCTTTTCTCTCACCAATGAGAGGCAGCCAGTAGATAGCAGATAGGAATAGATAGCTGTTCGGGAACACATATTCTCGGTGAATGTCAAAGATATCTGTTTTTCCATCACAGTGGTGCTAAGGTGTTATCTGGGAATCACATAAACTCTTTCCTGTCACTTAAAGAAGATCCGACAGAGATATGGATAGTGCCCTCTGGCCCGCGATAACTTACTTCAAACATCAAAGCCACAGCCGATGTGCAAAGTAATAGATAGCTGTTCGGTTCGGGAACACATATTCAGTACCCTCTGGATACCGTCTGGCTAAATTGTTTCAAGGGGAGCCGCTTGCTGCAGCGGCTGCAGGGTTGCTGCAAATTCAGGGTCGGATTTTCATAACTCCGCACCCAGACGTGCTAGAGACTCGTTCTAAGGATCATTCTGCTTCTTATGACGAGTAACTAAGATCCTTAGAGTTTGGTCTATCAAAGTGGGCGTCCATCAAGGCAGTGCTTTGAGTCCATTCTTGTTTATTCTAGTGTTGGAGTCAGTGTTGGGAGACTCCAGAGTTTAGGAGAGTTCGGAGTTTAGGAAAAAAAGGAGTGGGAATGGAAGTCTCTGCTGATACCGTGAAGCTAACTTTTGCTAATTTTTAATTATTTTATATCCTCTCTAATCCCTATTCAATTGCTCCATTCTTCTCCACTCACTTAACATAGTTCTCTTCATTCCTCTTCCCTCTCTCGCTCGAACAATTTCTAATTTCCATCTCCCCTCCCTCTCCTTCCCTCATTTCGTCCTCTCTCGCTCGTCCGGAGTGGTCACCCCCTCTCCTCCTCCGCCTGCCTCTCCGTCGATCGATCGTCGAGGGTATGTTTGACCCTAGCCTACCGTACCTCCTACCCTATCAATACTACCGTACTACCTACCGTACTGCTTACCGCACCTCCTATCGTACCCTCTACAGTAACCTCTACCGAAGTTCCTACCGTACCTTGGGCACTGGGCAGTGTCGACCGCAGCCTTTTGTTCAGCATTAGATAGTCTATCTTATTCTTTTACTACTCTTCGTTCAACAGGAATCATTTCAGCTCCAGATGTGGTCGAATAATCATACTTCTCATTCTCGCCCTTCTCTTCCCTTCTGCTGCAGCACACCGATTATCGGTAAGCAGCGGGATCTCGGAGCCATTTTCATCGTTTAATCGTAGTCTGTACTCTGATCGTTGAAGGCTGTAGCTTGATCTTTAGTGATCGCCTCTCCTAAGCACAACTACTGCAATCGTCGGAGCAATTATTGTTCTCGTCCTTCTCCTCTTGCTGATCATCGTCTATCGATTCAACAGACGCGAGGTATATTTTTATAATGACTTTAATTTTTGAGAACAAAGATTAACTTTAACATTTTCTGAAAGCATGCCTGACCTCCAGGATCTTTCCAAACAAGAAAAATCAGCTCATTCTGGGCATTGTTGAACCATTTTCCGCTCTTGCAAAAAAGACGTTATTAATCAATTGTTCATCTTTTCTCTTCTGCACTCTTAAACGTCGTTTTTTTACAGAGACGAATGGCGGCTGGTCGGAGTTCGTGCGGATTCACAAGATGCAAAAAGCCTCTTCCCTACACTTGCAGCGGTAACTTTTTTTTCTCGCACATGACACTAATAGTCCGGCAAGATGGTATCGATACAATACGACTGGGCATGCAAGCGTCCGTTGGTCCTTCATCCTATCTATTTGCCAAATTTGTCACATTAGAAGCGCCATTAAAAGAACGGTTGGGTTTTTGGGCTAGCCTGCGTAATATAATTTCGTAAACTCAATTGTCACTCTCTAAGCAAGAACACTGATTCTCGGTAATTCTCTCTCGATAATTATCGAGATTGCAAAGAGATTGGTCGATATGAAATTGCAAACATTATTATTTCTCTAACCATTTACACCGAGAATTGTTGGCATGAAAATTGTTCGGGTATGATAACCAGTCCAGTGGCGCGCAGTTTGAGCGTACTTATCGGTTTGCACATGAAAGCAGAGATAGATGCGCGCGATAATTAAGTGAGACAAACTTGGTAATTACAGGCGACAAAAAACACAAATTATGCGATGCATGTATGTCGGACGCATCGTTTGCAAATCGCAATGAAGTCTCAAATCGCAATGAAGTCAAAAATGAACGTGTGATAATTTTTTAAGAAAGCGCATACCACCGACTCGGGACGTAGACCGTCAACAGGATACTACATATGCTGCAGTAAGTTTTTTTTTATTTAAAAAATTGTTTTACTTTGAATTTGGCTCGACATGGTCATTTTTGTCTCTATTGCAGGCAATGGCCACGCCTACGATGTTGAATTGATTGTCAAGAGAGAGACTTCGTTCTATCTCATCATTCCTGGGCAGGTCGAATGCAGCAGCAGCGGATGCATTGGCTTCATCCCCCGTAAGTGACATTTGATCATCTCCTAGTCTTTTTTTTTGTCTCTCGTCGAGCTCTCAAAATACGAATAATTTCGACATTCTTCCGTATTTGAGTGACTAGACGGAATGTCTGCAATGTGAAAATATTCGATTTCGATCTCACTCAAAAGAGTCAAATTGTCTGAAGATATCGTGATTAGTGATTAGTCAACGTGAAGAATTTGTATACTCTCATCGGTCAGAAAGACTAGAGAGTAATGATATCATGAATTCTTCTCTCTTCACCTTGACCTCGCTAATCGTGACAAACAGCAAAACAATATCTCTCAATATAATACAATAGACAATTCAGTTCGCGATTTCCACGCCATGGGATATTTTGAAGATCGTATCGATGGAATTGTAGCAAATCTTTGATTCACCTGTTCCTCTCCCCCTCTCCTCATTATCGATAATCGATTTTCTTGATAAAAGAATTGCACTAAGTAATAAGACATGTATTGTATTCGATATGTCACAATTTTCATTGTAAAGAACGATAAACAAATTACATACAATATTTATTCATTGACATGAAAAATAAGGTGACGTGCTTTTAAATAAAACGAATAGTACTATGATACTACACTAAACATTACATACTGATTATTTAAGAGACGAATCGCGAGAGAAGCACCAACTATCGTGGCTAGGTGGCGGAATACAAAACATATGTCCGATCCTGCCCAAAAGTATATGGCAAGTACTTTTTACAATGCTCTTTCAAACCGCGCTTTGGAAATTTGGATCTCATTATAACGCTCTACTCGAATTTTTAATTTTAGCGACGAAATATATCACACGAAAACCTTCATCTGCCCGAATACTCTTTGTATTCATTGCACTCAGTATCCTACGAGCAAGTATTCATTCAGTTCCACTGAGTGTACTACTTGAGGACCCCTCCCCCTAGATGATACCCAGAGGGAATCTTCTATACCCAAAAAAAGTGTTGTATCGAAACTTATGCACCGTCCTAATATTTAACAATAAAGACGAAAAAGAAGATGTTACTTTGTTGCACTAGGTACACAACACTTTCAGATCGGTTCATGATACTGATCTTTATCAAAGCAACCGAATCATTTAACAAAGTTTTCCTTTCCATATTTGTTGTTGTAACCGTCCTTGTAGTTTCCATTTCCTCTCTCTTCTTCCCTCTGATCATTCTTGAAGTAAGCAATCAGGTCCTCAAGCAGGACTTTATCGACGATAACATTCTCCGTTTCAACCCCATCGAGAGTCTCTCTTCCGTACTGGGCATCAACTTTCTGTTGCACCTCAGCCAGCATTGACTTGAGTAAGGCCTCGTCCTTGTCGCTGAGGGAGTCCACGATTTCTGAATCGCCCTGGTTTTCTGGCGTCTGATTCTCTTCGCTGACAGTCTCTTCATGTCCATCATCTTTAACTTGGTCTGACTGTTCATCGTTGTCTTGAGGCTGACTCTCTTCCTCATGAGTTTCTTGGTGGTTCTCATCATCGTGGTTTTCTCCTTCTTCGCTTTTCTCCTCTCCCTCGTCGTCCATCCACAACATCACCATCCCTTCTCCGTACGCGATCACCTCTTGCAGATCTTCAATATTCTGCTTGTGGTAGTAGAATTCGTGCCAGTACCCGTCGATAACGATCTGAAATGTTACAGTTTTACTATAAGGTTATTTTTTTAGTTTCTAATAAACATTCCCAGTAATCGAGATTTATTGTCAACAACTAAAAAATAGTGAAATTAGGCGGAAATCGAAAAACTAGGGTGCGATCTGCCCTGTTCACTCACATGAAACCCTCGCTCCTCGAGTGTCACATCCATGAAGAACTTCTCCTTCGTTCCGACCGGGCTTGAGTGCCTATCACCCGAGAGACAGTCCCACCAGTTGTCTCGAAGAGAGTTGATACTGATCTCCTGAATAGATCACATTTTGAACTGACAGCAATCAGAGATGTGCGAAAATTCGCGATTTTTCACTCAAAAAAGATAAAAAAAAATTGATTTTCAATTACTGGTGTTTAGACTTTGAAAAACAACATTCTGCCAACTTTGCAAATGATTGCGAAGAGTCTTTTGCAATCACTCATTCTTCATTCCTCACTTTAGTAGAGTGGTCTCGCAAATGATTCTTTATTTACCTCGCAATCATTTGCGACGAGCGATGCATAAGACCGGCTCATTCTTGCCAAAGGAGGCAAGAATGAGTGAGACGCTAATGATTGCGAAAAATCTCGCAATTGATTGCTTCGTGGCAATCATTTGCGAAGCCGCTCTACGAAAGTGAGTGAACGCGGAATGAAGCAAATGATTATTCCGTTTTCCACACTCTACTGGTGTTCCTCAAAATCACTGAAAACTCTGCGGTTAACGCGAATGAATCAATGTTTTCCTTCATTATCTAGCTGATGTTTGAAGTTGTGAATTCGATATCTCACCCCTTCGTCGAACATGAAACTGATAAGAAGCACTGAGCTGTTGTCGTTGATAGAGAAATCGATTTCGAATCTGAAATGTGCTATAGTTTACCACCATTATCGCCCATTTGACACTCTTAAAAATTAAGTAAAAATGTGGAAAAATGGTCTGAATCTCTCACTATCCCATGAACTCTCGTTTTTCTGAGAGACTAGAGAGCATTGCAAACTGGGAGAGTCAGACGATAGATAAAATGTGATATTTCCCACTTTTCATCAACAGCGTAGATCATCATGGACCAGCGAGTGCCGATGGGTACTTGCTGATTGTCCTCTTTGGTCCAGAGCACTTCGGATTTATGAGTCGACTGCGATTCGGTGACATACTGAAATAATTTGATAAAAAGGTTCAGCAAAAAAAGGTTCAAAGTGTTCTCACCAGATCAGGTGGCTTTCTTGGTCAGGTAACTAAATTGTAGCGTTTGACGACGACTTTATGAAGCCAACCAGACTAGTATCGTGAAATTATTTTCCGTTCCACGCGTAGTTAACCTTTGACTACCGTTCGGTGGGCGGAGTTAGGAAGAGACCGGGAGGAGGCTAGTGATCTACCTGCTCTCCTCACCAATCAATACGCTAACCAGCACATTGAGTTTTCTGAGCATTTGAAACGCACGATAGCTACTTTAGAGCCTTCCAAAATATTAGCCTCAATTTTTGAAGCTTCTCAGTATGATGAAAATTGAGTGGAATTATTTTTAAGATTTTTAGGGTGTTTCAAGCGCATACTCAAAAATTGAAATCTACTACCTCTTGCTCTTCAGTGATCTGTGGTTGAACGGAAGCCATGAGCAGTAGTAGCATGCACAAGACGACGGATTGAAGACGCATCGGAACTTGTCTGTTTTCTGACCCTGACCACAAATCTGAATGAAGGGGGGATGGTATGGAGCGAGAATGATAGAGAGGGAACGCGAGAAAAGGCTGGGCCAACACAAACAGCTGGCGCATTGCGCAATGCCTGAGCGAACGAGACTGATATGCGGTGACCCAGAGAGACGCTAAGAGAGACTGATAGAATGAGACCAGGAGGGATGAGACTAAGAGGGCGGGGCACCGTTCATTCATGTTTCTATTACAACATACACAAGCCAGATGCGCAAGAAGACGGGATTATACTCTAAGAACGTCTGAACTCGACTTTCTCATTCAGAATTTCACAGCTCCGTTATGATTGGCAAAGTAGCATCATTGGCCAGAGGGCTCGGCCACTTTTTTCACAGATCTTTATCCTTCCTAACTCGTATCTTACGTTCTCTAGCGCTTCGGTGATGGTGCAAAGGCGGTCCATTGATGTCGGTATCATATTCGCAGCCCAGGGGGCAGATCAGATCAACTAGGCATTGGCACTAGAGTTCGAAATACGGGTCGCCGTCTCTTCATTTCGCACACTCTCTCGCCTCTCTGATCGGTGAGAGAGAGTGCGAAATGAAGAGACGGCGACCCGTATTTCGAACTCTAATTGGCACATCGGTGGTAGCTTTGATCTTTGCTGTGATTTTTCACAGGCCAGAGGGCACTATGTCATGATCCATATCTCTGTCGGATCTTCTATGCACTATCCGATGCCTTCTCTAGCACCTCGGAGGTGACAGAAACAAAAGCCCTTTGTTCATTCATTGTCCGCTGGCAGTGTTTCCATACACAATGCAACGAACCATCTCTCTCTCGGATCTTCTTTACGAGAAAATTTGTATGTTTCCCTGACCACACCTTCTCTAGCACCACTATGTTGAAAACAGATATCCTTTGGCATCCACCTCTGGCCTAGGGTTGGCTTGTCGAGAAATGACTCTCTTCATTCTACGCGCTCTCTCACTTCTCGGATCGGCGATAGAGTATGCGAAATGAAGAGACCATTTTCGATAATTTTTCGATAAGCCAACCCTACTCTGGCCCATTCTCAATTATGAAAGAAGGGGGAACTTTCCACTATCGTACTTCCCTGCTGCCGATTAGATCTCCAAGTCGTTAACCAGGGAATTTTGTGTCGTGTCTCGGGTACTTAACACGACAGATTAAAATCTTTAGTAACGTACGAACCGCTCTTCATTCCCCCATTCATGGGCGTCTCACTTGAACGTAGCTCAGCCTAGCGCTGTATCGCCCCCAACTGCTTCTGATTTCACTTAAACTGATGTTTATGATTACACTTTTGCCAGTGCTTGGGTACCAGGCCTCATCAGCGGGTCCCATCTAGCGTTTTTTTAGGGTACCAGGGAGGGGGGGGGGTAGGCAACAGGGATCAGGATCAAGTTGCCTCGCGAGTTGGACTCTCAAAATCTCTTGATTCTTTGTGTCCTCTGGTCACTCTTACCTGTGAAAGAGAACGGTGGATGAAGCGACGGATTATCGTGCGTTTCAAATGCTCAGTAAACTGAATGTGCTGGTTAGCGTATTGATTGTCTGGGAGAGAGGAAGGGAAGAGGTAGGGGAGAGGAGAGCAGGTAGATCACTATCCTCCTCCCGGCCTCTTCCTTCCTCCTCCCTCCACTCAGTTCGTCAAAGGTCAACTACGCTTGGAATGGGAAATAATCTCACGATACTCGCAAGAGTTTCTCTTTGGCTCCTCCCATCTTCACCACCCGAGACTCCGCCCGCAGTCGCCTACATATAAGAGCCCTCTCACTGTAGCGCTTCATTCGAACTCGAACCACCACCGACTTGGATTGCCCCTTGCTTTAACCCTTCAACTGATTACTTATTCGGTAGTTTCCGAATTTTCGATGCTTTATGGTTAGAACAAGATAGCTGCTTGCTCCTGTCATCTTTCAATCTTAGTCCTTTCAATCTTTCCTTCTCTGTGCTCTGACCCATCTATGCCCTTCGTCTGTCCTTTTGGTCATTCAATTTTTACCCTTGTCTATGTATTTCGATTCATCGTTCGCTTTCTGTTCTTTTTCAACTCTCGCGAAATATTTGCTTTCGGTTTCTAATCATGCACATTTCCGAACTCTACACGCTCTCAACTACTCGCGCACATTGGGGCATGAAGGCATGAAGATGAAGAAAAATGAACCAATGATCTAGCAATAAGGTAAGCACCATTGATTCCATTGCCTGCTTCAGCCCATGATAGCTGGGTAAGTGTGGCAAACGCAATGTAGATCTGGATTCAGCTCGAAAGGTGGGAAATGATGCGCTGTTCAGTGAACACAAAGGTGGTGGGTGCAGTCAGAGGCGAGTCATACGCCGCCGCCTACTCGCTTGTCTGCAGCGCGGGCAACGGACTACAGACGACCCTCACGGTTAGTTGACAATGAGCGAAGAAAATGAGACCAAAAACATGTATCACTTGCTATCTCTTGCAGAAACATGAGGGTCGCTGCTTCATCCTCGGTGCCAGGTAAAACACGGTTATTGTGCTGAGAGGGCAGAAGAAGGCGAAGGTGAGATATCTTCACTTCTTTCATCTTTTGGTGGTGGGGATAGCTAGATGACGTATACGGAAGATATCGTGCGTTTCAAATGCTCAGCAAACTCAATGTGCTGGTTAGCGTATTGATTCTCTGGGAGAGAGAGGAAGGGAAGAGGTAGGGGGGAGGAGAGCAGGTAGATCACTAGCCTCCTCCCGGTCTCTTCCTAACTCCGCCCATCGAACGGTAGTCAATGGTCAACTACGAGTGGAACGGAAAATAATCTCACGATACAATATTGGTTCTGACGATGTCCTTTGCAGTGTCTCGAATCGGTGGCCGGCGCACTACCTTCAGACCACGGGACGCGTCCATAACTCAGCATTTCCCTTGCTCATGGATGAGCAGGGCACCTCGAATTATTATTTTTTGTTTGTGGATAAAATTATATTTTTGAAATTATTTTCTTTATCGCAATTCACATCCTTTATCGAAGATAGCTCATTGAAGAATCAGAAGACATCATACCAGCGGTAGAACTGGCTACCAGAGGCGAAATGCGATAAATTTTGCTTAACGCAATCATATGTTTTTCTGTACTCTCCTCGTTACCCTGCTCTCCTCGCCGGTACTTTATAAATGCTGCTTATATCACATATTGCATTTCATCATGGCGCATTGAGTGACGCTTCGAATAAAGTCCTTGCTCTACAAAGAAAATCTTCTTGTGATTCGCTCTTGGGGTCATTCTTGATAGACTTGCTGCTTGTCTATTGACTAATGTCATAGAGCGGAGTCTGATCTATTGTTTTCAATTGCGCAATCCGATGATTCAGGAAAGGCGGAGCCATCAACCAGAGAGCCGCGGGCGAGATGAGCCAGGAGATCTCAACGGATGCGAGCATGGCGACCGGTCGTCTTCCCTATCCCCTCTCTTACCCCTTCTCTCTTCCCCCTTTCGTGATTCACCCGTTCCCCGTGTCGTCCACCCCTCCCGCTCTCACTCATGTATCCCGCGTTCGCTTCTATCAATAAACCCCTTATTGTATCACTGTTATCGTTGGGGTAATGCACGCTATGAGCCAGAATCCTGACTCTAACAACCCAACGATAAAGGTGAGCGTTCCTCGTGGTGTCGAATCTCTTTCGTCTCAGAGAAAAACGGCTCTGGATTCCAGACCGCCTTCCAAAGTAGTGTTTTCATTCCATTACAGCCAAGGGCTATCTCTATCTTATTTGCCCATCAGTCCAATCTCTCTGACCTCTCTCCCAGTAGGGAGAGAGCCCTCTAGGTCACTCCAGATTTATGGCATAGGCAGTCTTAGTCTCATCTCTCACAGGGGATAGTCGCCCTGGGAGAGGCATCCACAGATAAAGTATGAGTTCTCTATTCAACATAAATGCCATATACATATAACGATTACTTTTTAATTACATATTTTATTTCACTTGATTCATAAGTGCCCATAATTCAGGAGTATGTTCTTACCAACATTACTCGTGACAACGCTTCTCTGCTGCGCCAATGCCGAGAGAAATCGTGAGTTTTATGTATGCACTATCATATTCCTTCCCACCTACCTAACAGAAAATGAGTAGCGTTGGAGAAAGTCCGGGATTACTCTGAATAACTCTTCCTTCTTTCAGTCACTGCCGAAGCGCAAGCGTTCGTTTCGAAATACCGCGAGCTAAATTACACCGTGCATTACTCTATGCACCTCGGCAGCTTGGAGAGAATCGGCGCGAACAGCAGAGAGATGTTCAGATTGGGCCGACCGATTGGGCACCTGCTTAGCTCCTTCAACTCCACTGGCAAGGTATGCATGCATTTCCAGCCTTCAATCCTCGATAAGCGCGCAACATACAATATCGCGCTATATCGTACATCGCTCCCATTACCGAACAAACGGCCTTTTTTACCTTTTCGGCCTTTTTTTCCTTTTCGCGAATATGCACTTAATATTCTTGTTTTCTGTTTCATATTTTTTGTCCACCCCGATAACTGGACGAATACAAAAATTGGCCGGTGAAATATTATTTTAAATGAGTGAAAAATGAGAGCCGTTACCCCTACTTTTACTTAAAATACGGCTCTACCGTAATCAATTGCCATCATTTTGGCAGAGCCGCATTTTAAGCAAAAAATAGGAGGAACGGCTGTAATTTTTCACCCATTTAAAATAATATTTCACCGGCCAATTTTTGTATTCGTCCAGTTATCGGGGTGGACAAAAAATATGAAACAGAAAACAAGAATATTAAGTGCATATTCGCGAAAAGGAAAAAAAGGCCGAAAAGGTAAAAAAGGCCGTTTGTTCGGTATTGGGAGCGATGTACGATATATGGCGCAGAAAAGTGATATCTAACAGTCTTGTGGCCCCGCGCCAGGCTTAAATAGAATGATATCGAGACCATAAAACTAGGGTTGGCAAAACGAATCCCTCAATGGATTTCGAATCATTCCTCGCCGAATCGCGCGGTCGTGGGATTCAAATGAATCGATTCAATTGAATCCCAAAAGTTGGGATTCATTTGAATCCCAGTTTAGAAATGGCGGAAAACTTCAGGAAGGTCGTGTTTTCAACGGATTATAGGTTTTCGACCCTTGCGAGTTCGAATACGAACACTATACAGTGAAATTCTAACGTTTTCCTCCGATCTCGAATTCATCATCGTCAACGATCTCATAGAACTTCCTGTTTCGAAGAGAGAATTAGTTTTCGAACTACTACAATAATCACTGATGCATGTAACAAATAGCTAGGGGCTATTGGAAACGTAAGACCTCTAAAAAGTGAATGGTCTAATAAAAACTGGTGGCCAAATATCTGGAGCCAAATATAGTTCTTGGAACTTTGTGGAAGGGGAGAAGGCGAGGGAAAGCCTAAGTATGTGCCTCTAGGTAACTCAACTTATTTAAATTTTCGACTTCGAAAGCCCTTGCAAGCACAGATCAGCCTGTGGATTCAAATGAATCCCAGTAGAAATAGGATGGATTCAATCGAATCTCTCGTTTCTCCTCCCTCTCATTCTTGGATTCATTCCACTCCCTCTCGACGCGTGTCGAGCGGTATAGAGGGATTCATTTTGCCAACCCTACATAAAACCCTTTCTTATCGTGCGTTTCAAATGCTCAGCAAACTCAATGTGCTGGTTAGCGTATTGATTCTCTGGGAGAGAGAGGAAGGGAAGAGGTAGGGGGGAGGAGAGCAGGTAGATCACTCGCCTCCTCCCGGTCTCTTCCTAACTCCGCCCCTCGAACGGTAGTCAAAGGTCAACTACGAGTGGAACGGAAAATAATCTCACGATAAAGGCAACTGAGGACGAGGAGAGTGCGCTGGCTGTGCTGCACGGTCTCTTCGATCACTCATACAGTGAGTACTGAATAGAGATCGACAAATGTTGCCGCCGTCTCTTCATTTTGCACACACTCTTGCCCGCTTGGTCGACGAGAGAGAGTGTGTGAAATGAAGAGACCGCGGTATTATTTCTCGAACTCTAATTCTGAAGTTTGCGTCCCTTCATTCCGACTGCTCCCGCTAACAGCTGAGAGAATAATGGGACAGAATGATGAGAGGGGCTATAAATCCTGAATTCTATTCCCACGCTCTTTTGGTGACTCTGTTAAATTTACGTTGGCCGTCAGTAGTAGATTGTTGACAAAAAATGAGGCAAACCACTCGTCTTGATATACCATTGTACGCTCTATAATATTATATTATTTCAGCGCAATATCGGGCCACCAACTCAACCGGTTTCGTCATCAACCCTGTACGTTTGACCATCTCTATTGCGATCATGCTGAAAATGGGCTGATTAGCGTGCCCCCCCCCCAATTACGCATGAGGGAGAAGGGGGAAGAAGGGGCAAGGAAGATCACTTACCTCGTCCGGCCTCTTTGCTATGCAATTTCTTGATCTGAAAACTGTAAATCAATGTGGCTAAGGAAGATGAAAATATCAATTTATAAAATGGTCGTCTTCTGAATAGAGTTCGAAATATACGGGTAACCGCCTCTTCACTTCACGCACTCTCTCACCGGCCAGAGAGGCGAGAAAGTGTGCGAAATGACGAGAGACGATTGCCCGTATTTCGAGCTCTTCTTCTTCAAGTGGTGCCCCATGCAGGGACCATTCGGGTTGATGCTGGACAAGAATCGAGAGTATATTGCGAATCTGACGAACGCCACGGTGCGTGCTGCCGATCACGATGAGCTGTCACACGTAAAGGAGATGCGATTGCACAATCAACACACCTGGATCATGTTCAACCCGCTGGCAGTGCTGGATGTGTGTGTGTTTGGTATAAACCTTGACCTTGAGCCTACTCGGCAATGACTAGAGTAATCACTCAGATCTAAACTATTCTGTATGTTTGGTTCAATTTATCATCGCGTCTTAGACCTCGAGAAATGATATATATATATTCATTTCACACTCACTCTCCCCTACCGAACGAGCGAGAGAGTGTGCAAAATTAAGAGACGAGCTCGGCTTCGCATCGCATCATGTTATCAAAGTGTAGTGTATCAATCAAAGCTTTCCCAGCTAACAATGAAACCTGGAAACAAATTTAAGGAACAACAAAATGTCAAAATTTATAGGAGATCGATACGCATTCTCGCTTGGTTTGCCAATTGCCGACCAAGGAGGGAATCAGGCTGGTCGGTAGGCTGCAGGACGCGCTTTGGCGTGTGGAATTAGCAGGTTATTTTCCATTCCACCGTACCTGGCCTTACCTGTGTACACCACCAGGCGTGGTCTCAAGACAACTGTAAAATCGCCTTGATTGTGGAAGCAACTTTACCTTTTTACCTTTACCTTTTCCATTCCACGAGTAACAGCCCAATTGGTCGTGAGGGGTTGTGCGGATGAAGAAGTGGTTAGGGAAGGGAAAATTACATCAATGATTGTACACGTTTCAGCTCGAGGAAGGTGGAGTCAAAGCGATGTGACGACATTCGACGAGTATAGGACAGGTACAGTTTTCAGGCCTTTTTAATCACTGACCTAGCAGTGATCTCCCGCAGGGCGTAAGTGCCCACGAGATGACCTTTGCACTTACCTTTACTTTACCCTTACTTACTTTACCCTTACTTACCTTACTTACTTTACCCTTACCTTTACCGTTTTCAGTAAGAAACATGTTAAAGTATCTATTTGACTTGATCAAACACACATATTTCACAGGCCTTCTCTACCTCATTTTACGCGAGAACGAAGAAGCTGCTGAGCAACTGATCGAGCGTCTGGATAAGCGTAAGCACTTATCGTGAGAGTATTTTCAATTCCACGCGTCTTTTGACGAACTGAGTGGAGGGAGGAGGGAGGAAGAGGCCGGGAGGAGGCTAATGATCTACATGCTCTCCTCCCCCCTACCTATTCCCTTCCTCTCTCTCTCCCAGACAATCAATACGCTAACCAGCACATTGAGTTTGCTGTGCATTTGAAACGCACGATACTTATTAGAGTTCGAAATACGGGTATTCGTTTCTTCATTTCCCACATATATTCTCTCACCGGTCAGAGTGGCGCGAGAGTCGATTACCACCCGTATTTCGAACGCTAGCAAGTATTTTATCTGCCATAGAAAAGAGGCTGCCATGTTGTTTTACGAACCTCTTTTATCGCTGGCAGTTGAATGAAAATTATGCAAAAACTATCGTGAAATTATTTTCCGTTCCACTCGTAGTTGACCTTTGACTACCGTTCGATGGGCGGAGCTAGGAAGAGGCCGGGAGGAGGCGAGTGATCTACCTGCTCTCCTCCGCCCTACCTCTTCCCTTCCTCTCTTTTCCAGACAATCAATGCGCTAACCAGCACATTGAGTGAGTTTGCTGAGCATTTGAAACGCGCGATATATGTTTTAGTCTCCACCCCCACCGTGAACGATGTCATCAAAGTAATCCGCTCTAGCCATATAAAGTTCATAGCGGACTATACACCGATGATGGGTATAAACGAGTAAGTATTACATTATTAAAAAATATTAATTTTTCTATTATGTTTATCGTTTCACCATTATAACTAGTGTGGAATTGAAACCTAGTGAAAATGAGCAGAAATTTCAAAAGAAAGTGATATTAGTGTCTAACCAAGTCAATATCGTTTCTTCTCAGTTGCATGCTGGAATTCGCTATGGACAAGAATGCGTTTAATCAAACTACTCTTCTGCGCAGTTTGGAATTTGTTTACAGGGATCTGATCCGAGTTGTGAGTTCTTGACAGCTTTTTGAGGATTTGAAAGCTTTTTGAAAATACATGTTACGGTAAGATTAGGAAAGAATCCGAATACAGGCGAAGTTTAAAATGGAGTAAAGTCTGATTCTCCATTCAGCAACTTCTCGAATGGGCATTCAGTTCAGTCACTGAATTCGATGACGAAGCATACAATGCGGATGCGGAAATAACCACTCTAATGATCGAGCGGACCGCAAACTTCTTGGTGAAGTGGATTCGCACTATGCAGGTATGAATCATATCTGTCTACGCCGGCTGTTACTCAATTTCAATGAACAAAAAGGGATCGTCGCCACACCCGGCCAGATATTATGAGCATGGTTAATTCGTATGTATCCTGCAAGCTCAATATGAAACATGGAAACATGAGGACATTGGTTGGGCCTTGGAGGTGACCATGGGACTGAATATCTTTCAGAACGTATCATGGCCCGAGATCGGGATCGAATTCGCGAAACGGGCAATCGACCATACAACCAGTCCCGTGCCCGCCTCTGCCTACAACGTGACCGCCCGGAGAGTGAAGAAGGCCTTTGAAGAACATGGAGCAGAGAGGTTCGTGACTAGTTGTAAAGATGTCAAAGGAGCACGCAAAAGACTGATGGAGGTTGATGGAATCGAACCAACGACCTTCCGAACACGTGACGGCTGCTCTAACCACTGAGCTAAACCCCCGTACTCGATTGTCCTCTCCTCGCACATTATGTCCTAGCGGGCTGTGGCCATGCAGCCTTTAGCCTTTAGTTTTTTAGCTTTTTTTTTCATAGTTTCGTCGCGTCTCATCTGATTGACCCTTCTCACATTCGGGCAGCATTAGTGGAAGTTGGAAAATTGGAATTCCATAGGCCTTTCTTTCGGCTCTGCTCTTTGAACGAGGCCGCTAGGGAAGAAATATTCGCGCGCGAAAGGCTGATCCAAAAACAGAGAAGTACCTTATTTTTCAGTTACTACTACCAAGTACTGGTCGTTCCTACTAGTGCAGCTGGCCTTTCATTGGCTGTAGGAAGCATGAGAATGGAGGACTATGCCAACATCACAAACTTCAATGGACTGGACATCCACGTGTTCCGATTCAATGCAACTAATATAAGTGAAAGATCTGTCAAGGCGAGAGCATGGATGAGCAAGAATAGAGAGAGTATTCTGAAAGAGATCAGGTTAGATTTCACATTATCGGTCATGGATTTATTGATTTCATTCAGAACCGGAGCCGTGCATACTCCTTCCGCTCTTCTTTCCTCACTACAAACAGAGTCGTCAATCGGACCAATCTACTCGGATGATCTATTCAGGTAAGCGAATTCCGCTGGTTCGACTCCCGGCCGGTGTAACTAATCTTTTGCCATCTTTTTTTACTCCTGGTAAAATCGATCTCTTTAGATCAGTGATTCTGCTGAGACACGTGCGGAAATCGTCTGCTGATGATCAGTTTCCGATCGGCTACGCGGCTGCGCGAATTTTCAAGCTTGAAACGACTCGGACTTCGTACTCGGTCCTAGATCATGGAAGAGAAACTACTTATTCATGGAAGGCATTTTTCTTCCTGTGATGGATTGCATTTACTGTATCTTGAATAAAGTTCTTGGTCAACAAAATGATAGACACTCATGGGATGTATTCGGTATGCATTCAAATCATTTTTTTCTTTCGAGTTTCGCTTATACCTCTTGACCATCCTTGTTATTTCCCACTGCTGACATCGTCTTTCAACTTACCATTCACCGCTAATGACGAACTTCCTCCGTGATGTGTCGTCGCATACGTGTCCTATTGCATTCATGTTGCTATTTTGTGGATGCTAGACGGCTTGGATGAGAGAACGACTATTCCCTGTGAGAGACGAGGCTAAGACTGGCTATGCCATAAATCTGGGGTGACCTAGAGGGCTCTCTCCCTACTGGGAGAGAGGTCAGACGAATAGGCCAGATGGCCAAATGAACAGAGATTGCCCTTGGGTGTAACGGTGTGTCTTCTTTGTCCCTGCTAACTGAAAGTGATCAGTAGAGGACGAGGCGCAAGCGTTGGCGTTTGCTAGCTCTCATTCAGTCCTTCGCAATTGTGTCGTGCATAATATTATTACTACTCGTTAGTTTCCGCTATATTCACGCTTGTTCATAATTTAGGAGTATGCTGTTGCCAACCATGGTGGTGACCGCGCTTCTCTGCTGCGCCAATGCCGAGAGAAATCGTGAGCATTTTTTTAAAACTTTTTCTTTTCTCCAAGAAGATAGGTGTGTGGACAAAAAAGTCCCCGTGACAGGAACCCTCACCCGATACAACTCCTCCTTCTTTCAGTCACAGCCGAAGTGCAAGCCTTCGCTTCGAAGGTCCGTGAAATGAACGAGACAACGGATGTCCTAGCCGGCTTGGAGCGAATTGGAGATGACGTGAGGGTGCTGTACAAACTGGGTCGGCCTCTCGGGCACCTGTTGAGGACGTTCAATGCCACCGGCAAGGTATCGTGAGATTATTTTCCGTTCCACTCGTAGTTTTCCGTTCCACCCTTTGACTACCGTTCGAGGGGCGGAGTTAGGAAGAGGCCGGGAGGAGGCTAGTGATCTACCTGCTTTCCTCCGCCCTACCTCTCTCTCCCAGACAATCAATACGCTAACCAGCACATTGAGTTTGCTGAGCATTTTAAACGTACGATATGCGCGAATATCGGATTCACGCTGCAAGCTCTATCACCTACCCTCGCCTCCCTCCTGCATGCATTTTTCTTCATTTTTAGAGTGACTTTCACTTGTCATCATGGCAAGTGTGCCAAAAATTTGGAATAAAATATTATTATTCTCATTGAAGGCGACCGTCGATGAGACAAATGCATTGGCTGAGCTGCACGAATTCTTCGATCGCAGTTACAGTGAGATTATTTTTTCGAAATATACACATGTCTACTTTCACGCATTAATAGTCACTGAAGAAGAGGTTGTTGATACCTGAACTCGCTGTGTCTTGCCAACACAAGAATCGCCATTAAGATTCTTTTTTTTAGAGAACGTAACTCACCCATCCTACAGCGTTTACTCGGTACGTTTTTCATCATTAATATGGCGTCTCACATCTCGGTTTTCACATAAACAAAATGTGATGTGATAGAGAAAAGCAGGTACATAGTTGTAGCAATTCGAATCAGCGGTTCCACTTCGTCGTCTTCTCCCTTGAATGGATCTCCTTAAGGAGCTTAATGATTAAGGACGCTTAAGGATAGTCTTAAGGATCTGCACTCCGAGTTGCTGATAGACCCCAGCGTTCGCGACTATCTCGAACAACTGACCAACGCCACCGCGCGCAGTCACGGCGACAACAAACACCTCGCATACCAACTGAGAGTGATGCGCCAGCAGAGGTTCTCTATCTTCAATCCGCTGGTGATACTTGAGGTGAGTTTGCCTTTTTTTAAACATGATTACGAAACTGTTCACGATTTTTGGGAAGTTTGATGGCTCTGGTGGGTTCTGGTGAAGCTAAAATCTAAATTTGAGAAATGGGAAATGACGCTGATAAAAGCGAGAGAAAACATGCGAAAGTGTAAACCGGCAATAATTGCAGCAAATTGACGGCCAAACCCGGTTGGGCTGCCAGATACCGTCCGAGCAATCAATGCAAATCGTCGGCAGACTTCAGGATGCTCTGTGGCGAGTGCAGTCTTCAGGTAAGCACAGAATCATCATCGTAACTTTTTTTTATTTAAATTTATCCCTTCTTCTTGCCGAACATCAACATATTTTAATAGTTATCGAAAAGTTATAGAAAAGTGAAAAATTTTATATTTTTACAGTTCGAGCTATGTGGAACGAGACTGATTCTCACCGTCTCGAAATGGTCAAGAGATGTAATATGATTTCATTTTTTGCATATATTTTTTGTATAATTTTCTTCTTCAATAGTATACCTCAGTGATGTTCCACATGCTATCGTCTCAAAAACAAGAAGAAGTCGCCGCAAACCTAATTAAAAATCTTGAAGAGCGTGAGTCATCAATTATATATTTGTCTTTATATAAGATTGGGTGAATCCAATGGTTTCGTTTCATGAACTATTTTAGCGCTGCAAACGTTAAAAACCGCTTCAGCTTTAGCATTTAACGTTGCAAGATGTTAAATTTTATGCGTTTCAACGGCACTTGTTCATGAATCGGAATCATTGGATTCGCCATGCTTTATATTCACACTAACGCAAATATCAGTCAGAACACCGTCTCCCGAGGATGTCAGGAAAGTGTTCGAACCACATCAGATAGCGATCCAGACTGACTTTAGACCAACCTCGTACGTATGTGTTTTTAGTCTTTATCGATTTATTCTCCTTCATCAGAGGCCATGGAGAAATAGATGCAATTATAATAAATCATGGAAAATTTAATTGATTCAATTCTTAGGTGCATTATGGAGAACACTTTTGATGTCAGTGATTTCAACCAAACCGTCGTTCTTCTGAAGCTTGTAGGTCTACACAAGGACTTGGTCCGAGTTGTAAGTGAATAACATCATCTAAAAGTTGGTATTTGTGTGAAACAAATGGTACAACTAAACTGACAGGGCAGATTTCAAACTTGAAACGTCGAAGTATCAGCAAACTCAAACTGCTTATAGCGAGCAATTGATTTTTTTTCGCGCGAACGTTGTCAAGTTACGCTACGCGTATAATAAAAAGCAATCTCAAATCTGAAATCGATATGATTTTTTTTGTTCAGCTACTCCTCGAATGGGCACTAAGCTCTTTCACCGAACTGGATGAGGAATACTACAACAAAGATGCGGAAATCATGGTCCTCTTGGTTGAGCGTACCGCACACTTCTTGGCCAAGTGGACTCGCACTGTCCAGGTATGATTGGATCGAATTATTGTGGCATGCGCGCGAAATTGTTGGTAGTATCTACTTCTGTTATTGGTTAAAGGGGGATAGGCATCAATCAAAGTTGGTGGATCCCACCACGAAAAGCCTGAAACGTTGCGATCTTACTGTAAACTGCCCAAGCTCTACGCACTTATCATAGTGACTCTGGGCAAGGAGATCACCATGGCTCGTAGCCTAGCGGTTGTGCTTTTGCCTAGCTATCCAACACCCGTTGGTTCGACTCCCACCGAGCGCAATCATCACTATTGCCGCAATTTTCGACTCCCAGTCCAATAAAATCAATACGAGAATACAGTACCCCAAATCTTGCCTGAAATATCAATGAACTTAAAAATTCCGTAGTGAGCTTCAAAGGCATTTCTAGAACTTCGGATAAAGTGATCTCTGATCGGGTAGCCATTCTCTATCATTCCACGTTGCCAGTTTATGCACGAAAATATTGATGCCTATCCCCCTTTAAACGCTTTTTTTTTCGTAATTCAAAATGGCATAGTTTTTGGAAGTGTTGCATTCGGCCCAAAAAACATCTTTGGATATAGGATGGCGTAAACTGAGAATATTGCACACGTGTCGTGGCAGCTACTTCGCAAACATTTTGCCTTATTGGTAAAGGAAGTGGTATATTTTGCTTGCTTGATCACTCAAGCACAGTTTTCGCTATCTTCATTTTTTCACATAATTTCTGACAAGATTTTGCGATGCGAATTGTTGTCATTTTTTTCTGACAAGATTTTGCGATGCGAATTGTTGTCATTTTTTCTGACAAGATTTTGCGATGTGAATTGTTGTCATTTTTTCTGACAAGATTTTGCGATGCGAATTGTTGTCATTTTTTCTGACAAGATTTTGCGATGCGAATTTTTGTCATTTTTTCTGACATTATTTTGCGATGCAATTTTTTGCCACTTTCTCTAACTTGGTTGCTTATGTTCATAGCATATCTGTGAAACATTTATCATTCCAAGGGTCATTCCTACTGATCATGTTATGGATCATTATCATCTTCTATTTCTTATTGGACCGTTGTCCATCTTTATTGAGGCTTCTCGCACCTTAACAACTTTCTTTGTTAGATTAGGAGAAGCAAAAAGAGCTAGAGACTCTCACAACGAATTCCCGACAAGACCTGAAGGTGGTCTTTCAGCGTTTTGCCAATCGAAAAGGAATTGGCCGATGGGGGGGGTTGTGATCAAGGCTTTTCCTCAACAAAACGCCGCACCTGTCAACATCAGCCAGTCGGAAGAGCGTAGACTAGGAGAAATGATGGGAAATGAGATCGCAATTAAAATTGATCTTTGTTCAATTGATACAATTAAATGAATTTGAATGCTAAATATGATTAATTATTTTGTTATTCATTCATCTCTCCACTCATTTTCACTCATCTCACTTATTCTGCGCGGTTCTTCTCTATGGAGGCGGCGCAATGATGGTTTGAAGATCCATGAATAAGGTTCGTTGAGAACGATAATAACTGATCAGTCATGGCGGGAATTCGTTGTGAGAGTCTCTAGCTCTTTTTGCTTCTCCTAATCTAACAAAGAAAGTTGTTAAGGTGCGAGAAGCCTCAATAAAGATGGACAACGGTCCAATAAGAAATAGAAGATGATAATGATCCATAACATGATCAGTAGGAATGACCCTTGGAATGATAAATGTTTCACAGATATGCTATGAACATAAGCAACCAAGATAGAGAAAGTGACAAAAAATTGCATCGCGAAATCTTGTCAGAAAAAATGACAACAATTCGCATCGCAAAATCTTGTCAGAAAAAAATGACAACAATTCGCATCGCAAAATCATGTCAGAAAAAATGACAAAAATTCGCATCGCAAAATCTTGTCAGAAAAAAATGACAACAATTCGCATCGCAAAATCTTGTCAGAAATATATAACTTAAATTTGCTCATTCACTTATGTTTTACACTTGTTCGCAAACTGAATATCTTCACCGACATATCAGAATTCATTAGGCTGAGAGAGGTCATCCGCGACACATGTGCAATATTCTCAGTTTACGCCATCCTATATGATAGCACCGTTATCTTCAGAACATATCGTGGCCTGAAATCGGGGTCGAATTTGCGCGACGCGCCATCGGCCTGCGTCGCATTGCCATTGAAGCGTATAACGAGACGGCCAAGCAAGTTCGACGGGCATTCGAAGAGCATGGAGCTTCGAGGTTAGAGGATCATCTTTTCTCACTACCTCCGAATGGCAGAATTACCCGTATTCAGAAATCTCGCATGAGAAGGATCGGACATTTGTTTCAGTTACTCCTACCAAGTACTCGTCGTTCCAACTAGTGAAGTTGGCGTTGTTTGGAGTGTTGGAAGCTCGAGAATGGGTGATTATACCAACATCACCGACTTCAATGGATTGGACATGCACGTATTTCGATTCAATAAGAGCGAGATCGGTGACCGTTCTGCGATGGCCAAGAAATGGATGAAGAATAACGAACAAGCACTCAAGAAAGAGATCCGGTAAAATTTAGAGGAATGGTCTGACTCTCTTACTTTCCCATGACATTTCGCTTCTCTGATCGAATATAATGAGAGAATCAGAATTTAGAGATTAAGTGATTATCTACAATATCTCTTTCAGAATCGCTGCATTGTCTAGGGCATCTTCCATGTGTTAGATCAGAGGAGTGCGCAAAAGTCAGTTGGAGGCAGAGGGAGTCGAACCCCCGACCTTCCGATACGTATGCGGGTGCTCTAACCACTGAGCTATACCCCCTTGATGCTGGCATGCCCTCGTGCTCGCACTATGGTCTTAGGGCCGCGGCCATGCATTCCCTTACATGCCGCCCCTCTCATCAGCCGAGTCCCACCGAGGCATCCACGCATCCATCCGGGTCTTACATCGTTGCCCTTCACTGCTGCTCGCCATGAGTCTTACGCTCTCCACACTGCTTTGCCACTCATGATTCAATGAAAACAAGGGGGCGCGCTAGGAGGTAGTTTTACCCCACGGCCGGAGCCGCCGCCATCCACCCTCTGCCTCCACCATGTTAGATCAGAGGAGTGCGCAAAAGTCAGTTGGAGGCAGAGGGAGTCGAACCCCCGACCTTCCGATACGTATGCGGGTGCTCTAACCACTGAGCTATACCCCCTTGATGCTGGCATGCCCTCGTGCTCGCACTATGGTCTTAGGGCCGCGGCCATGCATTCCCTTACACATGCTCTCCTATCTTCAATCCGAGTCCTCTGTCGGTCCAATCTACTCGGATGATCTATTCAGATCAGTATTCCTGATGAAGAAGATGACGGTGTCTCCAGCTAAACCCGATATGCCTATAGGCTTTGCACTGTCTGACGACTCATCGTATAAGCTGGATGTCATGAGAACTTCCTATTCCGTGCTTGGACACGGCAAAGAAACGGTTTACGCGTGGAAAGCTTTCTTCTTCTTGTAATTGCACCGATAACACTGTGTCCTCAAATCGATTACATGCTCAAACCTGAATAAATATGCTTTCTGAATAAAAGTTGTCCATTGCGATTCCCGCAGCATCGTTTTTATGTGAAATCCTCAACTTTATTTTAACGTCACAACTACAAAATGCGACATAAGGAAGTGTCGTTCTCCAGGGGGCACCATTCATGACCACCCATTTGCATTGGCCTATTGAATAGGCTAGACATTCTTTTCTATTGGAACATATTGGACAGGTTGGGGTGAACTTTGTTTCATGAGCTGTTTCTTTATGTCAATGAGTTTGAAATCCCTGTGCTCTCTGCGCTGGTAGGTGAACCAACTTCGGAATAATGAGTAACCCACAGTTTGTCCTGCGGAAACAGTAGCTCGTCCCATCCAATATGTCGGGGCGGGAGGCCAAAGGAGCAAAATGGTGACGAAATGTTCCACTTGATTGCCGCAGGAAGCGGAAGGATACGCGCTAAAGCTCGACAAACGGATCACCGTCTCTTCATCTCACGCGCTCTCTCGCGCTCTTGAGTCGCGAGAGATTGGGCAGAGTGAAGAGACGGAGAGCTCTAATAAATGCCGCCCTGAAGGACCGTAAAAATGGCGCCACTTTATAGTTGCCGAAATCCGACACCTACAGTGTGTCTGCGGGGATATGTCGACCGCTTGGCTTTTATTTTAATCACTCTATCGGCAAATATTTACTATCAGGGCGGTCAGGATGAGAACGGTCAGGATGTGCTGATTGTTCAGCACCGAACAACGGTAATCATATCGAAACACCCATACCAACTTGTCAGAAAATTTCCGGGATAACGTCTGCAACGGAGTTTAATGAGGATGTCGAAAGGCTTCGCATCAAATTTGCCCAAATCGAATCCCAGGGCAGTTAGAGATCACACAAACAACAGAGAGTTTCTGGTGCGAAGCCCTTCCTAATCCGGATCTGAGTGTGAGCAGCAGGACGAATTATCCGTCTCTTCATCCTATCTAGTATTCTCTTACTGATCAGATTGAAGAGAGATCATTTCAAATGATGAGTGCCAGCCTTCCTGATATCAATAATCTGTAAGTCTGCAGTAGATCCCTTGAAGGTTCTAGAGTAGCTTATTTGGCGAGGCTTCCCGGGAGGTGGGGGAAATGTTTCTGCGCTCTCCTCTTCCCATTTCCCCCTTTCCCCCCCCCCCCTCTCCTCACACGTAAGATGATGGGGTCCACCTATCCATTCTTTGTGAACGAGCGAGAGACAGGGCGGAAAGGGGAGGCGGGGAGGGATCGAGAAAAGAGGGAGGGAATGAGAGACTGTTTGCTTCTACCTCCGGTCACGACCCCCCTCCGCTACAGGCGCTTTTGTGTGTGTGTGCTTGCGAACTGGTAGGCGGAGTCTGCGGAACGTGAAATCCGCCTTCCCCCCTATCTCCCCCGCTCCCCCTACCCCCGCTCCTCTTCCCGACCCACCCTGAGGGCACATAGGAAGCGAGACGCGTATAGGAAGTGGGAAGTACGCTCCCTGATCTACCGTAATCCAATTACCGCCTACCGTACCATGATGAAGCCCTCCGAGTCACCGCACGACTCACTGTCGCCCGGAGGCAGCAGCAGCTCCGATTACGGTATGGACCACACCACCAGCGTGCGCGAGGACCGGCCGACGAGTCCCGATTCGTCGACGCACGACGGCACCACACCACCACCGCCGCCCATGCTGCTGCCGCCCGCACTCGCCCGACCCACGCCCAGGTATTGACAGGGTACGGTAGAGAGGTTACTGTAGGCGTCGATTCAGGTACCCGGACGGTAGAAGAACTTCAGCACCGGCAATACTGTGGAGCGCAGCGAGCATGCTGGGCGATAAGGTACGGTATCTTGATCTGCGGTACTGATGATGACCTTGCGACCCTTGCAGCCGTCTTTGGACTCGCTGCAGCTGCTGCATGAGCTGCTGGAGCGGCAAAGAATGAGCAACAGCAAGCGAAGGGAAAGCAGCAGCCCGGACTCTGGTGTGTCCTCAATTTTGTCTCAACTATAAAAACAGCCTTTCTGCGAGAATTCTCAACCACGGGAGTAAGGAAACAGTAGCGAAAGTTCTCCCCTCAGTTTTCACGTTTTCTCTGCCCTTTCCCTAGACAAGAAAGCAGACACGCTAAAAACTGCGAGTGAAACTGCGTGTGAGCGCAGCCATTTTTCGCCAATCCTCGAGTACCTACTACGAGGACGTAATGAAACTACCTCTGCCTCTCAAGCAATACGTAGGCTCTCCGTAATTTCCCGCTCTGACATCGCATGGCCTCCTTCTACCTCACCTACACAGTTATGTGGTCTATTCGGTGGCCTACCGATACCAATATAACCAATATCAATACCACTAATCATACTACCTTAGATTAGTCACTGGCCTAGCAGTGATCTCTCGCAGGACGCAAGTGCCTTTACCTTTACCTTTTTAATACCACTAATCTTAGGTAGTATGAAGTGAGCAATACCAGACCGTGCATCTCTTCAGGCATGGGCGAGGAGGGCCGCACTCAACATGGTCCGTTCGAGGCGGCTCCGGCGCCTCGACTACCTGCTCCATCGATGGCGCCCACTGCATCGATGCTAACCATTGGAGTACCGCCACAGACTGAGCTGCCCCCGCCGCCGCCACAGATGCCTGTAAGTAAAAATCACTATAGCTGGATTTCGTTGGTGGCATCATTCATGAGTTTCGCTGAAATGATGATTTTCTGGAGATCATAGCCGTGTTGGTTACCTTTGCTGTTTCTCCTGAAGAGTGCAGGTGTCATGCGATACAGCGTAGGACGATTCCTTGGAGTTGAAAGACACTTATTTGTGGTTTTTGTTGACACCATTTGTGCGCTTCGTTGGCATTATTAGTTTCTGGAGATCATAGCTGTGCTGGTCACCGTTGCTGAATCTCGTGAATCTTCCACAGAAGTGTACTTAAAAAAATCGTAGCATGGAGAAATCTCTCGCTCGATGTCTCCCTGTAGGCACTTCATAGCACGAGAACTTCGTGAGGCGATCGCTTACTTTCGTCAGGGATGGGGGTTGTGAAATTGCTCTCATTCGGGATTTTCACTTTCCAGTACTTTTTTCAATGGGATACTAGAATCGGTTTGTGATGAATCTCCAGATTCTTCCATCGACTAATCTCAATCTTTCCAATACTCAGGCCTTCCCCGCACCTCCCCTGCTCCTACCCTCCACCACCTCCACCATCAACAACAACTCCCTTCCGCCGGCCCTCAATCAGAACGCCGGCAGCTCCGTCTGGCCCTGGATCCAGCACGGTAAGGCGCCATTTTCCGGTCCTCCCATTTCCCGGCTCACACATTTCCCGGCTCTCTGCCCGGATACGCGCACGCGAACCGGAGATTAGCCCCCGGCCCGGCCCGGCTGCGAACTGGTTCCCGGCCCGCTTGCACTTTAACCTCCTTTCACTTTCTCGCACGTCTTTGCTTAGTAGCTAGAGAGCGCTTTGTGTCTGGGGTCAGAGTGAGACGAGAGAGTGTGTGAATTGAAGAGAGTCAGACAGTTTCCCATCGTCTTCTGTCTATTCCTTCTGATGATCTCTGGAGCGTCAGTGACGCGTTCATGTTTGCACTCAACTCGACGACGTTGAACTAGTAACAGAAGTGACGGACTGGTTAGAGTCGAGGCAGTTGAGAGCGAAACTGTTTAGTTTGCAAAGAGTATCTTCCCCCCCGCCGGGCGGATTACGATACTGCATTGGAATTGCATAATCGCAGGGATCAATGGGTCTTGCGATTATTCGTTACTGAAGAAGTTTCGAAGGGGAACCACCTCTGACCACTGTCTCCTAAGTTACAGGAGCGTCTAGGGTAGATCCTTGAGGATACAAAGCACCGGAATACGGTAGTCCTCCTCTGACACGGGCGTGAATCTTTCCGGGGGGGGGGGGGGCGTCCCAGGCAGTACCGTCGTAATAGGACAACGAGCACGGCTGAGTCAACGGCGATAGCCCTTGAGGGGATAGGGGGCGATAAGGATGCGAACGAACGGTGATCGGTTATCGCCGATCTCTCCCGGGAGTTTGATCAGCCTCCAGCCCCCCCCCCATCCTCATCGCCCCTTCTTCGGAAGCACTTGACGATCGTCTGACTCTCTCGTTTCGTCACAGACTCTCGCTTCTCTGTCTAACGAGAGGCAGTGTACACGTGGAGACGGCGACATCGTTCACCATGGAGTGCTAGAGATAACGCGAAACGAAGAGTGCCAGCTCCCCCCCCCCCCATCCTCATCCCGTCGAACAATGACCTCGTCTCTTCATTTCCCCCTTATCTGTAGACAGTCAGAGAGGCGAGAGAGCATTGCGAAATGAGAGAGTCAGACCATCCTCATCGTCCCTTCTTCGGAAGCACTGCCACGAAGAACTATCGTGTCTGACTCTCTCGTTTCGTCATGGACTCTCGGTTCTCTGACTGGCGATATGATCCGGTAAACTCTCTCGTAGACGGCCAGAGATGTAGGAGATCATCGAAAAGCGAGAGCGCCAGAGCATTCAGCGAATTTTCCTCCCGCAGGCGCGCGCTGAATTCCCTCTCCCTTTCCGATCGCTTCTGTGTTTGCATACGTTTTCCGTGACCTGTGACGTCGACTGTGTGCTGAGAGGTGAAATGCTGAAGGGAAGAGGAGAGAAGACAGTTTGGAAAGTACACAGGAGATTCCCACCCGCGGCGGAGCTCCCTCCTATGATACTGCGGCGATCAGAGGAAGCGAGGGAGTGTGTACCCCGGAGAAACGTCTCCTTCAGAGAATCCCCTGGAGAGAGATCGGAAGAATATGAGAAGGGAAGAGGAGTGGTGAACTGCAAACAGTGGGGTCACGCAGGAGGAGAGGAGGAGGCGCTTTTTACCTACGCGAGTTTGGAGATGGAGTGAATTCGAGAGGGTGGAGGTAGTAGTCGAGATAGGGGTTGGAAAATGGTAGGGATGTACGAAATGAGCGTTGAGAAAGACGATTTTGCATCAAGATCTACAATTGCAGCGAAGTTTCGCAAACGTACAAAATGATTTTAGATACCTTACACTGTGCAAATCATTGGTTGCTCAGTCCACTGATCACTGAGAGATCTCGGAGGATCTTGAAACATCCATTCCAAAAACACTGGACAATAGGTCATTCATTCATCCAATTACTGCCTTTTCCTCGTCCGGTCTCATTCCTCCTTTCCCTTTCTTTCTTCCCTCCTTCTTCTTCTTCTTTTCACACATTCGATTCGTCCGGGATCGGGTCTTTCCTCTGCGATCGCTTGGTCCGGTTTGAGACCAGGATATCTCGCCCATAGGCCCCCTCTGATCTCCCCCTACCTCTCGAGGCTGGTCTCTCCCTCAGCACAAAAGACCCCTGCAGGGAAAGAAAGACCACTGGTCGAAAGGGAAAGGGAAAGGGACTGGAGGGGCTTTCGCTTTCATAACAAAGAGTTGCGAGAGGGGGATGGGAAAGGAGGCAAGGAAGGATCGGAAAGGATTAGAGACATCGCACATGACAATACTGTTTTATATTTAACGCAGCGTGCAGAATTTTAGTCATCATTGCCATTTTGGGCAGCGAAATTCGAAAGACAGAGCGAAAAATGAAATGCGTTTCAACAATGCTATGCATGAGAACGAGCAATGAACGAAATGATGAGTATAGAATTATCAGAACATCGTTAGCAAAGAAATGCAGAAATAAGCTAAGAATCCTTGCAGCACTCTGGAACGCAGCAGCCGCTGCAGCTGCAGCCCAGCAGCAGGCCCGTCTGCAGCAACAGCAGCCCGTGCAGCCCGTGCCGATCATTCACGAGGGCCTCCTGACGACGGCGCCCGCCCTGCAGCTGCAGCAGCACCTCCAGCAGCACCACCACAATGCGCTGCAGCGACAGGTATGGATGGTTTGAGTAGATTGCACATCAATACACTCTTCCGATGTTGCCTAACCATGCAAAATCCGAGAAGGCACATGCCAAATCGCCATCATTAGCTCGAATCCAAGCGGTGCTGCATTGATCGAAGGATATCATGTGGACCTCGTTAGATAAATTATTATTAAAACGCGTTATCTGTAAGAACGGGAGGGGTGTGGCACAAGGCTTCAAAATGCTCCGATCGAGCTGAATTTTTTTTTGGGAACTCCCCAGGGGTCAGGTACACTTCTGGCAACATTTCATGTTGATCCATGCGTTTCATGCATGAAAAATAAATTTCAGCTTTGACCCTCATGTGATATACCATTCGATAGAGCATCAAAAGGTAAGTCTAAACCTCACTTTTGAGCCCGTTTGGACTAAATGTGTTCGAGAAAAAGTCGAAAAACACCATTTTTCGAAGGTTTTTGACTTGTTAAAAATCAAAGATCGAATTTAATCTTTTAGTCTTTGTGTTCATTGGATTCCTCGTTGAATTCTGCATATGTCAGAATTTTTGAACATGCCAATATCGGAGCTCATTGTTGTCATGGACGCTATTTTGTTGAGCGCGATCAGCCATTCCGGCAGTGATGCGCGTCTGTGAATGATTCCTTTTCCGGACTCTCCGACGCCGGTTCGAATCCGCCTCCCTGTATGAGTGTTTTGCCGCATTTTTAGACTTCATTTCCCCATTTCTCGTCATAGTTATTAACATGCCTTACTGTTGAGAGCATTGTGAAACGTTTTAATGCATGAAATACAATAGAATTTGTATTGTGTTACATGAAAATTTGTTTGTTTCAGTTCTTGTTCTGTTTCATAACGCATAATTCATAAATTCAATGCTCCTCAATGCTCAATGCTCAATGTTCAATGCTCCTTAAACAGTTTTATTTTCGGTTTTGTGCTCCTATTCCTCCTATAAAAGATGGGTGAGTTCATCCCAACATCATCCGCATGTATCAGAACATGCTGTGGACGTATCTCCCCCTTCTCCTCGCCGCTCTTATCCTTCCGACTGATGAACGTCCGATGCCGGGAACCGATTCTCAGAACGTCGTCGTTGGTGGAAAAGTAAGTAGCGTGACAGCGTGAGCGTGACAACTTCTGGAGGAAATCAGCCAAGAAAGATGACCGGCAATCTGATGACGATGGTCTCTTCTCTTGTCCCGAATTGACTTGCAGTGAATCATTCGAATCGATGGAGGATCTGGATGCTCATGTTATCGAAGCTTCAGATTTCACATTCTTCGATCCCTCCATTCACGACAAAAGCGAATTCTTCGATCCTCCAGAAATTGAGGAGGATTGCAAGATGGAAGAGGATGATTATCATTCAAGCAAGGAAGAACTATTCTAATCACAGTCTTTCTTTACGACATGAAACTCTTCGAATCGAATAAACTTTTTAGTTTATAAACATGACGAGAAATGGGGAAATGAAGTCTAAAAATGCGGCAAAACACTCATACAGGGAGGCGGATTCGAACCGGCGTCGGAGAGTCCGGAAAAGGAATCATTCACAGACGCGCATCACTGCCGGAATGGCTGATCGCGCTCAACAAAATAGCGTCCATGACAACAATGAGCTCCGATATTGGCATGTTCAAAAATTCTGACATATGCAGAATTCAACGAGGAATCCAATGAACACAAAGAATAAAAGATTAAATTCGATCTTTGATTTTTAACAAGTCAAAAACCTTCGAAAAATGGTGTTTTTCGACTTTTTCTTGAACACATTTAGTCCAAACGGGCTCAAAAGTGAGGTTTAGACTTACCTTTTGATGCTCTATCGAATGGTATATCACATGAGGGTCAAAGCTGAAATTTATTTTTCATGCATGAAACGCATGGATCAACATGAAATTTTGCCAGAAGTGTACCTGACCCCTGGGGAGTTCCCAAAAATTTTTTTAGCTCGATCGGAGCATTTTGAAGCCTTGTGCCACCCCCTGTGGAAGACCATCCCGCTTTTACGGAGAATGCGTTTTAATTATTAATTCCAGCTGTCCGCCCTGCCGTCCTCCGCCGGTGGCATCCCGCCGTACCTGCTCGAGGCGCGTCGCTACTCCGAGCCGGCGCCCATCCCTGGACATCTCTCAGCTATAAATGCTGCGAGGAGAAAGAGCAGAGATGGTGAGAAATTGCCTTATAGAGCTCAAAGAAGAGCAGAAATGGCGAGAACAACTAGGATAGTAAGGGAGAGTTGATTTTGTGATGAAATATGTCCATCCCGGGGCATCTCTCAGCTATAAATGCTGCGAGGAGAAAGAGCAGAGATGTTGAGGATATCTCGAAATGATTCGTAGGGGCATTCTATGCTCGTAGTATTGCAAGAGATGATTGTGGTATCGCAGAATAACGTAAAGCGAAATGAGTTTCAGCAATGCTATGAATGCGATGGGCTTTGAATGAATCGATTCACCGCCGATAGACTCTACAAAAAAATTGAGATAACGGATCACTTCCAAGATCATTAAATGCGTGTTTAGCGACCGGTCATAAATGGGTGCATTGAGTTTCAGCAGTGCTATGAAAGCGATGGGCTTTGAATGAATCGTTTCGGATTTCTCCTGTGAAAAAAAATTAAAACGTGGATCTCTACAGACATTCGCGGTTTTGCGATTTTTGTAAACACGAATGGCTTGAGCTTCAGCAATCCTATGAGTAAGATTAGGAATGGACGAGTTGATTGTCTCTTGCTTCGATTTCTAAAAAAAAACAATGAAATAATGGACCAATGTTTCAGGCCAAGTGACCTACCTGTGGGAGTTTCTCCTTCGCCTACTACAGGATAAGGAGTACTGCCCGAAGTACATCAAGTGGATCGACCATGCGAAGGTACTTTGATGACCTCCGGTATTCCATTCCTGCTGCCTTGATACGATTAGTGCGCGCTGACCACCCGGTTGATTCTGAACGATTCGGTAGCCACAGTGTGCTGCATGCAGACAAATCGTTCTCTTCATACCTCGAGCTCACTCGCCGGTCTTTGTGCCGAAAGCATACATGCCGAATGAAAAGATGAAATCTTTATCCCGAGAGAGGCCTAACCTGTGGACCTCAGCTAAAATTATGATCCTTCAGGGCGTCTTCAAACTCGTCGATTCAAAGGCCGTCTCCCGACTGTGGGGCATGCACAAGAATAAGCCGGGCATGAACTACGAGACGATGGGGCGGGCGCTGAGGTGAGTCTATGGTTCTTGATTTCATCATTTAATCGATTTTGGCCGAATGATTAAAGCACAAGAAGACACGTACAGCTTAATGATATTCCTTGAAGGCGATGATCCGAGAATAGGGCCGTCAGAATGAATAATCCATGCCGTCGTTCCGCATGCTGTCTTGTTTACTATCATTTACTCGTCTGACGGCCCTATTCTTGATTCCAACCGAACCAGAAAAAAAAACATTTTTTGACATCACTAACAACTCAACCCTTCGCAGATACTACTACCAGCGCGGTATCCTGCAGAAGGTCGATGGCCAAAGGCTCGTCTACCAGTTCATGGACGTGCCCAAGGTGAGTCTCGAGACGATTGTCGGGATACTGTAGCCTTCCGACTGATCGATTACCCGGTTACGGTAGCAAGCGTACTGTATGATGATCATAGATTGATTTCCAGGAGGCTCTTTACTCGCCCGGTTCGCCCCTCTTCGACAGCGCCTCGGATTCCATGTCGGACGAGGCTCCGCCCACACCTCCTACCGTATCCAATCTTACCGTATCCACGCCCTCGCTCGCTTCGGCACTCTTCGGCCAGGGTCTAGGCACGAATACACAAAATCTTACTGTAGTCCCGCCGTCCACCGTAGGCGTGGGCTCTTGTGCTTGATAGGCATGTGTAACGAGTAGCTATTATTGATTGATTGATGAGCTTTAATTTAGGATTATACAACAGATAAGATATTCACTAGGTACCATATTTCAGTGCAAATTAATTTCATTATTGTGTGCAATTGTGTGGTTTAGGAATGTTGGAATCGTATCACGTATTTTTCTTTATCATAGATTCCAGAATTCCTCAACGTTTTGATCTACTTTGAGTGCTTTCTTCCGATAATTCCGGTGTCCTCTCCCCGATATATAGTCAATATGTCTAATCACTATTATTGATACAAGTATTTTGTAGCGAGCTTATTATTGTATATGTAAATATGATCGTTTTTGTATTGTAACTGTGGGTAAATGAGATGCGTTCATTCGGATGGTTGCGAGTGGGGAATGGTCGTATGTACAACAGAAACCAGAAGGTACGGTAATCATCGGGATTACGGCAGTCTCCGTCACAGGTTCGATCGGGCAAGGTAGCAACAAATTACAAGTACAAGACAATGAAAGCCCTGAGCGATGAGCCTAAACCCGCGTGGTTGTGGCAGATTGGGATGGGGAAACAACGAAATAGCATAGCTTACAGAGAGGCGAGTTACCCGATGAGCTACACGACTAGGAGTGATAGAGTGGACACTTCTTCCTGATTAGGGATGTCAGGATCAAGAATCCGTCTCTTCATTCATCGCCCAACTTCTCCGAAGAGACGCGAGTGAACGCGGAATAAGGAAACGCATTCTTCATTCCGACTCCCCTAATCATAGCTCCTTTCCTTAGGGACAGGAGATCGAAAAATTCCGGGGGGCATGGTGATACTGCGGTAGGCCGACCCCTTACACTATCGTGTTCTCACTAAAGAAGAAGGCGGGACCTTGTGCGAACTTGGGCGATCTCGAAATGGATCGCCGTAGAGAGGAGCCGCGTCGAACGATCGAATTCCGTAGCGAGTCGACTCGGCCTGCACTGACAAGGGTGATGCTCGAAACGGGGACCACGGTTATCATACCTAGGTATGAATTACCTGCCACGCTCCCGTCCTCGCTCTTCAGGTTGCCGCAGCAGCGAAATGCGCAAACGCACACTGAAAATACAATTTAAAAATAATAATAAATTATAATTTTGTATTAAAATAAACAATGTTGCAAAAAAATCCCGAACATAAAGTTTCGATTACGGTATCAGTCGATTACGGTATCAATATTTTATCGACTTTTCACCTGTTCGAACTTTGTTAAATTTCTGTTGATTTTGCTCGATTTTCAGCGTTTTCGCGTGCCCTTTTTTATTAATTTTATGTTCTAGTTGGTGTTTGCATGTTGCTAATTGACACTAAGTAGGCGCCGTGCTCGAAATGGACGATGCACCGCCGGGAAAACGCCGAGCACACTCGCTGCCTTCTGCTTTCTATGTGAGTCCTCTCGATTCCATCTGTTTTCCGTCGACTATTCCGGATTTTCTAGCCATATTTACATCGTTTTCGTTGATTAGTGCGCGTTTCCGGTCAAAAGTGCTCACGAGTGCGTGATTTTTGTTGTTTTCCGAGGGTCCGGGCAACTTATTTAGACTTCCGTGCGCGCACGCGCTAAGCCCTTCCACTTTTGACGCGGCATTACTCACGACTGAGTGAGCAGGGGTTTACGCGGACGGCAGCTTAGTTCGTTTGACGAGCAACTGCCATTATTCAAGCTTCAAAAATTTTCAATATTCGTTATTCAAACTCCAAAATGCATTTATCGCTTTAAATTTAATCAATCGGATCCCTGGTTTCTCTGCGTGTTGTGCGATGAAAACATGACATGGGACCCTGACTTCTCGTCCCCGATTTCTTTCCCTCGCCCCTCTCTACTCAGGTTATATCACACGACACCGGGGAACAGGTGGCTTGCTCCTGCCTCAGTTGCAAGAAGGAGAAAGAAGCGGGGCGAGAGGTTTGAGTGTCGTCGACGGAATGTTGACTTTGTGATCAATGTGCAGAGGTCAAATACACCTCCCGTAAGGACCACATTTTCTGGTAAATTTGAACACAAACTATAGAAGAACAAACCACTGATCGACAAAAAACATAAGAGATGACCAGAAACTTAACCACCGCAAGCTCCATAGGCTTCACAATCTCACACCACATCTTGGGTTTCGTGTCCTAAGTATATTAGATGACCTAAATATTTTGCTGTGTACCTCATCGGTAAATTTTAAGACTATTTCTGCTACTAGATCGGCAGCTTGAGCGAACTGAAAGAATGTAACTTTTAAATTAACCGTTAATTTTCTTTAAATCCAATAACTTTGTGTTTGCAGTTGCCGTGCTTAACACGTGGACGAGCACACCGACCAAGGAAGGACTTTATCATGTTGACCAAGGAACCTAAAAGCTAAGTACCCCTTAAGATGTGGCGTGAGCTAGGAGCTCTGTCGCGCGTGCTTTAGAATGTGGCGTGAGCTAGGAGCTCTGTCACGCGTGCTTTAGGATGTGGCGTGAGCTAGGAGCTCTGTCACGCGTGCTAAAAAATGTGGCGTGAGCTAGGAGCTCTGTCACGCGTGCTAAAAAATGTGGCGTGAGCTAGGAGCTCTGTCACGCGTGCTTTAGGATGTGGCGTGAGCTAGGAGCTCTGTTACACGTGCTAAAAAATGTGGCGTGAGCTAGGAGCTCTGTCACGCGTGCTTTAGGATGTGGCGTGAGCTAGGAGCTCTGTCACGCGTGCTAAAAAATGTGGCGTGAGCTAGGAGCTCTGTCACGCGTGCTAAAAATGTGGCGTGAGCTAGGAGCTCTGTCACGCGTGCTTTAGGATGTGGCGTGAGCTAGGAGCTCTGTCACGCGTGCTAAAAAATGTGGCGTGAGCTAGGAGCTCTGTCACGCGTGCTTTAGGATGTGGCGTGAGCTAGGAGCTCTGTCACGCGTGCTAAAAAATGTGGCGTGAGCTAGGAGCTCTGTCACGCGTGCTAAAAATGTGGCGTGAGCTAGGAGCTCTGTCACGCGTGCTTTAGAATGTGGCGTGAGCTAGGAGCTCTGTCATGCGTGCTTTAGGATGTGGCGTGAGCTAGGAGCTCTGTCACGCTGAAATAGTAACCAATATCTCTCTTACGAGAGGTATTGGTTACTATGTCAGAACCAGTTTATCTTCGGCAGCTGGATGGCTCAATGAGGACGAGGTTCAATTGCGGACGACACGTGTCGATTTGGTCGGTGAGTCTATGGATTCTAATTCTTTTGTGAAAAGAGGTCAAATACCCCTCCCGCAAGGACCTATGCATTCAACATTTTTAGACCTTTTTGAATAAAATTAGAGGAAAGCATACCACTGATCTACAAAACGGAGGAACCTTCCCGAAAGCGAAATAACCTTCAAGCGAAATATCCTTCAAAATTTGTAAAAGCATACCACATTTTGGGTTTTATGACCTGAGTATTTGACCCCTGTCAATGTGCCAGTAGGCTTTTCGGTACCCGCGAGCCGTAAATCAGCCCCGGATCTAAGTGGTCGCTCTGTTAATACTACTGTTGTGCCGCTTCCGCGTACCCAAAGATCAGGAAGGCGAAATTCAATAGCGAAAGGATAGTTTAGGCCGAGGAAATCGGATATTTTCGTTGGCAAAATCGAGTTGGAAAGACCGCGGAACAGGCAAGTTGTCGAGTTATTTCCAATAAACAAGAGGAAGATTGATTAGAACCAGAGGAATATGTCGGATTGATCCGCCAAGACCACCCAGCAACTGTCAAGGGCACCCAGTTGTCAATACTCTTGTACGCCGTGACATTTCGCAAGTACATTTCCCGTTTGTTGAGCGACTTACACGTGATGATAATTGTCAAGGCGACGGCGACTCCTACAGAAACGACCAGTGATAGTGTACCTGAAAGAGTTACGGTATTTATCGTATCATCCGAATCATCGTACCGGTATCCACTCGCGTCTCTGGTTCTCCGTTGAGCTCTCGTCGGATCGATCCTGAAATCAATTCGACGTGACATCGACGAAATCATATCACTTCGTATTTTGATTGTTTGGGCGCCGGAAGTAGTTTTCGGATCAAAGCGACATTTACTCGGCGCCTATAAAACTTGAAGGAGCCTGAACCCATCAAGACGTTGAGTGGCAGAGTCTTTCCCCATTCTTATCCGCTCCTCCCGCGCTCTTCCATTCAACAAACTACTAGAGAACGACATGTGCTATGCTGCTTCCGCATTCCAACTTGAGTTTTGGTTTCAGAGATCACGGATAGAATGCTCCTGAGTTCTTCAAGGTCAAGGTTTGGTTACACTTTCCGACTCTTTGATGCAACACGCTTGGAAGTTTAGAAGCAGGGGAAACATTCAGAAGTCTGATTAAATCTCACCGATAACTTCAGTGAGGGCACTGTACCACTCATCGCCTTGCGCTAAGTTGTTCACTTTGCTCAGTATAGCTCGTCGCTCCTAAAATTATTTGATTACAGTAACCGTCAGTTGCCGCGTTTCTGATGGCAATTCGACACGTATCATTCTATTTTCGATTGTGATCAAGGAGAGAATCCGATTTGGCATCACTTCTGAATACGATGTAGTACCTCAACAGTAACGTATCGCTCCGCCAGTCGAGCCGGCCAGATGATCATCTGGAAATCGCCTCATTATCGCACTGATTTTCGCATCTTGAGATTGATCTCTCCCCCCCCCCTCCGACTGATTCCCATTGAGTAATGTGGCAGAGGCGAGGGATGAATTATGAGAGAAAGAGGAGAAGGAGGAAAGGAGCGGGAAGGGATACTCTAAGCTGTGCTCCTCTTCCTCCTTTCTCCATTCTACTCGGCCATTATTGCGACGACGACGGCAGTTCCCCTAGATAATCTCCCGGAATAGGCCATGAGGAAGGAACGGTGGCAGCTTGGAAAGGGACAAAGGCGAATGAGCCCCATTTCGTTTACGTTGAAAATAGTGGAATGCGACGAGACAAATAATGGAAAGAATCGAGAAAGATTCAGGCAAGTTCGTATTCCAGGGAGCATAGTATTTAAATAAGAAAAAAACGCAAATTCATCCCTAGACCAAACCTTCTTGTAGTGTTGCCAGACAAAGATGATGATTGAGTTCCCGCAATCGCCTAGTGCCCACTTGCCCTCGAGCGATCGGCAGAAGCCCTCCGATCGGACGGTTAGGTCACTGAAATGGAAACAATTTACCTCATGATATTGAGACTGAAGTTGACAAATTTACTTTTCGTCTTCTTGATATCATCACGTGCTCTAATAGCCTACTGAGCCCGCCTGAATCACCCACTTCTCCGATGGCGAGTGAATGGACATCTGCACGTTCTTCAGCATGGCAATGGAGACCACGAATCCGTGCAGCGGACCGCCGTCGTTGTCGAGACCGCCTGAATTAATGTAATTCATTAAACATATTTTCGATTCAAGAATCGGAGATTAGCTGATCGTTGCAACATTCCAAAGGATCACTCGAATTTCAGCGTAATTTACCATGTAATCATGTAGTATTTTTTTGTAATCTACGAAATGCATGAGGTATTGTTGAAATACTGGCTGATTCATCGCCGGCGAAATTGATAATGCGAATCTGAAAGATGGCGTGCAATGCACTCGCACTAGCGAGTGATTTATGCCGCGTCAAATGGATTTTCGCGAGATTGGATGAGCCAAGATGAATTGGTATTCTCACACTATACGCACTTCCTCAATTTTTCATCCTCTTATTCTTACTCCTAAAAGTGTATAGAGTCTGACTTACCCGAACACTGACTCCTCCTCTGACAGGGGCAGGGAGTGGATAGGGTAAGATCATGCAGCATCGCATTGAGCCATGTGGCTGAAAATTGTTCAGATAATTGACAAGACACAAAAAACGTAAACAATGAGTAATGAACAACTAGCAAGTGCAAGTGCAATGAATTTCATAAAAACACATGCTGAATCACTTCTACGAATCTCACATTGTTGAGAAACGCAGTTGCACTATTGACGTGTCATTGATACTCGAGTGAAATCACAAATGACTCACTCTGACTCTTGTTCAGCACCCGATCTGGATCGCATATGTAGAGATTTTGATCGGGCGGGACATTGGCCTGTAATTTCGGCGTTCAATGATGATGGCATCTTCATGGCCACGGAATTTCGGTAGTACACATCAGAAATTCTAACCTGACACTGTTCACTGCTGGCCCCTCGAATATCCGGGAACTCGGCGCTGGTCCAAGCAATTCCATTAACTACACCTGAAATATGAACGTTAATATGCGATTATGAACAATACGAAAAATATACTTATTTCCTGAAAAAACACAGACAAAACTATGGTACAATATCTGATTACGTGGATGAAACATGCTATACCTGATAGTGCTGGTAGTAAGCAAAGGGCAGCTAGCAGCAGAGGCGGAAGCATATGTGAAGAAGAGAGTGTGAATGAATGAGGGTGGAAGAATGAAGAAGCGGAAAGAGAAGAATCTCTGAGAGTGAAGAGAGAGAGAGAGGGTCCTCCTGATGGATGGAGACAAGACTCCTCCTTCCCCCTCCCTCTACTCCTCTCTCCCCTTGATCCCCTCCCTTCCCTCGACTCTGAGAGACTGCTGCTACTGCTGCTATTGAAAGAAATCAATGCTGCTTGAGTTGAGGAGGGGGTGGACAAGTAGTCGTCACACTATGGGGAACGAAGGAGTTATGAGTCATAAAACCTGAGTTACTGTATAGGACATAACAAGGGCATTCAATTGTACCGCCCACTTCGATGAATATATGTGTTGTAAAGGAATTTGCGCTCTACCACGTCAATCCTTCGAGGTTATTATGTGATATTACATGGTAAACACAGGTGGGCTAGGAATTGAGGAATTGTGTAAAGTTTAGTATTGCGGATGCCCGATTCACGATTTAACCGTTAACACAGAACAGTACGGATGTGAATATGGGCGGATGCTCCCTCCCGCACCGTAACATTTCAATCCCGCCTGTGATGGTGAAGTGACCAGACGTGCGGGAACATCGACAGCGGATAAACAAACCCATTAATCTGAATCTGCGAATGAGTGTTGAGAAGGTACAACTATCTGATTCTTCTCTAATGAGAAAGTTTTTCGGAAATACCTATTCAATGCGATAGCATCATGTGAGAATCCCGAAGTCATGGTATTCTGTAACCAAGTCGCATAGAAATATTTTCCGAATGACGAGTTGCGGAGAGTGGGTTGATCTACGGGTCCATGTCATTCTTGTTGACTTCTGTCAGCGAGAATGACGAGTTTGAGAAAGTGGGTTGATCTGCTGCCAATGAGTCGAGAGAGACCCGAAAGCTTTCTTTGTTCCCGAGTTAGGGAGAGGCAGTCATGAATAATGAGCGCATTGGAGAGGAGAAATGTGTACGTGATGTGCGGTAGTATTTTTTTCGCCATGGAGATGTGCTGGGTCTTCCTTGGGGCGAGCGGATGCGCACTCAAGTAGTCACTGAAGAGTGCGTGGCATCCTCACTGATCAACCGCTGGAGAACCGCTGGATGCTTTCTCTGTCGGAGCTCCGCACAAAAATAATTCTTCCTGCTTCGGAGTTAGGGGTGCGAATTTGTTTCACTGACATTGTTCCACTATTCCTGTGGTTTTCTCCCCCTCGCAAAAATCTGCAGACTTTTTCTCACCCTACGACGGAGTATTTGTTGCAGCGCCGCAACTCCTGCTGCAGCGGCAATTGTTACGTATATTGCTCCAGAGAGATTCCCCCCCCCCACAATTTTGGACCTTATCGTCACTTCTCCATCGATCTGCGATTCCCTCTGCATAGACCACGTTCATCGTTTGTTGGGGCGTTGAGCCTCCTCTTCCCTACCTCCCTCCCAAGTCGGTCTGTGTCAAGTGCTCACTTTCTGTCACTTAGACACGCCGAGAAAGCACATCGAATGAAGAGAGAGGAGCAAACTCCGGCCGCGCGTCCCTCTCTCGCTCGCTCGCGCCTATCTCCATACAGGACAGAAGGGTACAATGAAACAGAGTGGAGTGCACACTAACAGGCGCCGAGAGCAGTCAGAGAGCGACTCTGCCTCACTCTCGAGGAGCAGAGACGCAGGGGCACAGGTTGACTCGCTCCCCTCCCCTCCTTTCTCCTCCCCTCTCTCGCCCCTATCTCGTGTGTCGCCACTCTTCTTCTTCCCCTTCTTTTCCTTCTTTCTCTCCTTGAAACCTTTGTCGCCACGCCTGTCGACGCGACGCGACACGCCGTTTGTTCTCAACGACTTGTTGTTGATCTCTCCGGGACCGGAAAGTTGACGTCGTTAGTTCGCGATCGATCGCTACCTCAATCGCGTGGCACACTCACTCACTCACTACTAGCCAAGCCGTGCACACAGATTGTGCAAGCCTATCACAGGTGTAATTCCTTCCCCCTGTGCTCTCGCAACCCAACCAACTCGCAACTCGTGATCCCTCCTCGGTTCTTCTTCTTCCCTGTTTTCCGCTGGCCTTTAATCGTCACTGTTTCGGCGCTGAAATTTGGCCGGTTTTCGTGGCTTTAAGGGCTATTTTTAGCGTGATTGGGGCTAGAATTTGGGTAGCAGGAAACTCGCGATAATTAACCGTCAGGGCAAATTCTCGTAGTTCGTCAACTTTAAGCTATTTTCGGCGTGATTTTGCTCGTTTTTTACGTGAAATTGACCGAAAAAGTTGTGATTTGCAGCCGCCGCAGCAGCACCCGTGGCTGCAGCAGCAGCCAGCAGCAGACGCAGCAGCAGTGATGGCGGACGGCGGCGCGCAGATGCTCGGACAGATGGGCCTCATGAACGGCATGGTGGCAGGTACGGTATCTACCCCGGGGTACGGTAGGGAGCTATCGAGGACTGAGTTTTCAATGCGATGAATATGGTAGTATGGCATATCTCAAGTATTTGCCCACCAGGGTTGTGAAGGAGAAGGGCTTCGTTAAATTTTGGTTTCCATAATCGCGGACTGATGTTTCAATCCCGGCCCTTAGGCTTGGGATTAGACGACGAGCTGCTAATGCGGCTGCGAGCGCGACTGTGACCGAGTGGTGTGTGTGTGGAACCGAATGAAAAGAGGGTTGTTTTGACGCGAAAATGTTATCTGGTTCGCACAATCAGTAGTTGTTTAGCTACTGTTCGGTTGCGTTACCTGGTAAGAATAGTAATTTGCACGAGTAATGGGTAGTGTACATTATGTTTATGGCAAAAGACGGAGCACGGCATTTCGCGCAATTACAATTTTGGTCTCTTGCACCCAAATGGAGGCTCGGGAAATGGATTAATGTGGCGTAACGCGATGTTAGTTGGCTGGGCAAGACTGTCATTTGTCTCACACGCTACTAATTGGTTCTCAACACAATTTCCCATTCTCCCGCATACATTAGTCCCACACCCAATGATAACAATGATAACTTTTCTGCGTACAATTGTTCAACTACTTGTTACGATTCTCACGCGCGGGATTAAACGGGATGAAAGTTTCATGAAACGAAACGGTTTTGTTGGTTTTCAAACCCCACTGAAGAGTGGAAAGAGCAATAAGAGTAAAGTGGCGCGAGCGAAATCTTTCACGCCTTTCACGCCCGCTGAGATAGAATAATTGTGCCGAAGTGTAGTCTCTAGCCTTCTGAAGATCCACATCAGCAGAGATCATTCAGATTATAAATTGAATTGATTTTTAGACCGTGAACATGTTCAAAGTTGCGTACATCTCCACTCATGTTGCGTGACTGCACGACTGCACTGTCTGAAAATTATCTCTTGATGAGGATCAGGATTAATTGACTTATGGGCTGATTGAATTCTGAGATTGTGTTCTAGAGATAATTTCAAGAAAATGTGGAGTAATTAGAAAATGAATTAATGCATTGTTCAAAAGTGGCTTATGACTAAACACAAGTGCATTTGCCTCCATGGAAACAGGCTTAGATGGGTGCTAATGAGAATTTATTTATTTATTATTATGATGGCAATAAAATGCGAAATTGCAGCCCTTGGAGCGGCAGCTAGCAGTTCCCTGCTCTCCACGCCCTCCTCCCCGCCCGCGGCCAATGGCACGACTGCAGGTTCGGCTTGAATTACATATTCATCCTGAAATCAAGGCAATTGGCATGCAGGATGGCAACTTTAGCGAGGGGACCTGGAGTCAACGATAGCTTATGAAATTGTTGACTATTTCCCTCTGAGTTACGTCGCAGTGAGAAACATTTTGAATTGTAGTTTCGAAATTGCTGATAACTTTTTGTACCTAGCAAAGCATTAGTCTTTGCTCAAAATTTGAGGTGTAAATTCACCTGAACTTGCGTCTATAGTTAACAGCTGAAAACGACTGATCTTTTAGTGGCCCTTTCTGAAGGGTCCAGATATGGACCATGGAGCCAGACCCCCAACGGCCTTCTTGGAACCATATAACCAGGCCCCGATTGAAACCATGGAACCAGGCCCCGATTGGAACCATGGAACCACGAAACCAGGCCCCGTCGATTTCAGGTTCGGGCCCAGGCGGCAGCAGCGGTGGCGCGGGGGCCGAGGACATCTGCCTCGTGTGCCAGGACGCCAGCACCGGCTACCACTACGGCGTCCCATCGTGCAACGGATGGTACGTTGCGTGCATTTTGAGGAGGCGACGCTTACAAAAAGGCGCTCATCAGAAAATGGACTAGAAGAGTGTATCGAGGGCGAAGTTTGTCTTGTATGTGCACTAGTGTGGTGAATGAATGAATGAATTTATCAGTGTCGCTTTCAAGGCGCTGATCAGGATAGGCGGGTACCCCATTCTTCATAGTCGATACTCCACCAGTCGCTACCAATTTTCCGTTTCAAATCATTTCTCCACCTTTCTTTCGGTCTCCCTTGTGATCTTTTTCGTACATTGCCATAGGGGGTCCACGTGGTCATTCGTCGGGCCCATCTGTCTCCGTGCACTGTGGGAAAAGTCGCTCTGTAGAAAACAATGAGTCCGCTGTGCACAAAATATCTGCGCACACAACCCCTGCGGGGTGTTGTGACCGCATGTATCTTCATAGAGAAGCCGGAGTGTATCCGAGAGTGTGTGTCTCTGTTTGAAGGACGACGTTTAAGGTGCACCACTCAAGGAACATTCTTTAGTCCCCCCCTCCCCCTTCTCCTATTGTCCATTCATTCATCTTTTGACCTCCTTCAAAGGGTAAGGAGAGGCTACGTGCGAGTGTGTAGTTTGGACGACCGAGCAAAGAGTAGGGAAAGCCGAAACGAGGGGGCTGGGAAAATCGTGCACAAGCCATCATCCATCCCCTTCCACTTGCTTCCCCAATGCTCTCTCAATTTCCCACGCTATCTCGTCACTCTGACAAGCCGAGAGAGCATGGGGAAGGAGAGGGCTTGTTCGCCTTCCCACGTCCCCACTCGCAATGTTTGTGATGTTTGAACGTTGAAAACGGACGAGGGGAAATAAGCAAGCGAAATAGAGGACCATAGGGAAACGGAAGCGAGGCTAGAATGACAGAGATTGGATGCGGGAATGGAAGATGGCTGAAAAAAGGAAGATGATTACGATGAATCGGACTTATGGTTGTCTAAAATTCTAATTAAGAAGTACCATTTATCATCAGTTTTGAACTAGAGTGGATAATGAGGCGAGGGTGAAACACATATTTTCCTGGATGAAATCAGAACCTTTGAAGCTCCGGCGCTAAAGCTTTTCAGCTGCGTTCAGGACTCTATCCAGGAAGAGTGTGATTTTAACTGATTACGGTGCATCTAGATTATAGAAGAGTGTGCTACATCATGGATTGACTAGAAAAGTGTACAATATGGCCGACCGAAACGCATAATTTCATGGTTGATACTAAAAATAGCTTTGGTCGTTTGTGAGTCGAATGGGTCAATAGTAGCCCGACTACGGTGGTATCGATCGATAACTGAGATACAGTAGCTGATCGATATCTGCTAAGGGCAACGGTAGCAATCAATCGATGACTGGGAAGATTACGGTAGTAACGATTGATAACTGCGAGGGGTACTGTAGCCTTCCGATCGATCACTGATTTTATTTTTTCAGCAAGACGTTCTTCCGGCGGACGATCATGAAGAAGCAGACGTTCACGTGCCAGAACGACGGCAACTGCCCCGTCGATAAGAGTGAGTCAACTACCGTAATAGCTACCGTATCCAGGAAGTTCTACTCGGGACCCGAGATTGGTCGGAAACCCTATGGGCTTTGGTGGGACTTCGAATGTGTCATTAGATAGCAATCTTTCGAATCCGCTCGAAATCTACAAATGCATAGCATTTTGCCCAGATTGATCTATGTTTCATATGTGGCTCTTGAAGTAATATGAAATCGTTATTCAGTGGGTGATATGTGTCTTCAAGTGCAAATAAAAAATCAATATTCATACCGTACCATTACAGGTATTCGCTGCGCCTGTCGCCACTGTCGATTCGAGAAGTGCATCAAGGTCGGCATGGACAGGAATGGTGAGTGTGCGGATTACGGTAGATTCGTTTTGCGATTTGGGAAAAGTCGTCATGTGCAAAAATGCCTGAATTTTGCAGCGATCCAGCAGAACCGCGACCCGATTGGCTACACGAAGCGCACGCGGCGATATCCGGCCGTGAAGACGGCCTTCGGATCGGTGAGTGGGTACGGTAGAACAACGGTTGAATGCGATCGAGCACTGACTGTTCAAGGCTGATGTGGTGAAGAGTGCGGTAGAATCACAGAGATGGCTTCAGGTTACGGTAGATTAGCGGGCTGTGAGGCGATCGAGAACTGGCTTTTCATGGGCACAGTGGTGCAGATTACGGTAGAATCACGGAAATCATTGGTAGTGCAGTTCAAGATTAGCGATTACGGTTGAATCACTAATTGAAGGGTAAGGTGGCGCTAATATTATTGATCAATTTGCAGTCGGGCAATCTGAGCCAATCGTTGACGGACGCCGGCTTCGCAGGCGGCGCCGGCAGCAACATTCCCGCGCCCCTCTCGTTGATGACCAGTGAAATGGTATGTATTTGGTTTGCTATGGTTTGCTACATAACCATCCTTAGGAGTGACCTGCAGGCTGTAGGAGGGCGCAAGTACCCTGATCGACAGGATAACTTTTTTGTCTTTGTTCACTCTCGTGAAAGCATCAGACATGAGCCGACTTGCTTACCATCTCACTAGGCTTACAATTAGTTTTAAATGTGTAACTTGCCTTATGTGATTATCAGTTTAGAGGCAACTCAAACTAGTAGTTGTGATGAAGCTGTAAATTACGGGGTTGAGGAGTGTTGACAATTTTTCCTTTTATAATGATCTCTCGCAATCGGAATGAGAAGAGACATGCACCGACTTGTCAACACTAGGAAATAGCTAGACCAAGGAATACTGGATACATGAAAGGGATTTGGGAAAGTTAAATTTGGCGAATAAAGTGGCTCAATGACGCCGCGTTGAAACTTTCCATTTTTCGGGGATAGGGGCTAAATTAAAAGCGTGGGTTAATTAGTTTAATTAACTTAATTAAGTTAAATTGCAGGCAGCCCGCTACGGTATGGCCGGCCCGATGGGCAGCGATGAGAGCAGCCCCAAACCGCCGCCTGTTGTGAGATAAAAATAATTGTTATGAATATTGGTAGACAAATTCAAGCAGAAATGGTTTAATTTCGAGTTAAACTATCGACGCGAAAACCCCGGGAGAATTGGGGTTGCAGACAATCAATGCCTCCTGTCGTTAGTTGTTTGAGATATTGAAGGAAGGTTGGAGAAGTCTTTTGTTGAGAAAACATGGCCATTTTAGCATTCTTGGATTATTTTTTAAGACGCGGCTGTGAGTATTAAATCCTGGTGAAGTTAGGATCCATGGTCTGCCCATATTTTGGCACAGCTTCTCGTGTTCAATGAATCACGTGGGATGAGTGAAAAAAATAATCAAATGAATTACACTTGCTGAATGCATCTACCAGTTGCACGTAGAAGTTCCAATTCCTGCGTTATATTTTTTTATTGATTTAAATTGCATTTTAAAAAATAGTTAATTTTCAGCCGCCCGAGCAGAAAGAAGCCCAAGCGAAGGAGGACGCCTTCCTCGAGAAGCTGGCCAAGTTCGAGGCCACGTGCGCAAAAGTGAGGAAGGTATCGATGCGGACGGAGGAGCATCTGGTGAGGATATTTGCCGGCTTTGGGGATAGTCTCCGGATTTGGAGCTATTTTACGGATTTGCGGATTAACCGGCTCCCGGTCGTAGTGAGTATGGAAAGCGTTATCAGCTCGCTGAGAAAAAAATGAGAAAATCACTAGGTGAATTGTGGTGACAAGGGTTGTTCAAGACAGGGCTATGTCGGTTCGATCTAGTGAATCTCCAGTTATCCGTTGCAAAACTAAAGTATTTAAGTTGCATGGCCTGCATGTCGCTGTGTTTTTTTTGGGTATTGCAAAAAATTAGGAGATGGTGCCAGGTGATTTTTGGTTGCAATGACTCTTCGATACACGGCTATTTAGTTTCGAATAATTTTCGCTGTATGGGTATCTCGAAGCTAACACAGGCAAATGCGTTTTTGCGACCTGATCATCTGTTTGACACATGTGATGTTGTTGCCCATTAGTGATATGCTCATAGCGCTGATCGAACTCTAAGCGAATACCATTTTGTGGCCTGGTCATATGTCGCGGACACAACCGGGCAGTGACATGGTGATTTGATGTCGCAAGGGTTGCATATCTTCATGCGCACTTGGTTATTTCCAATTTCTCCCTGGATGCTGCTACAATAACACCAAAATGTTATCTTTCGTAACCTGACCAGTCTGTCCCCGACATAACCGGGAAGTGATGGCGAGTGTGTTGCGGAGACAGGGGCCGATATGAAGATGCGAAGATGACCCCTCTCGCACAATCAGTGAACGAGCATAGGGAGATAAGGAGACTAGAACCTAGAGAGAGAGGGGAAAAAGATAAGGTGGAAGACCCCTTGATCACACCATCGAGAGGGACCAGAAAGAAGGCTGTGGGTACACGAGAACTGCACGTGAAAGATAACGAGATATCGGGGATGCGTCGGAAATGCGTGAAATGTGAATAGGGAACTATGACGGGGGTGTCCTTTAGTCATCCGGGATTAAAATGAAATGAAGTCGTTTCACGTAAAATGCATGTGAAAGATAACGCGAAGGTCGTTGAAGTGATGCGTAGCTGGAAATACGAAACTATGATGGGGGGGGGGGGTGTGGAGTGGGTGCGATAAGATTCCTAGATCACATGAGCAGGAAATGGGTACATGTGATGATGTGAAGCTAAAGATGATGGTCTTGGTGATGATTTGAAACACGACCTTGTTTCGTGGGACCTACTATACCACAGAACGGGTCCATGTGTGCAGTGGGTGCATAAAAAAGGCACGTGAAGCTGGAAATGATAAAGAGGGACAAAATTGATCGTCAAAAATTGGAGGGAACCAGGTGAATTTAGGTTTCATGTGCAAGTGAAGATACGTGTCTTCAATTGATGCTTAAGGTATAGATGAAACAATACAAATAGCAACTTTTATTGTCAATTATTAGCTGGTATGGTTATTAACAGCTGGCCTTACCAGTGGGTCCCACCTAGCGTTGTCTTATGACTGTAAAATCGCTTGACGTGGATACACCTTTACCTTTTTACCTTTTATTAGCTGCTAGTGAGGCGTTTACACTATGAAGGCAGCACGTAGTGGGTGCGCACACGGGAACTGCATGTGAAGCAGGAAATGATAGTGCGAAGAAGCAAATTCTGAGCGCCAAACGATGGGGGGACCCCCGGTGAATTGAGCTTTCGAGTGTAAGTGAAGATGAGCGTAGCAGGCTGTGTTCAATATTCCGTACTGATGTTGGTGTAAAAAAATGTCTGTATTTTTGCTGCTGTTCTTACAAAACGCGGGAAAAAAACAAACTACGAAACCCGGAGATTTTTGCTTTCACAGGCAGTTGATATGACATGCAGCAGGCAGCGTTCAATCGTCCGAATAGTGGCTGTACATTAGATAACACAAATATTTAACACATCCAATTTCTCCAGTGTTTCCGATCAGATGAAACTCCGGTGATTTTGTGTTTCAAGGACAGTTGATAGGGCTTGCCTCAGTATGCCCCCAATATGTCACGTGCCGGGTTTTGCTATATTTCAACTAATCATTCAATTTCGCAGATCCAAGCGGTGTGCGGGCCGTGCAAGATGCTCGACCCGTCCTTCATGGAGGCCGTCGCGATGCAGCAGGTGAGGGATTGATCTTTGATATTTGATCTTTGGACTCTTGGTTAGCTTCTCTCTAACGCAGTTATGAACCCGAGTATGAGAGAAATAGTGAGAAAGTCAAGTTGAAGCCTGGTGAATTGGGGTTACAAGGAATTTGCAAGACCATGGGGACCAGCAATGTATAATAGAAGATTGATTTCATTCATTTTCATTTTAACACATTTATCAAGAGTAGGCTCTAATATGCATGGCAGGCCATTCCTGACTTCTTGCTTGTCTCAGAAAAGTGGGTCCGACTGTTCGCATGAAGAGATCTTTCCATCTTGCGTTAGGTCGTCCTCGTCTGTGCTTGGGACCTCGTGGAGTCCATTCGATCATAGCTCTGCTCCAGAAGATTGATTATGTGAGAAAAAAACCCATTCAATCACAAATTAGAACTGTCAAATTGCGGTTTCATGAAATTCGTAAACGTCGGTATGGCAACTTCGTCCAATCCGTTCGTCGATTCTATTTTGAACTAAAATAATGAATTCATGATTCACCCCTACCAGGACACACGATAGCGATGCCTGTAAGAAGCGCCGAATTACCATAAAGTGCACCTTTAGTGGTACTCAATTTCGAATTTCCTGTCGCTTACGCGTTCTCTGCATTTCGTATTCGATAATTCACCCCCCCCCCCACTTTGTCCTTCTGAATCACGAGATAGCGATGGGCGAAAAATGGGCCTGGTAAAATGCGGATACAGGATTATCATATACTCCGGACTAGCAAATGAGTTTGATTCCACATGGGTTGGATAAAAATAACCAATCAATTGTTTCCTGATCTGAAAATGTGATAGCGATGCCTGAAAGTAGTGTGTCGAATTTCCATCAGTGGTGAGCGACCCCACCGACTTTGGTGTGTACCCCCGCATCGGGGGTACAGCCTTGTTATCGAGAGGGTGTGTGCTAGAGCCAACGGGTCAGAAAGAGTAGGGAGAGGCGCGTGCGGGGGTACATGATTTCGCGTGTACCCCCGCAGGTTGGTGGGGAGCGCTCACCACTGATTACCATAAAGTGCACCTTTATTGCTAGTGGCGCTGAATTTCGTTACGCGTTCTCTGCATTTCGTATTCGGTAATTCGCACCACTTTGTCCGTCAGAATCACGAGACAGCGATGATGGGCGAGGCAAGCGTCTGCGCTCTCTCCATTCCCCACGCTCTCTCGCCCGCTCTGACCCGACGAGAAAGCAGGGGAAAGTGAGAGAGCAGATTGGAGGTGATGTGCAGTCAGTTATCAGTGATGTGTTAGGCTCTGACGGTGAGAGACCGGGTGCAAGGGAGAGGGTGCTAGAGCAATAGCGCGATTCTGCGTTTTGTGGTAGTTGAATGAACAACCAGAAAGCCAGCCGCGAAGCTGACAATTTCTCTCTGGTTCGTTTGAGGGAAATAAAGTGAATGGATCAGGGATCGACATATCTGAAAAAAATAGTAACTGTTGTCTAAAATTTTTGCTTACAAGCGAGAAAACGTGACTGACGTAACATTACTGACAAAACAATGAGAGACTTGGTAACTTCATTACTCTGATTTGCTTACAATTAGTGCAGGAAGTAGGTAGAAGAGAGGATTACGGGACGGAAAGAGGGATTCGCAATCGAGGATAGTGCGGGGGAGTACGGGCTCCCTTGCAAGTGAAATCATTGGGGAAAGTGCAGCTTATGGGGGACTTATGGAGTGCATGATTTTCGAAAGTGGGTACTGTCATCATACAGATTGACCCATGGGAGGCCAAAAGAGCAGTGGCTGAGTCACTAATCCCCCTGCTGTATGGTGTGGGAGGAAAACAGGGTAGGATGAGGTGGGATTAGAGTAATGGAGTTGTTAAGTCGCGCATTGTTTTGTCGCATCGCTCGAAAGTAATCCAGGAAGGAATGAGTTTCATCAGAAAATGAAAGTCAGAGAACGGCGAGGGATCACGATTATTCACTGGATCTCAGTAGCAATACAATATACAGCTTTTTTTGTGTTATTCGGTTGGCGTTGAGGCGGGAAGTAACACAGGAAGGAATGGGTTTCGTCAGTACATGAAATGCAGGGAACGCTGGGGGATAACGATTCATGGCGTGGTTGTTTGTTATAGAAATTTTACTGTGCAATCATGTAACACTAGATCGATTAACTAAAATAATAATTTCGCAGAGTCTGGAGGAGATGGCGGAGCCGCTCCGACACGCCACCCAGTCCGATTACGCGCTGTGGCACGAGCGGGACTGGTGCGTGATGATCGAGTGGGCCAAGATCCTGCCGCCCTACTGCCAACTGGCCCTGGATGATAAGGTGATAAAAAATCAGTATTCAAGCAATCGCTTGCCTCTGGTTTCAATATCACAATATATTTTTTTCAAACGTGAAAGACTGTTTCATGTAATGCCAGACAGTTTTGTGCTACTGCGAGTCGACATAACCAAAAGACGGCGCATTTTGCAATGGAAGCGGGCGGAAGATTGTAATAAAAATCAATAATCAAACTCTCAAATGACAAACAAATGTTTTACTTGTAGAAAAAATTAGGCAGTTTTGCGATGCAACGATCCGATATAACGTAGTGGTGATGTATTATGCAAAATGAACGCAGTTCTCAGTTTATAAATAAACAATATCTTAATAATCGATCATGAACCTAATCGATATCCCCTCAGCTCGCGCTGATCCAATGACCTCTCCCCCACTTATTTGAAACGAATAGTATTCGTAAATACGAGGTTGATTGGTTGGCAAAGGTTGGCAACATCATGTCCATAAAGTTCACGTTTATTGCATTTTTGTGGTATATGTAGAAGACTAGATTTCGAATAACAATTATAATATTACAAAGTATACCTTAGCTCTAATCTATACCTTAGCTCTGATCGATTTTTGTGCTCTCTACTAGCCTTCACTTTAACATGCAGATTGAACGCATTTCAATGTGAATTTGTAGTCAAATTAATTATAAAAAAATATTCAAATTATTCTCAGCTCGCGCTGCTCCGCCACTCGGCCATCACGTTCCCCTCGCTGATGGCTTGCTTCTACACGCCCAACGTCGGCCCGGACCGCATCATCCTGCTCAATGGTGAGGGGGGAGGCGATGGGATTGTTGATCTTTGGTGTTTGATCTTTGATCTCTGTGAAGTGGCACTGTGTGTGTGGTGCATTCGCAATGCCTGAAAACGCTCGATCCTTATTGGAAATCTTTGCTTGCATTCCGATAATGAACCTTGACGTTTGGAACCTTTGTGAAGGTTTCGATTGTCGCCCGAAAACGTGAGATTCTAATTCCAAAGCGTTGAGTTGTGTTCAGTTTGCTCTCGAAAATGCGGTGATAAATGCACTGATTGTGAGAAGTATTCTCATCGGCACTGGATGTTGTGACGTCGTGACACGCGATCCATTCCAGTTCCAGGCGCGTACTTTGACCGTACGCCCGAGCCCACCCGGCCCATGGGCTTCAACAAGAAGAAGTACCAGGTAAATGTTGATCTTTGATCGCTGTAGTCTGTAGTCTGATCTCGAGTCAGCTTTTCTCGCTTGTCAGTAAATTGAGGATTGATATCTGGACTGCTTTTCGTGGCCTGGGAAAGTTGTACCTTGTAGTCTGATCCCTGATCTTTGTCTTCGAGGTACAATACTGTAAGTTGATCCCTGGTCTCTGGGTACTGTAGCTTGATCCCTGAACTATTGCATTGTAGTCTGTAGCTTGATCCCTGTTCTCTGTGAACTGTTCTTTGATCTTTGATCTCCATCAGATGCTCGACCAACTGCTCGCGCCCATGCGCAAGATGGACATCGACATGACCGAGTTTTCCGCCTTCAAGGCCATCTTCTTCCTCAATCCCGGTGAGTGAATGACAGTGATGAGCACCATTCTCGGACAAACAGCCAAAATCGGGGGTTCGTAGTAAATTATATTGAATTTGACTAGTTTTACTTCAAATATCGGGGGTTTTAGGCTTCAAAGGCAGGGAAGGCGGGTGTACAGTCCTAGCTTCAATTCAGTGCGCATCACTGGTGAATTATGAATAGAAAGGAAGAAGAACGATTCCCCAACTTCTCCAAGTGCAACGAAATATAGAATTTTTGAAAAACGATCGGAGATCGAATCAATTTGTGTGAATGAATCGAGCTTTGTGCACATGGTGAAACACGAAGTTGCATTCGTAAAAAGCGAATGTGCCTGATTTCTGAATTTTCATTCAATCTTCTGTATCACCACACCTTTACCATAATCAATTACACCATACCTACCGTAATCCATCCCAGCAACAACTCCTAAATTGCAGACGCGGACGACGTGTCGGCGGTGTGCAAGCAGATCCTGTCGGACGGCCGGGGCGGTCTGACGAACGCCCTCTACCGGTACATGGTGAAGAAGCACGGAGTGGACGAGGCCGGAGATAGGTACGGTAGTTTTGAGATACGGTATTCTGGGGTATTATGGTAGATTAGAGGGTGGAGATACGGTATCCCGAACGGGAAATGGTGAGGAAGCACGGAGTCGATGAGGCTGGAGATAGGTGCGGTATTTGGGAGGGTACGGTAGGTTACGGTAGGCGGGAGGGTGGGGTTACGGTAGCTCTGTACTGGTACATGGTGAAAAGCAATGTGACTACAGTAGCACATTATGAGGATTTACGGTAGGTAACCATTGGATACTGGTAGAGAAACCTTCCAGATGAACTGAGGTTGCAAGGTTTGTTCAAGATCAGGGCAAGTTGGCTCGGATTAGTGTGGCGCCTTACACCACTCGGCCATCCCGATACGGTTCGCTCTCGTAATAGACGAATACAATTTCGTGAGTCTGCCTCAACAGGGAAGAAGCAAGTAATTTGGTGTTAGGGTTACGGTGACGTAGTGCAGAATAAGATACTACTTGCCGAGTGTTCTGGAAGATTACGGTAGCAACCAATCGATCGCAGGTTCGGCCGCCTGTTGCTGCTCGGCACGGTACTGGCCACGATGGCCGTGGAGATGAAGGAGGCCGTCGTCGTGGCCGACTTTTTCGATCAGGTACGGTAGGGTACGGTAGCTGCGGGAAGGGTGTTATCGACTACTGACTTTAATTGTCGGTTGCGTGAAAATTGTGTGCAATTGTTGTAGTTTGATCTTTATAGGATACGATAGCTGCGAAAAGGGTGTTATTGACAGATGATTTTTTTTATAATATCTATAGTAAAAATAGCCAAAACTTGATAACATTTTCGAATATATTAAAGGGTTTTTTGTTCTGAAAGTAGCTAAAGAATAAATAATTGTAATTTGATCTTTGATCTTCAACCCTTTTCAGATCGCCTTCTCACACTTCGCCAAGCAGCTGCTGTTCGGCGTGAAGAAGGAGCAGGCGAGGATAGACGGCGGCTCAGTTAGTGAATAGTCGACCGCCGTGGGTGCACCCGCCGCACCACCACACCACACCACCTCCTTGATTGTTTTTGCAACGCAGTACATACATTCCGCGCATCGCTTTTTCTCGCATGAAACAACGTAGATTCGACCACAGAGAGATCGACCCGGTTGTGATTCGATTTATATTTCTCAGATGTATTATTCACTCAGAGTATCCTCGTTTTATCCAGATTCAGATTATGGTAGATTATATTGTTCCAATAGTTACGTTTATCCCCCACCCTCTCACTCAGCGTCAGTGAAATACAGTGACATGTACACACACCACCCTTATTCGCCCCAAACACACACATCTCCGTTTTACTCACTCAATTATTTTGTCTCAAATGCGACTGACAAACAGAGAAAGTTTACCATAGAGTCGTTCCTTATATTGTTCTAAATATGACATAGTTTTATACTTTGCGTCATTTTGTCTACTCTCTCCTCTCTCAAGTTCAATATCTCGTTGTGTTTCCCTGCAGCTCGCATCGTGTAAATGGTTATTACCCAGATGTGATAAATGAATGGAATGAATGGAATGAATGTGGAAAATAAAGTCAGTTCGTGATTCAACGCAACTACCGCAATCTTACAAGTACTTTTACCGAGCGGGAAAACGGGCATGAAACATAACAAAAACAATAACATCAATCTGGTCAACAATAACATCATTAATTCGTCGACGACTCGATCCTCTGAATGCTGTCGACGATCGATTGACGGGCGGCTGAAAGCAAGAGATCAAAGATCAAATACTAGACTATTAGAGATAAAAGATCACAAAATTTAAATATCTTGAGTGCTACTGGAGGAATGGAGATCAAAGATCAACAGACCAACGTTCAAAGATCAAAGACCAACCGGGCGTGACGGCTGCAGCGACGGCGTCCGACAGCTCCTTGCGTCGCTGCGCCAGCAGCCGCTTCTCGCACGACCGAATCGAGCGACCTGTGATTTGAATTTACTAATTAATTATCTAACTCCAGATAATTAATATTACTCCGTTAATTCACATCCTACTACTACGGACTACTAACCCAGCGACACCTCTAGACTACATAGGGAATAACTGAAACGCAAATAAACTGTCACCACAATGTCCGGAGTGGCGAAGAAGCACGAATTTGAAATAGATGTTTTCCTAATTAGTAAAAAAAGACGCAGCCAATGAAAACTGCCATGCACTGAATCTTGTTTGCTATCGCCAATATTATCGAATATCCTAATAGAATTTCTGAAATTCTATCAGATATTCGATAATATTGGCGATAACAAACAAGATTCAGTGCATGCAGTGAAGAGCACGGGGTCGGGGGTCGGACTATATTTTGGATCCGGGTTTGAAGCCTAAAACCCCCGATTTCGGAAACAAAACCCGCGATTTTCATTAGTCGAACCATTAGTCATTAGTCGAACCCCCGATTTTGTCCAATTGTCCGAGAATGGCGCTCGTCACGGGATAGAATGCTCACCGCAGAAGAGCAGCCGCACCGTGATCGGCTCCTTGTTGATGTGTCGGACGAAGGGGAGGGCGGAGAGGAGGAGGTGGCCTGATAAGTGGAGTATTTAGGATTTCAAAAAAAGTCAGTGATTACTATCATGATTACTGCAGTTTTAATAAAAGTCAGTTAACGATCGGCCCAATTACGGTAGCCGCTCATATACCTGACTCGGCGGGCAGTCGCAGCACGGAGACGTCGCCGTCCACCACTCGCACCTGTGGAAATGGAAAGTCAGTTAGCGATTTGAAATCACTCGAAAGTTATGGTAGTCAAGACGTTACATAATGTATGAATTGAGTCAGTTAGTGATCCGATATCACTACGGCAGTCAAGCTATTGCTAACTGTATTTCAGCTTGGAATTGAGTCAGTTTGCGATTCACCAAGAGTACGGTAGATTCAGGATACTGTAGTAATCAATAACAAAACAAATCTCACATGAAGACTGCTCCTCACGGCGCCCGCGCCGTAGTCGCCGTGGATTCGGGTGACCTGCAAGTTTTGCACTTTCATCTAGTCAGTGCAGAGATCAAATACTACCCTCAAAAGGACCCATGCTTGCCACATTTTGAGCCTAATTTGAACACAAATTAGAGAAACGCATACCACCTTCACTCAAAAACAGAGAAAATAATACGAAACCTAACCACCACATGCGCAATATCCTTCAAAATGTGTTAAAAGCAAGCCACTTCTTAGGTTTTATTACCTATGCATTACACCTATCCCTGAGTCAGTGTGATGTTTCACGATATTCTACTTCAACGCTTGCTTGTGATTATTTGCGATTTTAGCTTGCTTGATACTACGCCTTTCATTCACCGAGACTACAAAATCATATTTTTGGCATTGCTGCTATTCTGCGAGACCAGTGTGCTTGCTGCTCAATTTTGTATTACCAGCGAGGTACGAAGTAGCTTCCACTAGCTCATCCCTGTTTGCGAAGCAAGTGTTTCGAGAATGCGCCGGGTGGTGATATTGGCAACAGTTGGATAGTTTTTTTTTCAACCATTGTAGATACCTCACTATCTCTAGTCTGCGATCCTGACCTTTAGAGTTCGAAATACGGGTCGCCGTCTCTTCATTTCACGCACTCTCTCACCGGTCAGACAGGCGAGAGAGTGTGTGAAATGAAGAGACGGCGACCCGTATTTCGAACTCTACTGACCTTTGTGGAGCAAATGCAGCGTGAGAGTGCCGGGTGATGATTGTTGTACCTATTCGAGGACGACCTCTATTGAACCCGGCGCACCCAGCCCAGCATTTTTTTTTACCGAATCAACCGTACTATTGCCGTATACCAGGATAGTCTCTATTGAAGCCAGCGCTCGTATCACATCTTTTTGTTATGCCTCCAGGCTACCGTATCTACCGTAGCCCTAACGTATACCTGCTCGACGATTGGTTCTAACGAGTCCTGTTCACTAACTATCGAGCATTCCCTCGATTAAACCCGGCGCTTCTAGGATCCACAACTTTCTTAAAATATAACTACCGTCGTACCTGCTCGAGGACGGCGACGAAGATGTGGCCGGGCGTGAGGCCGGCCGTGCTCCCGGACGGGCCGGGCACGATCTCGACCAGCGCGTATCTGAAAGGATTTCACAAATCGATAATCATACATCACGCTAATTGGCAAGAGATAAGGAGGTTATTGATCTTCTATCGATTTCATACGGGATCAGCGCGTATCTGCGTGGATAAGGAGACTAACCCGGTCCGGATTCTTTAATTTTTGTTCACATTAGGCTCAAAATGTCGCATACATAGGTCCTTTTGACGGTGGTATTTGATCTCTGTAGATTAACAATCTCGAAAAATAATTAACAAGCTCACCTATTCTTCAGCTTGACCATTTCTTCGCTGCTCGCTGACTATCTGTACCATTTCTCATTATGTTCACTCATCCACACTCACCTAAATTTCGAGATATCACTGAGGTTCACACAACCGCCAAACCAAATACTCACACAATTAATCATATTCATATCAATTTATCTGACACATCACATAACAAACAACAATCAATATTCGATAACAATCTCTATGAACAATCTACCGTATCCTCTCGGGCGGTGCTCGGGTGCACTCTACTCATTGCCTATCTCTGCCTCTTCCAATTCAGCATTTGCACCGCTTGTACCATCGAGGAAACGCCGTCGTGTCCTTGATGTTCTCAATCTCCAGCACCGTCTGGAAATAAAATAAATCAGTTGCTGATCGACTACCGTAATCTCCGCAGTTACCGTACCAAGAGGTTTTTCTAAACATCAAGTATCAATCGACTCTCCTAATCCCCCAAAGCTACCGTAGGAGTACATCGAACAATGAATAAAGCCAATTGTCGATAGACTACCGTAACACCGGCTACCGTGCCATCATCAGTTGCTCGAAAAAAGAACAACAAACCATTTATCGATAGCTTACCGTAACCTTGTCAAACTACCGTAACCCCCCCCCCCCCTAAGCTACCGTACCATCATCAGCCGCTCGATGCCGATGCCGAATCCGCCCGACGGCGGCTTGCCCCGCTCGCGCATCGACGCGTACCTGCAAGCAACCGATTTTTCAAATTTTTTTTCAGATACCGAGAATTTATGTTTCAATTGTAGCTTAAGTTCGAACGAGCGAGGCAGTTAATGATCTCTGCATGAGACTTGAATCACCCAATCATTCCTTACCCAATACTAATTTCAAAACGATAATTTGTTGTTTCAGGGTAGCTTTAGTTAGAATAAGCAAGGCAGTAAACAATGTGCACATGTTCTTGAATTCATAGATTCACCCAGTGTAACGTAAAAAAAACGAAAAATCGATATAGGTACCATACGAATTGATGTTTCAAGGACAGGCTTAGTCAGAATAAGCAAGACAGTTACTAATTTTAGCATGAATCACTTTAGCTTATTCACAATTATTTTCAAAATCCCATTCCCTGCGATTTTCAGTTTCAATGATAGGTCTAGTTCGAACTAGCAAGGCAATAAATGATAAACGTCCGCTTTTGGCCAGATTACACCTCACAGTACACCTACAATTTTGAAATGAAAAAAAGGAAAAATCGATAAAGCTACCGTACTACTTGAGCGACTTAATCGACAGTTAACAACTACCGTATTTCCAAATAACACAAATCAATATCTACCGTACCACTTGAGCGCCTCAGGCAGCTTCCCGTCGGGACAATGTCGCTCGAATTCCTTACTCTATACTTTTTTTTTACAAAATCACAGCACCCGTTGATTTGCCGTTTCAAGGACAGGTCTAGTTCGAACTAGCACGCCAATAAATGATTACTATCCTAATTTCCGCCTCACTACACCTACAATTTTGCCATGAAAAAATCAATATCTACCGTACCACTTGAGTGCCTCGGGCAGCTTCCCGTCGGGACACTGTCGCTCGAGTTCCTCCCTCGTCGCTGCACGCAGCGAGCCGCCCGCCAGCTCACCCACGAACGGGCACAGCAGGTCGAAGGATTCCGTCTGCGAAGAACATTTTCACAATAAATGAGTCGGAATTGTTGCTAGAAATTGAGTTAGAATGTGAAAATACGTACTAAAATAGCCTATTTTGAGAGATATCAGAACATGAGCGATTTTTTTGATTCTAGTCTCCAAAAACAAGTAACAACTGCCTGGGAATGGGCTGAGCCATTTGAAGGAGTCCGATTGAAACACAAATATTTCTACTGCGTCTCAAAAGCGCATTCAGCCAAAATACTTATTGAAAAATGGAAATAGTGCGCATGAATTTGATAATAGTTGCTATCAAATAATTGCTCACCTCTCCCTCCGCATTCCTTTTCATGTAGAAGGGCTTGTGCGCCGACGGGAAGTGCGTTACGAACACCTAAACAATTGGTAATTAACAACTTAATTAATTAAGTAATTAACTTAATTAATTAAATTACAACTCACCGGTCCCCCGTAGTGGTCGACCAGCGCGAGCTCGGCCGAGCGCGAGAGGGCCCCGCTCGCGGGCAGTTTGTGACCTGCAAAAGTGGTGTTTCACAGCATCCTCAAAGTATTGAACACGCAAGATATTTCAATAGCACGTCAGATTCTTTGGGAATAAGAATAACTAAATATTTCTATATATACCATGCTATCGTACTCTACTGTAGAAGTGAAGTTTCGCTAGAGAATTATCTATGAATACGATCTTTACGTACAATGACTTTCCGTAGTCGGAATAAATCACCAAACTTCTTATCAGAATTGATTTTATCGAGAATCGACCGTACCGTACCACTCACCAATCAACCCCACTATCGTACTCCCCAAATCAATAACTCTACCGTACCCCACTCACCAATCTCCTTGAGCACTCTGAGCGCCTCGGCGTGTCGGATGCGTGGGATGCGCTCGCACCTCGTGAGTGCCTGCCCGAGGGCTTCCGTCTGGAATCAGGGGTCAATTACCTAGGTAAAAACAATTGTTTACGGTGGGTACTTTTTCCCCAAGGCGAAAGGCGAAAAGACGGGCACTTTTTATCAAAATCTCGATTTTTTGTCATTTTAGCCCTATTTTTTTCTGAGTCACACCGTCCGACGGGCACGTTTTATGCCCAAAACCAAAAAAAACGGGCACGGTATGTTAAAACTAACGTACTAGGTGACCCCTGTCTGGAATTCAATAACCGTCCCTCCTATCGTATTCAACCGTACCGCAACAATTGATTTCAGCCTCGATAACCCACACATTTCATCATCACTTTTCAGCATCGCTCGTGACCATATCATACTGCTTTCAGTAGCTCAAGTAGATACAATCGATTCATGCTTCCCTGCCGCAATCACTACCACTAACTATAATACTGTACTACCACAGAGCCCATCTGTGTTCGCCATCAATAACCCTGCCGTACGCTCACCATATCCGAGTAGGCGTCGCCGACGTGGCACGCGTCTATATCCAGGTCCGCTTCGGGGTCCGTGTAGGCCGAGGCGTCGACGACCCCGAGCAGCTCGGCCACCATCGCACGGAGGTACGCCTCGGCCACGTCCATCAACTCGTCGAGAGAGTCGCACAGCGCGAGCTCGATCTGAAGAGAGGGATATCGAATAGAATCTACCGTAATCTATCTATTGGGTCTACCGTAACTACCAGTGTTACGAACTAACTTTTCAATGAGAGAAATATCTTTGGAAATGGAAATTTATGTGAAGTTAGTGCGGGATCGGAGATTCATGGGTAAGATAATCTAGCGCGTTCTTTCCTAATTTGATCTTGAGTAGTGTAGTGGGGCTAATATAAAAATAAAATCGTAACCAAGGAATTATCGATTGTTATAAATCCTACCGTACCTCGAGCATCGAAAACTCGGCCATATGCGTGGAGCTCTGGTTCTTCTCGGCGCGAAAGGCACGCGCGATCGTGTACACTCGCGAGATGCCGCTGGAATATTAAAACCATTAATAAAAAAATAAATTCGGAAACAAACTCTAAAAAAATATTCTATTAGGTACGTGAACTACGCTAAATCATAGCGCATTTCAACCCTTTTTGACGCATTTTTTTGAATTTGCTTCCAATTAGTTATTAAATATATATTTAATTAATTAAATACCCACGCTGTCACCGCCTCCAGGTGCAGCTGCGACGAGACGGACAGGAAGACGTCGTGGCCGAAGAAGGAATCCTTCTCATTATCGAGCTGCAGGAATCGATATTACCTACCGTACCGTGAACCTAAACCAATCGATATTGCATGCCGAAATAATTGCATACTGTACTTCAAGACAAGATCAAGTTTTTTCGCTTCAGACTACCGTACCTTCACCACGAAGGTCTCTCCCGCGCCCTCGCAATTGTTATCAATACTATCTACTGTACCCATCTTCGAAACGTTTCGCTACGTTTGATTCGCTATCAATCGATAACTTCTACCGTATCCCATCCCTGGTGTATCCTACCGTACCTTGACCACGAAGGTCTCTCCCGCGCCCTCGCAGTCGTTGGCCGTGAGCACGGGCGTGTCCACGTGCACGAACTGCGCGTCCTGGAAATTTAATTTTATTTGTTATTTAATTAATTATTATTAATTATGTTATTTAATTAATTATTAAATAATTAGCTTTTTTTTTGAAATCACTAGGATGCGTGTTAGGCGTGAATTAATGAACCATGATTTTTATTCGAGACCAACTGCAACAGTTATCGTGATCAGAAGAATCAACATTAGAAGAGTTAAGTTTGGAACTACAACCCACCTGGAAGAATCGATGGGTGGCGGCGATGAGGCGGGATCGCAGCCTGAAAATGTATTTACTTTAACTTGTTTTTAAACCCTATCCAGAAAAGCAAGTGGAACAGTCGAATTTCAATCCAAGTCATGTATAAGTACATTTTTTTCACAAACAGCCCGGTTGAACTAGAATTTCACCTTTTGCTTGCTCGATTATCGACGTTTTAACTGATTTGTGACGAATTGTTCACAACGAAATGCGGTGAAAATCGTACCTGAGAATGGCGGCAAAGTTGTCGGATCGCGCGCGCAGTGGTAGGTCGATGCGCAGCTGGTCCGGCGTGAGGCTCGAGTAGCGCGGCTGCACCCAGCGATTTAGTTAATACATTCTTAGCGTGTTCCTAGATCCCAATCTGCGTAACACACGTATCACATAAAGATCAGTCTAAATCTTTCAGCGATATGTTTCGAATTCGTTTTTTTCAATTATTTTCATACATGTTTCCTCGTGCTCGTCTATTGAGTGATGTTAATGTCGCTATCTGGAACCATACATTTTCATTACCATCCGGGAACCAAGAATATATAGTGGCCTGACACAAAAATCAGAGGTCTAATGGCTTAAATATCGATTTTATAGTGGATATATTGTGGTCAGATGACACTTTCCATCAAATATATAGTGGTCTGATTACCGGCCCGGTAGGTATGAAAATGTATGATCTGGAACACTTCTCAAGAACATTCACTTGTTTAGCACGCACAAATATTCTGAGTAAACGAAACATTAATCCACTCACATCCTTGTCCTTGGCCATCACCGTCGCCTCGGTCGCTTCCAATTCGCAGTCCTGACAATGAATGGTTTGAATTTTGAAGAAAAAACACATCGACAGAATCATTGAGAATCGGTTACGTTCACATGTAGGTTCTCCCTTTAGGTAGTGTTCGACCTACTTTTTTAAACTATGAGTGCATTGAGGGATAACTTCATGTTATTTTACCATTATTACATACAGTCCGTCCACGTACGCAATCGGGCCGCAGTGTAGGTTTTTGCGCTGGAGTGATTACCATAGTCTACGTTGGTGACGAGGCCCACAATCAGCTCATTTAACCCAAAATGTGGTATGCCAGTGCACATAATGAAGGCTATTGTACTTGCTGTGGCTATGTTTCGGGTCAATTCCTTCGATTTTTTTTTCGATCGCTATGTTTTTCTCTTATTTTTGTTCAAATAGGCATAAAAATGTGGAATGCATAGGTCCTTTCGGGAGAGGTATTCGACCTCTGTTTGCTGGATGTTACCTGCTGGCTGCCGCTGCTCTCGCGCCACACGCCGCGCGCCCGCAACGCAGCGCCGAGCGGCACCGACGAACACACGGAACGGGGAATTACTACCTGCACAGATTAAGCGATAGGTTGTTAAATTATATGTAAAACCTGGTTGCGGATAGAAGATGCATAGAGAAAATGCTATGAAAATAAAGAGACTTTCTATGCAGGAATTAGCCGAACCTTATGATTGGACATGTTTTGATCGACCTTAATTTAGAAAATGCAGTGCTAACCTGTACGGTTTCCGTGGAGAGTCCATCGGAGACGTGCGCAAACGTCACGCCGCCCACCTTGTGCGCCCGCTTGACCCAGCCCTGCAATAGTTAACCGCTAATTAAGGTTTATATGGATGAATGGTCTGACTCTCTCGTTTTGCAGCACTCTCTCGCCGCTATGACTGACGTTAGATAAGGCAATCTGAAGAGACGGGGGCATAGCTCTTTATATGGCAAAGGTGGCGCAATTTTTTCAGAGCAATTGAGCAATAGCTAGACGTTTCTTGCATGCAACGGCGGCAACCATCACCTTACCCTCACTTCCACACTGCTTGCCGGGTCAGCCTTCCGTCGTGATAAGTCGGAGACGGTCTGATAGGCGAGAAGAGCACCTGACAAGAAGAAAAATGATACAAAAGTATCCTCGAAAGGACGTTATGTAGCTATGTCGAAGATATTTATCAGTGCGTCTGAGGGAATATCATGGAAAGAGAGAAATTGCAAAGAACCGGACGTGAACAAGGATTATAAGGTCATTGATTCACTCAGGAGTTATATTAAAGGAATAAACACCAACCTGAATCGGTGCTTGCAGATGCCCTGCCGATTCGGGCGCATTCCGCCAGCCGAAGGCCCCTCAGAAGAGGAGACTTGAGCATATCGATGCCGCTGAACGCGATTATGATAAATTTGGCAAGAAATGATAATGGGAAAAGAGTGAAATCGATAAATTTCAAAAATGAATGTAATGCAAAGTTTAAGAAAAATACTTACAGTACGCCAATTTGATCGATCAAGAATTGGCTTTTATAAAGCCTACCGTAATTTATTGATTTTGTAAAAAAAATTTCTTTTAATATTGTGATTTGTATTCTGTTGTAGCACTTATGTAGTACATTCTGTGATTGTGGAAATATCTTTTTATTTTGCAAAATTATTTTACGAAAAAAACGTTGATTATTTTTGAAGAGAACGAATGAAGATATTTTTTTTCTTATACGAAGAAGAATGCCTTCCACGCGTAAACCTTCTCCTTTCCATGACCAAGCACAGAATAGGAAGTCCTCATGACTTCCACCTTATTCGATGCATATTCGGACAGTGCAAAACCAATAGGCATGTCAGGTTTAGCTGGGGAAATGGTAGTTTTCGTCATAAGAATCACTGATCGGAACAGATCATCCGAGTAGATTGGACCAACAGAGGACTCGGATTGAAGGATTGAGATCATGGAAGATGTGCTAGAGAACGCACCGAGTCTGAATGAGAGAATGTAGATAATCTTTAAAGGAACTATAGTCTGACTCTCTCCTTACACAAAGATCTATAATCGGTTAGAGAAGCGAGAGATCATGGGAAAGTAAGAGAGTCAAACCATTCCTAATCTGGTCTAAGTTTTACCCGATCTGTTTCTTCAATCCCTGTACGTTATTCTTTATCCATTTCTTCGCTTTCACAGATCGTTCACCAATTTCAGTTCGATTGAAACGAAACACGTGGATGTCCAGTCCGTTGAAGTCCGTGATGTTGGCATAATCTATCATTCTCGTGCTTCCAACACTCCATGTTATGCCGAGTTCACCAGTCGGTACGACTAGGACTTGGTAAGAGTAGCTGAAAATTCGTATTCTGAGAATATCACCACGATGGATGTTAGCAACTATCAGTTGTTGGTACATTAATTATTGTAAGTCTTCAGCGAAAACTTGGGCGCTCAATTCCTGACTGTTCCTAATGTTGTCACTTGACCTGGCTGGTCGATCCCTAATACCGAGACTGATTGAGAACCTGAAAACTTTCACTAACCTCGAAGCTCCATGCTCTTCAAATGCTTTCTGCACCCTTCTTGCTGTCTTGTTGTAGGCAGCAGCGGGTGTGGGGTTGACAGAGAAGTCGATCGCTCTCTTGGCGAATTCGATACCGATTTCGGGCCACGATACATTCTAAACAATATGTATATGCAAATGGTGATATATTTTACACGCAATGAGATATTTTACTCAGGCTGAGTTTGAAAACTTCATAAAGACTCTGGGGCCATACCTGAACAGTGCGAGTCCACTTGACCAAGAAATTTGCGGTCCGTTCAATCATTAGCGTGGCTATTTCCGCATCCGCGTTGTAGGCTTCGTCATCGACTTCAGTGAAGGAACTGAGAGCCCATTCGACGAGTTGCTGAAAATTACGGATCTGTTTTTCTATCCTATATCGGCAGGGGACCGGACGATATCCCATGACGATATTATGTGAAAAAATTTCACTCATCTCGGAAAACGAAAACTCACAACTCGGATTAGATCCCTGTGCAGGAGTCCCAATCTGATCAGAAGAGCAGTTTGGTTGAACGCACTCTTGTCCATAGTGTATTCGAGCACGCACCTGAAAAGTGCGTCCGTCCGTTTTGGCTTGATCAGGCAGCAGTTTTCGCCAAAACGAGCAAAGGAAGGACTGTAGCACAGCAATATTCAGATCGATTGGGACCCTAACTCTTCAGGGATATCAATGTTTTGTGTTCGTTAAAAAATCCACGCCCTCCTAGTCTTTCCCTACCCAAAAAATACGAAAAAAACGTACAGTGTCATCATCATTGTCACTGTTTGGTTAGATAGGAGCGCGACATGGCTCGTGCTCATTACGCGCATCACATCGTCCACGGTAGGGGTGATTACTGGAATATTTTAATTATATTTACATAATTGGTTTAAAATATAAGCAAAATTATTCTGTTGGAGACTCACGTCCATCAAGATTCTGGATCAGTTTTTCAGCAACCTCTCCATTCTCTCGAGAGATGAGATAGAGCAGGCCTGCGAAATGTGTATTGATAAAGTCACATATAATTTGACTTTTTTTTATTGTTCAGTACGGACTACATGGTTGAGCAACGTTGTCGGACAACGTCGCTCAACCATGTCAGAATTTTTTTTATTCTGAGTTACTCTAGTCAATGCCGAGTATGCTCAGGATATATTTCATTAGAGATTACTATAGAGTCATGTATCTCAAGAATGTATCCCTTATTGATGGGGCCTGCCTGTGGCTTGGACACAAACATTAACAACGGTACCTGTCTTGAACAAATCAAGGCTCTCCAAATCGGTTTCATTCCATCTGCCTCGTGCTGAAAAGTGATCAGTCTTCTTTTTTTTAAAACTTTATTTTTACAATTCCTAACTGCGGTTGCGCACCCTATTTCCACATGGTTTTTACCCAGCCCTCGAAATGTGATCGAATGCAGTCACAGTAATCGCTTGGTACTCTTTGGCCACCTTAGAATCGGCCTACCTCCCAATTCCACTCGCCAGAAAGCATTCTGAAGCCTTCTGACAAGACGGATTCCCTCCTTGGTTGGCAGTCGGCAGCCGAACCGCGAGTTCATATCGATCATCTAGATAATGTTATTTGTTTATTGATTTTTGTTTCTTATTTTACACTTTCCAATTTCAGGGTTGGAGCGGGCTATATAACTTTTATCGAGAGTAACATCGTGCGGATAAGTACATATTACTATTATTATTATTATTAAGTAATATCAACTGAAGATCACGGGCCATAATTTAAACCTGGTGGATGCACAATTCAACTTAACTGTACACCTAACCACCGACATCGGCGGATCTCCGTTTTTGTCACGACCACCCATTACAATGTCAGTTCTCTCTCGATACCAGGCCAGAAACGGAATAAACGTTAAATTTGCATTGAATTCAATTGAAATGATATGAACTCACGTCCAGAACCGCCAGCGGATTGACAATATATGACATGTGCGCCCTCAGCAATCGCATCTGCTTTACGTGTGACACCAGGAATTTTTCACCGTGCTGACCGCGCTCTGTCGCATTGGTCAGCAACGATAGATATTCCCGCATCACCTCCATCATCGACCCGTATGAGTGGTTCTGAATCAATAATGTAAAGATGACGGGTCGGCTGCATACGACCTATCTATATTGCCCGATACACGAGCCTATCTCTTCATTTCGTGAACTCTCTCATTCGCTAGTGTGACGAGAGAACGGGGGAAGTGAAGAGATGGGGGCTCATATTTCGAGAACTAATTTATGAGGGACATTTTTTTCACCCCAAGTAATGAAGATGGTCAAACGTACAGCGTACAGGCCGAAATCAGTTGAGTTGGCGGCCGGTTTTTGCACTGAAATAATGTATTGACAATTTAGCACGCATTGCTTTTCTTCGGGGCAAGCCTTTCGATTTTTTTGTCAAGAAGCAAAATCAATGAAGGTTATAGAGAAGCAATCAGAATAGCCAAGACAACAGTTTAATATCGGAAGAAACTGGTGGTCAATTTCACATCGCATTACTCTGATAAATGATTGACTGATAGATTCTCACCGAATGAGTGATCGAAGAGGCCGTGCAGTTCAGCCAGTGCTTTCGTCTCGTCCTCAGTTGCCTAAAAGGAAATATATGCTGTCTAAACTTTTCATTCTGGGAAAGATCTGCCGATTTGTCAAAAGTTGTACACTAGCTATTGCCGATACTCGGCGTTATGCGTGGGTTCAATGATAGAAATTAGAGTTGTCTATACGGAATGCGGAATTCCCCTCCTCTCATTCTTCGATTTCATTCTTTCCGCAACGCGGTCTTTCCCTCTCAGTTCGAATGCGGAATTCTTCGAAATTGCGGAATTTCCGCAATTCTCATTCTTCCGCAATCGCGAGACGCTGCTCGGTGGGATCTTCGAATGAAAAATGGGATGAGTTTCACAGATTGGACAAAGCCCTAATCTCATTTTCCACTCTCAATCCGGATTGCGGAAATTCCGCAATTATTCGGAAATTCCGCAATAGAATGAACCGGTATGGCCGAGATGCGGAATCGAGAATGAGAATGAAAATAGTGCGGAAATTGCGGAATGAATTCCGCATAGACAACTCTATTAGAAATGCAAGATTCCTCTCACTTTGCCTGTTGCGTTGAACGTGTTCAGCAGGTGCCCAATTGACCGGCCCAATCTGAACATCTCTCTGCTGTTCGCGCCGATTCGCTCCAAACTGCTGAGAACATCCGAGGTTGTGTTTATTTGGCGGAATTTCGAAACGAAGGCTTGAGCCTCTGCTGTGACTGAAAAAAAGGATGATTTGAAGATGGTGATGGTTGAGAAAAAAAAAAGAAAAAATAGAGGTTGCGAAAGCCCCAAGGTCGAGGAGAAATAAATTGTGGGATGCGCATAACGGAAACTCACGATTTCTCTCGGCATTAGCGCAGCACAGAAGCACTGTCGCCAGTAGCGCCGCTGGTATCAGCATTATGCTGAAATTTAAAGTAAAAAACCGTGAAATTGGGTGTGAAAAGTTTTAAAGAATTATATTTCACAAATACAATTAGACATATTGGAAACAACGACCTGCCACCTCAGATCGGTTTGAGCGGGACTGAATGTAAATTGACAAATCCTAGACGCTTGGCGTATCATCGCCTCTTGCTCCGCCCCTTTTTATCACTTTCAGTTAGTGATGAACATGAATCGACGCCGAGGGGGGGGGATCATTTATTAAGATTCTTTTTAATAAAATTTTAAATTACCAACAAAAAGAAGAATGCTTTCCAAGAAAAAAGTACAGGAAGTACGATCTGCGATTGAGCAAACATCTTTATCGCAAAATGAATATACAAAAAATAATTCAAACAAAGTTGATTAGAATTTTGAAGAGAACGAATGGTGAAGATATTTTTTCTTTATAAGAAGAAGAATGCCTTCCACGCGTAAACCGTCTCCTTTCCATGTCCAAGCACAGAATAGGAAGTCCTCATGACTTCCACCTTATTCGATGCATATTCCGACAGTGCGAAGCCAATAGGCATATCGGGTATTGATGGGGAAATGGTGGTTTTCGTCAACAGAACCACTGATCTGAACAGATCATCCGAGTAGATTGGACCGACGGAAGACTCGGTTTGAAGAATTGAAAGCATTGAAGATGTGCTAGAGAACGCTCCGAGTCTGAATGAGATAATGAAAAAAAGTATGATTTTCCTCGAAAGGCGGACATTTAACAACCAAATTCAGTTGTTCAGTCTGTCCTGAGAGATTCTGTGATTTGCCCACTATACTTATCCAGATAATCATTTTCAACTCGAAAGATGCACCCGATCTGTTTCTTCAATCCTTGTACGTTATTCTTCATCCATTTATTCGCTATCACAGATCGTTCGCCAATCTCTGATCGATTGAAGCGGAATACGTGAATGTCCAGTCCATTGAAATCGGTGATGTTGGCATAATCTTCCATTCTCGCGCTCCCAACACTCCATGTTATGCCGACCTCGCCAGTCGGAACAACCAGCACTTGGTAGGAGTAGCTGAAAATGTATATTTGCAGATGTTCAACTTAATCACAAGTCCGAGATGTTCCTATCTGAATGCGCCTAGGAGGGGGATGGAGTCAGCATAAAGAACTAGCTGCCAACCTCGATGCCCCATGCTCTTCAAAGGCCTTCTGCACTCTGCGAGCTGTCTCGTTGTAGGCAGCCGCGGGAGTGGGGCTGACAGTGAGATCGATCGCCCGCTTGGCAAATTCGATCCCGATCTCGGGCCATGAAACGTTCTGAATATTTTAAAATTCAGTCTGAACTTCAAATTAATGAGGTATCTTTTAGCTTCGATAAATGAATCATCGCCTGAAACATACCTGAACCGTGCGGGTCCACTTCACCAAGAATTTGGCCGTACGTTCCAGCATTAGTGAAGTTATCTCAGCATCATCGTTGTAGGATTCATCATCGACTTCTATAAACGAACTGAAGGCCCATTCGAGGAGATGCTGAATACAAATTACGCTTTAGTTGAAGTCTCAAAAGTACCGGTTTTTCTTTTCCCCTTAATCATCGTAGAACGCCAACACGATATTCAGGTCATTTTTTTCTGTATCTAACCGAATGATCAGGAAAAGGTGGTCCCAAATACGATCAGGAACTTACTACGCGGATGAAATCCTTGTACAAAAACCGCATTCGCTGCATCAGAGCCGTTTGGTTGAAAGCACTCTTGTCCATAGTGTATTCCAGCACGCACCTGCGAGAGTATCTACTGTGATTTCGTTTTTTTGGCGATACAGTTAATATTATTCGCTTAATATCTACGTTATTTTTTTTCTAAGTTCAATATTTGAACAATTTCAATCGTTTTTAAGACCTACATGGTTGTTTCTAGCATCGTGATCGTCTGATTTGACAAGATCTCGATATGGCTAGCACTCAAAAGTTCCGCTACATCATGAATACTCGGAGAGATCACTGAAATGAACAAATATTAAAAAATATATTAGTGATAATATTGTAAATTAAAGCAAAAAGAATACAAATACTACTTGGGAAAATGTACAGCAAAAACAATTCCCAAAAGTGGTGATGTTTTTTGCCCTAATATTATACTTTGTACAATAAGTTGAAATACTAAATTCTACTAAAGATACAAGCTAATATGTACTCACTCTCATCAAGATTCTTAATAAGGTTTTCCACAAACTCCTCCATTTTGGCCGAGGAAATCATGTAGAGTATGCCTGTAACGTACGTATAGTAAGGAGTAAAAGGTAAAGGTGTATCCACGTCAAGCGATTTTACAGTCATAAGACAACGCTAGGTGGGACCCACTGGTAAGGCCAGCTGTTAATAAGGGCACCAATATGCAAACAAGCCTAGACTAACCTGTTTTGTACCGCTCAGCGTATTGAACATCAGATACGTTCCATCTGCCTCGCGCTGAAAAGAGCGATTACTGAGGTTCATAGCAGGCCAATTCTCTATATGAGGCCGTTCGGCTTAGGTTCAACAAGGGTCTGGAACAGGTCAAAAATAAAAATCTATGAAAAGTTGGCCCTGGGGGATTATTTTTCACCCTCTACACGCTGGTACACTCGATTTCGCAATATGTCCCCTCTCCGCTCCAGGAGGGGGCACCCAACATTTCGGCCAAAAATGCGTTTTTCGATGTTTGTTCGTTAAAAATTGGCGTTAAAAATATATCACGATGGGTATAGGGGAGAGTGGTACGCAAGCAAATGTCATCTGCTCACCTCCTAGCTCCACACGCCACAGCGCATCCTGCAGTCTTCCGACCAGGCGGATTCCCTCCTTGGTGGGCAATCCGCAGCCCAATCGAGACTGCGAATCGATCATCTGAAAGCAAACTAAAGTATTCGAGTGGGGGGGGGTGTCGCATAACTTTGGTGTAAGGCTATGCAGTTTTTCGTGAAATTATTTTCCGTCGCGTAGTTGACCGTAGTTGATGGGCGGAGTTAGGAAGAGGCCGAAGAGGAGGCAAGTGATCTACCTGCTCTCCGCCGCCCTACCTCTTCCCTTCCTCTCTCTCCCAGACAATCAATACGCTAACCAGCACATTGCGTTGGCTGAGCATTTGAAACGCACGATAATATTTCACGATACTCACATCCAGGACTGCCAGCGGATTCAAGTCCGAAATCTGAGTTTTCATTCTGCGCAACGTCTTGATGTGTTGGAGCATTATTTGGCCGCGACGTTCGGAGCGCTTAGCCGCGTTCGTCAAAAACGAAAGAGATTCCCGCATCGACTCGAGCATCGAATCGTTTGGAATCTCCTGAACCAAGGGATTTTTTTTGAAGCCAGAGCTGTCAGAAGCAATGATTCGAACTCTTCATTCTGCGTCCTATCTTACGAGGAATGAAGAAAGAACATTTCAGGAACGAAGGGTGGGTGGGCAATACATTTTCTACATTAGTTCCTCATTTCACAACGAGGGAATACTTTTTTTTGCACTCCAGGCAGCGCTAGCAATTCGATTGGAAGCAACAACAACACAAATCATCAACATACGCTGTATGCAATTTCGACAGAAGAGTTGGTATCGGCGGCATGCACTGAAATGAAATACTGATAACTCGTGCTCAATAAAATACGCTATATTGATCCTGACTCCATCCCCGACTCTCAAGAAAAATAAAATTCTCACAAAATTTGTATTTGAACAGTTGGTTTAGCTCTGCCAATGCAGTCGTCTCGTCGTCTGTCACCTTCAATAATTATAATTAACATAATTTCGGGCTCATTCTATCCCTTCTCGATGACGCTGTGTAAAGTCGGTCGCAAGTTATCTAGTACGCAAGAACCTTTTTTTTAGAGTATACGTATTTCGTAATATGCATTTCTTGAGATTTACAATTTGATATGCTCGGATTTAAGGTTTTAAGGTTTCGGATTTAAGATTTAAGGATTAAAGGTTTGATTTAAGGATTTAGGGTTTCCCAGTCCTACGAACCTTGCCAGTCTTGTTGAACGTTCTAAGTAGATGACCAACAGACCGGCCCAGCTTGAACAGCTCTCTACTATCTTTGCCGATTCGCTCCAATCTGCTGAGTGGGTCCGTCGTTTCATTAATCTCGCGGAATTTCGAAACAAAGGCTTGCGCCTCGGCGGTGACTGAAAGAATATAGCGTTGCAGTTCCTCAGGGAGTGGTGAAATGTATAGTTGGTCAGATGTGTAAAACGGAAAACTCACGATTTCTCTCCGCGTTGACGCCGTATAGCAGCGTTGTTACCAGTAGCGCTGGTAGCAGCATTTCTGGTAATTGATGTGTTCAGATATCTGTGAAAATTCGAAAAATGAGAGATTTTACAAGTACGAAGACCACAGATCGGTTCGAGTTGAACTGAATGTGAATTGACAAATCCTAGACGCTTGGGGTATCATCGCCTCTTGCTCCGCCCCCTTTTATCACTTTCAGTTAGTGATAAACAAGAATCGACGCCGCAGGGCGAGGATTCATCTTTTTTCTTTTAAAAATAAAAATTCATCTCTTCATTTCACTCACTCTCTCGCCACTCTGACATTCTTTATTTTCGCAAAAAAATGCGATATGTGTGTTGAAGTTGTGGACAATAACCGCAGAGTTATTGAAAATTGCTTATCATTCAATAGAACATTATTGTTTGTTTCACGAATTCGAAGAGCACGTTATTACAAAGTTACAAAAAGAAGAATCCCTCAGAAAAGTGAAAGAATATTTATTCAGGCATGAGTTGGAGAACTTTAGAATATAGTTTTTTCGGTGATTTTACATGAAGAATAATGCTTTCCACGAGTGAACCGTCTCTTTTCCATGTCCAAGCACAGAATAGGAAGTCCTCATGACATCTAACTTATAAGAGGCATCCTCAGACAGAGCGAAGCCTATGGCCATATCGAGTTTAGATGGGGAAATGGTCGTTTTCTTCATCAGCAACACTGATCTGAACACATTATCGCTGTAGATTGGCCCTACGGAGGCCTGGGTTTGAAGATAGGAGAGCATCGAAGACGTATTAGACAACGCGTCGGTTCTGAATGAGATAATGTATCGTAAAATATTAAACCGAGCTGTTGAATGTTACCGCAAACGACCATTGAACCTTTGAAGTATAATATATTATTATTATTATTATTATTATTATTATTATTATTATTATTATTATTATTATTATTATTATTATTATTATTATTATTATTATTTAAGTATTCTCACCCGATCTCTTTTTTCAATCCATGTTCGCTATTCTTCATCCATTTCTTCGCACTACTAGAACGATCTTTGATCTCGGTTCGATTGACGCGGAATACATGAATGTCCAATCCATGGAAGGCGATGATGTTGGTATAGTCTTCCATGCGAGTGCTTCCGACACTCCAGAACGCATTCACGTCGCTTGTTGGAACTACGACCACTTGGTACGAGTAACTGGAAATATTGTACTTTAGACATCAAGTAGTGGTCCTGCATATCACATGTGTTACACTATAGTAAGTTTCGAAAGCTAAAAATAATTTGAAAAGAAGTAATTACGCAGGTGATGCATGCTCTTCAAATGCCTTTTGCACTGTTCTGGCCGTTTCATCGTCGGCGACATTTTGGAAATCCCTCATTTCGATGGCCCTTTTCACGAATTCGGTCCCGATTTCGGGCCAGGAAATGTTCTGAATAGTGAATCCATTAGAAAATGTGATCTGTCTTTTCCACCAAATCAAAAATAATTGTATCGAATGAATACGATGAAAAAATAAGAAATACGCACCATCATGTTTGTATTTACATTTTTTTTGCAAAATGAGACTTTAATGTTAAAACAATAGCTACCTGAACATTTCTTGTCCAATCTGCCAGAAAATGTCCGGTTCTTTCGACTAAAAGCGCGGAGATTTCTCCGTCTTTGAAGTAGTATTTTTCGTCTGGCTCCGTCACCGAACTGAGCGCCCATTCGAGTAGGTGCTGAACAATGCTTGATAAAATTGACATTGTATCATAAAAATTAAAATATTGTCCAGCATAATATGGACCATTCCACAGCATTCTCCTCCGACAGATAAGGGGGAGACCTTTGCATATCTACTCGCTCACTTTGCATGAATCGAACTACAAGGCCTAGGCGGGAGGAGCGACCGCTCTCCCCGCTCTGTTGTTTGAATCGAGCGGGAAATTGCAGTTTTTTCGTGTCGGGATTTTGGCGCGAAATTTGCATCCATTGTTCACCCTTATCTGGAGAGAACAATGGGGGTCAGAACGCTGTGATTCGTAACTAATTTGTTTTCAATAATTCGTAAGTAACCTACGATTTGAATCAGCTCTCGGTATAGATATTCCAATTTCAGTTGGAGCAACGTTTGATTTGTTGTTTCAAGCAAGCATCTGAAATTTAGATAAAAGAAAAAATGCGCAGCTATAAAATTGTCGTTTACTTGGACATATATGGATGTATATCATATTTTGAGACAAATGAAATGTGACTGGTGTTCAGGGTATCCATTACGTTCTCGAAGTCGATATTTTTGACTGAAATTGTGAATGATTGCAAAAATGCACGCTTGATTCGTCCTACGCTCAGTGATATTCTTGAGTAGCTGTTCCGCATGAACTTCATCCGGATGATTAGTGAGGAGGTGGAAGAACTCTGCACACTTTCGTAATGTAACGGGGGGGGGGCAACATATCACTTTTTTGCTTTTGGCTTTCTCCGGTTTTTGGAGTTCTTATCACTTGTATTCATTTTCGAGCGGCTGTCAACTGAGCCAACAACAGTTAAGTACAAACTTCAAATGGAAAAAAAGCGCATGCATTTGCCTACTGTTAGTGCATTTTAAGAAAATTTAAAGGGAAAAATATACCTGTCTTGAACGAATCAACAGCGCTGAATTCGTGCACGTTCCATTTTCGATCAGCTGAATTAAAAAAAATTGTTCAAGTTAAAAAATAAGAAAAAATTACCGCGAAATTCAACGTCACGAATCGCATCTTGTAGTTTACTGATCGTTTGAATTCCCTTTTTTGTAGGCATACGGCATTTCAAACGTACCGCACTGTCGAGTATATCCTACAAATTTGATATTCAATGGGGAGAAAAGGACAGATTTAGCTACTGCATTATTAGCAAAAAGTTGTGCTAAAATCTTTTTCTTTTTCTGTACCTAGTTCACAGTGGACATTCATACAAATCTGCCCACGTCACCAGCTCGCACATAAACGTGGACAATTATCACGCGCTTCAAGTGCTCAGCAAGCTCAATCTGCTGGTTAGCAAGCTGATTGTCTGGGAGAGAGAGGAAAGGAAGAGGTAGGCGAGAGGAGAGCACTAGCCTCCTCCCGGCCTCTTCCTTCATCCTCCCTCCTCTAAGATCGTCAACTACGTGTGGAATGGAAAATAATCTTGGGGTCTGAGCTAAAGACGAAATTACGCAATAACGTACACTGAGATAAGACAGCGGTTCGAGGTGCGAATAGTATTTTTTCGACATCCGCCTGTCTTTTGCGCGCTCGATGAGTCTGTTCGCGTCGTCCAGATCGCGCGACGAATTAGTCAACAAATCCATATGCCGCTGAACAAAATTGAGCGACGAAGGTTCCAGCGCATCCTGCATTTCATCATATTTACCATTATATTTCACGCACAGGATGATATTATATATTTCAAATTTTCTCTATGAGGACCAGTTGTAAAAAAAACTTTTTTTTGCTGCTTGGCGTTTGTGCTGCTTGGCACAGTGAAAATTTCGAGTATTTCAGCCGTGCTTCAACCAGGCTGCACAACTGCATGATTTTGTATTTATCGGCTTTCCGGCGATGAAATGTTCATAAAATAAAGTTCACAGCTATTAACAGCACCCTCGAGATCATCTTTTCCCAACTTTTTCAAAACGCTCGAAATTGCTGACTCTTCGGCAACCGGCCTCTTAGAAATGAATTTGGCTGTTTTTTCATAACTAATGCAACCGCAACAATATTCGAGAACAGAAATCATACATATTCAAGTCCCCTCTTGCCGAAGAGTGCGGTGGTGCTTCTTTCTGAAATTATGTTTTGATTTGTCTCGAGAAAGTGTGCGTATAGTACGGCAGAATGCTCACCGAATGAGTAATTGAAGAGCTGGTGAAGCGTATTGAGCGCAGTTTTTTCGTCGTCAGTAACCTTAACGAAAATTTAAACTGTGAATCAGCGAATTAACGGGATTCCCCATACTTTTCCAGTCGAATTGTAGTTGACCAGGAGTTTCCCAACGTGGAATCCCAACTTGAACAACTCCCTGCTGTCCTCTCCGATCCTTTCCAGGCTGCCAAGCACATCAGATGTCTCGTTCATTTGACGATATTTCGATATGAATGCTTGGACATCGGCATTTACTGCAACAACAAAAAAAAGAGAAAGGTGCGAAAATAATTTGAGCGAAATTATATGCATACAGGGCTCATTTTCCCTGACAAGCATGTCAAACATTCTCAAACTCACGATTTCTCATGGCTTGCGTACAGAACAGCGGCATAGTCAGAAGGAACAACGGAATCCGCATGATCCTGAAAAAATTACATGTATTTCGATACAATATATTTAGATACATACATAATGAACAACCGAAAAAAATGAAAAGAAAAATCGAGCGACCGGACAATGAGAACCATTGGAGCCAGACAGGTAATGATTCTAGGATCAACGACGCTTGGTGCTGGCTCCACTCCTTACTTTTTTGGCGCGAATTTTTGATATTTGGCTCGAATAATAGTAATGTCTGGAGGGATAATAGTAATGTCATTACAATAACACAACATGCTTGAGATTTTCAAATTGACAAAAATTTTTATCTCAAAATAGACAATAACATGACGTCAGACACAATAACATGACGACACTGATAAATTGACACAATTACAAGATCTCATCCCAATTATAACACTTGTGCGATCAAATATTATCACAGTTACACGAAAAAGAAGGCGTTCCACGTGGTAGTCGTGATCTTGCCTCTATTGACGACTGAATAGGAGGTATGAGTTGTTTGGAAGCTGTGCGAGTCTTTCTCCGAGCTTACGAAAGACACTGGAGAATATTTGTCTGCCTTCAGCAAGAGTACGGAACGGAAGAGATCGTTTCTGTAGAGTGGAGCTGCCGTTGACTTCGATTGAAGATTGGAGAGTAGAGCAGAAGCCGAAAGTAAGGCACCATATCTGAAATATGATATGCATTGTTTCATTCTAATCGTGATGTTTGCAATAGTAAATATCGTAGTTCAAATATTGGTGGGCGAGTACCCAAGTATTATTTGAATAAAATCTCACTTGATGTTTTTCTTTATCGCCTGTTCATTCTTGTCTATCCAATTCTGAGCCCTGACTGAGCGTGAGACCACTTCAGTCTTATTGAAGCGGAATACGTGGATGTCCAGACCATGGAAGTTTGTGATGTTGGTATAATCCTCAATTCTTGTGCTTCCGACACTCCATGAAATACCGACTTCGCTAGTCGGAACGACGAGGACTTGGTAGTAGTAACTGAAAGTTCGACTTTAGACGTCAACCTATGCCATCACACGAATCATTTGAAATACTTTCAACTCTCATTAGTAAAGAAGGTAAACGAATAGACGCAGAACAGCTATACCTTGGTGAACCGTGTACTTCAAATGCCTTTTGCACTCTCATTGCAGTCTGATCGTGGGTTATATTTTTGATGTCCTTGAGCTCGATGGCCCTTTTGACGAATTCGGTGCCAATTTCGGGCCAGGAAATTTCCTGAAAGTCATATTTTGTTTCACTTCTTTTCCCCCACCCAAACTCTGCATTCAATTTTCTTCGTTATTTTCTTCGTTCTCGTTAGAAAAAAAAGAAAATCCGAAATATTTTCTTACCTGAACAGTCCTCGTCCAATCGGCCAGAAAATGACCCGTTCGATCGACCAAAAGCGCGGCGATTTCCGCGTCTTTGAAGTAGTATTTCTCGTCCTGCTCCGAGACTGAACTGAGCGCCCATTCGAGCAGTTGCTGAATAGAAGATGGTTCAGAATATTGTCTCAGAAACTGTAGGCTCGTTACAAAATGGCTTCTATGTTCATAATTCGTCCATGTTAAAGAAACCGCTTTTTTGTGCTCACTCCTTGACCAGCCCTCGAATTCCAATGACACTCACGATTTGGATGAGGTCTCGGTAGAGGTATTCGAGTTTCAGCTGCAGCAACGTTTGGTTGAATGCGCTCGTGTCAATTGTTGTTTCCAGCAAGCACCTGGAAATGTATCTGTTATACAAATCAAATTATAAAGGGACAAGGTTAAATTGAATTTAAGCATAAATAAATGTAACATACTTCATGTTATAATATGAGAACACATCCGATTTTGACATGAGTGCCATGTGACTGTTGCGCAGAGTGTCCATTACATTCTCGAATTCGATATTCTTGACTGAAATTTGCAAATTAGTTGATGAGTTGAGGTATCCAATAATTGATAAGTTCACGAAAGCATTAAACAAAAGTTAGAGTTGTCTTACGTTCAGTAATATTCTTGGTGAGTTGTTCTGCATGGTCTTCATCTTGCTGAGTTGTGATGAGGTGGAAGAGCCCTGAATATTCAACAGTTTTGTTGTTTTTAAAAACAAAATTTGTCCCTCCGTTCCTCCTAAAATTCATCAAGTGTTTTCACAGTTCTACAATCAGTTCCACGCTCAACTATCATATTGAGGTATCGCAGTTGTATTTGCATGCTGTTAGCTTATTTAAAAAAAAACAAAAAAAAAGAAATTTACCAGTTTTGTACGAATCCACAGCGCTGAACTCGGATGCGTTCCATTTACCACGGGCTGAATTTTTCAAAATTAAATTTTTAAAAAGTAAAAAAGAACGAAAAAAATTACCACGAGATTCAACGTCACGAATCGTGTCTTGTAGCTTGCTGAGCGTTTGGATTCCTTGCTTCGTTGGCATTCGACATCCCAAACGAACCTGACTGTCGAGCTTCTCCTGTAAATATTATATCTATTAAATACTTTTTTCACCGTAGACTTTAGGATAACCATAGAAGACTTTTTATGCAAACCTAGTAGCTCTTTAGCAACAAAAGAAATCACCACAAACAACAAACATTTTTGTGGATATACGTTAATATCACAGTAAAATAAAAAATAATAATACGTACGCTGAGGTAGGTGAGCGGGTCGTAATAGGCCATCAACCCTTTTTTCGCCCGCATTTCCTTAAGGGTCGCGAGGTTGAAAATTTTTCCGTCCTCGCTTCTCGAAGAGTTCGTCAACGCAGCCATGAATGTTCGAACCGTTTCCAGATACGTAGGAAACCGTATCGCATCCTGAAATAAATATTTATTTAAAAAGTAAAAAAAACAAAAGTACAATATTATATATATATATTGACCATTGGCCGCTGGCCTATATCCAAATTTTTTTTGGAAGATAGGTGAACGAAAAAAAAAGAGAAAAAAATACCGTCTGATAATACAGAGTAACAGTCTGGCCGAAGAGTGATGCCGTGTCTCTATCTGCAAATTTGCAATGGTTTTTTAAAGAGCGGTATGCACACATAGATATCGTCAATGAATATTCTGTAAAAAAAAGAACTGCAGATGTGCATAAAATGATGTAGAGGACCGGAAGGTATACGGTAGAAGTATGCGAAGAATACTCACCGAATGTGTAATTGAAGAGTTTGTGCAGCTCAGTAAGCGCAGTTTTCTCTTCGTCAGTTACCTGGAAAATGGTTGATTTTTCAGATTTCTTTGGAAATTTTTTTTAAATTTACCATTTACTCTTTGTCAGTAGTGTCCCACAGACCGAGCGAAATGTCAGGGAGGAAGGAGCTATCGGACCAATGTGGAGATCAATTACCTTTCCAGACGCATTATAAGTAGCCATCAGCTTCCCAGCCGGCAGACCCAGTCTGAACAACTCTCTGCTGTCTTCCCCGATCCTTTCCAGGCTGCCAAGGACGTCGGTTGTCTCGTTCATTTGACGATATTTCGCAACGAAAGCTGCGACATCGGTAGTGACTGCAATAATGTGCGTTTGCATTGAACGAATAGGCTTTTCAAAGGCTGAGATGTGTGTTTTTAGCTGGAGCATCGTTCGGCCTGCAGCAGTGACTGCAAAAGAAGGCAAAGATACTTTCGCATATCTTGATTTTACAGTAGGCATGTGACGCCGGCTTCTAGAGGAGGCTAGAGGTAATGGAGAGTGGGTGAACGTTGAGCGGAAATGGGAAGCTTCCATGCAGCCTGTTTGCGCAGTAATCAAGCATTCTCAAACTTACGACGATTTCGCACGGCGTGCGTGCAGCAAAGCAGAGTAGTCAGAAGAAGCAACGGTATCCGCATTGTTCTGAAATTACCAAAAAAATATTCAGGAAATAAATAATAAATAACCAAAAAATTGAGCGACCTAGGTAAGAGAATGAATGATGCGAGACTGATTGTGATTCGAGAAGCAGTGACGCTTGCTGTTAGCTCCGCCCCTTTTCGTCACTTTATTTTAGGCGTGAAAAGTAATCTCGACCAGAGGGACTGATTTACAGACAATGCATCCGATTTTTATTTTATTTTTTTATTTCAAAGCCGGGAAAGGACTGCCAGAGGAAAAAGAAGGTTTCTCATGGCCATCCATGGAATTGTTTAGAATGATTGTTGTTTCTGCAACCGTCGAAGGACGAAAAAAAATAGAAGGAATTATTTTTTTGTAAAGATTTTACATCCCTTATCTTTTTTTTTCTATAAGTGCATTCACTATTACAAATGGAGAAAAGAAATTAAAAGAATCGTCCCTCCTTATTTCACCTGGTTTCTCGCCATTCAGATATACGAATCACCAATCTTTAGAAAGATTCCCACGTGATTGCATGAAGAATCGTATAAAATCCTCAGTATTTTTCACCCTATTCCAAAATGATGTGGTTTACATTATTATTCTTCGCCCTTCTTATTTTCCAAAATGATGTGGTTTACATTATCATTCTTCGCCCCCCGAGAATATGATGTTACGTCATAATAAATAACATTCAAAGTAATGATCCATGTGATGTGAGACTTGGGGCATGAGCCGTGGCGGTATTGAATCAGGGAAATACATGGTGTTTACGATGAAATAAGTAACATTCATTTTTCATTTGTGAGTGATTTCCTGGAAGAATCTTTTAAGACTTGCAAGTGCAATTGGATCAGTCTGTAGTCGGCAAACCTCGCGTTTGCACACAGATGGCTCGAACCGTGACGGGATCAACGTGTTTAGCACCAGATCAGTTCATCCTTTTCAATTGAACGTTTTTAATATGAATCTGCCTTCAGATTAAAGTAAGTCTTTATCAATAATAGTGAATTCTTTTCATCAATCGTCCAGGGCATATTCCTCAACGAGATAATCAACTCGATCTGCAGCTTCTTTGTAATCGTCATTCCACCAATTATGACTAGCTCGAACACTCGTTGTTACCGCGCGAACATATCGGCCTTGTATTGTCTAGAAAATTTATTTTTATGAATAAGACAGAAATTCAAAGCATACATACTAGAAAAAATAATCATTAATACCGTGAAGATTCCTCTGGCGTATCGATCATTGATTCTTTTTCTAAAATGATTCTCCAAATAAATGAGACGGATCTTGAGGTTCACCCATTCTCCATTTCCGCTAGCCTCCTCTAGACGCCTGCGTCACATGCCTACTGTAAAATCAAGATATGCGAAAGCATTTTTGCCTTCTTTTGCAGTCACTGCTGCAGGCTAAACGATGATCCAGCTAGAAACACGTCTCGTAAAATAATAAGCCGTTCCGCGTATTCCGATTCCTATCGTTCATTTCACTTTTTGACTAGAGGGTCTCAGGCCCTAGCTATTGTTACTAATCGTTTCCTAGCAGCACTAGTAGCAAATACAGAGAAAATGAGAATTTTAGTATTAATCAATGAGCAAGCGAATAAAACGTTCCGTATTATGCGCTAAACACCGTAGCGTCTCCGCTGAGCATTTGAATGTTACGATAGTTCAGTCTTTGACAAGTCTATTCGTTCATTACAAACGCGCATTATTGCAGTCACAGTCGATGTCGCCGCTTTCGTTGCGAAATATCGTCAAATGAACGAGACAACCGACGTCCTTGGCAGCCTGGAGAGGATCGGAGAGGACAGCAGAGAGTTGTTCACACTGGGTCTGCCGGTCGGGAAGCTGATGGCCACTTATAATGCAACTGGAAAGGTAATTGGTCTTGGTCGCTACTCCCCCCTCCCTCTTCCTGACATGATTGTATCGGCTAGAACCGATAGTGATCTCCTTCTCTTCTCTCTCTCTCTGAAAGTAGAATTAACCATGTCATAGTTTTGTTCGGAATCAAAAATTGATCGGAACATCGGAAGAATTTCGATGCGAAAGATGGTTAGTCCCGAAAGAAATTCTCTAGAATATTTTTTGAATAGCAATATCTATTTATTTTTTAAATTATGGAAAAAGGCAACCTGTCGAGATCCGCCATTTTTACAAAGTTACAATTTAAAAAGTTATTGAGAAATGTCGGTAGACAAATTTTGATTGCCTGAATATTGGAAAAGTACAGCTTTTAAATACAATTTTCCATCACCTTTTTCTCATTATCCGTGAGATTGTTAGGCGTTAGATGCCGTCCTTCGGGATGTTTCATACAGGCAAACAGATCAGTGAAGAACGTACAAAACCACTGCAATCGAGTTGTAATCTCACTTTAGCTCGAAATAGTATTTATTTTATAAGAACTCCCAAATTCTAGTAAGTCTCACATCGTTCAAAGTTCGACTGTCATTAATTAGGTTTGCTCCGTAATACTTCAAAAGTTCAAAAATCGCCTTTCTGTACGTCCATTTTGCATACGCGGTCTCGTCCATCTGTAAAACGAATAACGTATCGTGAAATTATTTTCCTTTCCACTCGTAGTTGACCTTTGACTACCGTTCGAGGGGCGGAGTTAGGAAGAGGCCGGGAGGCGGCTAGAGATCTACCTGCTCTCCTCCGCCCTACCTCTTCCCTTCCTCTCTTTCCCAGACAATCAATACGCTAACCAGCACATTGAGCTTGCTGAGCATTTGAAACGCACGATATCGGCATAATATGAGCAAAAGTGTAAATGTGTAAATGTAAGGGCTGCAATATAACAGAAAGAAAATATTCTATTCTTGTTTGATTGTAAATGATGGCAATGTTCGGCGGCCATAAATTTTGACTCGAATAATTGATTGGAAGTGTCCACAAACAGTACAAATGCTTTATCATTAAAAAAATCCATGGTAGATTTAAATTTTAGCACAATTTGTGAATCATTATCAGACGATTCCCATCAAAAACTCTCATTCAGTCTCACTTTCGCATGAACCAGCGGCGTTGAATCGTCCGGACGTTGACGATCAATCTAAAAAAAAAATCAAGATTTTTATTTTTTTTATTTTCCCAAACACTCCACCAAAATTTACAATGGTGATAATGCGCTCTTGACATTTGCAATTTTTTTAAATGTAATTCACCAAAACAATTTTTCCGGCTGTGAATATGAACTGATGTAGTCCATTGCCGAGCATCTGTCTAGAAATATAATGCCAAAAATGAGAAGGTATTCCGTAGAAACGATGGTCATAGAAGTCTTGACGTATTTCAAACATGAGAAGATGTTTTGAAATTTCAAGAAGAAATTTTTCTGAAGGAAGACTTTGATCATCTTACGGCAAGAAATAGATTTTCTATTGCGTACCCAAATTTCGCCTTGTGCAATATGTGGCGTGTATGAAACAGTGTGCTGTACTGAGCCATCGTACAACATTTGAAAGACAAGTGCTAAAATAAGAACAAGCAATTGATAACTTCTAAATGAACCCCAAAAATATAAAATATCCCTTCAAATTAAAAAGTGTTAGAAAACCAACCGTCTCTGTTCATCTAAAAGTCCGAGTCTCAAGACAAGCTTATTTACAGGAATATTGCGCAGCATCTTCGTGATATCTTGGAGATTAAAAACAGTAAAATATCTCAGATTTAGCTGGTCGATTTCAGAACAACTGCGAAAAATTTGCCTGAGACATCTCAAGTTCTTTTGAACCTCGTCTAATTTTTGTGTACAATCAGTTGGAGATGTAAGCTGTAAAATTAGTGTAAAATTATCCAATATTTCCTCGATTCGTAATAAGCGCAGTGTTCAAACTTGAAAAAAACACAAAAATTGCATTTTAGCGTACTTCGAAATTTTCTACGAACGTAATTCTGTTTCCGACCAAAAATGACTTGAGTGTTCTGCGATTCTTCACTGGTTCTTCGATATATTTCGTATCAAGCTCCAGTATTCGAGAAAAGTAAATGAGAGACTAAAACAAGAGATATTTTTCCGAAAAATATTTAGACCACTACATTTCCATATGGATCTTGTTGCCAATCAGGGATAATCTTTGCCAGTCGAAACGCATGTTCTTTTTCGACAAGAATACTGGTAACCATTCTTTTTGATTGGTAGAGTTTTTTCAAAATAACTTCTTTGAATGGAATTAAATTTTCGCGATTATTGAGGTGTTCGCGTACAATGGAATTCCATGATTTCGAAATCTCAAATGTTTAAAATATTATTTAAATTGTTTTGAAGCGATTTTAAAATTAACTCACAAGTCGCATACAGTCGAATGAATCTTCATCCAATCGAACGATTGTTCTAATTATGTCAGTGTGGAGATCGGAGAGATTGCTTTCAATCTCGGCAACCTTCATATTTTAAAAAAAGTGAATAACAAACGAGCGGGAAATGTGCAATAAACAACGACTTCCACGCGACGCCTAACATACAAATGAATACAATAATTGGCACAAGAAGATGTGGGCTTGGAAAGAATTTTAGTTGGAAATTAAAACGACAGGAAATAAATGCGAATCGAGTAAAAAATTGGCAAAAATGCAGAGATGACACGAGTTTGCTCACTTGATCTCTTATAGATCTTTCTTTTGCCTTCGCGAAATCGAGTAGGAATGCCGGCCAATCCCTTGAAAGAAAAATAGAAGACAAAGAAAAACAGAAGACAAAAAAAATAGAAGAAAAATAGAAAAAATAGAAGGCTTGATTATGAACGGACGACGCAATTTTATATTCACATCAAATGATAATCAACAAGGTTTTCGATTAGTCTTCGAGGGCATATTCTTGGGCGAGAACTTCAATGGTATCATCAAATTCATTGTAATCGTCATTCCACCATTTGTAGGTAGCACGCACTTGTTCTGTGACTGACCGTATGTACCGATTTTTTATGGTCTGAAAATTTAACTTTTAATCGAAAAAATCATTTTCCAAGCTTTAATTAGAATCCTGAATACCGTGAAGTGCCCTTTAGAGTATGCTGCTAAGATCACGTTTTTGAAATGTTTCTCCCAATAATTTAGACGACAAATGATCGGATTCTGAATTTAATTTAAATTCAGCTTAAACGTCGAAAGCAAACCAAATCATATGTTTGATCGGGATCGAAAATAGACCGAAATATTGGAAGAACTTCAACTCGAAACAGCACAAGTCCGGAAAGAAATTCTCTGATGAAGATATTATCGTATCTAGAAACGAATAAAACGCACCTTTCATAGTTACTCAAACAGTTAAAATTGCACTTCATAAAATTAATAAGAAGCATCGGTAGATGATTTTGGATTATCTGCATTAGAAAAAATAGATCAACGATAGGAGATCAACAAATAACCATTTTCTCCTCCTCAGTGAGATTATCGAAGGCAATATGAAGTCTTCCAGAACGCTTTTGGCAAGGAAAAAGTTCAATGAAGAAAGGATGTAGCCACTACAAATGCTTTCTAATATGGCTCAGTTTACTACAATATGAGTAAAAAACCTGACATCAGTTAGAAATGGGGCAATAACAGATTGACCATAGAATTGGCATAATTTGAAGACTGCTTGTCTGAAAGATAGTTTCTCATATCCGTCGAGTAATGATGCGAGGTCCATCTGAAATGATCGATGATTTGTACCAGTTTCTTTACCATTTAGTGAAAAAGAAAACAAATCGTATAATCATAGACCATGAAACAAAAAAAAAGAGGACGGAAGCTCAATCGCCGAGAAATTGTGACAATTTCCCAAAGCCAGTGGCAGTGCTGCCAAATTTGACAAGAAATATTGTGTGAGAGGACGCAACACGGCGAGCGTGTCTCTCTCTCTCTCTCTCTCTCTCTCTCTCTCTCTCTCTCTCTCTCTCAGGCGCTCAATGGCACGAAAAAAATAAAACACATGGAAATAATTGGTATAGCAAATGATTTATCTCCCGCATGGTGAGAAGCGCAAAAAAAAGAATGCCAGTGAATGATGATCATTAGTGTCGATTCCCTCACAATAAATATTGTGAAAGTTTGGTGCGCTAGATAATATATTTTTTAAAATGGCCGAATGAATACGCATCGTCAATCCTCGAGAAGATACTCATTCGCAAGACAATCAATGCTATCATCCGATTCCTTGTAATCATCATTCCACCATTTGTCAGAGGCTCGAACATTCTCAGTGATTACATCGATGAATCGACCATTGATCGACTGAAAATCAATTTTGTGAAGCAAATCATTTTTTAATAGTTCTGCAAGTAAAAGAAATACCATGAAAATGTCTTCTTTATAACCAGCTAAAGCCTCTCGTTTGAAATGCTTCTCCCAATAGTTGAGGCTGAGATTCATCGGATTCTGCAATTGCAATTATTTAATAAAAATATACTAAAAAAAAAACAAAAAAAAACCTACCATGTCCATCGTTTGTTCGGGGTCGAACACTTTTCGAAACATCGGAAGAATTTCAACGCGAACTAGGACTAGACCAGATAGGAATTCTCTAAAAAAAGACTTCTTGATGAAGACTTAGTAAAATAATGAGTTTCGAGTGTTAAGGAACCTCTGAAAGTACTTCAACTCCGTAAAATCGTGTCCAACAAAGTTAATAATGAACGTCGGGAAATAATCTCTGATTGCCTGAACATAATCAGTTTTGAATAGGGATAAAACTTATGAGGGATGGGGCAAATCGACATCCATCACATGAAAATTTCTTTTGTAACTATATTCGCTCATTTTTTCCTAGGCCGAACTGTCCCCATATACACATACCTTCTTCTCTTCTTTAGTGAGATTGGCGTGGGAAATTGGTTCACCCTTGGTGGGATGATTTTGACATGCGAAAATGTCGGCAAAGAAAGGGTAAATTCGCTGTAATTTTTCACATTATGGTTTCATTTTTATTTTTAGAGAGAACTTACAATGTCTCTAGGGGGATTTTCTGTTCCGTAACATCTCAAAAGCGCGAACAGAACCTGTCTGTACGACTTCTCCATAAAATTTGTCACGTCCATTTAATACTCCCTGAGATTAGCCTGTAAATTTACTTGGAAAAGTCGTGGAAATTCAATCAAAGAGGTGCACAGAGGAAGACGCAAGGGGGGGGGGGGTGAAATAGTATAGGTATCGAATTTGAAACAGAATAGGGTGGAACAGCAAAAAAAATTTTTGCACATTTCCTCCAGCGTCGCTCTTCTCACGCGTATTGCTTCGCCATGCGGTCATTCATGTAATGTTTAGCTATAGCGTATTTTAACATACAAACATACAACATACAGCCTAACATACAAATGGATACAGTAGATACTGCTTCTGGCACAAGAAGATGTGGGCTTGGAAAGAAATTTAGTTAGATATTAAAACGACAGGAAATAAAAACGAATCGAGAAAAATTGGCAAAAATCACATGAGTCACATGAGTTTGCTCCCTTGATCTCTTATAGATCTTTCTTTAGCCATCCCGAAATCTAGTAGGAAAGCCGACGAATCCCTTGAAAGAAGCGCCCAATTAAAAACGCATGTCTGCTTGCTAGGGTTCCCGATTCGGATTACGGAAATCCCACTATTTCATTCCCCTATTCATTTTATCCGAATAGCGGCACCCTCACTTCATTACGAATTCCGAATAGATTTAGGGAATTCCGTTTACGATCATTCGTCGCTCTGCTCGGTGCGGTCTTCGAAAGAGGTTCGAGTGAGGATAGTGATTGATTATGCTGAGATACTAACAGCGGAAACAGCGGAACAGCGAATGATTATGGAAACTTTCTCGGATATTCGGATAGAATTCCGAACAGACATGCCTGCCTGCTCATGAACGGTCCGCACAATTCTTTATTCATATCGTGTAAAACAACTTCGATCAGTCATTAAGGGCATATTCTTGAACAAGAACATCAATTGGATCATCAAATCCATTGTAATCGTCATTCCACCACTTGTGAGTCGCACGCACTCCTTCTGTTACATATTTAGTATAACGTTCGCAGATCGTCTGAACGAATTTCAATTGGAATACTTTAGAAATATGGCAAATAACCTTGAAATTTCCTTCGGAATAGCCAGTAATAACGATGTTTTTAAATAGTTTCTCCCAGTAATTGAGTCGGGTAATAAGGGGGCTCTGATTTTTTTTTGTAATTTATAATAAAAGTAGTAAGCATACCATGTCATATATTAGGTCAGGATCGACGATAGTTGGAATAATCGGAAGAATTTCAATGCGAAATAGTACTATTCCAGATAGAAATTCTCTAGAAAATAGCAGTTCCGGAGATACAACATAGACGAACCTTTGGAATTTTTCTAATTTTATAAAATTGCATTTCATGAAATTTGTAAGAAGAATCGGTAGGTGAACTTTAATTATCTGAATTTATAAAGAGGGATAATATTCACTTTATTGATGGTTTACAGTAGACTTTCAATCGTAACGAAACGACTAGTCGTTTAATAGGGAAATTCACCGCCTTCTTCACGAGAGACAGCGCGGAATGATGAGAGCGAAGGGTGATTTTAATTTGATTTTCACTGATTTCCCTATTAATCGACTAGTCGTTTCGTTACGATTGAAAGTCTAGTTTACTGTTTTTTCTTCTTCTGTGAGACTTTCAAGTGTAATGTTTCTGCGTCCTAGATTTTGGCAAGCGAAAAGTTCAGTGAAGAATGGGTATAGCCACTGCAAAATTATTGTCTTTCATTTTGCATATCCCATGATATTATAGAATGCAATTCGATGCAATGCAAAGCACTTACTGCATCCAATATTTGATTTGTCACGGGTTTTCCATAAAATGTGCATAGTGTGAAAACAGCTTTTCTGAACGTTAGTTTTGGATACACTTCCTGTAGCTCAGCAAGGTTCATCTGCAATGCATAACGATGGTAAGATTAATCTCGACTAATAAGCACAGATGACGAAATGTACGGAAGGTTTGGTAATTTTTTAAAAGCCAATTAATACGGAAACAAATTCGGCGATAAGTAAGTACCAGAAGTAAAACCGCGAAAGCATGAAGAGCAAAAGCGACGCCACGCCACAGGTTTTTGTTTTAGTTTTTTAACCTAAAAAATTAAGAAAATTAGTTGAAATGTTTGAATTCGAGGCGAAATAGCACCAAGCGTGATGAACAAAATAAATAGTGTGCAGTAAATCGTCACAGAGAGCTTGTGCCACAAGGGGGATCGTCTTGAGAACGCTGCTTTTATTTGCGTTTATTTACACACATTTTTAAAATGTGGGCGTCGTTGTGAAAGACGCATATCATTCAGAATACAATCAGTTATATTGCAATTTTTTTTTTGGAATACAACGTTCTTGATACCTTTTCTACCATGATTACTAGATAGTGTTGACGATTTCGGAAAATCCGAACTTTTGAATCAATTGTCGCCTCATTCCGGAACGAATTAAAAACGAACAATGGTCGTTCCAGAACGAGAGAATGAAATGTCTATTGTCATTTCGGAATAATGGGATAATTGAATTAGTTCTTTTCGGACGTTCCGATATCCGAATGATCCTACATTTAATCATAACTTTCTTATTTTTTTCTCTACAGATGGACAAAAACGAATATGAGAAATGGGCGTTTCGAAAAGCAGTTTTCATGCTTTTACGATATTATGGATTATTATTTTATACAATATTTCAAGAAGGTAATCCTTGCTGGATACTCCGAAGGAATCTTCACTGTATGGTTTTTAGAAGAATAATTTATGTATCTTTCTTTTTTTTGAGAATACGAGGCCGTAATGTTTGTGCAGTAGCAAACGAAGTCCGATCTACTCTAAAATGGTGGAATGACGATTACACTGAAATAGATGAAATAGATCTTATTGATTGTCTGGCCCATGAATATCTCCTCGAGGATTGAAGAAAGAAATCCATGATCGTTCGTGTTTTTGCACGACGCCAAGTTAAATTATTTTGCAATTTCTTTTACTTATTCACCTTCTGAAAAAAAAATTCCCGAAAGAAAAAAAGGGTTTTATAAACTTGTGAACACCAGACATTTTAAACGTTGACAGTTAATGCACCTGAAAAAATACACTCAAATCTTCGACAAAGTCTCTGGCACCTCATCTCTTGCGTTATTTTACAGTACTAGCGATACTTAGCGAGCTTCCAAAACGAGATAATCTTTTAGAATGTGAAATGTCAATTAAATTTATCTAATTGAATCATCTTTAATTATTTCTAACTGTCCAATTAATTGATGGACTTATGATCTACTCTCTTTCATTCTCAGCTTTCCGACTCATTCTGAGTGGTCGATTCTCGTTTTTCGCCATCAAATCTACGAATGATCGCGTTGCTCGTGCTGATTTCACTACAAGCGAGGCTAGTTTGTATCAGACAAATGTAGCACCGCTTCATAGTTAGGAGCCACAAGCGTCTCGCTGTTAGGCGAATTCATATCACCCATTTTGATGTGGCATGATCTCGCTTAAAAGTGAGACAAAGAAGTCACACGCTTCATTCTCAACGAAATCTCATTCGAAGTTGCTATGGATAGCTACTGCCGTCTCCTATCGATCGAACACTACTGCAGAGTGCAGTGCACACTGTTGGCTATAGTAATACAATTGCACATGTTTTCAGTTTTGGACTATGCGGGGACATTCGCAAAGAGATGCAGTCGATGCAACATGTACAGAGGAATTTGGAAGAACTCATCAGGTTCATTACTAATAAAAATAATTTATACTCAATGCATTATTCTTTCTCGTCAGAAGCAATAGCTCGGCACCCGCAGCAACAACCATACAAAACCTAGAAGTATACAACCGCTTGAAACCATCGCACAGAAACGTCCTAGCTCGGCAGGTCGTTTGTGAGCTCGAACAAGAGGTTTGTGTCTCACGAATTAGAGTGCGCAATTCGGGTAGCCATCTCTTCATTTCACAAACTCTCTCGGCCGGTCGATTTGCAAGAGAGTGTGTGTGAAATGAAGAGACGGTGACTCGAATTGCGCACTCTATCAATAATGTTAAATTTGGTTTTAACCTCAAAAGTGAATAACGAGTTTTTGCTCGTTTTCTGTTGGAATTTAAATTAATCTGAGGTTGACGTATACATAAGATAAAGTGGCGCAATGAACTAGACTGAAAAATTTTGAAAAAAATACCCACTCTTATTCTTGCGATAATGAATTTGAGCAGAAACTCAAGCTAAACAGTTTGAATGCTATCGTTCTCAGGATCACGATTGGTGGAAGCGTTCGATAAAGAATAAAACGGCCGAAGTCCTCAAACTGGCCAACAGAAGACAACAATATAGAATAGACTGTGCAAACAAAACTACGTGAGTTGTTCGACATTAATGCAACATACCGTATATCATTTTTTAGATTTGCTTTTCCCTTCTACAATTGCTTATGCGACAACTCTTCTTCTTATGATTATTGCTATATTTCCGAAGCCCGCGATATTATGGAAGATCGAATAAAATTTGCAAAGGAAGAAATCGGTTTGTTATTCATTCTATTTCGATAACTTTCATGAATTATCTTCAAGGGGATGAGCTCCCTTGCAAAAACGAATTGTGGAGAGATATTAATCTGGCCACCCATGATAACTTTTTCAAGATGAACACATACGATGGGATAGAAAACAAGGTTAGTGCTAACTAAAGCTACTACGAAGAACCAGTTGTTCAACCCTCTCATTTGCAACTGGTTGCGAATTCGACCCAACTGCGCTTGCTCGCTGAGTTCGAAACAGCGAATAAGATGAAATGCAAAACAACTAGTTTCGTGATAAACAACTTGTTGTTTATTTTTGAAAGTCTAGTCGATTCTCTCTCCTCCTCCCGAGTGCAGTCTTGGGTCCAGAGACGAGATACTCACAAACAACACAACATAGGTATCATATGATGTTAATGGATCCATGAGGATAGTTTGAGTAAGCCTTAGACATCATTGTCCAAAATCGACTTTCTGCGTTGCGACCACTATTCAAATGACCGGGACCGGCATATTTTAGACAATACGTCGAAATCCTAGATATGATTAGTAATTAGGCGATTGTGTTCGAATAATTATGGCAAGGCGGGAACTCAATGGGGTATTAGAAAACCCAAGGACTATCTTGTTACCAAAAATTCTAAGAAGAATTTTTGGGTTATCTTCGGACATTGAAGAATCATGATGTTTCTATCAACTATTTTCGCAGTTTGCCGCACAATTTGCCAATTGCACAAACAACAAGATAGACGTTGGCCAGGATCTTCAGTCCGACTATGAAATTCACGGAACTAACTTCGAAGTAATTTGTTATTTAACCCCTCAAGTGAGCGATTGTTACTGTTACTCAAAAAAACGTCTCAATTATTTGTTTAGGTACACAACCTTCTGCGAAAATTACGTTACGTCGACATAAATTTTCGAATTGATGAGGACTTGATAAGAATGAAGTTTCTTTCGATGGTTCCGTTCGATTTTTGCAATCAGTGAGTATTATCATCATTTAAATCGAATTTTAGAATTTTTATTAGAATTTTTAACTCCTGGGACCCTTTTTCAACTGTGTGTAAGTGACATCATTTAGACACTTTCAAATGCGTTTGAATAATGCAGCTTTGATTGGCACTGTTCTGTTTTTTGGCTCAGTTTTTTCTCGCAGAGTATTTATTTCCTACCGTTCGCATTCCCTACTCACTCCAAGTTCAGAGTTTTTGTTGTCTGAACCAAAGAAACAGAGGAACTCTCTTCCTAATAATGTAATCACTTCTAGGAACAGTGCTTCTTTTCGCAAACACATTACCTGATATATGCCTACTTTCGCGAGCCATCCTAGATCGAATTTTCTTTGTTGCCTATGTTGCAACATCGTATCTCATGTATCTCGTTTCCCCCGTACCCTAAACTGTTTATTTGCGTTAATTACATGATAAATTATTATTATTATTATATGTTCCACAAATAATTATTACAGGGACTACTTGTTGTCAAAATGTATATGCGACGAGCACTCGAGCACATCATTTTGCCTGAAATATTTCATGAAACAAGCTATTTTACTATACGTTAACGAAAGTGAGGATTTTTTTGGCAATTCTCTGATTTTCGCCGAGCCTTTCTTCACAGAGTAAGATCTCCCTATCATTTCCATTTCACATACAAAGTCCAGGCCAAAAATACAAAGAAGTTCCCTTTTGTTCCAAAATCTAACGAATTGCAGCCTTGTGCGATAACTACAGTCCTGGGCTGACTTCTGCAGCCACGACTTCGTTCTTCTATTCAATTATCGCCACTTTTCTTCTCTTTTCGATGATATTCTGAAAAAAAACATCCCGCAGCGACTCTCGATACTGATGATAAACCCTAAAGAAACATACTATAAAACCATATCTCGAATGATAAATAATGCCCAAATTTTTGACAATGCATTCGGCAATTTATTCCCTTACAGTGTCTTATTGAATCAAGGGGTTCTCTTACTCGTCGAGGGATTGAACTCGGTACCCTTAGTCGGTAGCCGGAAAATGGGTATCTTTGCCAATTCTTCGGAGAACTTTGGAATATTGACTGAAATAAAACTAATTATGAAAGACGATGTAAGTGTATAGGATAAAAACGTTGTCTAAATTTTGCTGAACTTTTTGGTTGTCAAAATCCGTCACAACTATGGGAAAATCACAAATAATAAATATATAGTCACTGGCATTTGCTGTATTTACCAGTACTAAAGATACATCAAATGAAATGTTTGCGTGGTTACAAACGAAGTAAACAACGCAGAGCTACTGAGAAATGGTGGAATGCCGAACACAATGAAAATGACGATCTCATTGATTCTCTTTCGGAAGAATATGCTCTAACGGACTAAATAAAGAGTTAGAAAAACAGACAATCGATTCCTCATCTCACGTGTTCTCTCACTGGTTAGAGTGAGAATATAGTAATGTATTTCGCGTCGAAATTCTGCCCATGTTTCAACAAGTATTTGATCCGCCTGTTCATTCATATAACTTGGTATGCCTGCTGCTTATTGTTAATTTCTTTTCGCTAACAAAAACGCAGAATCCTTACATCATCCGTCTAAATTATTGGGAGAAACATTTCAAGCAAGTTGTTCAAGGTGTGTTGTTGTGGCTCTCGACCATTTTCTTCACCAAAAATGACGTGAGTTGAGCATAATTTGACAAGAAGGGGAATGGTAAATTACGCGAGAAAATAGGAGAGATCACGATTTTTGGTAATGAAATTTGTAACCTGCAACGCCTAATGGAGAGGCTTTTGTTTTCTCCAGTCCACGTGGTAGGGACAGACAAAACACACAGACAAAACGTCGACTTTCGATAGCGACGATACCGATCTTAAATTGATGAACAAGGGAGAACAAGGGAGTTTTGAATTTTCCCGCCACACCGTAATCCAACTGCAAATCGAAATCAGAAGATGAAATGTTTCTGAAACATATCCGGATTTCAACCGCTCAGTCAAATTCAGAATGAGAATCGGAATAAGTTTCAGACACATTTCATATTTCAAGTTTGCAGTTCGACTACAACCCTTTCCTGTCGTGGTAGAATGCTGTGAAACAAAAAAAGGTTAATAGGGCAACTTTTTTACATTTTTGATCGTCTAATATCTAGAGGAGACGTCTCTCTAGCTCTCTAGAGCATCATTGTAATCTCATAGAAGTAAATCTTCTGGCGTTGCTCTTGTCACGCGTCCTTTCGCCACTATGCAGTTATTTTTTGAGTCATAGTTTTGAATTTTTATGTTTTTTTAATCTTAAAAATTTCAATGCAATAGCGCATATGAAATGCACATTGCGAAGCTATGGGGCATTTGAAAAAATCATGATCAAGCCGATCCGGACATATGCGCCTCTTCACCCAAATATTTCCTATCTTTCACATTCCCCGTCGAATAACATTTAAAACTTCTAATGTGGCTTATACAAAAAAAAATTTCACTTCATAAATGTTTAAAAATCCAAATATAATTACATTGCAGATGGATGTTCAGATCGATTTTGATACGTTGCAGAGAGAGTATTCCGAATGGTCATTCAGAAAGGGTGTTTTCGTGCTTTGTCGATACTACGGAACAAACGAAATGGATCGATATGAATCAATTAATGAGGTAAGTTCTGATAAAAAAGAGCAACTGTTCGAACAGAGACTAAGTCCCTAAATTAAAACCTAAAAAATTTCAGTGCCTATATCCTTTGTTCACCGATCTTTTCGCTTGCCAGAATGATCCCCAGAGTCTGCATATAGCACGTTATAATCTATCAGAAATAGAGAAAAAGGTGATATATGAATTTTTCAACTAACAAAATAACTATAAAGAGTAAATAGTCTACAGTTATCCTTTCGCTCAGATAATCAGAGAATATGTGCCGAAACTTCTAATGAACTTCATGAAAAGTAACTTTAATAACTTTATGAAAACAGAAAGGTTTGATAAGAGCCCGTTTGCGCAAGAGTCGGACAAGGGCTGGCACAGTGAAAAAATGAGAATCCGAGATGAGTGCGGGTTTAGATACTCTTGAGTATGCTCATTAGCGTGGTCGATATCCCATAATTCATAAATCGGTCTCAAGCATGATATGCTAATTCGAGAAAACAAGCGAGTTTGAAAGAGAAATGGTCAAAACTCATTGTGTTTCACGTAGCGCAGTGCGATGTCAGAGCAGAATGAAAGAGAATTAGGAGGTGTGAGATCCTTTTTCTCAACTTTGAAAATTCATAACTCAGCTGGGTTTTGTCGTACAGGTTCTAGATTTAGCACGTTGCCCGATACCATCGCCCTCTACCCTCCATACAAATTGCTAAGCTCACTTTTTCCTAGGGCGTCTTATGCCACCTCGAAATCACCCAATTTTATTTAATTTTTTTTTTTTCGAATTAGCATATCATGCTTGAGACAGATTTGTGAATTATGGGATACCGACCACGTTAATGAGCATACTCAAGAGTAGAGATGAGAAACCGCGCGGCGCGGCGAGGAATGAGAGGGGAAGGAAGAGGAAGGGGAGAGATGAACTCTTATGGCAGAGTGATTCTTATGGCAGAGTTATGGCAGAGTGAGAGGGGTTGTGGAAGAGTGAAGGTGAGTTTTGGAAGAGTAGTTTTCCGCAGTTTCTCCATAACATCTGCATTGCCAGCATCAATGGGATTGTCTAATCACTAATAGAACTCCCAAAATTGCCAAAAAAGCCAGATCGCAGTTCATCAACGCTCTGTGAGAATCACCTGTAAAACCGGAATTACATGGAACACAATGCTATGCGGGCCACAGTACCCTAGAATAAACTAAGTTAAGCAGTGAGTCGGTTACTAACAAGTACTCAACTTCCCCGAGTCTGCGCTGTATCTGGGGCCTAACCCGTAAGAACAGTGTCCTGCTGCGAGACTAACCGGAATGTTGTGAGCTGACGAGGAAATTGAACCGTGGATACTAGGCGCTACCTACATTTCTAAACCCCTTGGTTGTGTTTATGTGCAGGCTCGGGGGGGGGGTCGAACTCGGGACCTTTCGATGGTTCAGCGGCGCCTTACACCACTCATTCCGCAGTTTCCGCAAAAAAGGGTCATACTTTAAAATACAACAAATTAGTCTCTAATTGCCTCTGTGTGATCAAACAAATCCCTCATTAACGCCATTCTGCTTATTTGTCACATGAGAGCAAAAACTCCTGTCGAAATCCCTTCATTTCAACAGAGTCATTTTCACTTCATTCCGCTCTCACTCTTATGGTAGAGCTCTCATTCTTATGGCAGAGTTATGGCAGAGTGGCCATTCCGTCTCACTCTGCCATAAGCGCTCGGTGTGATTTGCATCAATTCGAAACTCTTCCCTCTTTTTTTTCCTTTCCCATCTCTACTCAAGAGTATCTGAAACCGCACTCACTTCGGATTCTCATTTTTTTTAACTGTGCCGAACTCCAACGGATTTGTTCGACTCTTACACAAACGGCCTCATAATAACCTAGCATGAATTTTCGAATATTATGTTCATTGTCAGGGAAATGCTTTCCGGACTTGTTTTATTTCGGGTTGAAATTCTTCCCATGTTTCGAAATGTATTTGATCCTGATCAACTTGATGACATGGTATGTTTTCAATAGATTTTTAACGCTGAACGTTTACTTGCAGGCGCCTTACATTCTCTTTCTAAATTATTGGGAGAATCACTTCAAAAGGGTTGTACTTTCTAAATATTCCGAAGGAAAGTTCGAGGTATGTAGTTGATTCTAAATATGTTCCCATTCCGGAATTTTTTTTTAAATGTTGCCCGGAGCATCGCTTCAATTAAATTCTTTTAGACTACCAAACCTAGATACATTCACTCGGTCACGAAACAAGTGCAAGCAACTAATAAATGGTGGAATGACGAATACAAAGGAAATGACGATCGAATTGATTCCCTGGCGGATGAATATTCTCTTACGGACTGAGAAATTGAATTCTTACCATTTGTCGTCTTCATTGATACCATTCGCTCGAGTTAAAGTGTTTTTCATTGTGAATTTGTTGAAATTGTATTGCAAATAATAGAGATGTAATTTCTCGGAGGTACGGGTAACATCTTCATTTCACACTCTCTCGGAGTTCTTTCAGGTGAGCGACCACATGAAACGAAGAGATGCTTTCCCGAGAAAAACATCTACACTCGGTTTTTGGAGCGCGTAGATAAGAGCAAGGCCAGCGGTTTTCATGAGAGGTAACTCACAAAAAAATTAATTGAAAATGGTACAAAAATGTCGAATTGAATTGCGAAACATAGTTAGGGGCCACAACACAGATAGCCGAATTCAAGCCATGGGGTCAAATGCGTTTTCAAACTATCTCTTGTGGTCTCAATAACATCATACATTTGGCCGTTTGTTGATATCTTGTCTCTGAGCCGCGCTAGAGCCCGAGAAGTGCGCGCGCAACCCTCTGGGGAAGAGGAGGGAAAGGCGAGACGAGAGGGAAAGGGGGCGGAGCCTAATTAGCGTGTGTCTCTCTCCCTCTCCCCGCCCTCTCGCTCGCCTCTCCCCGCGCAAAAAACACAAGCTGGGGAAGCATGCTAAAAATCCAATTTTTTCTCTAAAAATCCTAAAATATTCAGTTTAGTCAGAAAATCGATATCCCAAGAGAAAATTCAAACTCGAACCCATAGAAACAGCCAATTCCCTACTTTTAAGTCCAATTTTGATCTAATTAGTGATGATATTCAATCTTCGGATAGTGCTCGATCGATTGGGAATGGTAAGAGCTATCCATCGCGCTATCAAACGTCCGATTTGGTTTAGAATGAGCTTTGTGTTTTTGTTTTCTCGCTTTTTGGCTAAATCATGTCAGAGCAAAGTGGGCGGGGCTTGTGGTCCCTAAACATAGTCATTGTTTATCCCGAACAACATCGATGAAAATTTTGAAGAGTGATGGAGAATGTGATCAATCTGTCAGCGAATATTCCTCCTCCAGACAATAAATTAGATCATCCTGCCCATTGTAATTCTCGTTCCACCATTTATTCGTTGAGCGGACTTTTTCTGTGACACATTCAATAAATCTGACATTTATCTTCTGAAAAACTATTGTTTTTTTTAAATAGTTTCACGTTATTAACATCATAATTAACGAATACCTCGTATTTTCCGTTGGGGTATCCGGCCAAAACCTGCTTTTTGAAATATCTCTCCCAGTAGTTTAGGCGGAGCAGGAAGGAGATCTGAAAACAGACTGATAGTATTTCAAGTTTCTTGTAAAAGTTGCTAGACGAGAGCGAGAAAGTAGTTGTCAAAAAAATTGGCAAAAAGGAGCCATGAATGAAGTATTAGGAAAGAAACAGAAATAACCAAGTCGTATTCTTGATTAGGGTCGAAGATTTTTCGAAACATCGGTAAAATTTCCACGCGAAATATGCAGAAGCCAGAAAGAAGCTCCCTAAAAAGGAAGACATTTTTACAAGCATTTATTGCAGTTTAAAAAACCTATCGACGTCTGTCACATTATCAAAGTGGCTTTGCATGAAGTTATTAAGGAACATCGGTAGAAAAACATCAATGATCTGAATTAGACAAATATGAACTGAACTGAATTGAACAGACTTTTGAACTCTTACCTGTTTCTCTTTCTCCGTAAAATTGTCAATTGTTAGAAATCGCTTCTTTGGATCATTTTCGCAGGCAAAGAGGTCCGCGAAGGTAGGATACATTAGCTGCAAATAATTTAATTATTTGTAAGAAGCATTTTGAATTTGAGTTTATCACATTGAATTATACTAAAGAACCTTATTATTTGAAATGACATCTTCATACTTTAAAATTCGAATTTATATATAGAAACAAAGTTGCTGAAACCCTGATTATGTTTCTTTATGACTTTGTTATCCAGTTTCGACGATCCACTTTACTACTACGAGCGGGAAATCCGAGTGGTGTGGTGTGTGTTTCCATCACCTTTACCTTTGCTTTTAAACTTTTCTATCGTGCGTTTCAAATGCTCAGCAAACTCAATGTGCTGGTTAGCGTATTGATTGTCTGGGAGATAGAGGAAGGGAAGAGGTAGGGCGGAGGAGAGCAGGTTGATCACTAGCCTCCTCCCGGCCTCTTCCTAACTCCGCCCATCGAACGGTAGTCAAAGGTCAACTACGAGTGGAACGGAAAATAATTTCACGATACCTACTCTTACCCCTCTCGGTTCCGGCTCGACCATTTCAGATGCTCCGTAGTGACGGAGACACTCGAGCACCGTTCGTCTGAACGTCCATTTCCTACCATCATCGTTAACCATCTGCGAAGCGATTGATTTTTAAGAAGGAGAGGCACGAACCGCATATGCAAAGTGAGGCGGGCGCTCTCCTCATTTTGCATGCTCTCTCGCTCGTTGCCGGATCTTCAGGGTCATTTGGCACACAGCCAAATGCTCATATCTCAGTTCAAACGAAAATTGGAAACATGGGAGCGTTATCGAAAGCGTGATCGGGTAACCGTGACCCATCATCTCTCACATTGAGAACTCAGTTAGCCAAATATTCGCGATACACCTCCTTTAACAGCGCTCGAGAAATGATACCGCGGTACCGCCGCATCTTCATTTCACACTTTCTCTCGTCGACAGAGCGGGCGGGAGGCGGCGGTATCATTTCTCGAGCCATATTGATTAGCTAGTGCGGCTCAAAATGGCAAGGTAAAAAAGATAAGAAAAGAAGGTATCCGAGTTGAAAATAATGGAGCGCTAGTCAAAGAACGTGTATGATTGTGTAGCGTTACCAGATTTCCAGCGGCAATGCTCCTGTTGTCCCCTCCCATTAGGGTTGCAAGCTCGATATCAATAGTATTGCACCCTCTTCCCTTCTCCGCCTCTCCCCTCAATAGTATTGCGAGAGAGGGGAACTATTGCAATAGTATTGCAAAGATACTATTGCACTGTCTCCCCTACCTCTTCCCGAATTTGCAACCCTAGTACCCATTCACTCTCCTGTTTTCAAATATATTGCTAACACGATGCGATGCTGTGAGAAGTTTCATTAAAATAGAATTTTGCTTTAAAAGGTTTTAATCGTCTTCAAATCATCCCTCGAAAGATGAAAGATTTTTTCACAGTTAGAATCAAGTTGACTTTACTAGTGCGTGGTGAACTAGTGCGTTGTTCTAGCATAATTTGACAAGAAGGGGAATGGTAAATTACGCGAGAAAATAGGAGAAGAGATCACGATTTTCGGTAATGAAATTTGTAACATGCAGCGCCTAATGGAGAGGCTTTTGCTTTCCCCTGTCCACGTGGTAGGGCAGTATACACACAGACAATAATTTATCGAATTGAGAAGTGGCATCGTATATAACGCGATAATTTGTTTCGCCCAAGATACTTCGTAGAACCGCTTTTACAAGTTTGACAAATTAACACTATTCTTTTCCTTTGTGGTTACACTGCGTTCGTTCGGTACTCTTTTTTCGAAATTCGAGCCATCCGATATGAAGCCTGATTACTCCTCTTCCGATGTTCCTATCGAGTTTTCGTAAGTGTTTGACCATGGAAATAAAAATATTTTTAAAAAAAATATTGTCTAATACGATATTGCAGTCGGGCAGCCGTCGCAGAATGGATTGAATTGCTAAAGCATTCGAAGACTGCCGCTACTGTAGTTAATTGTCTCGTTTACATCAGCAATGAAACATGATAATAACTGAACCCATTACGTGTTCAGGTGAATCGATGTGCATACATTAGACAAGAACACAAAAAAAATCAGCCAGCTCGCACTTTCTAGATCTGTACAATTGTAGAACATAATCCAGAGCGGTCTTCCTACATTCGAGGTAACATGTAATAATATTGTGTTTATCGAAATACTGCGTGGCCCCATCCAATCTTCTTTTACTAACGATGGGGAAGTGTAAGCCAAGAAGCTAGTCTTCGGTACTCCGTTGTCCTTTCTACCTTCCTTAGGTTACTTTAGGTGGTCTCGTCTTCTCCCCCTCCCGGTCCCATCCAAAAGAAGACCACAATTTGTTGACCGCCGAATGTCCGCTTGCTACTAGAATATTCTATCTTTAAAGGGATCGTCAGAAGAAAGGGTTCTTGTAATTCCCCCCTCGACTGATTGTGACGTTCGATTTTCAATTCACGAAGCATCAAAAGGAGTCGATGAGGGTTTGTAAACAAGAGACACCACTAGCAGGAAAAGAATACTTAAAGCAAAATACGATAGTCGCACCAAAGAGGAGGGAGAAGTGACCAATGATGGTGTAAGACGAGAATGTAAGATGATGGAGAAAACAGAACCGAATCCACGCCACGTACGGTCGGTACGGTATGTACACTACGGGGAAAGAGGACAAGGGGGACAACGGTAGACACACCACTATGAAAGACATAACTGAACACAACGGGAACGGAAGGGGTTACGAGTGGGGACACTACGGGAAAAATACGGTAAGCACATGGATGAAGGGCAGAACAGGGAACACGCAACGAGACTAGACTATGGGAAAGACACTACCGAAATTACACCATGGGGGATACGGTAAGGGACACTGCGGTGACGAGTAGAACCAACACAATCGTTCGCAACCGGGAAAGGCTAAATTGCACACCAGAATACACCTTGTCATAGTACTGCACAATAGTACTGTAGATACACCACGACCAGGTCATACGACGTTACTGTAGCTCTAGTGACAGCTACAGTAACCCATTGATCGATCATCTCACTACAGTAACCCATCGATCGATCGTCTCATTACAGTAACCCATCAATCGATCGTCTCACTACAGTAACCCATCGATCGATCGTCTCACTACAGTAACCCATCGATCGATCGTCTCAATACAGTAACCCATCAATCGATCATCTCACACACTGCACACATCCGCCCGGCAGCCACTGGTGATATTTTGCAGTGGTGCCGGGGCGGGTAAAATACGATGAGAAAAAAGTAAACAGTACGATAAAAACGAGTTAAAGTTGAAATAATTCCAGCTTTCCCTTGAATCGCCTCTTCAGGACGCATCTCAAGAAGACTTCTCACGACAGAAGGGGAAGGGGGGGGGGGAGGAGAGACGAGCGACGAGTAGCCTGAATTTTTATATATTCTATTGATTCATTACGTCGTATGTGCTTCTAACTTATTGCAGCTATTTCAGAATCATTTACGTTTACGATGCTAATTCAAATTAAGAAGCACTTTTAGTCGCTTTTAGTTTACAGAACGGATATATTTGTTTATCTGGCCTAATCGGCGAATGAAACCGTGATTCACCGTTTCACTGCATTTTACAGTGTTTCAAATTAAAAAATTGGCGATAGCCTCCGGCCACCCGATGGAAAATCAACACAAAAATAATAGTAAAATGCAATAGCGAAGAGCTCACCTTTGACAAAGAAAAAAGCGCGATGACGACTGACGCCCGGACAGTCTTGAACGTCAAGGACACTGCACTGAGAGCTGCAACCACATTTTATTTTAAAAAAATAGACAAATCGGTTTCACGGTTCGAACTGAAGCAGGGTCACCCCCGTAGCGGTTCCTGCTTGCCTTTTTAGTGCATAATTAAAAGTAAATGGCCGAAGGGAACGGACCACGTGACAAAAAACACCAATCTTTTTTGAAGTTTTTGAATTGAGCAATTTAAAAATTGGCGATAGCCTTCGGCCTCCCTATTGAAAATCGCCACTGAAATAATCCAAAAGACCAACCTAATCTGCCGGCGAATGAACGGCTCCAATTGATGGAAGGACGAGTGGCTGTTTGTCGGCCAGAGACACTCATCGGAGGGAGCAATATCAGAGAAACGAGACAGCGAGCCTGAAGAATAGGAGATGAAACATGATTTCAACAGTAGAAGGGCAGCAAAGGCCAAAATACTAATTCGCAATTTCAAAAATTGGCGATAGCCTTCGGCCTCCCTATTGAAAAAGTCACTCAATACAGCACGTGGAATAAAAGTCCGAGCATAGCAATTTAAAAATTGGCGATAGCCTTCGGCCTCCCTATTGAAAAACGCCACTGAAATAATCCCAAAGACCAACCTAATCTGCCGTCGAATGGACGGCTCCAATTGATGGAAGGACGAGTGGCTGTTTGGCGGCTCATCGAAGAGAGTGAGATGGAAGAGGCGGGACAGCCAACCTGAAAGGACATGAAACATAATTTCAACAGTATATGAGCGGGTTGTCTATCATAATAATATCAGTATAAAAGTTATAATACGGGGAAGCAGTGTTCGAAAAGTCATGTCAAAAGCATTTTGCCGTCGGGCACATCGACCTGTTTTTCGGGCACCTCGACCTACCACCTCGATCGAACGTCTGGCAGTCTCTACTTTTTTTTGAAAAAAAAAATTAACCATATAGTCAAGAAATGGCTGAGAAAGGCACCTCGACTCACTTGACATGTGCAATTTTAGCGCCAACGAAAAATTTAAAGGTTTTGATTACGGTAGTTTTCGCAACGGAGAGATGCTAGAGCACTTGAAATTCAACTTTTCGGGTACTATTTCGGGCACCTCACCTAATTTTTTCCCGACCTCGTCGGGCACCTCATGTCAGTTTTGACACACTTTTCGAACACTGCGGGGAAGCTGAGTGATTCCTGTCATGGCGATTTCATTTTTTTTTCAATCGTCATCTATGCTGTTCGCACTGTGGCCACACTTACAGTCCCAGTCCCAAGTTAGCAGTCCCAAGTGTTGAAGTTGAGACACCCAAAATTTCGAAAAATTGTGCACTGAGGTTCTCGAGGGTGCTGATGATCATGGTCTATTTCATTTCGCACCAATTAATTCCCTACAGCCGTGCTGCAAATCACGACTTTCCATATATATATAATTTTAACATAGCAATCTTTTCGAAAATTTCAGAGGGCACGTTTTCAATCGAATGTTAATGGTGATGAATAACTTTCGGTCTCGTCAGTTATGAAATAACTTTCAAATATCAGAGATAAGGAAAACGGATTCCAGCATTGAACGATGCGCTACATCGAGAGCAACCTATTGATATGCCAGGGTATGGAGTTTTCAATAGTCTTTCTCATTATAATTCTCGTTTTTTTCAATCTGTATTACATCATTTTCCACTCCAACACGATTTGTAAGGGTGAAATTTCGGAATAAATAATTGAAAATGATGGAATATCGATTGACAAAAAGTGAATCATCATGAAAAAAGATAAACCCCATACCCTGGGATATCAAAAGAGGCGCATGGTTCAATGTTGGAATCGGTTTCCACTATTCCCTGGTATTCGAAATCTATTTCATTACTGACGAGGACGAAAGCACTGATGTGCTAAGTTCCGCTAGTTGGTCGGGGGCTCCGCAATTTTAGAACATTTTATGTTAAGGGGCTCCGCGAAAAAAATGACATACAGCGAGGGGGCTTCGCAAAATTTCGACAATTTCTACTTGGGAGCCCCGCATTCAGATGATCAAGCGGGGAGATAGCCCAGCAGTGGACGAAAGTTATTCATCACGATAAACATTCGATTTAATTCGTAATCATCGCTTACGTATACTTTAAAATTTAAATTTTCGAAAAGATTGCTCAATCAGAATTTTAGACATGGAAAACTATCAATGAATTGGTGCGAAATGAAGTTGACCATGATCGTCAATACCCAATACAACCTCAATATCAGTAAACAACATTTCGAAATGTTGGTGTCCCAGTACTTCCCGTACTCACGTAGTCCCAGTACTCATATGTGTAGGATATTTAAAAATTGGCCATAGTCTCCGGCGGATTGAAACTTTAATCAGATCTTAATCAGTTCTAAACAAACGAGTAAAATTCTTTATTGTCAATAATTTTTAAAAAATCTTCTGAATCGCCATTCTTACCTGTTTGGGCGCACGATCTCCTCTCCTCATCGGAGGAATGAGTGGGAAGGATGAGAGAGGAGGACGAGGAAGGTCATCTCTGAAACCATTCTAGGTTACGATAGTAACAACAACCAATAAAATATCGTATTTCAGTTGAGCAGTAATCTTAGAGTAGAATTCAACAATTATACAATTACCATGTGATCTGAATTTGAGATGATCCCTATTGAATTGCAATACAAACGTTGCTCAGGAAACAACAATTCAGTGAGATTCTACTAGTGCTACCAAAAAATCCACTAGACAAATCAGTCGAATGATTTTTTAAGATGGTACCCACTGAATTTAAAATATAAAGATTCTCGGGAAACATAGATCCAGTGGGCTCGAAATAGAGAAACTCAAAATAACAACTACTCACGCGAAACAAAACGAACGCTAAATAACACAATTACTATTGAATGCTTAGGATGATTGAATATATTAGAATCGAAGGCTTTTCTTTACAGACGCAGAATCACTTTATGCTCAATCTCTTTCCAATCAATCTTCTGAATCGCCATTCTTACCTGTTTGGGCGCACGATCTCCTCTCCTCATCGGAGGAATGAGAGGGAAGGACGGTTGAGAGAAGACGAGAGAGGAGGAAGAGGAAGACCATCTCTGAAACCATTCGAGGTTACGATAGTAACAACAACCAATAAAATATCGTATTTCAGTTGAGCAGTAATCTTAGAGTAGAATTCAACAATTATACAATTACCATGTGATCTGAATTTGAGATGATCCCTATTGAATTGCAATACAAACGTTGCTCAGGAAACAACAATTCAGTGAGATTCTACTAATGCTACCAAAAATTCCACTAGACAAATCAGTCGAATGATTTTTTAAGATGGTACCCACTGAATTTAAAATATAAAGATTCTCGGGAAACATAGATCCAGTGGGCTCGAAATAGAGAAACTCAAAATAACAACTACTCACGCGAAACAAAACGAACGCTAAATAACACAATTACTATTGAATGCTTAGGATGATTGAATATATTAGAACTAGCCAGCTACGCTGGCTAGGTGTCGCCGGGTCCGACCCAGTTGGCATCGTCGCTGTCGGAAGGCTCGTGAGGCCGAGAGCAATCCGAAAAAAGATGGGATGGGGCCACTTCGTGGCCCCATCCCATCTTTTTTCGGCTTGCCCTCGGCCCCACGAGCCATCCGACAGCGACTCGCAGACTCGCTTCGCTCGTAGGAGCGTGTGTCGCCGGGTTGTGATAGTCTTCTGCGAGTGCTTCGCGCACGCCGAGTTGTGTATTTAAAACATTGGCCAATGCATGAAAGTATAGAATGTTCAAAGTCGCGGACCCAGTTGGCATCGTTCCTCGCGAAACGCTAGTGGGGCCTCGGGCGACCCGAAAAAAAAAGACGGGAGTGCTTCGCGTCGCCGGGTTATGTATTTAGGACATCGGTCAACACATTTTAAAATGAAAAATTCATTAATTTTTTGGAATAGCATTCCACAAATTCCAATCATGTGTCGATTAGGAGGATCATATTGTTGAGGGGATTGGCCACCATTGCCCCTCCGATTCTTCTCTTGTGTATGTCACATAATGCCCGCTCGACCAGTGAGCTCCTGCTTGTCCGATATGTTGAAGTACACCGACAACTTGCCATCTCTCGCCTACAATTCTCAAATAGCCAGCTACGCTCGCTTCGCTCGCTCGCTGGCTAGGTGTCGCCGGGTCTGACCCAGTTGGCATCGTCCCTCGCGAAAGGCTCGTGGGGCCTCGGGCGATCCGAAAAAAGATGGGATGGGGCTCCGCCCCATCCCATCTTTTTGTCGCTCAGTGCGGGGCGCTCAGTGCGCCGCGGAGGCCCACCCGCCTCCGCTTCTCTTGATGAAGGCGCTCAGTGCGCCGCGGTCGTCGAGACCGCTCCTCTTGAAGAAGGCGCTCAGTGCGCCGCGGAGGCCCACTCGCCTCCGCTCCTCTTGATGAAGGCGCTCAGTGCGCCGCGGAGGCCCACCCACCCACCCGCCTCCGCTCCTCTTGATGAAGGCGCTCAGTGCGCCGCGGAGGCCCACCCGCCTCCGCTCCTCTTGATGAAGGCGCTCAGTGCGCCGCGGTCGTCGAGACCGCTTCTCTTGATGAAGGCGCTCAGTGCGCCGCGGTCGTCGAGACCGCTCCTCTTGATGAAGGCGCTCAGTGCGCCGCGGAGGCCCACCCACCCACCCACTCGCCTCCGCTCCTCTTGATGAAGGCGCTCAGTGCGCCGCGGAGGCTCACCCGCCTCCGCTTCTCTTGATGAAGGCGCTCAGTGCGCCGCGGAGGCCCACTCGCCTCCGCTTCTCTTGATGAAGGCGCTCAGTGCGCCGCGGTCGTCGAGACCGCTCCTCTTGAAGAAGGCGCTCAGTGCGCCGCGGAGGCCCACTCGCCTCCGCTTCTCTTGATGAAGGCGCTCAGTGCGCCGCGGTCGTCGAGACCGCTCCTCTTGAAGAAGGCGCTCAGTGCGCCGCGGAGGCCCACTCGCCTCCGCTTCTCTTGATGAAGGCGCTCAGTGCGCCGCGGTCGTCGAGACCGCTCCTCTTGAAGAAGGCGCTCAGTGCGCCGCGGAGGCCCACTCGCCTCCGCTCCTCTTGATGAAGGCGCTCAGTGCGCCGCGGAGGCCCACCCACCCACCCGCCTCCGCTCCTCTTGATGAAGGCGCTCAGTGCGCCGCGGTCGTCGAGACCGCTCCCAAACCAACGTGTATCTACAAAAAATATTGTTGGTACATTATTTACGATAAAAAACAGATTTGCAATGCACAATGCCTATGCCATTTGATAAAAAAACTCGACATAATGCCTGTAACCAATTCATATTTGTTTTACTGGTATCACAAGCGAATTTCCAATAATTAACTGTTTTTTCTCTAATTATTATTCTCAATTGTTTACGACGAACACTGACAGCACTCCCTTCCCACCTGCTCGGGCACAGGCTTCGATAGTCCGACAAATCACGTTTCGAAAATCACTACATACCACGTCACCGTCCAATCCATAGCAAAGAATTCCCTTCTAGATGCAGTCCTTGAGTTAATCCCCGAGCAGCCGAAGTCGAACTGCTCCTGAAATTTAGTCAATACCTCTCGCATGAGAGGTACTAATCGATGAGCCAACGAGGCTACACCAGTTCTAAGCAAAGTGCGATGAGCCAACGAGGCTACACCAGTTCTAAGAAAAGCGCGGACTTAGCTTTTGGATTCCTTGGTCAGCATGAGAAGGTCGTTCCTTGGTCGGAGCGCTCGCCATCTTGTCAACGTGCATCTGCAAATAAAAATTAATTAAATTTTTTAAAATAATAATAAATAAATATTATAAAAATATTCTGAGAAGACAGGCGGCACATTAAATAAGTGTTCCGCTTCCGTAAGCTTTCGAACGGTATGTTATATTTATTCACCTTTACATTATCGTCGTTATCCTTCTGCATTTCGATTCCTCTCACTCATCGAAGTCTTCTTGCTCATTCTGGTCGTAGACGTACAATGGTAGATCGTCCGGGAGTCAGCGGCTATGATGGGTACTGTAAATATTGATTAATAAATCAGTTATATCAGAGCAAGGATATAATGAGAATATTTCTCGCACTCGCAAGGCGACGTTTCCCACCCACTACACCACACTGCACACTCACTGAGCGGGTCCACGTTCTCCACGTTGAAAAAAAATCCGACATGCCCTTTCTCGAAATATAAACTATGAATATGATTCGGTGCAGACTGGAGCACTACTCTATGCCCTATTTTTTTCTCTTCACACCTGGTATTTTAACCCAAACAAAAACGTCATCATAATACAAATAAATCATTTTTGTAAGCTTCAGATTCGTTAACGAGACGTGCTTTTTGTCAATAAGGGTTTGTGAATCAGGAGAGTGGAAATGGTAGTCACAATCTTCGAAGAACTTAGATATGCTATTCTTACCATGCACGCAGCATTAGTTGATTCTGGTGAGGAAGAACGGACACACGTGATAACCCTTTTTATACTGGCATCACCTTCCCGTATAACGCTTGTTGCACCACTACTGAAATCCACCGTACCTCTTGAAGAAGTGCGAAATGACACCGCTCGAGTACGTGTCCAAGTGGGGCAGTCATCTAACTGCAAAATGGAATGTATTAACATAGGATATACATGAGAAATTAAAGACATTGACTCACCTACGAAATCGTCACGTTTCGTCCGTCGTCGAGACCGCTCCTCTTGATGAAGGCGCTCAGTGCGCCGCGGAGGCCCACCCGCCTCCGCTTCTCTTGATGAAGGCGCTCAGTGCGCCGCGGTCGTCGAGACCGCTCCTCTTGAAGAAGGCGCTCATTGCGCCGCGGAGGCCCACCCGCCTCCGCTTCTCTTGATGAAGGCGCTCAGTGCGCCGCGGTCGTCGAGACCGCTCCTCTTGATGAAGGCGCTCAGTGCGCCGCGGTCGTCGAGACCGCTCCTCTTGAAGAAGGCGCTCAGTGCGCCGCGGAGGCCCACTCGCCTCCGCTTCTCTTGATGAAGGCGCTCAGTGCGCCGCGGTCGTCGAGACCGCTCCTCTTGATGAAGGCGCTCAGTGCGCCGCGGAGGCCCACTCGCCTCCGCTTCTCTTGATGAAGGCGCTCAGTGCGCCGCGGTCGTCGAGACCGCTCCTCTTGAAGAAGGCGCTCAGTGCGCCGCGGAGGCCCACTCGCCTCCGCTTCTCTTGATGAAGGCGCTCAGTGCGCCGCGGTCGTCGAGACCGCTCCTCTTGAAGAAGGCGCTCAGTGCGCCGCGGAGGCCCACTCGCCTCCGCTTCTCTTGATGAAGGCGCTCAGTGCGCCGCGGTCGTCGAGACCGCTCCTCTTGAAGAAGGCGCTCAGTGCGCCGCGGAGGCCCACCCGCCTCCGCTTCTCTTGATGAAGGCGCTCAGTGCGCCGCGGTAGTCGAGACCGCTCCTCTTGATGAAGGCGCTCAGTGCGCCGCGGAGGCCCACCCGCCTCCGCTTCTCTTGATGAAGGCGCTCAGTGCGCCGCGGTCGTCGAGACCGCTCCTCTTGAAGAAGGCGCTCAGTGCGCCGCGGAGGCCCACTCGCCTCCGCTTCTCTTGATGAAGGCGCTCAGTGCGCCGCGGTCGTCGAGACCGCTCCTCTTGAAGAAGGCGCTCAGTGCGCCGCGGAGGCCCACTCGCCTCCGCTTCTCTTGATGAAGGCGCTCAGTGCGCCGCGGTCGTCGAGACCGCTCCTCTTGAAGAAGGCGCTCAGTGCGCCGCGGAGGCCCACCCGCCTCCGCTTCTCTTGATGAAGGCGCTCAGTGCGCCGCGGTCGTCGAGACCGCTCCTCTTGAAGAAGGCGCTCAGTGCGCCGCGGAGGCCCACTCGCCTCCGCTTCTCTTGATGAAGGCGCTCAGTGCGCCGCGGTCGTCGAGACCGCTCCTCTTGAAGAAGGCGCTCAGTGCGCCGCGGAGGCCCACTCGCCTCCGCTCCTCTTGATGAAGGCGCTCAGTGCGCCGCGGAGGCCCACCCACCCACCCGCCTCCGCTCCTCTTGATGAAGGCGCTCAGTGCGCCGCGGTCGTCGAGACCGCTCCCAAACCAACGTGTATCTACAAAAAATATTGTTGGTACATTATTTACGATAAAAAACAGATTTGCAATGCACAATGCCTATGCCATTTGATAAAAAAACTCGACATAATGCCTGTAACCAATTCATATTTGTTTTACTGGTATCACAAGCGAATTTCCAATAATTAACTGTTTTTTCTCTAATTATTATTCTCAATTGTTTACGACGAACACTGACAGCACTCCCTTCCCACCTGCTCGGGCACAGGCTTCGATAGTCCGACAAATCACGTTTCGAAAATCACTACATACCACGTCACCGTCCAATCCATAGCAAAGAATTCCCTTCTAGATGCAGTCCTTGAGTTAATCCCCGAGCAGCCGAAGTCGAACTGCTCCTGAAATTTAGTCAATACCTCTCGCATGAGAGGTACTAATCGATGAGCCAACGAGGCTACACCAGTTCTAAGCAAAGTGCGATGAGCCAACGAGGCTACACCAGTTCTAAGAAAAGCGCGGACTTAGCTTTTGGATTCCTTGGTCAGCATGAGAAGGTCGTTCCTTGGTCGGAGCGCTCGCCATCTTGTCAACGTGCATCTGCAAATAAAAATTAATTAAATTTTTTAAAATAATAATAAATAAATATTATAAAAATATTCTGAGAAGACAGGCGGCACATTAAATAAGTGTTCCGCTTCCGTAAGCTTTCGAACGGTATGTTATATTTATTCACCTTTACATTATCGTCGTTATCCTTCTGCATTTCGATTCCTCTCACTCATCGAAGTCTTCTTGCTCATTCTGGTCGTAGACGTACAATGGTAGATCGTCCGGGAGTCAGCGGCTATGATGGGTACTGTAAATATTGATTAATAAATCAGTTATATCAGAGCAAGGATATAATGAGAATATTTCTCGCACTCGCAAGGCGACGTTTCCCACCCACTACACCACACTGCACACTCACTGAGCGGGTCCACGTTCTCCACGTTGAAAAAAAATCCGACATGCCCTTTCTCGAAATATAAACTATGAATATGATTCGGTGCAGACTGGAGCACTACTCTATGCCCTATTTTTTTCTCTTCACACCTGGTATTTTTAACCCAAACAAAAACGTCATCATAATACAAATAAATCATTTTTGTAAGCTTCAGATTCGTTAACGAGACGTGCTTTTTGTCAATAAGGGTTTGTGAATCAGGAGAGTGGAAATGGTAGTCACAATCTTCGAAGAACTTAGATATGCTATTCTTACCATGCACGCAGCATTAGTTGATTCTGGTGAGGAAGAACGGACACACGTGATAACCCTTTTTATACTGGCATCACCTTCCCGTATAACGCTTGTTGCACCACTACTGAAATCCACCGTACCTCTTGAAGAAGTGCGAAATGACACCGCTCGAGTACGTGTCCAAGTGGGGCAGTCATCTAACTGCAAAATGGAATGTATTAACATAGGATATACATGATAAATTAAAGACATTGACTCACCTACGAAATCGTCACGTTTCGTCCGTCGTCGAGACCGCTCCTCTTGATGAAGGCGCTCAGTGCGCCGCGGAGGCCCACCCGCCTCCGCTTCTCTTGATGAAGGCGCTCAGTGCGCCGCGGTCGTCGAGACCGCTCCTCTTGATAAAGGCGCTCAGTGCGCCGCGGAGGCCCACCCACCCACCCACTCGCCTCCGCTCCTCTTGATGAAGGCGCTCAGTGCGCCGCGGAGGCTCACCCGCCTCCGCTTCTCTTGATGAAGGCGCTCAGTGCGCCGCGGAGGCCCACTCGCCTCCGCTTCTCTTGATGAAGGCGCTCAGTGCGCCGCGGAGGCCCACTCGCCTCCGCTTCTCTTGATGAAGGCGCTCAGTGCGCCGCGGTCGTCGAGACCGCTCCTCTTGAAGAAGGCGCTCAGTGCGCCGCGGAGGCCCACTCGCCTCCGCTTCTCTTGATGAAGGCGCTCAGTGCGCCGCGGTCGTCGAGACCGCTCCTCTTGAAGAAGGCGCTCAGTGCGCCGCGGAGGCCCACTCGCCTCCGCTTCTCTTGATGAAGGCGCTCAGTGCGCCGCGGTCGTCGAGACCGCTCCTCTTGATGAAGGCGCTCAGTGCGCCGCGGAGGCCCACCCGCCTCCGCTTCTCTTGATGAAGGCGCTCAGTGCGCCGCGGTAGTCGAGACCGCTCCTCTTGATGAAGGCGCTCAGTGCGCCGCGGAGGCCCACCCGCCTCCGCTTCTCTTGATGAAGGCGCTCAGTGCGCCGCGGTCGTCGAGACCGCTCCTCTTGAAGAAGGCGCTCAGTGCGCCGCGGAGGCCCACTCGCCTCCGCTTCTCTTGATGAAGGCGCTCAGTGCGCCGCGGAGGCCCACCCGCCTCCGCTTCTCTTGATGAAGGCGCTCAGTGCGCCGCGGTCGTCGAGACCGCTCCTCTTGATGAAGGCGCTCAGTGCGCCGCGGAGGCCCACCCGCCTCCGCTTCTCTTGATGAAGGAGCTCAGTGCGCCGCGGTCGTCGAGACCGCTCCTCTTGATGAAGGCGCTCAGTGCGCCGCGGAGGCCCACTCGCCTCCGCTTCTCTTGATGAAGGCGCTCAGTGCGCCGCGGTCGTCGAGACCGCTCCTCTTGATGAAGGCGCTCAGTGCGCCGCGGAGGCCCACCCGCCTCCGCTTCTCTTGATGAAGGCGCTCAGTGCGCCGCGGTCGTCGAGACCGCTCCTCTTGATGAAGGCGCTCAGTGCGCCGCGGAGGCCCACTCGCCTCCGCTTCTCTTGATGAAGGCGCTCAGTGCGCCGCGGTCGTCGAGACCGCTCCTCTTGAAGAAGGCGCTCAGTGCGCCGCGGAGGCCCACTCGCCTCCGCTTCTCTTGATGAAGGCGCTCAGTGCGCCGCGGTCGTCGAGACCGCTCCTCTTGAAGAAGGCGCTCAGTGCGCCGCGGAGGCCCACTCGCCTCCGCTTCTCTTGATGAAGGCGCTCAGTGCGCCGCGGTCGTCGAGACCGCTCCTCTTGATGAAGGCGCTCAGTGCGCCGCGGTCGTCGAGACCGCTCCTCTTGAAGAAGGCGCTCAGTGCGCCGCGGAGGCCCACTCGCCTCCGCTTCTCTTGATGAAGGAGCTCAGTGCGCCGCGGTCGTCGAGACCGCTCCTCTTGATGAAGGCGCTCAGTGCGCCGCGGAGGCCCACTCGCCTCCGCTTCTCTTGATGAAGGCGCTCAGTGCGCCGCGGTCGTCGAGACCGCTCCTCTTGAAGAAGGCGCTCAGTGCGCCGCGGAGGCCCACTCGCCTCCGCTTCTCTTGATGAAGGCGCTCAGTGCGCCGCGGTCGTCGAGACCGCTCCTCTTGAAGAAGGCGCTCAGTGCGCCGCGGAGGCCCACTCGCCTCCGCTTCTCTTGATGAAGGCGCTCAGTGCGCCGCGGTCGTCGAGACCGCTCCTCTTGATGAAGGCGCTCAGTGCGCCGCGGAGGCCCACCCGCCTCCGCTTCTCTTGATGAAGGCGCTCAGTGCGCCGCGGTAGTCGAGACCGCTCCTCTTGATGAAGGCGCTCAGTGCGCCGCGGAGGCCCACCCGCCTCCGCTTCTCTTGATGAAGGCGCTCAGTGCGCCGCGGTCGTCGAGACCGCTCCTCTTGAAGAAGGCGCTCAGTGCGCCGCGGAGGCCCACTCGCCTCCGCTTCTCTTGATGAAGGCGCTCAGTGCGCCGCGGAGGCCCACCCGCCTCCGCTTCTCTTGATGAAGGCGCTCAGTGCGCCGCGGTCGTCGAGACCGCTCCTCTTGATGAAGGCGCTCAGTGCGCCGCGGAGGCCCACTCGCCTCCGCTTCTCTTGATGAAGGCGCTCAGTGCGCCGCGGTCGTCGAGACCGCTCCTCTTGAAGAAGGCGCTCAGTGCGCCGCGGAGGCCCACTCGCCTCCGCTTCTCTTGATGAAGGCGCTCAGTGCGCCGCGGTCGTCGAGACCGCTCCTCTTGAAGAAGGCGCTCAGTGCGCCGCGGAGGCCCACTCGCCTCCGCTTCTCTTGATGAAGGCGCTCAGTGCGCCGCGGTCGTCGAGACCGCTCCTCTTGATGAAGGCGCTCAGTGCGCCGCGGTCGTCGAGACCGCTCCTCTTGAAGAAGGCGCTCAGTGCGCCGCGGAGGCCCACTCGCCTCCGCTTCTCTTGATGAAGGAGCTCAGTGCGCCGCGGTCGTCGAGACCGCTCCTCTTGATGAAGGCGCTCAGTGCGCCGCGGAGGCCCACTCGCCTCCGCTTCTCTTGATGAAGGCGCTCAGTGCGCCGCGGTCGTCGAGACCGCTCCTCTTGAAGAAGGCGCTCAGTGCGCCGCGGAGGCCCACTCGCCTCCGCTTCTCTTGATGAAGGCGCTCAGTGCGCCGCGGTCGTCGAGACCGCTCCTCTTGAAGAAGGCGCTCAGTGCGCCGCGGAGGCCCACCCGCCTCCGCTTCTCTTGATGAAGGCGCTCAGTGCGCCGCGGTAGTCGAGACCGCTCCTCTTGATGAAGGCGCTCAGTGCGCCGCGGAGGCCCACCCGCCTCCGCTTCTCTTGATGAAGGCGCTCAGTGCGCCGCGGTCGTCGAGACCGCTCCTCTTGAAGAAGGCGCTCAGTGCGCCGCGGAGGCCCACTCGCCTCCGCTTCTCTTGATGAAGGCGCTCAGTGCGCCGCGGAGGCCCACTCGCCTCCGCTTCTCTTGATGAAGGCGCTCAGTGCGCCGCGGTCGTCGAGACCGCTCCTCTTGAAGAAGGCGCTCAGTGCGCCGCGGAGGCCCACCCGCCTCCGCTTCTCTTGATGAAGGCGCTCAGTGCGCCGCGGTAGTCGAGACCGCTCCTCTTGATGAAGGCGCTCAGTGCGCCGCGGAGGCCCACCCGCCTCCGCTCCTCTTGATGAAGGCGCTCAGTGCGCCGCGGTCGTCGAGACCGCTCCTCTTGATGAAGGCGCTCAGTGCGCCGCGGAGGCCCACCCGCCTCCGCTCCTCTTGATGAAGGCGCTCAGTGCGCCGCGGTAGTCGAGACCGCTCCTCTTGATGAAGGCGCTCAGTGCGCCGCGGAGGCCCACTCGCCTCCGCTCCTCTTGATGAAGGCGCTCAGTGCGCCGCGGAGGCCCACCCACCCACCCGCCTCCGCTCCTCTTGATGAAGGCGCTCAGTGCGCCGCGGTCGTCGAGACCGCTCCCAAACCAACGTGTATCTACAAAAAATATTGTTGGTACATTATTTACGATAAAAAACAGATTTGCAATGCACAATGCCTATGCCATTTGATAAAAAAACTCGACATAATGCCTGTAACCAATTCATATTTGTTTTACTGGTATCACAAGCGAATTTCCAATAATTAACTGTTTTTTCTCTAATTATTATTCTCAATTGTTTACGACGAACACTGACAGCACTCCCTTCCCACCTGCTCGGGCACAGGCTTCGATAGTCCGACAAATCACGTTTCGAAAATCACTACATACCACGTCACCGTCCAATCCATAGCAAAGAATTCCCTTCTAGATGCAGTCCTTGAGTTAATCCCCGAGCAGCCGAAGTCGAACTGCTCCTGAAATTTAGTCAATACCTCTCGCATGAGAGGTACTAATCGATGAGCCAACGAGGCTACACCAGTTCTAAGCAAAGTGCGATGAGCCAACGAGGCTACACCAGTTCTAAGAAAAGCGCGGACTTAGCTTTTGGATTCCTTGGTCAGCATGAGAAGGTCGTTCCTTGGTCGGAGCGCTCGCCATCTTGTCAACGTGCATCTGCAAATAAAAATTAATTAAATTTTTTAAAATAATAATAAATAAATATTATAAAAATATTCTGAGAAGACAGGCGGCACATTAAATAAGTGTTCCGCTTCCGTAAGCTTTCGAACGGTATGTTATATTTATTCACCTTTACATTATCGTCGTTATCCTTCTGCATTTCGATTCCTCTCACTCATCGAAGTCTTCTTGCTCATTCTGGTCGTAGACGTACAATGGTAGATCGTCCGGGAGTCAGCGGCTATGATGGGTACTGTAAATATTGATTAATAAATCAGTTATATCAGAGCAAGGATATAATGAGAATATTTCTCGCACTCGCAAGGCGACGTTTCCCACCCACTACACCACACTGCACACTCACTGAGCGGGTCCACGTTCTCCACGTTGAAAAAAAAATCCGACATGCCCTTTCTCGAAATATAAACTATGAATATGATTCGGTGCAGACTGGAGCACTACTCTATGCCCTATTTTTTTCTCTTCACACCTGGTATTTTAACCCTACCAAAAACGTCTTCATAATACAAATAAATCATTTTTGTAAGCTTCAGATTCGTTAACGAGACGTGCTTTTTGTCAATAAGGGTTTGTGAATCAGGAGAGTGGAAATGGTAGTCACAATCTTCGAAGAACTTAGATATGCTATTCTTACCATGCACGCAGCATTAGTTGATTCTGGTGAGGAAGAACGGACACACGTGATAACCCTTTTTATACTGGCATCACCTTCCCGTATAACGCTTGTTGCACCACTACTGAAATCCACCGTACCTCTTGAAGAAGTGCGAAATGACACCGCTCGAGTACGTGTCCAAGTGGGGCAGTCATCTAACTGCAAAATGGAATGTATTAACATAGGATATACATGATAAATTAAAGACATTGACTCACCTACGAAATCGTCACGTTTCGTCCGTCGTCGAGACCGCTCCTCTTGATGAAGGCGCTCAGTGCGCCGCGGAGGCCCACCCGCCTCCGCTTCTCTTGATGAAGGCGCTCAGTGCGCCGCGGTCGTCGAGACCGCTCCTCTTGATAAAGGCGCTCAGTGCGCCGCGGAGGCCCACCCACCCACCCACTCGCCTCCGCTCCTCTTGATGAAGGCGCTCAGTGCGCCGCGGAGGCTCACCCGCCTCCGCTTCTCTTGATGAAGGCGCTCAGTGCGCCGCGGAGGCCCACTCGCCTCCGCTTCTCTTGATGAAGGCGCTCAGTGCGCCGCGGTCGTCGAGACCGCTCCTCTTGAAGAAGGCGCTCAGTGCGCCGCGGAGGCCCACTCGCCTCCGCTTCTCTTGATGAAGGCGCTCAGTGCGCCGCGGTCGTCGAGACCGCTCCTCTTGAAGAAGGCGCTCAGTGCGCCGCGGAGGCCCACCCGCCTCCGCTTCTCTTGATGAAGGCGCTCAATGCGCCGCGGTCGTCGAGACCGCTCCTCTTGATGAAGGCGCTCAGTGCGCCGCGGAGGCCCACCCGCCTCCGCTTCTCTTGATGAAGGCGCTCAGTGCGCCGCGGAGGCCCACCCGCCTCCGCTTCTCTTGATGAAGGCGCTCAGTGCGCCGCGGTCGTCGAGACCGCTCCTCTTGATAAAGGCGCTCAGTGCGCCGCGGAGGCCCACCCACCCACCCACTCGCCTCCGCTCCTCTTGATGAAGGCGCTCAGTGCGCCGCGGAGGCTCACCCGCCTCCGCTTCTCTTGATGAAGGCGCTCAGTGCGCCGCGGAGGCCCACTCGCCTCCGCTTCTCTTGATGAAGGCGCTCAGTGCGCCGCGGTCGTCGAGACCGCTCCTCTTGAAGAAGGCGCTCAGTGCGCCGCGGAGGCCCACTCGCCTCCGCTTCTCTTGATGAAGGCGCTCAGTGCGCCGCGGTCGTCGAGACCGCTCCTCTTGAAGAAGGCGCTCAGTGCGCCGCGGAGGCCCACCCGCCTCCGCTTCTCTTGATGAAGGCGCTCAATGCGCCGCGGTCGTCGAGACCGCTCCTCTTGATGAAGGCGCTCAGTGCGCCGCGGAGGCCCACCCGCCTCCGCTTCTCTTGATGAAGGCGCTCAGTGCGCCGCGGAGGCCCACCCGCCTCCGCTTCTCTTGATGAAGGCGCTCAGTGCGCCGCGGTCGTCGAGACCGCTCCTCTTGATAAAGGCGCTCAGTGCGCCGCGGAGGCCCACCCACCCACCCACTCGCCTCCGCTCCTCTTGATGAAGGCGCTCAGTGCGCCGCGGAGGCTCACCCGCCTCCGCTTCTCTTGATGAAGGCGCTCAGTGCGCCGCGGAGGCCCACTCGCCTCCGCTTCTCTTGATGAAGGCGCTCAGTGCGCCGCGGTCGTCGAGACCGCTCCTCTTGAAGAAGGCGCTCAGTGCGCCGCGGAGGCCCACTCGCCTCCGCTTCTCTTGATGAAGGCGCTCAGTGCGCCGCGGTCGTCGAGACCGCTCCTCTTGAAGAAGGCGCTCAGTGCGCCGCGGAGGCCCACCCGCCTCCGCTTCTCTTGATGAAGGCGCTCAATGCGCCGCGGTCGTCGAGACCGCTCCTCTTGATGAAGGCGCTCAGTGCGCCGCGGAGGCCCACCCGCCTCCGCTTCTCTTGATGAAGGCGCTCAGTGCGCCGCGGTCGTCGAGACCGCTCCTCTTGAAGAAGGCGCTCAGTGCGCCGCGGAGGCCCACTCGCCTCCGCTCCTCTTGATGAAGGCGCTCAGTGCGCCGCGGAGGCCCACCCGCCTCCGCTTCTCTTGATGAAGGCGCTCAGTGCGCCGCGGTCGTCGAGACCGCTCCTCTTGAAGAAGGCGCTCAGTGCGCCGCGGAGGCTCACCCGCCTCCGCTTCTCTTGATGAAGGCGCTCAGTGCGCCGCGGAGGCCCACTCGCCTCCGCTTCTCTTGATGAAGGCGCTCAGTGCGCCGCGGTAGTCGAGACCGCTCCTCTTGAAGAAGGCGCTCAGTGCGCCGCGGAGGCCCACTCGCCTCCGCTTCTCTTGATGAAGGCGCTCAGTGCGCCGCGGTCGTCGAGACCGCTCCTCTTGAAGAAGGCGCTCAGTGCGCCGCGGAGGCCCACCCGCCTCCGCTTCTCTTGATGAAGGCGCTCAATGCGCCGCGGTCGTCGAGACCGCTCCTCTTGATGAAGGCGCTCAGTGCGCCGCGGAGGCCCACCCGCCTCCGCTTCTCTTGATGAAGGCGCTCAGTGCGCCGCGGAGGCCCACCCGCCTCCGCTTCTCTTGATGAAGGCGCTCAGTGCGCCGCGGTCGTCGAGACCGCTCCTCTTGATAAAGGCGCTCAGTGCGCCGCGGAGGCCCACCCACCCACCCACTCGCCTCCGCTTCTCTTGATGAAGGCGCTCAGTGCGCCGCGGAGGCTCACCCGCCTCCGCTTCTCTTGATGAAGGCGCTCAGTGCGCCGCGGAGGCCCACTCGCCTCCGCTTCTCTTGATGAAGGCGCTCAGTGCGCCGCGGTCGTCGAGACCGCTCCTCTTGAAGAAGGCGCTCAGTGCGCCGCGGAGGCCCACTCGCCTCCGCTTCTCTTGATGAAGGCGCTCAGTGCGCCGCGGTCGTCGAGACCGCTCCTCTTGAAGAAGGCGCTCAGTGCGCCGCGGAGGCCCACCCACCCACCCACTCGCCTCCGCTCCTCTTGATGAAGGCGCTCAGTGCGCCGCGGAGGCTCACCCGCCTCCGCTTCTCTTGATGAAGGCGCTCAGTGCGCCGCGGAGGCCCACTCGCCTCCGCTTCTCTTGATGAAGGCGCTCAGTGCGCCGCGGTCGTCGAGACCGCTCCTCTTGAAGAAGGCGCTCAGTGCGCCGCGGAGGCCCACTCGCCTCCGCTTCTCTTGATGAAGGCGCTCAGTGCGCCGCGGTCGTCGAGACCGCTCCTCTTGAAGAAGGCGCTCAGTGCGCCGCGGAGGCCCACCCGCCTCCGCTTCTCTTGATGAAGGCGCTCAATGCGCCGCGGTCGTCGAGACCGCTCCTCTTGATGAAGGCGCTCAGTGCGCCGCGGAGGCCCACCCGCCTCCGCTTCTCTTGATGAAGGCGCTCAGTGCGCCGCGGAGGCCCACCCGCCTCCGCTTCTCTTGATGAAGGCGCTCAATGCGCCGCGGTCGTCGAGACCGCTCCTCTTGATGAAGGCGCTCAGTGCGCCGCGGAGGCCCACCCGCCTCCGCTTCTCTTGATGAAGGCGCTCAGTGCGCCGCGGTCGTCGAGACCGCTCCTCTTGAAGAAGGCGCTCAGTGCGCCGCGGAGGCCCACTCGCCTCCGCTCCTCTTGATGAAGGCGCTCAGTGCGCCGCGGAGGCCCACCCGCCTCCGCTTCTCTTGATGAAGGCGCTCAGTGCGCCGCGGTCGTCGAGACCGCTCCTCTTGAAGAAGGCGCTCAGTGCGCCGCGGAGGCTCACCCGCCTCCGCTTCTCTTGATGAAGGCGCTCAGTGCGCCGCGGAGGCCCACTCGCCTCCGCTTCTCTTGATGAAGGCGCTCAGTGCGCCGCGGTAGTCGAGACCGCTCCTCTTGAAGAAGGCGCTCAGTGCGCCGCGGAGGCCCACTCGCCTCCGCTTCTCTTGATGAAGGCGCTCAGTGCGCCGCGGTCGTCGAGACCGCTCCTCTTGAAGAAGGCGCTCAGTGCGCCGCGGAGGCCCACCCGCCTCCGCTTCTCTTGATGAAGGCGCTCAATGCGCCGCGGTCGTCGAGACCGCTCCTCTTGATGAAGGCGCTCAGTGCGCCGCGGAGGCCCACCCGCCTCCGCTTCTCTTGATGAAGGCGCTCAGTGCGCCGCGGAGGCCCACCCGCCTCCGCTTCTCTTGATGAAGGCGCTCAGTGCGCCGCGGTCGTCGAGACCGCTCCTCTTGATAAAGGCGCTCAGTGCGCCGCGGAGGCCCACCCACCCACCCACTCGCCTCCGCTCTTCTTGATGAAGGCGCTCAGTGCGCCGCGGAGGCTCACCCGCCTCCGCTTCTCTTGATGAAGGCGCTCAGTGCGCCGCGGAGGCCCACTCGCCTCCGCTTCTCTTGATGAAGGCGCTCAGTGCGCCGCGGTCGTCGAGACCGCTCCTCTTGAAGAAGGCGCTCAGTGCGCCGCGGAGGCCCACTCGCCTCCGCTTCTCTTGATGAAGGCGCTCAGTGCGCCGCGGTCGTCGAGACCGCTCCTCTTGAAGAAGGCGCTCAGTGCGCCGCGGAGGCCCACCCACCCACCCACTCGCCTCCGCTCCTCTTGATGAAGGCGCTCAGTGCGCCGCGGAGGCTCACCCGCCTCCGCTTCTCTTGATGAAGGCGCTCAGTGCGCCGCGGAGGCCCACTCGCCTCCGCTTCTCTTGATGAAGGCGCTCAGTGCGCCGCGGTCGTCGAGACCGCTCCTCTTGAAGAAGGCGCTCAGTGCGCCGCGGAGGCCCACTCGCCTCCGCTTCTCTTGATGAAGGCGCTCAGTGCGCCGCGGTCGTCGAGACCGCTCCTCTTGAAGAAGGCGCTCAGTGCGCCGCGGAGGCCCACCCGCCTCCGCTTCTCTTGATGAAGGCGCTCAATGCGCCGCGGTCGTCGAGACCGCTCCTCTTGATGAAGGCGCTCAGTGCGCCGCGGAGGCCCACCCGCCTCCGCTTCTCTTGATGAAGGCGCTCAGTGCGCCGCGGAGGCCCACCCGCCTCCGCTTCTCTTGATGAAGGCGCTCAGTGCGCCGCGGTCGTCGAGACCGCTCCTCTTGATAAAGGCGCTCAGTGCGCCGCGGAGGCCCACCCACCCACCCACTCGCCTCCGCTCCTCTTGATGAAGGCGCTCAGTGCGCCGCGGAGGCTCACCCGCCTCCGCTTCTCTTGATGAAGGCGCTCAGTGCGCCGCGGAGGCCCACTCGCCTCCGCTTCTCTTGATGAAGGCGCTCAGTGCGCCGCGGTCGTCGAGACCGCTCCTCTTGAAGAAGGCGCTCAGTGCGCCGCGGAGGCCCACTCGCCTCCGCTTCTCTTGATGAAGGCGCTCAGTGCGCCGCGGTCGTCGAGACCGCTCCTCTTGAAGAAGGCGCTCAGTGCGCCGCGGAGGCCCACCCGCCTCCGCTTCTCTTGATGAAGGCGCTCAATGCGCCGCGGTCGTCGAGACCGCTCCTCTTGATGAAGGCGCTCAGTGCGCCGCGGAGGCCCACCCGCCTCCGCTTCTCTTGATGAAGGCGCTCAGTGCGCCGCGGTCGTCGAGACCGCTCCTCTTGAAGAAGGCGCTCAGTGCGCCGCGGAGGCCCACTCGCCTCCGCTCCTCTTGATGAAGGCGCTCAGTGCGCCGCGGAGGCCCACCCGCCTCCGCTTCTCTTGATGAAGGCGCTCAGTGCGCCGCGGTCGTCGAGACCGCTCCTCTTGAAGAAGGCGCTCAGTGCGCCGCGGAGGCTCACCCGCCTCCGCTTCTCTTGATGAAGGCGCTCAGTGCGCCGCGGAGGCCCACTCGCCTCCGCTTCTCTTGATGAAGGCGCTCAGTGCGCCGCGGTCGTCGAGACCGCTCCTCTTGATAAAGGCGCTCAGTGCGCCGCGGAGGCCCACCCACCCACCCACTCGCCTCCGCTCCTCTTGATGAAGGCGCTCAGTGCGCCGCGGTCGTCGAGACCGCTCCTCTTGAAGAAGGCGCTCAGTGCGCCGCGGAGGCCCACTCGCCTCCGCTCCTCTTGATGAAGGCGCTCAGTGCGCCGCGGAGGCCCACCCGCCTCCGCTTCTCTTGATGAAGGCGCTCAGTGCGCCGCGGTCGTCGAGACCGCTCCTCTTGAAGAAGGCGCTCAGTGCGCCGCGGAGGCTCACCCGCCTCCGCTTCTCTTGATGAAGGCGCTCAGTGCGCCGCGGAGGCCCACTCGCCTCCGCTTCTCTTGATGAAGGCGCTCAGTGCGCCGCGGTCGTCGAGACCGCTCCTCTTGATAAAGGCGCTCAGTGCGCCGCGGAGGCCCACCCACCCACCCACTCGCCTCCGCTTCTCTTGATGAAGGCGCTCAGTGCGCCGCGGTCGTCGAGACCGCTCCTCTTGAAGAAGGCGCTCAGTGCGCCGCGGAGGCCCACTCGCCTCCGCTCCTCTTGATGAAGGCGCTCAGTGCGCCGCGGAGGCCCACCCGCCTCCGCTTCTCTTGATGAAGGCGCTCAGTGCGCCGCGGTCGTCGAGACCGCTCCTCTTGAAGAAGGCGCTCAGTGCGCCGCGGAGGCTCACCCGCCTCCGCTTCTCTTGATGAAGGCGCTCAGTGCGCCGCGGAGGCCCACTCGCCTCCGCTTCTCTTGATGAAGGCGCTCAGTGCGCCGCGGTCGTCGAGACCGCTCCTCTTGATGAAGGCGCTCAGTGCGCCGCGGAGGCCCACCCGCCTCCGCTTCTCTTGATGAAGGCGCTCAGTGCGCCGCGGTCGTCGAGACCGCTCCTCTTGATAAAGGCGCTCAGTGCGCCGCGGAGGCCCACCCACCCACCCACTCGCCTCCGCTCTTCTTGATGAAGGCGCTCAGTGCGCCGCGGAGGCTCACCCGCCTCCGCTTCTCTTGATGAAGGCGCTCAGTGCGCCGCGGAGGCCCACTCGCCTCCGCTTCTCTTGATGAAGGCGCTCAGTGCGCCGCGGTCGTCGAGACCGCTCCTCTTGAAGAAGGCGCTCAGTGCGCCGCGGAGGCCCACTCGCCTCCGCTTCTCTTGATGAAGGCGCTCAGTGCGCCGCGGTCGTCGAGACCGCTCCTCTTGAAGAAGGCGCTCAGTGCGCCGCGGAGGCCCACCCGCCTCCGCTTCTCTTGATGAAGGCGCTCAGTGCGCCGCGGAGGCCCACTCGCCTCCGCTCCTCTTGATGAAGGCGCTCAGTGCGCCGCGGAGGCCCACCCGCCTCCGCTTCTCTTGATGAAGGCGCTCAGTGCGCCGCGGTCGTCGAGACCGCTCCTCTTGAAGAAGGCGCTCAGTGCGCCGCGGAGGCTCACCCGCCTCCGCTTCTCTTGATGAAGGCGCTCAGTGCGCCGCGGAGGCCCACTCGCCTCCGCTTCTCTTGATGAAGGCGCTCAGTGCGCCGCGGTCGTCGAGACCGCTCCTCTTGATGAAGGCGCTCAGTGCGCCGCGGAGGCCCACCCGCCTCCGCTTCTCTTGATGAAGGCGCTCAGTGCGCCGCGGTCGTCGAGACCGCTCCTCTTGATAAAGGCGCTCAGTGCGCCGCGGAGGCCCACCCACCCACCCACTCGCCTCCGCTCTTCTTGATGAAGGCGCTCAGTGCGCCGCGGAGGCTCACCCGCCTCCGCTTCTCTTGATGAAGGCGCTCAGTGCGCCGCGGAGGCCCACTCGCCTCCGCTTCTCTTGATGAAGGCGCTCAGTGCGCCGCGGTCGTCGAGACCGCTCCTCTTGAAGAAGGCGCTCAGTGCGCCGCGGAGGCCCACTCGCCTCCGCTTCTCTTGATGAAGGCGCTCAGTGCGCCGCGGTCGTCGAGACCGCTCCTCTTGAAGAAGGCGCTCAGTGCGCCGCGGAGGCCCACCCGCCTCCGCTTCTCTTGATGAAGGCGCTCAGTGCGCCGCGGAGGCCCACCCGCCTCCGCTTCTCTTGATGAAGGCGCTCAGTGCGCCGCGGAGGCCCACCCGCCTCCGCTTCTCTTGATGAAGGCGCTCAGTGCGCCGCGGTCGTCGAGACCGCTCCTCTTGAAGAAGGCGCTCAGTGCGCCGCGGAGGCCCACTCGCCTCCGCTCCTCTTGATGAAGGCGCTCAGTGCGCCGCGGTCGTCGAGACCGCTCCCAAACCAACGTGTATCTACAAAAAATATTGTTGGTATATTATTTACGATAAAAAACAGATTTGCAATGCACAATGCCTATGCCATTTGATAAAAAAACTCGACATAATGCCTGTAACCAATTCATATTTGTTTTACTGGTATCACAAGCGAATTTCCAATAATTAACTGTTTTTTCTCTAATTATTATTCTCAATTGTTTACGACGAACACTGACAGCACTCCCTTCCCACCTGCTCGGGCACAGGCTTCGATAGTCCGACAAATCACGTTTCGAAAATCACTACATACCACGTCACCGTCCAATCCATAGCAAAGAATTCCCTTCTAGATGCAGTCCTTGAGTTAATCCCCGAGCAGCCGAAGTCGAACTGCTCCTGAAATTTAGTCAATACCTCTCGCATGAGAGGTACTAATCGATGAGCCAACGAGGCTACACCAATTCTAAGCAAAGTGCGATGAGCCAACGAGGCTACACCAGTTCTAAGAAAAGCGCGGACTTAGCTTTTGGATTCCTTGGTCAGCATGAGAAGGTCGTTCCTTGGTCGGAGCGCTCGCCATCTTGTCAACGTGCATCTGCAAATAAAAATTAATTAAATTTTTTAAAATAATAATTAATAAATACTAGCCGGGCTACGCCCGGCTAGACCCTGCGGGTGGCAAGCAGCCTGCGGCTGCAATGAGGCTCGCTACGCTCGCCAGCGTGCGCGCAACGCCGGGTTGTGATAGTCTTCTGCGAGCGCTTCGCGTCGCCGGGTTGTGTGTTAAGGTTTTATCCCAGTTATGTGCGAACGCTTGCGGAAGGCTCGTGAGGCCTTCCGCACGCGTGAATGTGTTTCACCATACTAACTTTGATCAAGCGAATCACGTTAATATTATATAAAAGTAATACGGTATTGATTTACGACAAAACTCATAAATCAGACCCAGTGAATTACGTTTGGGCTAGTGGGCCACATTGGTAGATAAAATATTCACAGTCGCGGACCGAGTTGGCATCGTCGCAGGCTCGCTGCGCTCGCTAGCTAATGTCGCCGGGTCTGACCCGTCGAACCTATTAGGGTTCTGTATTAGTGATACGGTATCGATTAATGACAAAAGTCATAAATCTGACTCACCGAACTAAGTCTGACCCGCCGAACCCATTGGCGTACTGTATTCGCGATACGGTATCGATTTATGACAAAAGTCATAAATCTGACCCAGTGAACTAAGTTTGACCTAGTCGACAACTTTGGTGCATGGTAATAGTGGTACGGTATCGATTTATGACAAAAGTCATAAATCTGACCCAGTGAACTAAGTTTGACCTAGTCGACAACTTTGGTGCATGGTAATAGTGGTACGGTATCGATTTATGACGAAAGTCATAAATCTGACCCAGCGAACGAAGTTTGACCTAGTCGACAACTTTGGTGCATAGTAATAGTGGTACGGTATCGATTTATGACGAAAGTCATAAATCTGACCCAGCGAACTAAATCTGACCCGCCGAACCTTTTAGGATACTGTAATCGGGTTACGGTATCGATTTATGACGAAAGTCATAAATCTGACCCAGCGAACCTTTTGGGACACTGTTATTGGGTTACGGTATCGATTGATGACGTAATAATAAAAATGAAAAAATAATAATATATTTGATTTGGTTGAGTTTCCGGCGAAAACGGCGCAAAAAACGGATTATTTCATCATTATTACGTAATATTGCCTAGTGATGACGAAATTGATTATCGATTTTTTGAAACTTTTGATTACGAGTAGTTTAATGTCGAGCACGATCGATTTGGTTAAGTTTCCGGCGAGAACGGCGCGAAAAACGGTGTTGTAAGCTATTTCGTCATATTGCATAGTGATGATGAAATTATTGATTTTTGATTTTTTTCGGATCACCACTACAAGACTTTTGCTGAAAGAGTTAGGCTTGGAAACGGGCGAAAAGGGCGATTTTGGGCGATTTCCGGAGCGTGACATACATACATACATACCCACATACGGACGGACAGACAGACACAAAAAAATTATAGTCTCTTAGTAATTAGTAATCGAAGGCTTTTCTTTACAGACGCAGAATCACTTTATGTTCAATCTCTTTCCAATCAATCTTCTGAATCGCCATTCTTACCTGTTTGGACGCACGATCTCCTCTCCTCATCGGAGGAATGAGAGGGAAGGACGGTTGAGAGAAGACGAGAGAGGAGGAAGAGGAAGACCATCTCTGAAACCATTCGAGGTTACGATAGTAACAACAACCAATAAAATATCGTATTTCAGTTGAGCAGTAATCTTAGAGTAGAATTCAACAATTATACAATTACCATGTGATCTGAATTTGAGATGATCCCTATTGAATTGCAATACAAACGTTGCTCAGGAAACAACAATTCAGTGAGATTCTACTAGTGCTACCAAAAATTCCACTAGACAAATCAGTCGAATGATTTTTAAGATGGTACCCACTGAATTTAAAATATAAAGATTCTCGGGAAACATAGATCCAGTGGGCTCTAAATAGAGAAACTCAAAATAACAACTACTCACGCGAAACAAAACGAACGCTAAATAACACAATTACTATTGAATGCTTAGGATGATTGAATATATTAGAATCGAAGGCTTTTCTTTACAGACGCAGAATCACTTTATGCTCAATCTCTTTCCAATCAATCTTCTGAATCGCCATTCTTACCTGTTTGGGCGCACGATCTCCTCTCCTCATCGGAGGAATGAGTGGGAAGGATGAGAGAGGAGGACGAGGAAGGTCATCTCTGAAACCATTCTAGGTTACGATGGTGACAACAATCAATAAAATATCGTATTTCAATTGAGCAGTAATCTTAGAGTAGAATTCAACAATTATACAATTACCATGTGATCTGAATTTGAGATGATCCCTATTGAATTGCAATACAAACGTTGCTCAGGAAACAACAATTCAGTGAGATTCTACTAGTGCTACCAAAAATTCCACTAGACAAATCAGTCGAATGATTTTTTAAGATGGTACCCACTGAATTTAAAATATAAAGATTCTCGGGAAACATAGATCCAGTGGGCTCTAAATAGAGAAACTCAAAATAACAACTACTCACGCGAAACAAAACGAACGCTAAATAACACAATTACTATTGAATGCTTAGGATGATTGAATATATTAGAATCGAAGGCTTTTCTTTACAGACGCAGAATCACTTTATGCTCAATCTCTTTCCAATCAATCTTCTGAATCGCCATTCTTACCTGTTTGGGCGCACGATCTCCTCTCCTCATCGGAGGAATGAGTGGGAAGGATGAGAGAGGAGGACGAGGAAGGTCATCTCTGAAACCATTCTAGGTTACGATGGTGACAACAATCAATAAAATATCGTATTTCAATTGAGCAGTAATCTTAGAGTAGAATTCAACAATTATACAATTACCATGTGATCTGAATTTGAGATGATCCCTATTGAATTGCAATACAAACGTTGCTCAGGAAACAACAATTCAGTGAGATTCTATTAGTGCTACCAAAAATTCCACTAGACAAATCAGTCGAATGATTTTTTTAAGATGGTACCCACTAAATTTAAAATATAAAGATTCTCGGGAAACATAGATCCAGTGGGCTCTAAATAGAGAAACTCAAAATAACAACTACTCACGCGAAACAAAACGAACGCTAAATAACACAATTATTATTGAATGCTTAGGATGATTGAATATATTAGAATCGAAGGCTTTTCTTTACAGACGCAGAATCACTTTATGCTCAATCTCTTTCCAATCAATCTTCTGAATCGCCATTCTTACCTGTTTGGGCGCACGATCTCCTCTCCTCATCGGAGGAATGAGTGGGAAGGATGAGAGAGGAGGACGAGGAAGGTCATCTCTGAAACCATTCTAGGTTACGATGGTGACAACAATCAATAAAATATCGTATTTCAATTGAGCAGTAATCTTAGAGTAGAATTCAACAATTATACAATTACCATGTGATCTGAATTTGAGATGATCCCTATTGAATTGCAATACAAACGTTGCTCAGGAAACAACAATTCAGTGAGATTCTACTAGTGCTACCAAAAATTCCACTAGACAAATCAGTCGAATGATTTTTTAAGATGGTACCCACTGAATTTAAAATATAAAGATTCTCGGGAAACATAGATCCAGTGGGCTCTAAATAGAGAAACTCAAAATAACAACTACTCACGCGAAACAAAACGAACGCTAAATAACACAATTACTATTGAATGCTTAGGATGATTGAATATATTAGAATCGAAGGCTTTTCTTTACAGACGCAGAATCACTTTATGCTCAATCTCTTTCCAATCAATCTTCTGAATCGCCATTCTTACCTGTTTGGGCGCACGATCTCCTCTCCTCATCGGAGGAATGAGTGGGAAGGATGAGAGAGGAGGACGAGGAAGGTCATCTCTGAAACCATTCTAGGTTACGATGGTGACAACAATCAATAAAATATCGTATTTCAATTGAGCAGTAATCTTAGAGTAGAATTCAACAATTATACAATTACCATGTGATCTGAATTTGAGATGATCCCTATTGAATTGCAATACAAACGTTGCTCAGGAAACAACAATTCAGTGAGATTCTACTAGTGCTACCAAAAATTCCACTAGACAAATCAGTCGAATGATTTTTTAAGATGGTACCCACTGAATTTAAAATATAAAGATTCTCGGGAAACATAGATCCAGTGGGCTCTAAATAGAGAAACTCAAAATAACAACTACTCACGCGAAACAAAACGAACGCTAAATAACACAATTACTATTGAATGCTTAGGATGATTGAATATATTAGAATCGAAGGCTTTTCTTTACAGACGCAGAATCACTTTATGCTCAATCTCTTTCCAATCAATCTTCTGAATCGCCATTCTTACCTGTTTGGGCGCACGATCTCCTCTCCTCATCGGAGGAATGAGTGGGAAGGATGAGAGAGGAGGACGAGGAAGGTCATCTCTGAAACCATTCTAGGTTACGATGGTGACAACAATCAATAAAATATCGTATTTCAATTGAGCAGTAATCTTAGAGTAGAATTCAACAATTATACAATTACCATGTGATCTGAATTTGAGATGATCCCTATTGAATTGCAATACAAACGTTGCTCAGGAAACAACAATTCAGTGAGATTCTACTAGTGCTACCAAAAATTCCACTAGACAAATCAGTCGAATGATTTTTTAAGATGGTACCCACTGAATTTAAAATATAAAGATTCTCGGGAAACATAGATCCAGTGGGCTCTAAATAGAGAAACTCAAAATAACAACTACTCACGCGAAACAAAACGAACGCTAAATAACACAATTACTATTGAATGCTTAGGATGATTGAATATATTAGAATCGAAGGCTTTTCTTTACAGACGCAGAATCACTTTATGCTCAATCTCTTTCCAATCAATCTTCTGAATCGCCATTCTTACCTGTTTGGGCGCACGATCTCCTCTCCTCATCGGAGGAATGAGTGGGAAGGATGAGAGAGGAGGACGAGGAAGATCATCTCTGAAACCATTCTAGGTTACGATGGTGACAACAATCAATAAAATATCGTATTTCAATTGAGCAGTAATCTTAGAGTAGAATTCAACAATTATACAATTACCATGTGATCTGAATTTGAGATGATCCCTATTGAATTGCAATACAAACGTTGCTCAGGAAACAACAATTCAGTGAGATTCTACTAGTGCTACCAAAAATTCCACTAGACAAATCAGTCGAATGATTTTTTAAGATGGTACCCCCTGAATTTAAAATATAAAGATTCTCGGGAAACATAGATCCAGTGGGCTCTAAATAGAGAAACTCAAAATAACAACTACTCACGCGAAACAAAACGAACGCTAAATAACACAATTACTATTGAATGCTTAGGATGATTGAATATATTAGAATCGAAGGCTTTTCTTTACAGACGCAGAATCACTTTATGCTCAATCTCTTTCCAATCAATCTTCTGAATCGCCATTCTTACCTGTTTGGGCGCACGATCTCCTCTCCTCATCGGAGGAATGAGTGGGAAGGATGAGAGAGGAGGACGAGGAAGGTCATCTCTGAAACCATTCTAGGTTACGATGGTGACAACAATCAATAAAATATCGTATTTCAATTGAGCAGTAATCTTAGAGTAGAATTCAACAATTATACAATTACCATGTGATCTGAATTTGAGATGATCCCTATTGAATTGCAATACAAACGTTGCTCAGGAAACAACAATTCAGTGAGATTCTACTAGTGCTACCAAAAATTCCACTAGACAAATCAGTCGAATGATTTTTTAAGATGGTACCCACTGAATTTAAAATATAAAGATTCTCGGGAAACATAGATCCAGTGGGCTCTAAATAGAGAAACTCAAAATAACAACTACTCACGCGAAACAAAACGAACGCTAAATAACACAATTACTATTGAATGCTTAGGATGATTGAATATATTAGAATCGAAGGCTTTTCTTTACAGACGCAGAATCACTTTATGCTCAATCTCTTTCCAATCAATCTTCTGAATCGCCATTCTTACCTGTTTGGGCGCACGATCTCCTCTCCTCATCGGAGGAATGAGTGGGAAGGATGAGAGAGGAGGACGAGGAAGGTCATCTCTGAAACCATTCTAGGTTACGATGGTGACAACAATCAATAAAATATCGTATTTCAATTGAGCAGTAATCTTAGAGTAGAATTCAACAATTATACAATTACCATGTGATCTGAATTTGAGATGATCCCTATTGAATTGCAATACAAACGTTGCTCAGGAAACAACAATTCAGTGAGATTCTATTAGTGCTACCAAAATTCCACTAGACAAATCAGTCGAATGATTTTTTAAGATGGTACCCACTAAATTTAAAATATAAAGATTCTCGGGAAACATAGATCCAGTGGGCTCTAAATAGAGAAACTCAAAATAACAACTACTCACGCGAAACAAAACGAACGCTAAATAACACAATTATTATTGAATGCTTAGGATGATTGAATATATTAGAATCGAAGGCTTTTCTTTACAGACGCAGAATCACTTTATGCTCAATCTCTTTCCAATCAATCTTCTGAATCGCCATTCTTACCTGTTTGGGCGCACGATCTCCTCTCCTCATCGGAGGAATGAGTGGGAAGGATGAGAGAGGAGGACGAGGAAGGTCATCTCTGAAACCATTCTAGGTTACGATGGTGACAACAATCAATAAAATATCGTATTTCAATTGAGCAGTAATCTTAGAGTAGAATTCAACAATTATACAATTACCATGTGATCTGAATTTGAGATGATCCCTATTGAATTGCAATACATACGTTGCTCAGGAAACAACAATTCAGTGAGATTCTATTAGTGCTACCAAAAATTCCACTAGACAAATCAGTCGAATGATTTTTTTAAGATGGTACCCACTAAATTTAAAATATAAAGATTCTCGGGAAACATAGATCCAGTGGGCTCTAAATAGAGAAACTCAAAATAACAACTACTCACGCGAAACAAAACGAACGCTAAATAACACAATTATTATTGAATGCTTAGGATGATTGAATATATTAGAATCGAAGGCTTTTCTTTACAGACGCAGAATCACTTTATGCTCAATCTCTTTCCAATCAATCTTCTGAATCGCCATTCTTACCTGTTTGGGCGCACGATCTCCTCTCCTCATCGGAGGAATGAGTGGGAAGGATGAGAGAGGAGGACGAGGAAGGTCATCTCTGAAACCATTCTAGGTTACGATGGTGACAACAATCAATAAAATATCGTATTTCAATTGAGCAGTAATCTTAGAGTAGAATTCAACAATTATACAATTACCATGTGATCTGAATTTGAGATGATCCCTATTGAATTGCAATACAAACGTTGCTCAGGAAACAACAATTCAGTGAGATTCAACTAGTGCTACCAAAAATTCCACTAGACAAATCAGTCGAATGATTTTTTAAGATGGTACCCACTGAATTTAAAATATAAAGATTCTCGGGAAACATAGATCCAGTGGGCTCTAAATAGAGAAACTCAAAATAACAACTACTCACGCGAAACAAAACGAACGCTAAATAACACAATTACTATTGAATGCTTAGGATGATTGAATATATTAGAATCGAAGGCTTTTCTTTACAGACGCAGAATTACTTTATGCTCAATCTCTTTCCAATCAATCTTCTGAATCGCCATTCTTACCTGTTTGGGCGCACGATCTCCTCTCCTCATCGGAGGAATGAGTGGGAAGGATGAGAGAGGAGGACGAGGAAGGTCATCTCTGAAACCATTCTAGGTTACGATGGTGACAACAATCAATAAAATATCGTATTTCAATTGAGCAGTAATCTTAGAGTAGAATTCAACAATTATACAATTACCATGTGATCTGAATTTGAGATGATCCCTATTGAATTGCAATACAAACGTTGCTCAGGAAACAACAATTCAGTGAGATTCAACTAGTGCTACCAAAAATTCCACTAGACAAATCAGTCGAATGATTTTTTAAGATGGTACCCACTGAATTTAAAATATAAAGATTCTCGGGAAACATAGATCCAGTGGGCTCTAAATAGAGAAACTCAAAATAACAACTACTCACGCGAAACAAAACGAACGCTAAATAACACAATTACTATTGAATGCTTAGGATGATTGAATATATTAGAATCGAAGGCTTTTCTTTACAGACGCAGAATCACTTTATGCTCAATCTCTTTCCAATCAATCTTCTGAATCGCCATTCTTACCTGTTTGGGCGCACGATCTCCTCTCCTCATCGGAGGAATGAGTGGGAAGGATGAGAGAGGAGGACGAGGAAGGTCATCTCTGAAACCATTCTAGGTTACGATGGTGACAACAATCAATAAAATATCGTATTTCAATTGAGCAGTAATCTTAGAGTAGAATTCAACAATTATACAATTACCATGTGATCTGAATTTGAGATGATCCCTATTGAATTGCAATACAAACGTTGCTCAGGAAACAACAATTCAGTGAGATTCTATTAGTGCTACCAAAAATTCCACTAGACAAATCAGTCGAATGATTTTTTTAAGATGGTACCCACTAAATTTAAAATATAAAGATTCTCGGGAAACATAGATCCAGTGGGCTCTAAATAGAGAAACTCAAAATAACAACTACTCACGCGAAACAAAACGAACGCTAAATAACACAATTATTATTGAATGCTTAGGATGATTGAATATATTAGAATCGAAGGCTTTTCTTTACAGACGCAGAATCACTTTATGCTCAATCTCTTTCCAATCAATCTTCTGAATCGCCATTCTTACCTGTTTGGGCGCACGATCTCCTCTCCTCATCGGAGGAATGAGTGGGAAGGATGAGAGAGGAGGACGAGGAAGGTCATCTCTGAAACCATTCTAGGTTACGATGGTGACAACAATCAATAAAATATCGTATTTCAATTGAGCAGTAATCTTAGAGTAGAATTCAACAATTATACAATTACCATGTGATCTGAATTTGAGATGATCCCTATTGAATTGCAATACATACGTTGCTCAGGAAACAACAATTCAGTGAGATTCTATTAGTGCTACCAAAAATTCCACTAGACAAATCAGTCGAATGATTTTTTTAAGATGGTACCCACTAAATTTAAAATATAAAGATTCTCGGGAAACATAGATCCAGTGGGCTCTAAATAGAGAAACTCAAAATAACAACTACTCACGCGAAACAAAACGAACGCTAAATAACACAATTATTATTGAATGCTTAGGATGATTGAATATATTAGAATCGAAGGCTTTTCTTTACAGACGCAGAATCACTTTATGCTCAATCTCTTTCCAATCAATCTTCTGAATCGCCATTCTTACCTGTTTGGGCGCACGATCTCCTCTCCTCATCGGAGGAATGAGTGGGAAGGATGAGAGAGGAGGACGAGGAAGGTCATCTCTGAAACCATTCTAGGTTACGATGGTGACAACAATCAATAAAATATCGTATTTCAATTGAGCAGTAATCTTAGAGTAGAATTCAACAATTATACAATTACCATGTGATCTGAATTTGAGATGATCCCTATTGAATTGCAATACAAACGTTGCTCAGGAAACAACAATTCAGTGAGATTCAACTAGTGCTACCAAAAATTCCACTAGACAAATCAGTCGAATGATTTTTTAAGATGGTACCCACTGAATTTAAAATATAAAGATTCTCGGGAAACATAGATCCAGTGGGCTCTAAATAGAGAAACTCAAAATAACAACTACTCACGCGAAACAAAACGAACGCTAAATAACACAATTACTATTGAATGCTTAGGATGATTGAATATATTAGAATCGAAGGCTTTTCTTTACAGACGCAGAATTACTTTATGCTCAATCTCTTTCCAATCAATCTTCTGAATCGCCATTCTTACCTGTTTGGGCGCACGATCTCCTCTCCTCATCGGAGGAATGAGTGGGAAGGATGAGAGAGGAGGACGAGGAAGGTCATCTCTGAAACCATTCTAGGTTACGATGGTGACAACAATCAATAAAATATCGTATTTCAATTGAGCAGTAATCTTAGAGTAGAATTCAACAATTATACAATTACCATGTGATCTGAATTTGAGATGATCCCTATTGAATTGCAATACAAACGTTGCTCAGGAAACAACAATTCAGTGAGATTCAACTAGTGCTACCAAAATTCCACTAGACAAATCAGTCGAATGATTTTTTAAGATGGTACCCACTGAATTTAAAATATAAAGATTCTCGGGAAACATAGATCCAGTGGGCTCTAAATAGAGAAACTCAAAATAACAACTACTCACGCGAAACAAAACGAACGCTAAATAACACAATTACTATTGAATGCTTAGGATGATTGAATATATTAGAATCGAAGGCTTTTCTTTACAGACGCAGAATTACTTTATGCTCAATCTCTTTCCAATCAATCTTCTGAATCGCCATTCTTACCTGTTTGGGCGCACGATCTCCTCTCCTCATCGGAGGAATGAGAGGAAGGACGGTTGAGAGAAGACGAGAGAGGAGGAAGAGGAAGACCATCTCTGAAACCATTCGAGGTTACGATAGTAACAACAACCATGATCGTCAATACCCAATACAACCTCAATATCAGTAAACAACATTTCGAAATGTTGGTGTCCCAGTACTTCCCGTACTCACGTAGTCCCAGTACTCATATGTGTAGGATATTTAAAAATTGGCCATAGTCTCCGGCGGATTGAAACTTTAATCAGATCTTAATCAGTTCTAAACAAACGAGTAAAATTCTTTATTGTCAATAATTTTTAAAAAATCTTCTGAATCGCCATTCTTACCTGTTTGGGCGCACGATCTCCTCTCCTCATCGGAGGAATGAGTGGGAAGGATGAGAGAGGACGAGGAAGGTCATCTCTGAAACCATTCTAGGTTACGATGGTGACAACAATCAATAAAATATCGTATTTCAATTGAGCAGTAATATGTGATCAAATTCAACGGTTACCATGTGATCTGAATTTTAAATGATACTTACTGAATTTCAGTACAGACATTGATCACGAAACATAAATTCAGTGGAAATCTTGATTAACCAACTACATACACTGAAGATCAAAACTGTAGGAGCATGGAAAACGTAAATTCAGTGGGTATCAAGATAGACATGCTCAAGAATAATATCACAACTACACTAAGCAGGCGAATGAAATTTTAAAGATGATATCCATTGAATAGAAAAAAGAAGCTCGGGAAGCAGAAATTAAGTGGGTAGAGATCTTAAAAAAAAATTACACCTTCTATCACAGGAAATGAAACGAATATAGAATAATACAACATATTTGGAATAATTTAAACTTCTTGAATCGAGGATGAACACACACAATCACTGTATTATCAATATATTTCCAAATAAGCTTCTTCATTTTCATCCACTCTTACCTGTTTGGGCCGAGAACGTCCTCCTCCCATTTCAGTTGTGTCCTCATTGGAACAAGGGAGGAGAGAAGGAAGAAGAAGGGGACGGATGATCATCTCTGAAACCATTAGAGATCACGATTAGGGTTGGCGAAACCATAGATATTACGGGTTCGCTACGAGTGAGAGAGCGTAGCGAGCCCGTAATTCCTCGCTACGAGAGGGAACGGCTAGAGATTGACGACAGAGTGTGCAAGAGGAAAAGGGTCCCCTTCCTTTCTCGTAGCGAGGGGTCGCGAGGAATTACGGGCTCGTTATCCTCCTCCTACGCTCTCTTAAACGAAGCGAACCCGTTACGTGACCTCTCTCTATAGGGAGTACCATAGTAACAACAAACAATAAAATATAGGAAAGACTACCTACATCAACAGTAAAGCAATGCATCATGGCCAACAAGCATTTTAAAGCAGGGTCAATTCTAAAAAAGGAAAGAAAATAAGAAAGACTAGCCACATCAATCCTAAGCTATGTTACGGCCTCGTTATTATATAGATTGCTAAACACATGACCGAGAGGAGACGAATCCAAAAAGAACAAACGGAAAGACTAACTATAGCAACAAGTGTCTCAGACCTATGGCGTCATTATTAGGTCAACTACGAGACACAAAACGGTGGGGGAACCAATTCGGAAAAAAAGAAACCGAAAGGCGAACTATATCAATCCTAGATCAGTAAGGGTCAAATAAAATGAGTCAAGTGAATGCAAACCTGGGAGATGACGTAGAGATTAGAGACGAGGGCAGACTGGAGAGTGATGGGAATGTTTGTGTAGAAGAGCTTGATGGCGTAAGACGTAGTACTGGCCACGGTCGACACGGAAGCCCTGCAGATAACAAATTTTATCTTGTAAGATTTTTATTTAATTAATTTAAAATAAAATAAAATATCTCACCTGGAAGAAGATGACGACAGCGAAGACGAGGACGGTGGCCATCATATTCATGAGGTTGAGAAGGTTCTGTCTGTAGAAGGCCTCACAGAGAGCACGTACCTGTAATACGCAGTGTAAGTTGGTATAAACTTAAACGGAAAGTGTGACGGTTGTGATGCCGTCATCTCTGACATGAGGGAAAGGAACAAAGTGTCAAACCTTGTCGGATCTGGTGGCGAGAAGGTGGAAGAGGGCAATGACTGCTCCCTCAAATTCGGTTCCACGGCCAGTGTTCATTGTAGCAGGCGAGAAGGCCTTTCACACGATAGTCTCGCAGATGTTTGTAGCGATGAAGAAGGAGATTCCAGAACCGAGACCGTAACCCTTCTGAAACAAATTATCGATTAGTGAGGATAACAAATAAAGTAATTAACGAGTTAGCAGTTTGGTAGATACATACCTGGAGGAGTTCGTCGAGAAGGAGCACGATAAGACCGGCGAAAACGAGCTGGACAACGATGAGAAGGCAGATTCCGGCTCCGATGTCAGAGGGCTCTCCGTAGAGTCCAGAGGCAACGTACACGATAGCCTGTCCGACGGTGATCACCATTCCGAAGACTGAAATAAAGCAGTATCATTAATTTGGTCTTTTGGGGAGCAGTGCCAATAACAAAACAGAAACCAAAATATTCACTTACGCTTCTGTGCTCCGTTGAAGAGGCCGCGGTTCTTGGGGGAATCTCCGGCCTCGATGATCTTGCCTCCAGCCAGAAGCTGCATGATGAGACAAGATGTGACGATGGGCGAGATACCGAGCTCCATCAGGGTTCCCCTGTTGGAGGCCATGATCACTCGAAGCCAGTAGAACGGATCGGCCGAGTCAGTCGACATGATTCCTGCAAATAGCACTTTACATTTAGTTTCTTTGTGGTATACTTCCAATAAAAGAAGCAGTTTTGTGAGGAACCTGACCGAAAAGGGGAATCTGACAATAGCCGAGGAAGATGAAGAGGGTGATGACAGTCCAGAGCATCTTCTCATGGAACTGAATCTTCTTCTCGGGCTTTGCGATCTCCGGCACGAAACAGCCTGGAATATTAATAAGACATAAGGACCACTCAATTGCTCGAGTACCTCTCATTCCTACCGGGGACGTATGGTCATCTTCGACGTCGTCATCCCTCTGGCCTGTGTCCTCGTTGTTGATGTCGTCTCATCCGTCCAAGTGGAGAGGTGAAAAGGACATGGTTAATCACTTATCAAACTCCTACTGGGGGTTCCTACATTCCTCCACTCACTCCTCCCCCTCTGCCTATTGGCCCAATTTGCATAGACTTTCAACTGCCCTCCCTACAGAGCGGCGAAAAGCGCCCGAAGGCACGAGAAGCCACTAAGAGGGCGAACCACGATCCCACCCTGGCAACCAGGGCCTTTCCCTTCTCAGGTCTGCGATTCCACGGAGAGCTAATCATCCGCTTACGGCTTCACGTGCGCAGGAAAAAGACTAAGCGGCATGGACTAATAGTCAAAGGGGAACGGAGTGAGTGGAGGAGGGGGCGGGGGAAGTAAACGAACCTTTTATTTGATTGAAAACGTCCTCGTCGATGGACTCGCTTGTTGGGGCATCGAGGGGAGTGGCGTCTGTCGGTACCTGAGAAAGCGATGATTAACCAGTGAACCCAGAGGGAACCAGTCGGGAAGCACGAGAAACGCACTTAGAAAGCGCCAAGGCATTGCAATGGAAGAGGAATTGGAAGACGAGCAACAAGGAACGATACTAGCACATCTAGTGCAGCTCAATACACAGGCGCATCTTCTCTATCCTAAGGAAAGCAGCGTGGAGAAAGCAGGTGAAAGCAGCCGTGATCAAAACAGGGCTTGATCACACGGAGACATACACGGAGCATTTTCGAAAATGAAAATTCAATCAAAACAACGCTTCGTAAGAGCTAATCGCAGCAAAACAGACCCGTAGCCATCCGCAGAGGACGACAGCGTTGATTTAGCGCAGGTGAAGGCATATTAGAAGCAAAGGAGGGACTAGTCGGCAGAAAAATCAGCGAAAAAGGCGCGAAAAAATTGCAACTGTGGAAAGAGGGGGCGGCAGCACGAGCGAGCGATCGTGAGTAGAGTAACAGGCGATGGGAAGGGGCTAGCTGCCCCCTCCCCCCTTCCCCCAGACGATCGATAACTGGAGTGGACCGAAAAAGGGTAGATCAAAAGGACGCTTCCTCCCTTCTTCCCATCTTCCTGACTCCCCGAACAAACTACACTCATGGTCATGAATGCGCTGTATTTTCAGCTCCAACTCTAGAAAAAAAGTACTGTAAGTGTTATCATTTCAAACTTTTTTCACTTTAGCTTTCATTCCAAGCGCTTGCAAGCTTTACTTCCGCTTGTTTTGTTTTGTTTTGCTCAAATTTCATCAAGTACACGAATCTCTATTGTATTCGTGCTTCTTACAGGTCAGCTCCATTTGTAAGTGTGAGGAGATGGCGGTCACATCTGCGTCATGATCCCTTTTAGAGACCGGCCATACGGCTTATTCCTTAGCCGATTGACGAGAAATGAGTTTCAATCGCCCCATTCGTCAATCGAATGAAGGAATAAGGCGATTGAAAGGCGATTGAGGCAATCCCCTAGTCAAAATCTCATTTTGCGTCCCATCACTCATTCTCTATTAGGATCGCGCTGTGAAGGGGGAGAGAGGGAGAGATGAGGCGATTGACGACGTGAGAAAGAGAACGTCAATCGTCGAACAAAGAAAGGCGATTGAGCCAATCGATTGATGATTTGAATAGCTATTTCATCAATCGTTCTGCGCTCTCTAATCTCTTTACATCTCTAAATACTCCAAAGCTCTTTCATGCTTGACCACCAGCTTGGAAAGAAAACGGAGCAGTGAGTAACGCATGAAACCAATTTTTATTTGACCAGTGAAACGCAAAGCGTGCATAAAAGTATCACAATTTGAAAGGCAATCTTGGCTGATATACAATTTGTGAAGACGAAGCGTGAAACAAGATATTCCAACAATCTCTGATACAATATGCATTATACATATATTTCTAAGAATTCGTATACATATATTTCTACGAATACAAACGAATTCGTGTGAGTAACGATAGAACATGGGCAATCGACAACGTAATTACAATTCAATGGATGAGTGATCGGACTCTCTCTCAGTTTCTCAAGATCTCTCTTTTCTCTGACCGGCGAGAGAGCAGGGGAAATCGAGAGAATCGATAATTCTTACAATGGCAATGGCAAATTGCATTGTGGGCGTTGATGGCGGCCATTCCAGCGAGAAGAATCCCGAAGGTGTCTGCTATGGAGACGAAGCCCAGTGCGAACTCGCGACGAGACGGCCAAATCTGCAAATCATACCGTAACCTAGTGAAACATATTATTGAGCCACCCTAGAGACATTAGCAAGCTCAAGCGCGAACTGGAGACATCCACTGACATTGAGTGAAACCGAAAGTACCACGATTATCTAATCCCTACCGGGAACTAAACAGATATCGTATTCAATCAATGAATAATCTACCGTAATTCCAGAAAATCAATGAATAACCGATCTACCGTACCTCCTTATGCATCGTCCTGAAGGTGTGGACGTAGGCCCTCGTACAGAACGATCGCCGCGCCTGAGATCAAAGATCAACAATCAAAGATGTCAGAAATGACGAGTTGCGTTTAGTAGTCGTATGGTCGCGCAGGGGATTGTAATCGAATTGAGCAGAGAAACGATTGTTTCAATAATCTTCATGAAACGGAAATTCAACGACATTTATGTCTCAAATTTGGCAAAAGATATCACGTGTCTTCTGAGAGATTGCATGAAAACGGCCACCCCCCGGCACTAGGAGCCCCAACTTTTATCAATCCCGATGACAATTTTATGGTAGCCTATATTAGCGATGGGAAAATTTTTATAACACAACTTTTGTCCCAGAACCGGCTTTTAGGCATTTTCCGGCTCTAGGGTCGGGTATGTCATATCTCAGCTCCCAGATGAGCTAGCAACCTGCGGTTTGGCCCAAAAAATGCGGAAAATTATTTTGAACAACTTTTCTACCAACGACGAACAAATTAATTAATGAAGATATTAATTAATGAACACAGTGAGACAATGATATAATATCTTTTAAAGGTACATTGACTCACTGAAGAGATCGTCTTGTTTACGTGTAGAAGGAGAAGCTCGTCCTGCTCTCACTACGCCAGTCACTCAGTCAGCAGCCGAAGTCGTAGTGCTTCTCAAATGTTGAATATCTCGTTTTTGTTCCATAAATCAATAATCAAAATAATCCGACATGCTTGCACCCATTAAAAAATTCGATGAAAGCTCCTAATATTATATTCGATCCACTCTACGAGAAAATCGAGGAGATATCAATCTTTCCATTTTATTCGAGCCTTTCTCGAATTATTTTCTCGAACGGGATAACTGTTTCTTTTTACTTTACAGAAAAAATAGGGGGAAACCTTGTATCAGCTTGAAAAGAGAACGATGACTCACCAAAGTAATTGCGTCGTTTCTGCTACAGAAGCATATTCATCTTCTCGCTCTCGTTGAGTGAATCCACAAGCCGCCGAAGTCGTATTGCTCCTAAAAATGAAAACAATACCTCTCGTATGAGAGGCACTAGCGCTGGCGAGATCACTGATCTACGCCCCCCTAACGCGCTGGCGAGATCACTGATCTACGCCCCCCCCCCTAAGAAATGCGCTGGCGAGATCACTGATCTACGCCTCCTAAGAAACGCGTTGGCGAGATCACTGATCTACGCCCCCCTAACGCGCTGGCGAGATCACTGATCTACGCCCCCCCCTAACGCGCTGGCGAGATCACTGATCTACGCCCCCTAAAAAAAAGCGCTGGCGAGATCACTGATCTACGCCCCCCTAAGAAACGCGCTGGCGAGATCACTGATCTACGCCCCCTAAGAAACGCGCTGAACTTAGCTTGTAAATTCCTTTGCCAGCATGAGATAGTCCTTCCTCGGCCGGAGTGTCGCTAGCTAGTTCACGTGCATCTGCAAATACAGAAATCAGTGATAAAAGTTTAAAACTTTTTGCAAAGTGACTCAAAAAGAGGTAAAGTTTCGTCTGGTCAAGGTAACATGAAGTGTAAGGAATATTAGATGTTGAACTAGTTAACTGGCCGGTGAAGCGCAGTGTCTAATCATTCAATGGTTCTTGATAGAGAAAAGAAGCACCACACAACATGACAAAGTAACTAGATTTTACTTCTATCGTCCGTGGCAAAGCTACCCTAATCAATTGATATCGATCGTAAATAATAATTCACCTCTCCATTTTCGTCGTCTTTCTTCCCTTCCCTCACTAGTTGAGATCTTCTTGCTGATTCTTGCCATAGATGGGAATCGGTCGATTGCCGGGAAGTGAACTGCCATTCGAGGTGCTGTAAATATATTAATTAATAAACAACAGTGAGACAATGATATAATATCTCTCAAAAGTACATTGACTCACTGATTTGTAGTCCTCCTTCCTTCCCCTCGCCCGTTGAGATCTTCTTGCTGATTCGTGCCGATTGTTGATTGACGTACTGTAACTATATTAATTAATGAACAACAGTGAGACAATGATATAATATCTTTTAAAGGTACATTGACTCACTGAAGAGATCGTCTTGTTTTCGTGTAGAGGGAGAAGCTCGTCCTGCTCTCACTACGCGAGTCACTCAGTCAGCAGCCGAAGTCGTAGTGCTTCTCAAATGTTGAATATCTCGTTTTTGTTCCATAAATCAATAATCAAAATAATCCGACATGCTTGCACCCATTAAAAATTCGATGAAAGCTCCTAATATTATATTCGATCCACTCTATGAGAAAATCGAGGAGATATCAATCTTTCCATTTTTATTCGAGCCTTTCTCGAATTATTTTCTCGAACGGGATAACTGTTTCTTTTTACTTTACAGAAAAATAGGGGAAAACCTTGTATCAGCTTGAAAAGAGAACGATGACTCACCAAAGTAATTGCGTCGTTTCTGCTACAGAGGCACATTCATCTTCTCGCTCTCGTTGAGTGAATCCACGAGCCGCCGAAGTCGTATTGCTCCTAAAAATGAAAACAATACCTCTCGTATGAGAGGTACTAGCGCTGGCGAGATCACTGATCTACGCCCCCTAAGAAACGCGCTGGCGAGATCACTGATCTACGCCCCCCTAACGCGCTGGCGAGATCACTGATCTACGCCCCCCTAACGCGCTGGCGAGATCACTGATCTACGCCCCCTAAGAAATGCGCTGACGAGATCACTGATCTACGCCCCCCTAACGCGCTGGCGAGATCACTGATCTACGCCCCCTAAGAAATGCGCTGGCGAGATCACTGATCTACGCCCCCCCCCTAACGCACTGGCGAGATCACTGATCTACGCCCCTAAAAAAGCGCTGGCGAGATCACTGATCTACGCCCCCTAAGAAACGCGCTAAACTTAGCTTGTAAATTCCTTTGCCAGCATGAGATAGTCCTTCCTCGGCCGGAGTGTCGCTAGCTAGTTCACGTGCATCTGCAAATACAGAAATCAGTAATAAAAGTGTAAAACTTTTTGCAAAGTGACTCAAAAAGAGGTAAAGTTTCGTCTGGTCAAGGTAACATGAAGTGTAAGGAATATTAAATGTTGAATTAGTTAACTGGCCGGTGAAGCGCAGTGTCTAATCATTCAATGGTTCTTGATAGAGAAAGAAGCACCACACAACATGACAAAGTAACTAGATTTTACTTCTATCGTCCGTGGCAAAGCTACCCTAATCAATTGATATCGATCGTAAATAATAATTCACCTCTCCATTTTCGTCGTCTTCCTTCCCTTCCCCTCACTAGTTGAGATCTTCTTGCTGATTCTTGCCATAGATGGGAATCGGTCGATTGCCGGGAAGTGAACTGCCATTCGAGGTGCTGTAAATATATTAATTAATAAACAACAGTGAGACAATGATATAATATCTCTCAAAAGTACATTGACTCACTGATTTGTAGTCCTCCTTCCTTCCCCTCACCCGTTGAGATCTTCTTGCTGATTCGTGCCGATTGTTGATTGACGTACTGTAACTATATTAATTAATGAACAACAGTGAGACAATGATATAATATCTTTTAAAGGTACATTGACTCACTGAAGAGATCGTCTTGTTTTCGTGTAGAGGGAGAAGCTCGTCCTGCTCTCACTACGCGAGTCACTCAGTCAGCAGCCGAAGTCGTAGTGCTTCTCAAATGTTGAATATCTCGTTTTTGTTCCATAAATCAATAATCAAAATAATCCGACATGCTTGCACCCATTAAAAAATTCGATGAAAGCTCCTAATATTATATTCGATCCACTCTATGAGAAAATCGAGGAGATATCAATCTTTCCATTTTTATTCGAGCCTTTCTCGAATTATTTTCTCGAACGGGATAACTGTTTCTTTTTACTTTACAGAAAAATAGGGGAAAACCTTGTATCAGCTTGAAAAGAGAACGATGACTCACCAAAGTAATTGCGTCGTTTCTGCTACAGAGGCACATTCATCTTCTCGCTCTCGTTGAGTGAATCCACGAGCCGCCGAAGTCGTATTGCTCCTAAAATGAAAACAATACCTCTCGTATGAGAGGTACTAGCGCTGGCGAGATCACTGATCTACGCCCCCTAAGAAACGCGCTGGCGAGATCACTGATCTACGCCCCCTAACGCGCTGGCGAGATCACTGATCTACGCCCCCCTAACGCGCTGGCGAGATCACTGATCTACGCCCCCTAAGAAATGCGCTGACGAGATCACTGATCTACGCCCCCCTAACGCGCTGGCGAGATCACTGATCTACGCCCCCTAAGAAATGCGCTGGCGAGATCACTGATCTACGCCCCCCCCCTAACGCACTGGTGAGATCACTGATCTACGCCCCCTAAAAAAGCGCTGGCGAGATCACTGATCTACGCCCCCTAAGAAACGCGCTAAACTTAGCTTGTAAATTCCTTTGCCAGCATGAGATAGTCCTTCCTCGGCCGGAGTGTCGCTAGCTAGTTCACGTGCATCTGCAAATACAGAAATCAGTAATAAAAGTGTAAAACTTTTTGCAAAGTGACTCAAAAAGAGGTAAAGTTTCGTCTGGTCAAGGTAACATGAAGTGTAAGGAATATTAAATGTTGAATTAGTTAACTGGCCGGTGAAGCGCAGTGTCTAATCATTCAATGGTTCTTGATAGAGAAAAGAAGCACCACACAACATGACAAAGTAACTAGATTTTACTTCTATCGTCCGTGGCAAAGCTACCCTAATCAATTGATATCGATCGTAAATAATAATTCACCTCTCCATTTTCGTCGTCTTCCTTCCCTTCCCCTCACTAGTTGAGATCTTCTTGCTGATTCTTGCCATAGATGGGAATCGGTCGATTGCCGGGAAGTGAACTGCCATTCGAGGTGCTGTAAATATATTAATTAATAAACAACAGTGAGACAATGATATAATATCTCTCAAAAGTACATTGACTCACTGATTTGTAGTCCTCCTTCCTTCCCCTCACCGTTGAGATCTTCTTGCTGATTCGTGCCGATTGTTGATTGACGTACTGTAACTATATTAATTAATGAACAACAGTGAGACAATGATATAATATCTTTTAAAGGTACATTGACTCACTGAAGAGATCGTCTTGTTTTCGTGTAGAGGGAGAAGCTCGTCTTGTTTTCGTGTAGAGGGAGAAGCTCGTCCTGCTCTCACTACGCGAGTCACTCAGTCAGCAGCCGAAGTCGTAGTGCTTCTCAAATGTTGAATATCTCGTTTTTGTTCCATAAATCAATAATCAAAATAATCCGACATGCTTGCACCCATTAAAAAATTCGATGAAAGCTCCTAATATTATATTCGATCCACTCTATGAGAAAATCGAGGAGATATCAATCTTTCCATTTTTATTCGAGCCTTTCTCGAATTATTTTCTCGAACGGGATAACTGTTTCTTTTACTTTACAGAAAAATAGGGGAAACCCTTGTATCAGCTTGAAAAGAGAACGATGACTCACCAAAGTAATTGCGTCGTTTCTGCTACAGAGGCACATTCATCTTCTCGCTCTCGTTGAGTGAATCCACGAGCCGCCGAAGTCGTATTGCTCCTAAAAATGAAAACAATACCTCTCGTATGAGAGGTACTAGCGCTGGCGAGATCACTGATCTACGCCCCCTAAGAAACGCGCTGGCGAGATCACTGATCTACGCCCCCCTAACGCGCTGGCGAGATCACTGATCTACGCCCCCCTAACGCGCTGGCGAGATCACTGATCTACGCCCCCTAAGAAATGCGCTGACGAGATCACTGATCTACGCCCCCCTAACGCGCTGGCGAGATCACTGATCTACGCCCCCTAAGAATGCGCTGGCGAGATCACTGATCTACGCCCCCCCCCCCCTAACGCACTGGCGAGATCACTGATCTACGCCCCCTAAAAAAGCGCTGGCGAGATCACTGATCTACGCCCCCTAAGAAACGCGCTAAACTTAGCTTGTAAATTCCTTTGCCAGCATGAGATAGTCCTTCCTCGGCCGGAGTGTCGCTAGCTAGTTCACGTGCATCTGCAAATACAGAAATCAGTAATAAAAGTGTAAAACTTTTTGCAAAGTGACTCAAAAAGAGGTAAAGTTTCGTCTGGTCAAGGTAACATGAAGTGTAAGGAATATTAAATGTTGAATTAGTTAACTGGCCGGTGAAGCGCAGTGTCTAATCATTCAATGGTTCTTGATAGAGAAAAGAAGCAACACACAACATGACAAAGTAACTAGATTTTACTTCTATCGTCCGTGGCAAAGCTACCCTAATCAATTGATATCGATCGTAAATAATAATTCACCTCTCCATTTTCGTCGTCTTCCTTCCCTTCCCCTCACTAGTTGAGATCTTCTTGCTGATTCTTGCCATAGATGGGAATCGGTCGATTGCCGGGAAGTGAACTGCCATTCGAGGTGCTGTAAATATATTAATTAATAATATTAATTAATAAACAACAGTGAGACAATGATATAATATCTCTCAAAAGTACATTGACTCACTGATTTGTAGTCCTCCTTCCTTCCCCTCACCCGTTGAGATCTTCTTGCTGATTCGTGCCGATTGTTGATTGACGTACTGTAACTATATTAATTAATGAACAACAGTGAGACAATGATATAATATCTTTTTAAGGTACATTGACTCACTGAAGAGATCGTCTTGTTTTCGTGTAGAGGGAGAAGCTCGTCCTGCTCTCACTACGCGAGTCACTCAGTCAGCAGCCGAAGTCGTAGTGCTTCTCAAATGTTGAATATCTCGTTTTTGTTCCATAAATCAATAATCAAAATAATCCGACATGCTTGCACCCATTAAAAAAATTCGATGAAAGCTCCTAATATTATATTCGATCCACTCTATGAGAAAATCGAGGAGATATCAATCTTTCCATTTTTATTCGAGCCTTTCTCGAATTATTTTCTCGAACGGGATAACTGTTTCTTTTTACTTTACAGAAAAATAGGGGAAAACCTTGTATCAGCTTGAAAAGAGAACGATGACTCACCAAAGTAATTGCGTCGTTTCTGCTACAGAGGCACATTCATCTTCTCGCTCTCGTTGAGTGAATCCACGAGCCGCCGAAGTCGTATTGCTCCTAAAAATGAAAACAATACCTCTCGTATGAGAGGTACTAGCGCTGGCGAGATCACTGATCTACGCCCCCTAAGAAACGCGCTGGCGAGATCACTGATCTACGCCCCCTAACGCGCTGGCGAGATCACTGATCTACGCCCCCCTAACGCGCTGGCGAGATCACTGATCTACGCCCCCCTAACGCGCTGGCGAGATCACTGATCTACGCCCCCCCCCCTAACGCGCTGGCGAGATCACTGATCTACGCCCCCTAAGAAATGCGCTGGCGAGATCACTGATCTACGCCCCCCCCCCCTAACGCACTGGCGAGATCACTGATCTACGCCCCCTAAAAAAGCGCTGGCGAGATCACTGATCTACGCCCCCTAAGAAACGCGCTGAACTTAGCTTGTAAATTCCTTTGCCAGCATAAGATAGTCCTTCCTCGGCCGGAGTGTCGCTAGCTAGTTCACGTGCATCTGCAAATACAGAAATCAGTAATAAAAGTTTAAAACTTTTTGCAAAGTGACTCAAAAAGAGGTAAAGTTTCGTCTGGTCAAGGTAACATGAAGTGTAAGGAATATTAGATGTTGAACTAGTTAACTGGCCGGTGAAGCGCAGTGTCTAATCATTCAATGGTTCTTGATAGAGAAAAGAAGCACCACACAACATGACAAAGTAACTAGATTTTACTTCTATCGTCCGTGGCAAAGCTACCCTAATCAATTGATATCGATCGTAAATAATAATTCACCTCTCCATTTCGTCGTCTTTCTTCCCTTCCCCTCACTAGTTGATATCTTCTTGCTGATTATTGCCATAGATGGGAATCGGTCGATTGCCGGGAAGTGAACTGCCATTCGAGGTGCTGTAAATATATTAATTAATAAACAACAGTGAGACAATGATATAATATCTCTCAAAAGTACATTGACTCACTGATTTGTAGTCCTCCTTCCTTCCCCTCACCCGTTGAGATCTTCTTGCTGATTCGTGCCGATTGTTGATTGACGTACTGTAACTATATTAATTAATGAACAACAGTGAGACAATGATATAATATCTTTTAAAGGTACATTGACTCACTGAAGAGATCGCCTTGTTTACGTGTAGAGGGAGAAGCTCGTCCTGCTCTCACTACGCGAGTCACTCAGTCAGCAGCCGAAGTCGTAGTGCTTCTCAAATGTTGAATATCTCGTTTTTGTTCCATAAATCAATAATCAAAATAATCCGACATGCTTGCACCCATTAAAAAATTCGATGAAAGCTCCTAATATTATATTCGATCCACTCTATGAGAAAATCGAGGAGATATCAATCTTTCCATTTTTATTCGAGCCTTTCTCGAATTATTTTCTCGAACGGGATAACTGTTTCTTTTTACTTTACAGAAAAATAGGGGAAAACCTTGTATCAGCTTGAAAAGAGAACGATGACTCACCAAAGTAATTGCGTCGTTTCTGCTACAGAGGCACATTCATCTTCTCGCTCTCGTTGAGTGAATCCACGAGCCGCCGAAGTCGTATTGCTCCTAAAAATGAAAACAATACCTCTCGTATGAGAGGTACTAGCGCTGGCGAGATCACTGATCTACGCCCCCTAAGAAACGCGCTGGCGAGATCACTGATCTACGCCCCCCTAACGCGCTGGCGAGATCACTGATCTACGCCCCCCCTAACGCGCTGGCGAGATCACTGATCTACGCCCCCCTAACGCGCTGGCGAGATCACTGATCAACGCCCCCCCCCTAACGCGCTGGCGAGATCACTGATCTACGCCCCCTAAGAAATGCGCAGGCGAGATCACTGATCTACGCCCCCCCCCCCCCTAACGCACTGGCGAGATCACTGATCTACGCCCCCTAAAAAAGCGCTGGCGAGATCACTGATCTACGCCCCCTAAGAAACGCGCTGAACTTAGCTTGTAAATTCCTTTGCCAGCATGAGATAGTCCTTCCTCGGCCGGAGTGTCGCTAGCTAGTTCACGTGCATCTGCAAATACAGAAATCAGTAATAAAAGTTTAAAACTTTTTGCAAAGTGACTCAAAAAGAGGTAAAGTTTCGTCTGGTCAAGGTAACATGAAGTGTAAGGAATATTAGATGTTGAACTAGTTAACTGGCCGGTGAAGCGCAGGGTCTAATCATTCAATGTTTCTTGATAGAGAAAAGAAGCACCACACAACATGACAAAGTAACTAGATTTTACTTCTATCGTCCGTGGCAAAGCTACCCTAATCAATTGATATCGATCGTAAATATAATTCACCTCTCCATTTTCGTCGTCTTTCTTCCCTTCCCCTCACTAGTTGAGATCTTCTTGCGATTCTTGCCATAGATGGGAATCGGTCGATTGCCGGGAGTGAACTGCCATTCGAGGTGCTGTAAATATATTAATTAATAAACAACAGTGAGACAATGATATAATACTCTCAAAGTGCTTGACTCACTGAAGAGATCGCCTTGTTACGTGTAGAGGGAGAAGCTCGTCCTGCTCTCACTACGCGAGTCACTCAGTCAGCAGCCGAAGTCGTAGTGCTTCTCAAATGTTGAATATCTCGTTTTTGTTCCATAAATCAATAATTCAAAATAATCCGACATGCTTGCACCCATTAAAAAAATTCGATGTAAGCTCCTAATATTATATTCGATCCACTCTATGAGAAAATCGAGGAGATATCAATCTTTCCATTTTTATTCGAGCCTTCTCGAATTATTTTCTCGAACGGGATAACTGTTTCTTTTTACTTTACAGAAAAATAGGGAAAACCTTGTATCAGCTTGAAAGAGAACGATGACTCACCAAAGTAATTGCGTCGTTTCTGCTACAGAGGCACATTCATCTTCTCGCTCTCGTTGAGTAATCCACGAGCCGCCGAAGTCGTATTGCCCTAAAAATGAAAACATACCTCTCGTATGAGAGGTACTAGCGCTGGCGAGATCACTGATCTACGCCCCCTAAGAAACGCGCTGGCGAGTCACTGATCTACGCCCCCCTAACGCGCTGGCGAGATCACTGATCTACGCCCCCCCTAACGCGCTGGCGAGATCACTGATCTACGCCCCCCTAACGCGCTGGCGAGATCACTGATCAACCCACCCCCCCCCCCCCCCCCCCTAACGCGCTGGCGAGATCACTGATCTACGCCCCCTAAGAAATGCGCAGGCGAGATCACTGATCTACGCCCCCCCCCCCCTAACGCACTGGCGAGATCACTGATCTACGCCCCTAAAAAAGCGCTGGCGAGATCACTGATCTACGCCCCCTAAGAAACGCGCTGAACTTAGCTTGTAAATTCCTTTGCCAGCATGAGATAGTCCTTCCTCGGCCGAGTGTCGCTAGCTAGTTCACGTGCATCTGCAAATACAGAAATCAGTAATAAAAGTTTAAAACTTTTTGCAAAGTGACTCAAAAAGAGGTAAAGTTTTCGTCTGGTCAAGGTAACATGAAGTGTAAGGAATATTAGATGTTGAACTAGTTAACTGGCCGGTGAAGCGCAGGGTCTAATCATTCAATGTTTCTTGATAGAGAAAAGAAGCACCACACAACATGACAAAGTACTAGATTTTACTTCTATCGTCCGTGGCAAAGCTACCCTAATCAATTGATATCGATCGTAAATAATAATTCACCTCTCCATTTTCGTCGTCTTTTCCCTTCCCCTCACTAGTTGAGATCTTCTTGCTGATTCTTGCCATAGATGGGAATCGGTCGATGCCGGAAGTGAACTGCCATTCGAGGTGCTGTAAATATATTAATTAATAAACAACAGTGAGACAATGATATAATATCTCTCAAAAGTGCATTGACTCACTGATTTGTAGTCCTCCTTCCTTCCCCTCACCCGTTGAGATCTTCTTGCTGATTCGTGCCGATTGTTGATTGACGTACTGTAACTATATTAATTAATGAACAACAGTGAGACAATGATATATATCTTTAAAGGTACATTGACTCACTGAAGAGATCGCCTTGTTTACGTGTAGAGGGAGAAGCTCGTCCTGCTTCATACGCGAGTCACTCAGTCAGCAGCCGAAGTCGTAGTGTTCTCAAATGTTGATATCTCGTTTGTTCCATAAATCAATAATCAAAATAATCCGACATGCTTGCCACCCCATTAAAAAAATTCGATGTAAGCTCCTAATATTATATCGATCCACTCTATGAGAAAATCGGAGGAGATATCAATCTTTCCATTTTTATTCGAGCCTTTCTCGAATTATTTCTCGAACGGGATAACTGTTTCTTTTTTACTTTACAGAAAAAATAGGGGAAAACCTTGTATCAGCTTGAAAAGAGAACGATGACTCACCAAAGTAATTGCGTCGTTTCTGCTACAGAGGCACATTCATCTTCTCGCTCTCGTTGAGTGAATCCACGAGCCGCCGAAGTCGTATTGCTCCTAAAAATGAAAACAATACCTCTCGTATGAGAGTACTAGCGCTGGCGAGATCACTGATCTACGCCCCCTAAGAACGCGCTGGCGAGATCACTGATCTACGCCCCCCTAACGCGCTGGCGAGATCACTGATCTACGCCCCCCTAACGCGCTGGCGAGATCACTGATCTACGCCCCCCTAAGCGCTGGCGAGATCACTGATCTACGCCCCCCCCCCTAACGCGCTGGCGATCACTGATCTACGCCCCCTAAGAAATGCGCTGGCGAGATCACTGATCTACGCCCCCCCCCCTAACGCACTGGCGAGATCACTGATCTACGCCCCCTAAAAAAGCGCTGGCGAGATCACTGATCTACGCCCCCTAAGAAACGCGCTGAACTTAGCTTGTAAATTCCTTTGCCAGCATGAGATAGTCCTTCCTCGGCCGGAGTGTCGCTAGCTGTTCACGTGCATCTGCAAATACAGAATCAGTAATAAAAGTTTAAAACTTTTTGCAAAGTGACTCAAAAAGAGGTAAAGTTTCGTCTGGTCAAAGTAACATGAAGTGTAAGGATATTAGATGTTGAACTAGTTAACTGGCCGGTGAAGCGCAGGGTCTAATCATTCAATGTTTCTTGATAGAGAAAAGAAGCACCACACAACATGACAAAGTAACTAGATTTTACTTCTATCGTCCGTGGCAAAGCTACCCTAATCAATTGATATCGATCGTAAATAATAATTCACCTCTCCATTTTCGTCGTCTTTCTTCCTTCCCCTCACTAGTTGAGATCTTCTTGTGATTCTTGCCATAGATGGGAATCGGTCGATTGCCGGGAAGTGAACTGCCATTCGAGGTGCTGTAAATATATTAATTAATAAACACAGTGAGACAATGATATAATATCTCTCAAAAGTGCATTGACTCACTGATTTGTAGTCCTCCTTCCTTCCCCTCACCCGTTGAGATCTTCTTGCTGATTCGTGCCGATTGTTGATTGACGTACTGTAACTATATTAATTAATGAACAAACAGTGAGACAATGATATAATATCTTTTAAAGGTACATTGACTCACTGAAGAGATCGCCTTGTTTACGTGTAGAGGGAGAAGCTCGTCCTGCTCTCACTACGCGAGTCACTCAGTCGCAGCCGAAGTCGTAGTGCTTCTCAAATGTTGAATATCTCGTTTTTGTTCCATAATCAATAATCAAAATAATCCGAATGCTTGCACCCATTAAAAAAATTCGATGTAAGCTCCTAATATTAATTCGATCCACTCTATGAGAAAATCGAGGAGATATCAATCTTTCCATTTTTATTCGAGCCTTTCTCGAATTATTTTCTCGAACGGGATAACTGTTTCTTTTTACTTTACAGAAAATAGGGGAAAACTTGTATCAGCTTGAAAAGAGAACGATGACTCACCAAAGTAATTGCGTCGTTTCTGCTACAGAGGCACATTCATCTTCTCGCTCTCGTTGAGTGAATCCACGAGCCGCCGAAGTCGTATTGCTCCTAAAAATGAAAACAATACCTCTCGTATGAGAGGTACTAGCGCTGGCGAGATCACTGATCTACGCCCCCTAAGAAACGCGCTGGCGAGATCACTGATCTACGCCCCCCTAACGCGCTGGCGAGATCACTGATCTACGCCCCCCTAACGCGCTGGCGAGATCACTGATCTACGCCCCCCCCCCTAACGCGCTGGCGAGATCACTGATCTACGCCCCTAAGAAATGCGCAGGCGAGATCACTGATCTACGCCCCCCCCCCCCTAACGCACTGGCGAGATCACTGATCTACGCCCCCTAAAAAGCGCTGGCGAGATCACTGATCTACGCCCCCTAAGAAACGCGCTGAACTTAGCTTGTAAATTCCTTTGCCAGCATGAGATAGTCCTCCTCGGCCGGAGTGTCGCTAGCTAGTTCACGTGCATCTGCAAATACAGAAATCAGAATAAAGGTTTTAAAACTTTTTGCAAAGTGACTCAAAAGAGGTAAAGTTTCGTCTGGTCAAGGTAACATGAAGTGTAAGAATATTAGATGTTGAACTAGTTAACTGGCCGGTGAAGCGCAGGGTAATCATTCAATGTTTCTTGATAGAGAAAAGAAGCACCACACAACATGACAAAGTAACTAGATTTTACTTCTATCGTCCGTGGCAAAGCTACCCTAATCAATTGATATCGATCGTAAATAATAATTCACCTCTCCATTTTCGTCGTCTTTCTTCCCTTCCCCTCACTAGTTGAGATCTTCTTGCTGATTCTTGCCATAGATGGGAATCGGTCGATTGCCGGGAAGTGAACTGCCATTCGAGGTGCTGTAAATATATTAATTAATAAACAACAGTGAGACAATGATATAATATCTCTCAAAAGTGCTTGACTCACTGATTGTAGTCCTCCTTCCTTCCCCTCACCCGTTGAGATCTTCTTGCTGATTCGTGCCGATTGTTGATTGACGTACTGTAACTATATTAATTAATGAACAAACAGTGAGACAATGATATAATACTTTTAAAGGTACATTGACTCACTGAAGAGATCGCCTTGTTTACGTGTAGAGGGAGAGCTCGTCCTGCTCTCACTACGCGAGTCACTCAGTCAGCAGCCGAAGTCGTAGTGCTTCTCAAATGTTGAATATCTCGTTTTTGTTCCATAAATCAATAATCAAAATAATCCGACATGCTTGCACCCATTAAAAAAATTCGATGTAAGCTCCTAATATTATATTCGATCCACTCTATGAGAAAATCGAGGAGATATCAATCTTTCCATTTTTATTCGAGCCTTTCTCGAATTATTTTCTCGAACGGGATAACTGTTTCTTTTTACTTTACAGAAAAATAGGGAAAACCTTGTATCAGCTTGAAAAGAGAACGATGACTCACCAAAGTAATTGCGTCGTTTCTGCTACAGAGGCACATTCATCTTCTCGCTCTCGTTGAGTGAATCCACGAGCCGCCGAAGTCGTATTGCTCCTAAAAATGAAAACAATACCTCTCGTATGAGAGGTACTAGCGCTGCGAGATCACTGATCTACCCCTAAGAAAACGCGCTGGCGAGATCACTGATCTACGCCCCCCTAAACGCGCTGGCGAGATCACTGATCTACGCCCCCCTAACGCGCTGGCGAGATCACTGATCTACGCCCCCCTAACGCGCTGGCGAGATCACTGATCTACGCCCCCCCCCCTAACCCCTGCGAGATACTACGCCCCTAAGAAATGCGCAGGCGAGATCACTGATCTACGCCCCCCCCCCCCTAACGCACTGGCGAGATCACTGATCTACGCCCCCTAAAAAAGCGCTGGCGAGATCACTGATCTACGCCCCCTAAGAAACGCGCTGAACTTAGCTTGTAAATTCCTTTGCCAGCATGAGATAGTCCTTCCTCGGCCGGAGTGTCGCTAGCTAGTTCACGTGCATCTGCAATACAGAAATCAGTAATAAAGGTTTAAAACTTTTTGCAAAGTGACTCAAAAAGAGGTAAAGTTTCGTCTGGTCAGGTAACATGAAGTGTAAGGAATATTAGATGTTGAACTAGTTAACTGGCCGGTGAAGCGCAGGGTCTAATCATTCAATGTTTCTTGATAGAGAAAAGAAGCACCACACACATGACAAAGTAACTAGATTTTACTTCTATCGTCCGTGGCAAAGCTACCCTAATCAATTGATATCGATCGTAAATAATAATTCACCTCTCCATTTTCGTCGTCTTTCTTCCCTTCCCCTCACTAGTTGAGATCTTCTTGCTGATTCTTGCCATAGATGGGAATCGGTCGATTGCCGGGAAGTGAACTGCCATTCGAGGTGCTGTAAATATATTAATTAATAAACAACAGTGAGACAATGATATAATATCTCTCAAAAGTGCATTGACTCACTGATTTGTAGTCCTCCTTCCTTCCCCTCACCCGTTGAGATCTTCTTGCTGATTCGTGCCGATTGTTGATTGACGTACTGTAACTATATTAATTAATGAACAACAGTGAGACAATGATATAATATCTTTTAAAGGTACATTGACTCACTGAAGAGATCGCCTTGTTTACGTGTAGAGGGAGAAGCTCGTCCTGCTCTCACTACGCGAGTCACTCAGTCAGCAGCCGAAGTCGTAGTGCTTCTCAAATGTTGAATATCTCGTTTTTGTTCCATAAATCAATAATCAAAATAATCCGACATGCTTGCACCCATTAAAAAATTCGATGAAAGCTCCTAATATTATATTCGATCCACTCTATGAGAAAATCGAGGAGATATCATCTTTCCATTTTTATTCGAGCCTTTCTCGAATTATTTTCTCGAACGGGATAACTGTTTCTTTTTACTTTACAGAAAAATAGGGGAAAACCTTGTATCAGCTTGAAAAGAGAACGATGACTCACCAAAGTAATTGCGTCGTTTCTGCTACAGAGGCACATTCATCTTCTCGCTCTCGTTGAGTGAATCCACGAGCCGCCGAAGTCGTATTGCTCCTAAAATGAAAACAATACCTCTCGTATGAGAGGTACTAGCGCTGGCGAGATCACTGATCTACGCCCCCTAAGAAACGCGCTGGCGAGATCACTGATCTACGCCCCCCTAACGCGCTGGCGAGATCACTGATCTACGCCCCCCTAACGCGCTGGCGAGATCACTGATCTACGCCCCCCTAACGCGCTGGCGAGATCACTGATCTACGCCCCCCCCCCCTAACGCGCTGGCGAGATCACTGATCTACGCCCCCCCCCAACGCACTGCGAGATCACTGATCTACGCCCCCCCCCCTAACGCACTGGCGAGATCACTGATCTACGCCCCCTAAAAAAGCGCTGGCGAGATCACTGATCTACGCCCCCTAAGAAACGCGCTGAACTTAGCTTGTAAATTCCTTTGCCAGCATGAGATAGTCCTTCCTCGGCCGGAGTGTCGCTAGCTAGTTCACGTGCATCTGCAAATACAGAAATCAGTAATAAAGTTTAAAACTTTTTGCAAAGTGACTCAAAAAGAGGTAAAGTTTCGTCTGGTCAAGGTAACATGAAGTGTAAGGAATATTAGATGTTGAACTAGTTAACTGGCCGGTGAAGCGCAGTGTCTAATCATTCAATGGTTCTTGATAGAGAAAAGAAGCACCACACAACATGACAAGTAACTAGATTTTACTTCTATCGTCCGTGGCAAAGCTACCCTAATCAATTGATATCGATCGTAAATAATAATTCACCTCTCCATTTTCGTCGTCTTTCTTCCCTTCCCCTCACTAGTTGATATCTTCTTGCTGATTATTGCCATAGATGGGAATCGGTCGATTGCCGGGAAGTGAACTGCCATTCGAGGTGCTGTAAATATATTAATTAATAAACAACAGTGAGACAATGATATAATATCTCTCTGTACAGAATAAAAATGATTTGTTCAAACTTTGAAAGTCGTTAAATAATATTAAATAATAATATCGATGGGTAGCGGCGATTCACCTTTACATTCTCGTCGTCTTCCTTCTTCATGTCGATTCCTCTCATTCGTCGAAGTCGTCTTATTTATTTTGACCGTAGAGCGGCAACGGTAGATCGTCCGAGAGTGGGTGGCCATCCGGGATACTATAAACATTGATTAATTAATCAGTGATATCAGAACAATGATTTGATCTAAATATATATAGGATGGGTGAACAAGAGAATAGGAAGGAGTGATGAATCAAGACTGAGAAGCAAAGATGAAAGGCAGGAAAGAAAACCTGGTATTTGCGATGATAATGTATATCAATCAATGTATATCAATCACTGAAACATGATTGCTGCGGCAATGCAAAAAGCAAATGGAAAACAGTGAAAAGGTCGTATTGAACGAGAATCCTAAGGTATTGAGGGCAACATTTTGCGAAGGTATCTAAAGGAGGAAGAAAAATGAATCGAGAACAGATATGCAATTCGTAACAGGAAAGAGGAAAACATTGAAATTTGCTGACAATATTGGACAATTCTTAAACAAGCAGGTTTCGATTGACGGTTTTCTCGCTTTGAATTTGCAATATCGCACAAGAGAACAGTATGTAGCATTCAAGAATAAAGTGAACAAAGATGGTTAGCATTATAGATTAAATTAATGATAAATAATGAGAGAACGCTATCAAAACAAATCAGAAAACTCCGATTTATTTACAGTGAGGCTTTAAATAACTTGATCAATACGGTATACTAGGAAGATACGCAATTGATTATATTTGCTCAAATAAATTGACCTTAGATTAAATTTTATTAATAGTACTTCTGCCGGCAAAATATAAGGAATCGTTACAAACGATGTCCAATCAAACCAAATCAGTATGCTCTTTCGAAGACATTTTATTCATGCTCAAATATAAATAATCAAGTGAGAATAATTATAACCAGTGAAATACCACTAATCGAGTTCACAACATATTGTAAGAGCACAGTATCGACTATTCAACAGGCTAGCTATGGAACAATTGCATCGGTGCATAATCAATGAACAAAATCTAGATACTCGTAGTTTACGACGAGACGAGCAACTTCCAACTTTTGAACATGACATCGATCGCCCGAAGATGCTACTTGTAGTTAACCAACTGCAACGAAAAAATGCCTTGGAAAACGTAAATTGAGCGGCTACCATGATACTAGTTGATAGTTAGTTGTTCAGAATTCATGATCGCTATCGCACAAATCGTAATCAAACTTGAAGAATACAACAATATGGACCAGTTTATGTTTTTTGTAAAAGCTCACATAATCAATTCATGCCCAATAATTGTCTAAACATGCTTTCTTTTCAGCACTCCTACCTTCTAGGCCGAGTAATAAAATGTAAAATGTAGAATAAAAATAATGCTAACCTAGATGAATCGCCTCTGCTGATCGACAATCTTCACTCGATTTTGAGCGATCTGTAATAAATTGAAATCTAATCTGCTGTAAACCATTCACAAAGGCACATTGACTCACCGACGAAATCATCTTCTGCCGTCCGTAATAGAACCTTGTCCTGCTTGAGTCATCCAGATGCCGAATTCAAACTGGTTCTGAAATAGCAACCAATACCTCTCTTAGAAAAAGAGGTATTGACAAAGCAAACGCATGAAACATAGAAACAACTATTTTTTCCTAAATGCAACGTACCCTCGACCGTATAAATTTTAGTGCCTTTCCTTGTGAGAAAGAACGGACTGTTACATTCAAGTGTGTCAGGAGCTACCATTCTTAGACTGGTATTCCTCCTTAAACATTTGTAAAATCACTACCGTAATCAATCGAACCTCGTGAAGCAGTGAGAAATCGCACCGCTAGAGTGCGCGCTCGAGTTGGGGCAGTCATCCAACTGAAAAAAAATGGAATGTTTTGAAATACATAGGAATTCGACATCATTGACTCACCGACGAAATCGACACGTGCCATCCGCATTACAACATCTCCCTGATAGAGTCATCCAGCTGCCGAAGTCGAACAGGCTCTGTAAAAAAACAGACAATGCCTCTCGTATGAGAGGCACTAAGGAGATGGCCAGGGGGGGGGGGGGGGACCCCTGACAGCTAGGCCAGGGGGGGGAGGGGGGGGGGAGGGGCGGGGACCCCCGACAGCTAGGCCAGGGGGGGAAGGGGGGGGGCGGGGACCCCCGACAGCTAGGCCAGGGGGGGGAGGGGGGGGCGGGGACCCCGACAGCTAGGCCAGGGGGGGGAGGGGGGGGGAGGGGGGGGGGGCGGGGACCCCCGACAGCTAGGCCAGGGGGGGGAGGGGGGGGGCGGGGACCCCCGACAGCTAGGCCAGGGGGGGGAGGGGGGGGGGGCGGGGACCCCCGACAGCTAGGCCAGGGGGGGGGAGGGGGGGGGGGGGCGGGGACCCCCGACAGCTAGGCCAGGGGGGGAGGGGGGGCGGGGACCCCGACAGCTAGGCCAGGGGGGGGGGGAGGGGGGGGGGGAGGGGCGGGGACCCCCGACAGCTAGGCCAGGGGGGGGGAGGGGTGGGGGCGGGGACCCCCGACAGCTAGGCCAGGGGGGGGGAGGGGAGGGGGGGGGCGGGGACCCCCGACAGCTAGGCCAGGGGGGGAGGGGCGGGGACCCCCGCAGCTAGGCCAGGGGGGGGAGGGGGGGGGAGGGGCGGGGACCCCCGACAGCTAGGCCAGGGGGGGGGGGGACTCACTGAAGAGATCGCCTTGTTTACGTGTAGAGGGAGAAGCTCGTCCTGCTCTCACTACGCGAGTCACTCAGTCAGCAGCCGAAGTCGTAGTGCTTCTCAAATGTTGAATATCTCGTTTTTGTTCCATAAATCAATAATCAAAATAATCCGACATGCTTGCACCCATTAAAAAATTCGATGAAAGCTCCTAATATTATATTCGATCCACTCTATGAGAAAATCGAGGAGATATCAATCTTTCCATTTTTATTCGAGCCTTTCTCGAATTATTTTCTCGAACGGGATAACTGTTTCTTTTTACTTTACAGAAAAATAGGGGAAAACCTTGTATCAGCTTGAAAAGAGAACGATGACTCACCAAAGTAATTGCGTCGTTTCTGCTACATAGGCACATTCATCTTCTCGCTCTCGTTGAGTGAATCCACGAGCCGCCGAAGTCGTATTGCTCCTAAAAATGAAAACAATACCTCTCGTATGAGAGGTACTAGCGCTGGCGAGATCACTGATCTACGCCCCTAAGAAACGCGCTGGCGAGATCACTGATCTACGCCCCCCTAACGCGCTGGCGAGATCACTGATCTACGCCCCCCCCTAACGCGCTGGCGAGATCACTGATCTACGCCCCCCTAACGCGCTGGCGAGATCACTGATCTACGCCCCCCCCCCTAACGCGCTGGCGAGATCACTGATCTACGCCCCCTAAGAAATGCGCAGGCGAGATCACTGATCTACGCCCCCCCCCTAACGCACTGGCGAGATCACTGATCTACGCCCCCTAAAAAAGCGCTGGCGAGATCACTGATCTACGCCCCCTAAGAAACGCGCTGAACTTAGCTTGTAAATTCCTTTGCCAGCATGAGATAGTCCTTCCTCGGCCGGAGTGTCGCTAGCTAGTTCACGTGCATCTGCAAATACAGAAATCAGTAATAAAAGTTTAAAACTTTTTGCAAAGTGACTCAAAAAGAGGTAAAGTTTCGTCTGGTCAAGGTAACATGAAGTGTAAGGAATATTAGATGTTGAACTAGTTAACTGGCCGGTGAAGCGCAGGGTCTAATCATTCAATGTTTCTTGATAGAGAAAAGAAGCACCACACAACATGACAAAGTAACTAGATTTACTTCTATCGTCCGTGGCAAAGCTACCCTAATCAATTGATATCGATCGTAAATAATAATTCACCTCTCCATTTTCGTCGTCTTTCTTCCCTTCCCCTCACTAGTTGAGATCTTCTTGCTGATTCTTGCCATAGATGGGAATCGGTCGATTGCCGGGAAGTGAACTGCCATTCGAGGTGCTGTAAATATATTAATTAATAAACAACAGTGAGACAATGATATAATATCTCTCAAAAGTGCATTGACTCACTGATTTGTAGTCCTCCTTCCTTCCCCTCACCGTTGAGATCTTCTTGCTGATTCGTGCCGATTGTTGATTGACGTACTGTAACTATATTAATTAATGAACAACAGTGAGACAATGATATAATATCTTTTAAAGGTACATTGACTCACTGAAGAGATCGCCTTGTTTACGTGTAGAGGAGAAGCTCGTCCTGCTCTCACTACGCGAGTCACTCAGTCAGCAGCCGAAGTCGTAGTGCTTCTCAAATGTTGAATATCTCGTTTTTGTTCCATAAATCAATAATCAAAATAATCCGACATGCTTGCACCCATTAAAAAATTCGAGCTCCTAATATTATATTCGATCCACTCTATGAGAAAATCGAGGAGATATCAATCTTTCCATTTTTATTCGAGCCTTTCTCGAATTATTTTCTCGAACGGGATAACTGTTTCTTTTTACTTTACAGAAAAATAGGGGAAAACCTTGTATCAGCTTGAAAAGAGAACGATGACTCACCAAAGTAATTGCGTCGTTTCTGCTACAGAGGCACATTCATCTTCTCGCTCTCGTTGAGTGAATCCACGAGCCGCCGAAGTCGTATTGCTCCTAAAAATGAAAACAATACCTCTCGTATGAGAGGTACTAGCGCTGGCGAGATCACTGATCTACCCCCTAAGAAACGCGCTGGCGAGATCACTGATCTACGCCCCCTAAGAAACGCGCTGGCGAGATCACTGATCTACGCCCCCCTAACGCGCTGGCGAGATCACTGATCTACGCCCCCCTAACGCGCTGGCGAGATCACTGATCTACGCCCCCTAGAAATGCGCTGGCGAGATCACTGATCTACGCCCCCCCCCCCTAACGCACTGGCGAGATCACTGATCTACCCCCTAAAAAAGCGCTGGCGAGATCACTGATCTACGCCCCCTAAGAAACGCGCTGAACTTAGCTTGTAAATTCCTTTGCCAGCATGAGATAGTCCTTCCTCGGCCGGAGTGTCGCTAGCTAGTTCACGTGCATCTGCAAATACAGAAATCAGTAATAAAAGTTTAAAACTTTTTGCAAAGTGACTCAAAAAGAGGTAAAGTTTCGTCTGGTCAAGGTAACATGAAGTGTAAGGAATATTAGATGTTGAACTAGTTAACTGGCCGGTGAAGCGCAGGGTCTAATCATTCAATGTTTCTTGATAGAGAAAAGAAGCACCACACAACATGACAAAGTAACTAGATTTTACTTCTATCGTCCGTGGCAAAGCTACCCTAATCAATTGATATCGATCGTAAATAATAATTCACCTCTCCATTTTCGTCGTCTTTCTTCCCTTCCCCTCACTAGTTGAGATCTTCTTGCTGATTCTTGCCATAGATGGGAATCGGTCGATTGCCGGGAAGTGAACTGCCATTCGAGGTGCTGTAAATATATTAATTAATAAACAACAGTGAGACAATGATATAATATCTCTCAAAAGTGCATTGACTCACTGATTTGTAGTCCTCCTTCCTTCCCCTCACCCGTTGAGATCTTCTTGCTGATTCGTGCCGATTGTTGATTGACGTACTGTAACTATATTAATTAATGAACAACAGTGAGACAATGATATAATATCTTTTAAAGGTACATTGACTCACTGAAGAGATCGCCTTGTTTACGTGTAGAGGGAGAAGCTCGTCCTGCTCTCACTACGCGAGTCACTCAGTCAGCAGCCGAAGTCGTAGTGCTTCTCAAATGTTGAATATCTCGTTTTTGTTCCATAAATCAATAATCAAAATAATCCGACATGCTTGCACCCAAAAAAATTCGATGTAAGCTCCTAATATATATTCGATCCACTCTATGAGAAAATCGAGGAGATATCAATCTTTCCATTTTTATTCGAGCCTTTCTCGAATTATTTTTCTCGAACGGGATAACTGTTTTTACTTTACAGAAAAATAGGGGAAAACCTTGTATCAGCTTGAAAAGAGAACGATGACTCACCAAAGTAATTGCGTCGTTTCTGCTACAGAGGCACATTCATCTTCTCGCTCTCGTTGAGTGAATCCACGAGCCGCCGAAGTCGTATTGCTCCTAAAAATGAAAACAATACCTCTCGTATGAGAGGTACTAGCGCTGGCGAGATCACTGATCTACGCCCCCTAAGAAACGCGCTGGCGAGATCACTGATCTACGCCCCCCTAACGCGCTGGCGAGATCACTGATCTACGCCCCCCTAACGCGCTGGCGAGATCACTGATCTACGCCCCCCCCCCTAACGCGCTGGCGAGATCACTGATCTACGCCCCCTAAGAAATGCGCAGGCGAGATCACTGATCTACGCCCCCCCCCCCTAACGCACTGGCGAGATCACTGATCTACGCCCCCTAAAAAAGCGCTGGCGAGATCACTGATCTACGCCCCCTAAGAAACGCGCCGCTGAACTTAGCTTGTAAATTCCTTTGCCAGCATGAGATAGTCCTTCCTCGGCCGGAGTGTCGCTAGCTAGTTCACGTGCATCTGCAAATACAGAAATCAGTAATAAAGGTTTAAAACTTTTTGCAAAGTGACTCAAAAAGAGGTAAAGTTTCGTCTGGTCAAGGTAACATGAAGTGTAAGGAATTAGATGTTGAACTAGTTAACTGGCCGGTGAAGCGCAGTGTCTAATCATTCAATGGTTCTTGATAGAGAAAGAAGCACCACACAACATGACAAAGTAACTAGATTTTACTTCTATCGTCCGTGGCAAAGCTACCCTAATCAATTGATATCGATCGTAAATAATAATTCACCTCTCCATTTTCGTCGTCTTTCTTCCCCCCCTCACTAGTTGAGATCTTCTTGCTGATTCTTGCCATAGATGGGAATCGGTCGATTGCCGGGAAGTGAACTGCCATTCGAGGTGCTGTAAATATATTAATTAATAAACAACAGTGAGACAATGATATAATATCTCTCAAAAGTGCATTGACTCACTGATTTGTAGTCCTCCTTCCTTCCCCTCACCCGTTGAGATCTTCTTGCTGATTCGTGCCGATTGTTGATTGACGTACTGTAACTATATTAATTAATGAACAACAGTGAGACAATGATATAATATCTTTTAAAGGTACATTGACTCACTGAAGAGATCGCCTTGTTTACGTGTAGAGGGAGAAGCTCGTCCTGCTCTCACTACGCGAGTCACTCAGTCAGCAGCCGAAGTCGTAGTGCTTCTCAAATGTTGAATATCTCGTTTTTGTTCCATAAATCAATAATCAAAATAATCCGACATGCTTGCACCCATTAAAAAAATTCGATGTAAGCTCCTAATATTATATTCGATCCACTCTATGAGAAAATCGAGGAGATATCAATCTTTCCATTTTTATTCGAGCCTTTCTCGAATTATTTTCTCGAACGGGATAACTGTTTCTTTTTACTTTACAGAAAAATAGGGGAAAACCTTGTATCAGCTTGAAAAGAGAACGATGACTCACCAAAGTAATTGCGTCGTTTCTGCTACAGAGGCACATTCATCTTCTCGCTCTCGTTGAGTGAATCCACGAGCCGCCGAAGTCGTATTGCTCCTAAAAATGAAAACAATACCTCTCGTATGAGAGGTACTAGCGCTGGCGAGATCACTGATCTACGCCCCCTAAGAAACGCGCTGGCGAGATCACTGATCTACGCCCCCCTAACGCGCTGGCGAGATCACTGATCTACGCCCCCCTAACGCGCTGGCGAGATCACTGATCTACGCCCCCTAACGCGCTGGCGAGATCACTGATCTACGCCCCCCCCCCTAACGCGCTGGCGAGATCACTGATCTACGCCCCCTAAGAAATGCGCTGGCGAGATCACTGATCTACGCCCCCCCCTAACGCACTGGCGAGATCACTGATCTACGCCCCCTAAAAAAGCGCTGGCGAGATCACTGATCTACGCCCCCTAAGAAACGCGCTGAACTTAGCTTGTAAATTCCTTTGCCAGCATGAGATAGTCCTTCCTCGGCCGGAGTGTCGCTAGCTAGTTCACGTGCATCTGCAAATACAGAAATCAGTAATAAAAGTTTAAAACTTTTTGCAAAGTGACTCAAAAAGAGGTAAAGTTTCGTCTGGTCAAGGTAACATGAAGTGTAAGGAATATTAGATGTTGAACTAGTTAACTGGCCGGTGAAGCGCAGTGTCTAATCATTCAATGGTTCTTGATAGAGAAAAGAAGCACCACACAACATGACAAAGTAACTAGATTTTACTTCTATCGTCCGTGGCAAAGCTACCCTAATCAATTGATATCGATCGTAAATAATAATTCACCTCTCCATTTTCGTCGTCTTTCTTCCCTTCCCCTCACTAGTTGATATCTTCTTGCTGATTATTGCCATAGATGGGAATCGGTCGATTGCCGGGAAGTGAACTGCCATTCGAGGTGCTGTAAATATATTAATTAATAAACAACAGTGAGACAATGATATAATATCTCTCTGTACAGAATAAAAATGATTTGTTCAAACTTTGAAAGTCGTTAAATAATATTAAATAATAATATCGATGGGTAGCGGCGATTCACCTTTACATTCTCGTCGTCTTCCTTCTTCATGTCGATTCCTCTCATTCGTCGAAGTCGTCTTATTTATTTTGACCGTAGAGCGGCAACGGTAGATCGTCCGAGAGTGGGTGGCCATCCGGGATACTATAAACATTGATTAATTAATCAGTGATATCAGAACAATGATTTGATCTAAATATATATAGGATGGGTGAACAAGAGAATAGGAAGGAGTGATGAATCAAGACTGAGAAGCAAAGATGAAAGGCAGGAAAGAAAACCTGGTATTTGCGATGATAATGTATATCAATCAATGTATATCAATCACTGAAACATGATTGCTGCGGCAATGCAAAAAGCAAATGGAAAACAGTGAAAAGGTCGTATTGAACGAGAATCCTAAGGTATTGAGGGCAACATTTTGCGAAGGTCTCTAAAGGAGGAAGAAAAATGAATCGAGAACAGAGATGCAATTCGTAACAGGAAAGAGGAAAACATTGAAATTTGCTGACAATATTGGACAATTCTTAAACAAGCAGGTTTCGATTGACGGTTTTCTCGCTTTGAATTTGCAATATCGCACAAGAGAACAGTATGTAGCATTCAAGAATAAAGTGAACAAAGATGGTTAGCATTATAGATTAAATTAATGATAAATAATGAGAGAGCGCTATCAAAACAAATCAGAAAACTCCGACTTATTTACAGTGAGGCTTTAAATAACTTGATCAATACGGTATACTAGGAAGATACGCAATTGATTATATTTGCCCAAATAAATTGACCTTAGATTAAATTTTATTAATAGTACTTCTGCCGGCAAAATATAAGGAATCGTTACAAACGATGTCCAATCAAACCAAATCAGTATGCTCTTTCGAAGACATTTTATTCATGCTCAAATATAAATAATCAAGTGAGAATAATTATAACCAGTGAAATACCACTAATCGAGTTCACAACATATTGTAAGAGCACAGTATCGACTATTCAACAGGCTAGCTATGGAACAATTGCATCGGTACATAATCAATGAACAAAATCTAGATACTCGTAGTTTACGACGAGACGAGCAACTTCCAACTTTTGAACATGACATCGATCGCCCGAAGATGCTACTTGTAGTTAACCAACTGCAACGAAAAATGCCTTGGAAAACGTAAATTGAGCGGCTACCATGATACTAGTTGATAGTTAGTTGTTCAGAATTCATGATCGCTATCGCACAAATCAAAATCAAAATTGAAGAATACAACAATAAGGACCAGTTTATGTATTTTGTAAAAGCTCACATAATCAATTCATGCTCAATAACTGTCTAAACATGTTTTCTTTTCAACACTCCTACCTTCTTGGCCGAGTAATAAATAAGGTAATAAATAAAAAAGTAATAAAGCCGAGTAATAAAATGTAAAATGTAGAATAAAAAATAATGCTAACCTAGATGAATCGCCTCTGCTGATCGACAATCTTCACTCGATTTGAGCGATCTGTAATAAATTGAAATCTAATCTGCTGTAAACCATTCACAAAGGCACATTGACTCACCGACGAAATCATCTTCTGCCGTCCGCAATAGAACCTCCTGCTTGAGTCATCCAGATGCCGTATTCCAACTGGTTCTGAAATAGCAACCAATACCTCTCTTTTCTAAGAGAGGTATTGGTTGCTATTTCAGCCCACGCCTCTTCCCGAACCCAGGCAGTGGCCTGGTGTTCGGGTTGGGGGCGCAGGGAACTCGAACCCAGGCAGTGGCCTGGTGTTCGGGTTGGGGGCGCGGGGAACTCGAACCCAGGCAGTGGCCTGGTGTTCGGGTTGGGGGCGCGGGGAACTCGAACCCAGGCAGTGGCCTGGTGTTCGGGTTGGGGGCGCGGGGAACCCGAACCCAGGCAGTGGCCTGGTGTTCGGGTTGGGGGCGCGGGGAACTCGAACCCAGGCAGTGGCCTGGTGTTCGGGTTGGGGGCGCGGGGAACTCGAACCCAGGCAGTGGCCTGGTGTTCGGGTTGGGGGCGCGGGGAACTCGAACCCAGGCAGTGGCCTGGTGTTCGGGTTGGGGGCGCGGGGAACTCGAACCCAGGCAGTGGCCTGGTGTTCGGGTTGGGGGCGCGGGGAACCCGAACCCAGGCAGTGGCCTGGTGTTCGGGTTGGGGGCGCGGGGAACTCGAACCCAGGCAGTGGCCTGGTGTTCGGGTTGGGGGCGCGGGGAACCCGAACCCAGGCAGTGGCCTGGTGTTCGGGTTGGGGGCGCGGGGAACTCGAACCCAGGCAGTGGCCTGGTGTTCGGGTTGGGGATGGGGGACTTAGCTTATGAATTCCTTGGTCAGCAATGGAAAGTCCTTGTTTGTCCGGAGAGCTCGCCCGCTTGCCCACGTGCAACTGCAAATAATACGTTCGTTGATAAAATTGAATTTGTTAAACGTTTTTAAAAAGTATTATTTTCCCATTCGCTCAAGAAGCCGATCTGTAAGGAATAGTCTTGAAATTTTCCGGAGTGGTACATTGTCATGCGTTTTATGAAGCTTGACAAAGAAAAAAATACTTTCAGAAATTTAAATCGTGCCATCACCTGTCACACGATGGAATAAAGGCAAGAACAAACAAAGGGAGGCTAGAACTATTTTGTTAACAACTTGTGGCAACACCTCAAACACGGATCACAAGCGACAGTAATACACGTAAATAAAAGGCTGGGATTACATTCTATTCTTTTATGGTCCACTTTCGGTTATTTCGCATAAATATGCTTCTTCCTCACCTTCTTTGCGTAGTCCAATCAGTCAGAAACACACGTTGAAGATAAGGAAAGAGACGTCAAAGCGGAGGGAAGTGGCAGATACGAGGACGAGAGAGCGATCCTGAAAGGAGGAAGTTATACAACACAATTATACTTCACAGAAAAAGAAAAATTGAATTTATTGGTTTTGTGAGAGAACTCACACTAAATATACATTTGCAAGAAATGAAAGAGTACACAAAACTGAGGAAGCAATTAATTTTTGGGATAGGGGAGGGGAAGTAGGATAGAGAAAAGAGGAGGATAAGATATTCAGGGAGGGAAACAATGTAATAAAGTGTTCACTTTTTCCGTAATCGTAAGGTATCGATCGGTAAGATATATTCACCTTTACATTCTCGTCGTTTTCCTACTTGATGTCGATTCCTCTCACTCGTTGAAGGCATCTTAATCGTTTGGGCGCAGATAGACAACCGTTGATCGTCAGGGAGTGAGCGACCATTCAGGATACTGCAAATATTGACTAATTAATCAATGATATCGGGGAAATAATATAGTGAAAATATTTATGGACATGTGAAGTAGGAAGGAATTCAAGACTGGGTTGATAAAGATGAAATGCACGCCAGAAAAGCTGGTATTTGAGCTGAGAAGATAGGTAAACACTGAAACATGATTGCTGCGGCAATGCAAAAAGCAAATGGAAAACAGTGAAAAGGTCGTATTGAACGAGAATCCTAAGGTATTGAGGGCAACATTTTGCGAAGGTCTCTAAAGGAGGAAGAAAAATGAATCGAGAACAGAGATGCAATTCGTAACAGGAAAGAGGAAAACATTGAAATTTGCTGACAATATTGGACAATTCTTAAACAAGCAGGTTTCGATTGACGGTTTTCTCGCTTTGAATTTGCAATATCGCACAAGAGAACAGTATGTAGCATTAAAGAATAAAGTGAACAAAGATGGTTAGCATTATAGATTAATTTAATGATAAATAATGAGAGAGCGCTATCAAAACAAATCAGAAAACTCCGACTTATTTACAGTGAGGCTTTAAATAACTTGATCAATACGGTATACTAGGAAGATACGCAATTGATTATATTTGCCCAAATAAATTGACCTTAGATTAAATTTTATTAATAGTACTTCTGCCGGCAAAATATAAGGAATCGTTACAAACGATGTCCAATCAAACCAAATCAGTATGCTCTTTCGAAGACATTTTATTCATGCTCAAATATAAATAATCAAGTGAGAATAATTATAACCAGTGAAATACCACTAATCGAGTTCACAACATATTGTAAGAGCACAGTATCGACTATTCAACAGGCTAGCTATGGAACAATTGCATCGGTACATAATCAATGAACAAAATCTAGATACTCGTAGTTTACGACGAGACGAGCAACTTCCAACTTTTGAACATGACATCGATCGCCCGAAGATGCTACTTGTAGTTAACCAACTGCAACGAAAAAATGCCTTGGAAAACGTAAATTGAGCGGCTACCATGATACTAGTTGATAGTTAGTTGTTCAGAATTCATGATCGCTATCGCACAAATCAAAATCAAAATTGAAGAATACAACAATAAGGACCAGTTTATGTATTTTTGTAAAAGCTCACATAATCAATTCATGCTCAATAACTGTCTAAACATGTTTTCTTTTCAACACTCCTACCTTCTTGGCCGAGTAATAAATAAGGTAATAAATAAAAAAGTAATAAAGCCGAGTAATAAAATGTAAAATGTAGAATAAAAAAATAATGCTAACCTAGATGAATCGCCTCTGCTGATCGACAATCTTCACTCGATTTTGAGCGATCTGTAATAAATTGAAATCTAATCTGCTGTAAACCATTCACAAAGGCACATTGACTCACCGACGAAATCATCTTCTGCCGTCCGCAATAGAACCTCCTGCTTGAGTCATCCAGATGCCGAATTCCAACTGGTTCTGAAATAGCAACCAATACCTCTCTTTTCTAAGAGAGGTATGGTTGCTATTTCAGCCCACGCCTCTTCCCGAACCCAGGCAGTGGCCTGGTGTTCGGGTTGGGGGCGCAGGGAACTCGAACCCAGGCAGTGGCCTGGTGTTCGGGTTGGGGGCGCGGGGAACTCGAACCCAGGCAGTGGCCTGGTGTTCGGGTTGGGGGCGCGGGGAACTCGAACCCAGGCAGTGGCCTGGTGTTCGGGTTGGGGGCGCGGGGAACTCGAACCCAGGCAGTGGCCTGGTGTTCGGGTTGGGGGCGCGGGGAACTCGAACCCAGGCAGTGGCCTGGTGTTCGGGTTGGGGGCGCGGGGAACTCGAACCCAGGCAGTGGCCTTGTGTTCGGGTTGGGGGCGCGGGGAACTCGAACCCAGGCAGTGGCCTGGTGTTCGGGTTGGGGGCGCGGGGAACCCGAACCCAGGCAGTGGCCTGGTGATCGGGTTGGGGGCGCGGGGAACTCGAACCCAGGCAGTGGCCTGGTGTTCGGGTTGGGGGCGCGGGGAACCCGAACCCAGGCAGTGGCCTGGTGTTCGGGTTGGGGGCGCGGGGAACTCGAACCCAGGCAGTGGCCTGGTGTTCGGGTTGGGGATGGGGGACTTAGCTTATGAATTCCTTGGTCAGCCATGGAAAGTCCTTGTTTGTCCGGAGAGCTCGCCCGCTTGCCCACGTGCAACTGCAAATAATACGTTCGTTGATAAAATTGAATTTGTTAAACGTTTTTAAAAAGTATTATTTTCCCATTCGCTCAAGAAGCCGATCTGTAAGGAATAGTCTTGAAATTTTCCGGAGTGGTACATTGTCATGCGTTTTATGAAGCTTGACAAAGAAAAAAAATACTTTCAGAAATTTAAATCGTGCCATCACCTGTCACACGATGGAATAAAGGCAAGAACAAACAAAGGGAGGCTAGAACTATTTTGTTAACAACTTGTGGCAACACCTCAAACACGGATCACAAGCGACAGTAATACACGTAAATAAAAGGCTGGGATTACATTCTATTCTTTTATGGTCCACTTTCGGTTATTTCGCATAAATATGCTTCTTCCTCACCTTCTTTGCGTAGTCCAATCAGTCAGAAACACACGTTGAAGATAAGGAAAGAGACGTCAAAGCGGAGGGAAGTGGCAGATACGAGGACGAGAGAGCGATCCTGAAAGGAGGAAGTTATACAACACAATTATACTTCACAGAAAAAGAAAAATTGAATTTATTGGTTTTGTGAGAGAACTCACACTAAATATACATTTGCAAGAAATGAAAGAGTACACAAAACTGAGGAAGCAATTAATTTTTGGGATAGGGGAGGGGAAGTAGGATAGAGAAAAAGAGGAGGATAAGAATTTCAGGGGAGGGAAACAATGTAATAAAGTGTTCACTTTTTCCGTAATCGTAAGGTATCGATCGGTAAGATATATTCACCTTTACATTCTCGTCGTTTTCCTACTTGATGTCGATTCCTCTCACTCGTTGAAGGCATCTTAATCGTTTGGGCGCAGATAGACAACCGTTGATCGTCAGGGAGTGAGCGACCATTCAGGATACTGCAAATATTGACTAATTAATCAATGATATCGGGGAAATAATATAGTGAAAATATTTATGGACATGTGAAGTAGGAAGGAATTCAAGACTGGGTTGATAAAGATGAAATGCACGCCAGAAAAGCTGGTATTTGAGCTGAGAAGATAGGTAAACACTGAAACATGATTGCTGCGGCAATGCAAAAAGCAAATGGAAAACAGTGAAAAGGTCGTATTGAACGAGAATCCTAAGGTATTGAGGGCAACATTTGCGAAGGTCTCTAAAGGAGGAAGAAAAATGAATCGAGAACAGAGATGCAATTCGTAACAGGAAAGAGGAAAACATTGAAATTTGCTGACAATATTGGACAATTCTTAAACAAGCAGGTTTCGATTGACGGTTTTCTCGCTTTGAATTTGCAATATCGCACAAGAGAACAGTATGTAGCATTCAAGAATAAAGTGAACAAAGATGGTTAGCATTATAGATTAAATTAATGATAAATAATGAGAGAGCGCTATCAAAACAAATCAGAAAACTCCGACTTATTTACAGTGAGGCTTTAAATAACTTGATCAATACGGTATACTAGGAAGATACGCAATTGATTATATTTGCCCAAATAAATTGACCTTAGATTAAATTTTATTAATAGTACTTCTGCCGGCAAAATATAAGGAATCGTTACAAACGATGTCCAATCAAACCAAATCAGTATGCTCTTTCGAAGACATTTTATTCATGCTCAAATATAAATAATCAAGTGAGAATAATTATAACCAGTGAAATACCACTAATCGAGTTCACAACATATTGTAAGAGCACAGTATCGACTATTCAACAGGCTAGCTATGGAACAATTGCATCGGTACATAATCAATGAACAAAATCTAGATACTCGTAGTTTACGACGAGACGAGCAACTTCCAACTTTTGAACATGACATCGATCGCCCGAAGATGCTACTTGTAGTTAACCAACTGCAACGAAAAAATGCCTTGGAAAACGTAAATTGAGCGGCTACCATGATACTAGTTGATAGTTAGTTGTTCAGAATTCATGATCGCTATCGCACAAATCAAAATCAAAATTGAAGAATACAACAATAAGGACCAGTTTATGTATTTTTGTAAAAGCTCACATAATCAATTCATGCTCAATAACTGTCTAAACATGTTTTCTTTTCAACACTCCTACCTTCTTGGCCGAGTAATAAATAAGGTAATAAATAAAAAGTAATAAAGCCGAGTAATAAAATGTAAAATGTAGAATAAAAAAATAATGCTAACCTAGATGAATCGCCTCTGCTGATCGACAATCTTCACTCGATTTTGAGCGATCTGTAATAAATTGAAATCTAATCTGCTGTAAACCATTCACAAAGGCACATTGACTCACCGACGAAATCATCTTCTGCCGTCCGCAATAGAACCTCCTGCTTGAGTCATCCAGATGCCGAATTCCAACTGGTTCTGAAATAGCAACCAATACCTCTCTTTTCTAAGAGAGGTATTGGTTGCTATTTCAGCCCACGCCTCTTCCCGAACCCAGGCAGTGGCCTGGTGTTCGGGTTGGGGGCGCAGGGAACTCGAACCCAGGCAGTGGCCTGGTGTTCGGGTTGGGGGCGCGGGGAACTCGAACCCAGGCAGTGGCCTGGTGTTCGGGTTGGGGGCGCGGGGAACTCGAACCCAGGCAGTGGCCTGGTGTTCGGGTTGGGGGCGCGGGGAACTCGAACCCAGGCAGTGGCCTGGTGTTCGGGTTGGGGGCGCGGGGAACTCGAACCCAGGCAGTGGCCTGGTGTTCGGGTTGGGGGCGCGGGGAACTCGAACCCAGGCAGTGGCCTGGTGTTCGGGTTGGGGGCGCGGGGAACCCGAACCCAGGCAGTGGCCTGGTGATCGGGTTGGGGGCGCGGGGAACTCGAACCCAGGCAGTGGCCTGGTGTTCGGGTTGGGGGCGCGGGGAACTCGAACCCAGGCAGTGGCCTGGTGTTCGGGTTGGGGGCGCGGGGAACTCGAACCCAGGCAGTGGCCTGGTGTTCGGGTTGGGGGCGCGGGGAACTCGAACCCAGGCAGTGGCCTGGTGTTCGGGTTGGGGGCGCGGGGAACTCGAACCCAGGCAGTGGCCTTGTGTTCGGGTTGGGGGCGCGGGGAACTCGAACCCAGGCAGTGGCCTGGTGTTCGGGTTGGGGGCGCGGGGAACCCGAACCCAGGCAGTGGCCTGGTGATCGGGTTGGGGGCGCGGGGAACTCGAACCCAGGCAGTGGCCTGGTGTTCGGGTTGGGGGCGCGGGGAACCCGAACCCAGGCAGTGGCCTGGTGTTCGGGTTGGGGGCGCGGGGAACTCGAACCCAGGCAGTGGCCTGGTGTTCGGGTTGGGGATGGGGGACTTAGCTTATGAATTCCTTGGTCAGCCATGGAAAGTCCTTGTTTGTCCGGAGAGCTCGCCCGCTTGCCCACGTGCAACTGCAAATAATACGTTCGTTGATAAAATTGAATTTGTTAAACGTTTTTAAAAAGTATTATTTTCCCATTCGCTCAAGAAGCCGATCTGTAAGGAATAGTCTTGAAATTTTCCGGAGTGGTACATTGTCATGCGTTTTATGAAGCTTGACAAAGAAAAAAATACTTTCAGAAATTTAAATCGTGCCATCACCTGTCACACGATGGAATAAAGGCAAGAACAAACAAAGGGAGGCTAGAACTATTTTGTTAACAACTTGTGGCAACACCTCAAACACGGATCACAAGCGACAGTAATACACGTAAATAAAAGGCTGGGATTACATTCTATTCTTTTATGGTCCACTTTCGGTTATTTCGCATAAATATGCTTCTTCCTCACCTTCTTTGCGTAGTCCAATCAGTCAGAAACACACGTTGAAGATAAGGAAAGAGACGTCAAAGCGGAGGGAAGTGGCAGATACGAGGACGAGAGAGCGATCCTGAAAGGAGGAAGTTATACAACACAATTATACTTCACAGAAAAAGAAAAATTGAATTTATTGGTTTTGTGAGAGAACTCACACTAAATATACATTTGCAAGAAATGAAAGAGTACACAAAACTGAGGAAGCAATTAATTTTTGGGATAGGGGAGGGGAAGTAGGATAGAGAAAAAGAGGAGGATAAGAATTTCAGGGGAGGGAAACAATGTAATAAAGTGTTCACTTTTTCCGTAATCGTAAGGTATCGATCGGTAAGATATATTCACCTTTACATTCTCGTCGTTTTCCTACTTGATGTCGATTCCTCTCACTCGTTGAAGGCATCTTAATCGTTTGGGCGCAGATAGACAACCGTTGATCGTCAGGGAGTGAGCGACCATTCAGGATACTGCAAATATTGACTAATTAATCAATGATATCGGGGAAATAATATAGTGAAAATATTTATGGACATGTGAAGTAGGAAGGAATTCAAGACTGGGTTGATAAAGATGAAATGCACGCCAGAAAAGCTGGTATTTGAGCTGAGAAGATAGGTAAACACTGAAACATGATTGCTGCGGCAATGCAAAAAGCAAATGGAAAACAGTGAAAAGGTCGTATTGAACGAGAATCCTAAGGTATTGAGGGCAACATTTTGCGAAGGTCTCTAAAGGAGGAAGAAAAATGAATCGAGAACAGATATGCAATTCGTAACAGGAAAGAGGAAAACATTGAAATTTGCTGACAATATTGG